>CM060672.1:31883211-32610711 GCA_030686955.1 Odontamblyopus rebecca | reverse complement strand
TGCCGCAGATCTGAACTCTCTTCTCAAATGTTCTGCTGCTGAAAGCGAGAACAACCCACATTCTCTGCTTCTTTGAGCTTTGACACATCAAAGCTTTGTAGTGTCTTTAAGTTCTGTTGCTTTGATCTGATTGGTGGAATTCCGATTCTAGAATTCTATATACAATAATTCAAAGTACGGGCGTATTTTGCCCCGTTGGCGGAGCTCTTTTTACAGTTAATAGATGCTTTTATTTAAATGAGTGTGCATCTACTCCTCAGTGGAATTGTCATGAGGAGGAGGGCGGGGCGGAGCAAAGTCGGCCATGTTGGGAAGGTCAAACACCACACAGCAGCTCAGGGCAGAACGAGGGATCTCCATGTCCCGCACCTGAGTCCAAACTCCGGTCCTTGCATCAAAACATTCACAAGCACAATGAATGGTGCCCCGATTTTCCCCGCCTACAACATATAGCTGATTGTCAACAACCTCAATGCCAAAGTTGTTGCGCTCGGTCCACATGTTGGGTAGGGGGCGCCACGTGTTGGTTGTGGGGTTATAGGCTTCAACAGTGTTCAACCAGGAATCCCCATTAAACCCACCAACAGCATAGATTTCATTGGCATAGGTGATGACACTGAGCCCAGTGCGCATGGTGGACATATCTGCTATCATGGTCCACTGTTCGGTTAGTGGGTTGTAAGTCTCAGCTGATGCCAGGTGATGATCACCAAAACCTCCACAAATGTAGATCTTTCCATTGTACACTGTGCTGCTGGCACTGACCCTCTTTTCATTCATAGGTGAAATCATGGTCCACTGATTGGTCACTGGCAAGTACCTTTCGGCTGTCTTCAGACTGTCCAGTTCATTGAACCCGCCTATCGCGTAGATCAAACCATCCAGCAAAGTCACACTAACGCCGCTCCTACGTGAATGCATGGGTGCTAATTCTTGCCACGTGTGAATTGCCAGGTCGTACTTGCAGGTAGTGTTGAGCTGGTGATTGCCGTCAAACCCTCCAATCACGTACACAGATCCATTAAGGAACACTGTGCCGTGTTTGGCTCTTGGAGTCCAGTCATCATTAGCCACACCCACCCAGCGATCGGTGCGGTTGTCATAGACTTCAATTCTGTTGGTTATTCCGTTTCGGGTATAGCCACCAATAACCATAAGCACCGCACTGGGCAGCCTTGGAGTGGCTAGACGAGTGGGGGGCAGGGAGGCATTGTACCTCCTAGCTCTTTCATCCAACATCACCTTTATGATCTTCGCCTCCACAATCTTCCAGTTATGAATGTAGTGGGACAGGTTATATCTAATCATGCACTGAATGAAGTAATAAAAAGGGATCAGACCCAGACGGACTTTTAGTAGGAGGTCGGCCAAGTAGTGGTTCCTTTCCTCAGGAGCATGTAAAATCCATCTGATGACTGCCACTAACACGGTGGTCTCCTCCTTCACGTTCAGCCGATCATCATCAATGACTGAACACAGGTCTTCGCTGGAGAGCTGGAAGAACTCTTCAGAGCTGGTCACCACCTCTTCGAAATGCTTCAGGACGTATAAGAAGGCTTGTTTCCTCAGCTGGGGGTAGTAGTACTTGTTTGAGATACCCCATACAGTGATGCAGTTACTGGGGGACATTTGCTCCTTCATGACCTGACAGCAGACTTCGGTAATGCCGCTCACATCTAAGTAGTCAGCAGCTATAAAGAGCTCCTGGAGGTTTTCCTGGGTGATGTGCACCACCCCGGTGTAGCAGTAGTCCAGGATAATCTTCATGATATCAGCTGACACATTGGAGATCTCAAACACCTGGCAGTCAGGGCTGGACCAGTCAGTGAAGAGGCTTTTAAAGTATGTGCTGCAGCTACACAGAACCAGTTTGTGTGCTGGGAATTGCACGCCGGCCACATTGAGCAAAGCATCGCACAACTTCTGCTCCCTCCTCAATTCCTCGAACACAGTGTTCATGTTTGGTTTTGTATTTGAAAATGGATATCTTTGCACAGAGACATGTCTGTCTCTGTGCCCTCTCACAGTGAAAGTGAAGCCTCTTTCCATCTCTGTCTTTTTATCTTCCATCTCTGTCCTTTTATGTTACGTGCCGTAGATCTGAACTCTCTTCTCAAATGTTCTGCTGCTGAAAGCGAGAACAACCCACATTCTCTGCTTCTTTGAGCTTTGACACATCAAAGCTTTGTAGTGTCTTTAAGTTCTGTTGCTGTGATCTGATTGGTGGAATTCCGATTCTAGAATGTGATGATGTCATATCTGATGTCATATGTCTATATACAATAATTCAAAGTACGGGCGTATTTTGCCCCGCTGGCGGAGCTCTTGTTAGCATATAGAATTGTGTCGTCATGGTTCCCTGACATGACAGCAAAGCTTTGAGGAGAGGATTCTGGAATGAACTCACTTCACTCAGACACAGCAAACAGGAAAGCAGCATTTTCACGAGCTCTCCACAACTTCTCAGCTTTTATGAATTACCAAACGAAGCTTCAACTACCTGTTCTACTCGGATACGTGGTAAGTAGTTGTTGTAACCATAATAAAATACACAAATACAGTATACCTTATATATACTGTATTTGTGTATTTTATTGTATAATTTTGTATTGATCCATGCTGTAGGTCAGTGGTATCAATTTTCATGTGACTTCAGGTTTTTTCACACTTGTTATTAGAAAATATAATCTTTCTTTTTTTTCACTAACACAAAGTTCACTCATATATTTTAATAATTAGGAGCGAGGGCCGGCCATGGAGCTGTGGCAGACGACATCTCAGGAGCGAGATCATCTTCAGCAGATCTACCAGAAGTCTGTCTCCCACACGCAGATGCACGATGCCCAGAAGAAGCAGCTCACAGTTCAGTACCTCTAGATGGAGCCGTTACCTTTAAAATGCCGTCTTAAAAGCCAGCTATGCTTTAGATCACATGTGTCAAACATGCGGCCCGGGGGCCAGATCCGGCCCTCCAAGACCTTTAATCTGGCCCTCGGCTGATTTTTCTATTAAAATACTTAAAATTTTCAGATTTTTCTGTTAATTTTCTGCACCGTTTAGCACAGCAGCGTCTCCGGCGTTTCTGTACGTTGCGACTCCCACCAGAGCAGCACAAATGAAGACTTTCCTCTTTCCAAACGCTCTTAAAGGACGATCGTTTTGACTGTCGACCGTGACCCTCATCAGCAAAATGTCAAAAAATGAGAAAAGCAGATGCTGAGTTCAGGATTTCCCAAGAAAAATAGTCCAATTCTTATTTGTTGACAGAGGTGAATGGGAAATCTGTGCTCAGTGTGTTTGGAACAAGTGGCGTTGCTCGAGGAATATAATCTTAAACACCACTACGAGACACGGAGAAAAATACAGTAACTTGAAGAGAGAACTGAGTTTTCTGATCCGGCCCTTTTGGGATCAAAGTAGGCTGCATACGGCCCCCGGACCAAAATGAGTTTGACACCCCTGATCTACATCTTCAAAGCTGAAAATGGCGCCTTCCCCCCTGTGATGTCATGCAGTAGTAGTTTTCAAGTAGAGGGAGTAGACATTGGCTATTCCAGGGCTGAAGTCATCCAAATGATTCTAGTGAAGGTGTGTGGAGTTTAAAAACACAGTGGAGCACCTGTATTATCGCATGACATTACAAGGCGGAACGGTGTTTTCTGTGTGAAAGAACTCAGTCTTAATATGTAGAGTTTGTGTGTTAAACATGTGGAAATGAAACAAAACATTATCCATTATTCTCAGAACATTATAACATAGATCAGAAAACACCGTGGGCCCTTTAAGGTCACAAGAGAAATTATGCTCCATAGATTAAAAAAAAAAAAAAAGTGCTTTTTGCATGTTTAGTATTAGAATATTTTGACTGTGATGCTTGTCTTTTTTACTCTTACTAGATTAAATACTGCAACACAGGAAGCAGAAAGTGTTCGCCGAGAGCAAAGTGTTTATGAAAAAAAGGTCGGTGAGCTCCAGACTCGCTGCACCACTTTAGAGGAAGAGAAATACGCAGCTCTCACCAAGGTCCGAGAAAGCACACAGACAGCGGAGGAGGCGGTGCTGCAAAAAGAGCAGGTGCATCGTTCTGCTAAAAACAGAGCATCTGGGCAAATATGTCTGTCGTTTTGGTTCACATTTTCTGACAGTGCACTTGTTTCTTCCTTTTCCCCTCAAGGCCCTGTTAAGAGAAAAACAGAAAACTGAGGAACTGGAAAAGACAAAGGAGATTATAAAGCAGTTGATCCAGGACGCGGCAGTCCGAACTAGGAGAGAGGTGGGCCTCCACTCCACACCACAGGAATATTACTAGAGAAAATTTAGTTTTAAAGCGATGTTTTCTCATCAACAGGTTGAAAATGTTCGGAAACAGTGCAGTGTTCAGATTCTCAGGATGGCCGAGGAGCTGTCTGCATCACAGCTGGTAGGAGCCTCTTAAAATTAAGTGTTTTGTCGAACCAAAATTGGCTTCTTTACATTTTCCCTTCGTCACTACAGGAATGTGCAGATAAACAATCACAAATTGAAAGGTGTTTCCAAGACAGAGAAAGGCTGTAGAGGAGGAACTGGAGAAGGTTGTTTACAACAGGAACAGTGATAAGGAAAAAAAAACTAAAAGTAATTTTGCTATAATTTCTGTGTTTTAGGTATATAAAGAGGGACGTGCAGAGCCAGAGTTCAGAAAGATAGAGGCTCTTCACCACAGGTGTCTGGAGGCCGAGAGAAGGAGAGAAGACACTAACCTCACTCTGCAAAGCACTGTGAGCAAACTGAAGAAGATGGACATGGAGTAAGTGGTGTATCCCAGGTTCAGTCCTCACTCCTCTTGGAACAGTAAGGTGACAGCACACTTCCATCTGTTACTATTGATGATGTTAGCATGGAAACGTCATGTTATCTCAGCTCACCCTTCCCTTTTCATGTGTTCACCACTCTACATCTACAGTGAAGAGCTGTCCCGGTGCCAAGAGGAAGTACGACGTCTGCAGAACTCTTTGGCCACAGCCAGGGATGAGTGTGTGAGCGTCAGTGAGGAGCGCCTGAAGCTGCAGCAGGAAAACACTCAGCTCCGCAAAGACATGGATGATCTGAGAAAATCAAACGTGAGTGATCAGAAGAAAGCCAAGCAACGGGTAACGTTTATTACCATCAGTTTGAAATGAGAAGCTGTGGTTATTTCAAACAATTTACTTTTACTATTTCAGATGTCACAATTGGAACAGGAGTATTGCCTGAAAGAGCGAGAACTGGATGTTCAGATTCATGAGTGGGAAGAAACAGGCAAAAGAAATAGTGCTGATCTCACCCGCCTTCTCACAGCACAGCAAAACACTACTGAGCGCTGGAAAGAAGAGGCCAAAAAGCTGGTCCAGGACTTTGAGACTAAAATAATGAGCCACAAGTAAAGAAACAACATGAAGTTAGACTTTCAATGTGATTCAAGCAAATATATTATCCACAGTATTTTGTTTTTCAAGGTCAGAGTTGAATCGTCAGAAGCAGCGTTCACATGAGCTCGAACTGCAGCTGGAAACTGACCGTGCCACTATTGCAGAGGGCAGTTTTACATCAGTACCATATACTGTCTGACGATGCCCGGCAATCACAATACAAACAAATCAAAACATAAATACTCATAGAATTAAAAAGAGAGAGAGACATTAAATTAGAGAGACGAGTGTGCAGGTATATTCTCATTATGTCATGTACTGCAGTATGAACGACAGGCTGCAGAGTATCAGAAGTCCAGCCACCTTCAGCCACGCCTCACACAGGCTGAACAAAAAGCAGCTACAGCTACACATCAGGTAACACATTTGGCCTGTAGCCTTGGAAGTTCATAGAAATATGCAAAAACATAATTTGACATTGAGTTTATTTAATAGTGCGAAACAGTCTGATCACATGTTCTGTTTTTGTCTTGTTTCCAGCTGAATACGACTGCGTCACGACAGAGGAAAAGACAAATGGGCGACACAGAGACGATATGACGATACAGCAACTCCACCTCAAATCACTTTTTAAAAAATGTTTATACTAATTGTATTTGTGTCTTTCTCATGTCACATTTGAGAGGTGATAGTCTAATGTTTACAGAATACAGAATTGAAACCGTTTTTTTTCTGTTTTTGATCACATTAAACCTGACTTTGTTCATGGTTTTGTCGTACCTTTTCCCCATTCGTTTTCGCCGCATGACTTCAGTGGCCAACGTGCCATTGTTCAGTTGCGTTGCACGCCGGGAAACCAGTTTGTTGCTAGGAAACCATCAACGTTAGAACCGTTCGGGGCAATGAAATGAACAGCGCAGCGCAACAGGAGAGGGCAAAGTTATTTTTATACGCCTCTTAGCACCATGATTTTCAATTATTTTAAACTTTCACCTGTAATCAACTAAAAACCTCTACGGCAGCTCCCGAAAGTAAAAAAAACTGCATGGTAAAGTTTAGATGCAAAATGTATGAATAAAACCAATGTATTTATGTACAATAATGTCTCTTCATGTATCTTAATGTCTCTTCATTTGGCATTAAAATTTGACCCATTTTATTGCCCACAGCAGACGAGAGCATCAGGAAATGTCATGTCCTCGTTTGAAGACATTGGGACTGTGTTATATTATTGATTGTACATGTTGTTAGGTAAACTTGGGAATATTTAGATAATTTTACAGTTATAAATTGCTGGACGGTTCTGCTGCTATAGGGAAACTGCTGCCTGTCTCCACTTTTTGCACCTCTACTTTTTAACGATTGAAAACCAGAAAAAATTTAAACTGTGGACCACATTTTCAGGCCTTTTTGTGTGTTTTTAACCTCACTCACTGAACCCCAACCCACTCACGGTCGACCTACGTCACATTTGGCAGGTTTAGGGCTTGAAATAAACAGCTAATTGCTGTTTGTTTGTTTTTTGTAATTTATTTATACATTTTAATGTTTTTTACATTTTTTAACCAATGGTGTCATACAGAAGACTTACTTAGCAGGTCCTACTTATCCCAAATAGCAAGAAGAAATGAAAAATGCACACCAGACAAAAGCTCGGGTCTCAGGAGGATAATTCAAAGTACAGGCGTATTTTGCCCCGCTGGCGGAGCTCTTGTTTATTTTGTCCTCCCTCTGTCACCGCGGCAACCGAGCGTTTCCATGGCGACGCACATACACACGCGCTTCGGTGGCTGACTCGGGCTAACTGTAGCATCCTTCTGCTAACTTTAAACCGATACATACTTTATTTTTTTTTTTTGCTTTCTTTTTTTCTTTTTTTTCTTTTTTGACTACTTTTACTACTATAAGTATAAGCTTTGGTTTTGCCGCATATTTATTTTCTTGCGTGCAACTCACGTCGCGGTCAACATTTATTCACTGAATAGTAGCGTCCAGTGATTATTATGAATTGCGTTAGCTCGCCCACAACTGTTGCTAATGCTAATAAAAGTTGCTAACGCTAATCTCGTGCTGTTTTGTTAGTGTGTGTGCGTGTTTAAAGCCTGGACCCTGACACTTAGCGACAGAACCATGGGAGAAGAGGAGGATTACACATCTGTCCGTCAGGTATTGTTTGAGTCTTTGTTGAAATGGTGGAAAGTAACAAGATTACAGTAAATTACTTCAGTATAGGGTGACCAGACATCCCTATTGACCCGGGACAGTCCCAGTTTTGAGCCCTGTGTCCCCTGTCCTATCGGATTTATCCAAAACCAGTGATTTGTTCCAGTTTTAGACAAGAAATGTCCCAGGTGTCCCAATTTTTATTTATTTTATTTATTTATTTTTTACCAATCTAAACCATGACTAAACTAATGCTAAACCAGGATTACATCGACCCTAAACCAGGTCTAAACCAGGACTAAACTAAGATTAAACCAGGACTATATCAACCCTAAACCAGGTCTAAACCAGGACTAAACTAAATCTAAACGAGGACTACATCAACCCTAAACCAGGTCTAAACCAGGACTAAACTAAGATTAAACCAGGACTATATCAACTCTAAACAAGGTCTAAACCAGGACTAAACTAAACCTAAACCAGGACTACATCAACTCTAAACCAGGACTAAAACAGGACTAAACTAAGACTAAACCAGGACTACATCAACTCTAAACCAGGTCAAAACTAGGACTAAACTAGGACTAAACCAGGGCTACATTAGCTCTAAACCAGGACTAAACTAAGATTAAAAAAACACAACTACATCAACTCTATAACAGGTCTAAATCAGGACTAAACTAAGATTAAACCAGGACTACATCAAGTCTAAACCAGGACTAAAACAGGACAATCACAATTTTTGACTAATCTGATCCCCGTCAACAGTAAAGAGGATCTTAAATTTTCGTTTGTTTAGCTAAAATACAGAAATCCATGTTTGCGAATGACCATAAAGCAAAAAATACAGCAACAGAAATCCCTCAGATCTTATGCGCTCACTACATTTCTGAATTAAAGCAGAATAAATCCAGAAGTAAGAGATTCGTTCATTTAAAATAAATAAAATAAATTAAACTGCCATAATTGGAGACATATGAGTACTTGACAATATAAGTGTATAAATAATTGAATAAAATAAAATAAAATTGTCATAATTGGAGAAATGTGAGTACTTGACGATATAAATATATAAATGATTGAGTAAAATAAAATCTAAGTGCCCTCAATGGAGACATGTGAATACTTGATGATATAAATATATAAGTGAATAAAATAAAATAAAAATCCCTTAACTGGAGACGTGTGTACCTAACTAAAAGTTACTATACTAGTACAAGAACATGTTAATTTTTTCATTCAACTCTTTTCTATGAAATTGATGCGATAACGGCATTTGTGTCGGCTCCATTCTCAGGTATAATTCAGCTCATTGATTAGCAGTGAATATCTGTGTGAAATACTTCTACTTTTTCCTCTCAACTGTGCATTTGTAGTTTTTACTTTGACGCAGTATTGCCTTTTCGTCAGTCGTTTATGTTGCAAAATTTTTGGTGAACATTCTCAAAACGTAGCTGTGATAACATGTTCTATTTTGTGATAGTTTTTTTTTTTTCATATATTGTTGGTATCAGCACTTATTACCATCTACACTGTGTCCACTATTTTATGTCTTTTGCCACTGTTTAAAAGGGCATTAAACCACCAAAGGGAATCCTGTCTCCTGTGACCATTTGGTCCACACTACGCTTACACTTATTCTAGTAAAGAATTGATCATGTGTTCTGGTAGAGCGCCGTCAAATTGTGAAATAAATAAATAAATACAGTGAGATACGGCTGTTCCGCGTGCTTTAATCCACAGGTGTCAAACATGCGGCCCGGGGGCCAGATCCGGCCCTCCAAGACCTTTAATCTGGCCCTCAGCTGATTTTCTCTTAAAATATGTACAATTTTCAGATTTTTCTGGTAATTTTCTACGCCGCTTAGCATAGCAGCATCTCCAGTGCTTCTGTGTGTGGCCGCCTCCCACCAGAGCAGCACAAATGAAGACTCGCCTCTTTCCAAACGCTCTTAAAGGACGATCGTTTTGACTGTGACCATGACGCCCTCATCAGCAAAGTGTCAAAAATAAGAAAAGTGGAGCTGAGTGCAGGATTTTCCAAGAACAATTTACAAATTCTTCTTTTTCACGGAGGTGAATGGGAAACCTGTACGCTTGGTGTGTTTGCAACAAGTGGCGGTGCTCAAGGAATATAAATATAAAGGAGGAATATAAACGCCACTATGAGACACAACATGGTGAAAAATACAATAACTTGAACAGAGAATGGAGTTTTCCAATCCGGCCCCTTTGGGATCAAAGTAGGTTGTATACGGCCCACGGACCAAAATGAGTTTGACACCTCTGCTTTAATCTCTTTAACAAGTTTATCTCTCAAAAAGCATTAAAAAAGAATGCTCAACATAACTGGTATTTCCCAGGAGATTTTGTCGTTTGTGGAGGAAATTATGGTACTTCAAAATTGTGCATTTCGATTGCAATCAGTCTCACAGCCCTAAATATTATTGTTCTGTATTTTTCTCATTTTGTCTCAGTTTTTTGTCGACCTCCTGGTTAACTGTGGCACACGTGAGGAGCTGTGGACGGAGGACACGCTGACGGTCGTGGACACTTACGTAGCCGACACCTCCATCACAACTATGGTGGTGTACTTGGATTCTAATGAGGAACTGCATGTGGAATTACATGAGCCGTCGCAGGTACTATGAAAGTTCACAGTTGCCAACGCTCCGCCCACAGGCTTACTTCCCCCAGGCTCTCACACGACAGTTCAAAGACGTAGGTTTTTAAAGAAATTGTACTTTCCAGAATACTTATACTCTTATTTGAGTCATATTTGTATTGAAGTAACCATATTCCAGTAAAAGTTTTGGCTTTTCCCACTGTCAGTAAGTCTAAAGTGACAAAAGCTTTATGTGACAATATGATGTGATTTGAACATTTGTGTTTCTCGCAGTGCTCCTGATATGATTTAATTTGTCTTAAAATACCAGATTTCTTACGTTATTTAATGTTTTGTCCGTTCAAATTATATTGGCTTAAAATAATACAGCAGATGGTCTGCTCTGACAGTTACTCTTTAAGTTACTCTTACTAGAGTAGTTATCAGAGACATTTCTACCTCTAATATATATATATTTTGGCACAATAAGTTCAGTTAAATGTAAAAAAAGTGCATACCTTAATTTCCCCTAAAATGGAGAACTCTGTGTTGTTGCAATACATTTATTTGCTTGCGATAAAAACTACTGTATTGATATCACCAGTATTGCGATATTGATGTTTTTTACTATATGTTGTGTGGCCCTACATCAAATTAAACAGACAAGTCTGTCAGACATAAATTACAGTTATAAGCGAGCGAGCATCACCTTACAGGACCATGAAATAATCACAGGCTTCTTTAAATGTTCTTTAAATCCATTTTGTTAGTTTTTTTTGTTGATCTTAAAACTGTTTGGCTGTTTTCTAATGTGTGCGATGTGTCCTCATGGTAATTGCTGAGCATCCTGCCATAAATACATGTAGAACCCCCCTCCCCCTGTGTGATATCATTGCTAAGTATATCATTGATGTTGTTTTCATGTGAACAGTTCCAGTTCCAGTATTCAGGTTCTTTTATCTTTTATCTCTTGCATGTGCAGAGTGTGGGTCTGGCCTACTTTATCCGCGTCCCGGGAGCCGTCATCACCCCGGAGACGTTTGATGCAGTGGTACAGTTTAGCACAATGAACGGCGGGCCCAAGAAGGCTCTGCTGCAGTACATGATGGGGCTACACGCACCTCTGGTTTCCCTCCCCTCCAGCTGGGAGAAGAACATGAAGGATCACTACACCAACAACATGCACTGTCTGCTCGCTGACCTCACAGGTTTGTGTCTCCAACAGGACGGGGCTCATGCGCTAACATAATGTAATGAAAATCGTTTGCATAATATTTCCAAATGTATAATTACAATTAAGCTTTAGCTGTGATATTTTCTAAAGATAAAGGGTTGTAGTATGGTTCTAACACAGAGCCACTTCACAGATGACGTCACAAACTTAGGCAAACAGACACAGGGAACACATTCTGCATCGAAACACTGTGAAACCAAACATTATGTATGAGAAAACAAGCTAATATTACTTAATATAGAAAGTTAGAACTGGAAATGGGAAGGACATACTGGCTTTGCTTTAGCATTTGTTTGCCTAAAGGGCTAATGTTTTGCGATGTGATGTTACTATCTCTTTAGTAACTGTGAATACCGATCATGATATTGTATATCGTAGAGTTATTTCACTGACAGTGACATGTGTACATTTACAGATGAAGTGTACAAAGATGTGGGTGGTACAGTGCTCTACATCCCCCTGGAGGGCCTCCAGCACAGTCCTGAGGAGGCATGCAAAGACAGGAAGCTTGTGCAGAGAATGGAGAGTAAGCAAATTCTATACTTGTTTTTTTCATCTTTATTAAGGACACAACAGCAAACTTATGCTCCAGACCTATGTGTACTCTACCAGTCAAACATCGTCTCATTCAATTCTTTTTTTCCCTTGTTGTATGTTTATAACTTAATATATTTTAGATACATACAGATGATATTATCAAGTATATCAAGTCATATGTATGTAGCAAAGAAAACCGTGAAATAACTCAACAAACTTGTTTGTATTTTGAGATTCGTCAAAGTCCACAGTGCTACAAACTCTTGGCCTTCTCGCAGTGAGCTTTGTGATGAAGTCTCTTGAAATGATTCTCACTTCCCAGCTGTGCGTTGTCAGGGTCAAGAAATGCCAGAGTGCAAAGGAAGGCTCCTTTTTTACTTTATTTTTCATTTACTACATTCCATATGTGTTTATTTGTATTTTTGTGGTTTCAGTGGGAATCTATAATGTAAATAATAATCAAAAGTGTATATTAGTAGTGTTTACCACACACACTGTTTTATGTTTAATTGTATACATGTTATCTTTCTTTTATTTTAGCTGTTATGATCCACTGGACAGACCAGATCAAGAAACTACTAAATGAGCAAGAAATCACCAAAATGAGTGACTCGTGCGGCCCCCTGCAGGAGATAGACTTGTGGAGGAGCCGTGCAGCTAAGCTGCTGGACATCAGCCAGCAGCTCCAGAAACCCAGAGTCAAACACATCCAGAGCATCCTGCAGCTGTCCAAGTCTCTGTACGCTCAGCGCTTCTCCAAACTGGCCCACGAGATCCAGGTACAGGCCAATGTCATGTTATTGTCTGAAATGTGCACTGATGCCAAACTTGAAAAAAATTGCCAAACAAATCTACCTACAGGTTCAAATAAAGTCACCTGAACTACCCTCCTCCTATAGAGCGCTCACTCTGTGTGTGTGTGTGTGTGTGTGTGTGTGTGTGTGTGTGTGTGTGTGTGTGTGTGTGTGTGTGTGTGTGTGTGTGTGTGTGTGTGTGTGTGTGTGTGTGTGTGTGTGTGTGTGTGTGTGTGTGTGTGTGTGTGTGTGTGTGTGCGTGCGTGCGTGCGTGCGTGCGTGCGTGCGTGCGTGTGTGCGTGTGTGTGTGTGTGCAGAGCTGTTCTGTGCAGGCCCAGTCCAACCTGTCCTTCCTGTCCATACTGAAGGAGCCCTGTGAAGAGCTGGCCGCTCTCAAACCCAGTCAGGTGCCTCCAAAGCTGCAGCACATTATTCACCTCATCCGTGTCATCTGGAACAATTCACAGTACAACAGCAGCGAGCGCATCACAGGCCTCTTCCACAAGGTGTTCTGTCTGCTCTTCTACCAGTTTATCTAATACGGCTTCAGAATTAACGTGTGTTTTACACTGTGTGCTAGATGAGTAATGAAATCATCCGCATCTGCCATGAAAGCATCTCCTTGGACCAGATCTTTAAGGGTTTTGTGGTCTCCAGCAAGAAGACCCTCAACCAGTGCATCCAGTGTTGTACATCCTGGAAAGAGATTTATTTGCAAACCTCTCAGATTCACCAGAAGTAAGAAACATGTGTCACATATGCTCTACAGACAGGTCATATTCACGCTGTCATCGCTCTCATGTGCAGATATTCTCTAAAGCCATGGGTCCTGGACTCCACCAGTATTTTTGTCCTGGTCGACACTTTTGTTCAAAGGTTTAAAGAGTTAGTTGAGGTAAACCTGACAATCAAATCAGACAGCTAGTGCATAGAGAATGTAGTGTTTTCAGTGATGTAAAGCAATGTCTGCGATGTGTCCAGGTGTGTGACTGCCAGCACCAGTTTGCCCGATGGGAGGATGGTGAGCAGAGGCCCCTGCCCTGCTTTGGGGGCTGTCAGGGTCCAGAGTTCACCCGTTCTCTTCTGAATTTAGAGGAGAGATTCCACCATGGACTGCAGAATCTGCGCACTGTGGGCAAAGGCATATTAGATGTGAAGGACACTTCATGGAGAGAGGAGTTCACCAGGTAAGGCCCATCTGAACATGCCAAAGCGAGAAGGACATAAACTCTATGGTGACTTTGTTTGCTCTCAGGTTTGGATCATTAATCAAAGACCTGGAAATGACCGCCCAGAACCTCATCAACTCTGTCTTTAAAACTGTTAACACTGTGGAGGAGGGGGTGAGGCTGCTCGACATCTTTAGGCCAATGTCAAGTCGAGAGGTATCAAAGCTTTTACATGTTTTATTCTATAGTAAATGTTATACAAGTGATTACAGGATTTGATTTGACATTGTCCATGCCTTTACCAGGCCATCAAACGCACTACAGAGGAGAAGTATGAGCAAGTGTATAACATTTTCAGTAAAGAGTTAAAGATGGTGAATAAGGAGCTAAACCAGGGTATGAGGAGCACCCATCACCACATGCCTCAGGTCATATGTGAAGCATACTGGATCAGAGCACTCAAGCACAGACTGCAGCCGTCTGTGGAGGTGAGCAAGTACTTTTATGTCTCTGCTCGCACCCTGGTGATTTCAGCATCAAGAGTGAGTGTGAGTCGCTAACGTGTCACTACTGAGTGTGGAGTGAATGAACCATGAATTGTAATGCGCTTTGGGTGTCTTGAAAGGCGCTTTATAAATGCAATGATTAATTCATTAATTAAAGTTTATAAGTAACACAAATTACATTAAAATGATGAACTAGTTAAAGTAAGTATTATTTGTATGTGAAATTAAGAAGTATAGGCTGCTAATGGTTTCTAAAAGAGCTTATTATTTCACCCATGAAAGTTTCAGAACCCCTGCCATTCCATGTTAATCGACATTTGAACAATACAAGTTACTTCTGTTGTACTCAATTAAGAATATTGATACTGTAAAAGTGACATCACACTGGGGGCATTGTACATGTAACTCTATGGTGGAATGCTCAGCAGTTACATTGGAGACACAGTGCACATTAGCAAACGTTGTCCAAAACTTGTCAAAGGCACTGTCACAACACAATCAGCATGCATCCCACTACTGCACACTGCATCAGCTTTTTCAAGTTGTTGTGTACAGTTTTCTATCAGGTTTTTGTATATTTCTGGAGAATTGTCATGGTGCATGGGTGAAGTAGGCTTGTGGATGGAGTATTGGGCAGAATCTTAGAACTAACTGTAAAGAGGGTTCAAATAGGGCCCCATATACTTATGGATGACATGTAAAACCTTTTCAGGCACGTTTTGGATGAGAATACCTTATAACATAAACTGTACTGAATAATCATTCTGAACTGATATGTTGTCTCCACACTTGTTTGTGTTGACTCCAGATGCTTCAGAAAGCCTACTTCATGCCAGAGTCGTACAGCCGAAAGCAGGCGCTGGTCACATACAACCAGACGGTGCAGGTGTTGGATGAGATGATGCGCAGGAGCTTCAGTGACTGGACTCAGGCCCTGGATGGACAGGCCTTCACCAAACTGGAGCAGACTCTGATGGTGCGCTCTAAAGACCGCAGTGGAAGCTTGGAGCTCAACTTTGACACGTACGTGTAGGACTCACACAGACTCATGAGGAAGGTGGACAGGATAGTTTATCGAATGGATGATCTTAAAGTGCAATTCACAGATTAATATATTTTTCTTACTTGTGTGGTGTTTGTATTGGTGATTTGTTGTACCTGTAGTAAATATCTATCATAGTTTTAATTCAGTCAAGTGGCAGTTTGTGAAGAAAAGTAGAAAACAAAAGAGTTAAAAGACAGTATAAATATTTATTTAACAAAATAAAGGTGCTTACATTTGTTTTTATTTGTCCAACATAACTAGTGTGTAGACTGGTTTCGGCCCTTGTTAACATTATGGTTATTAGGGAACATATCTTTATGTCTGCTTTAAAATGGGCTATATAAAAATGAGGCCATGTCACTACTACTGCCTGTCAAATTTTAAACCTAATGATGTTAACTATGTTTTAGAGAAGTCTAGCCTGTCATATGCGCTTTAAGTTTGTGGTCAGTACCTGTGGTCAATATTTATTGACCACAGCTACTATTCCACCAAACCAAGCCTAAATAGACAACATGGGAACCTGCCATATGCACCTTTAATACTTCTCTTTCACATCTGCTTTGCTCATTTGTGTTTGGATTCTTTTGCCTTGTGTGGTTTAGTGGCCTGTGGAAGCTGTTCTCTGAGGTTCATTACTGGGAACGGCTGAAGTTTGAGATCCCTCAGAGTGTGTCGGACATTTATCGTGACAGAGCAGACTATAAGAGCCTGAGGGAAAGAGTATTGCTTCTTATTCGGAACTACAACAGGTTAGTACACCACAGTATCATAGTATTCTCTAATGCTACTCAAATATTTGGACATTTTTTGGTCTTTTAGCATTATCAGAATGCTTTCTCCCGTTGAGCTTGAGCTGTTCCGTGATCGGATAGATTTCCTTGATCGAAAGTTTTGGCCTGGCCTGTCCAAACACACGTGGCTGTCCAAGGGTGCATCTAATGTGTTTGTGCGGGACTGTCTGGTTCATGTGGACAAGGTACATGGTGCTTTTGTCTAGGGGGGATATACACTATACTTTTCTCTTCCCTTTTCTTACACCTGGATCTTCTTGTCTCTCAGTTGCACACTATTGTGGAGGAATATAAATTAGCAAATCTGTCTATCTCCAACCTCTGCAGTGAGATCAGTGAAGCACTGTTGGTTCGGCTGGATGGAAAGACGGTTTACAGGTAATGAAAAATGATCTGTAAGGTATTCATACGTTCATAGGTACAATATGGGAACCTAGTGCTGAGATGGGAGTTCTATACTATGTGCTTTAATATGTGTTGTTCTTTACAGAAACCTGGATTTTGAGCATGAGCAGAGTGCTCACCGGAAGAGCCAGCTTCAAATTCTGCAAACTGCACACCAACAAATACTCCACATAATGACTGACATCTATGAGATATTTGCCCAAGATGGACCTGCTGTACGTTCCCTTATTCCATGTTGTTTGATCCGGAGTCAAGTATATTTTATAGTGCTGTAAATCGATTAAAATAGTTCATCACAATTAAACATGAATGTCATAGTTAACTCGCGATTAATCGCAAATTAATCGCACATTTTTTTGTCCCCTTGAATCATCATTTTAATACTCTTTACACATAGAAAAATGGATATACTTTGTGCAGATGTTTTATTATTTTATTTTTTTATTGCAAACCAGAACAATCATCAGTGAGACTTTGTGCTCTGCATCAGTGTGAGTGAAATAATGTGCTGTGACCTGAGGTAGTTCTCATTACTGAGGGTTCAGTGATCTCCAGTCAGAATGTGTTTGTCGCCCCAACTCCCATTGTACTCGGGGCGCACTTGCTCTGGGACTTTTGGGCCGTGTCATGCTCGGATGCGGTTTGGGGTTCTGCTTTCGCACCTGTCGGGCTGCAGCCAGGGTGTCGTTACACGGCACTGTTTGCAGGTCGCTGGCGGTTTTGGTGGAGAGGGTGGATCCAGCGGCATGAGGTTCTGCTGCGGTGTGCGCCCCTCCGTGGGTTTGTGGATGTGGTGGCGGCGCAGGGGAGAGGGGGCGGCCGGGGCCTGTTTTGGCTGCAGGACTTCTGTCGCTGTCCGCGGTCCTTGTTGCAGATTCGGCGTATGTTTTGAAGCGCACTTTGTTTCATGTTTTTGTTGTGCGGGGGCATCGGCGTGCGCAGGTGTGCCATGCTTTGGCCCACCTCCTGCAAATGGGACTTCGCAGTTTCGTACAAATTGTTTTCCTTCCTGTTTACAGCCAGATCGTATAGTTATTGCGTTAACTTGCGATCAAAAAATTAACACTGTTAAAATTGTTTTGAGTTAATGCGTTAATAGTGCGATATTTTTGACAGCACTATTTTATTGAACTTTTCTTTGCTGTTGTTCTGTAGGTGCAGGAGAAGTGGTGTGCGTTTACAGAGAAAGTCGATCGTCTGATAGAGGAAGCTCTGAGAATCAACATTAAGAACTCCATCCAGAAGTTGGCCAAGGCTATTAATGGAGAGAGCAAGACCACGCCCAGCCCCCTGTTTAAAATCCTGGTCACTCTGAACCATGAGAACGCCCAGAATCCCCCCAAGGTTATTAGGTTGCACCTACTTCACCAACATCCAGCCACAAACGCTGCCACACATTTGTATTTCAGCTCTATTAAACACCTCATAACTGTTACTAGATCACCTTTTTCAGATAAATTATTTTAGAAAATATATACTTTCCTACTTTCATGCAGGAATTTACATTTTTGGTTGCATTATCAGATTACTAATATTCTAAAACAGAAGAATTTCTGAATTTACTAAACATTTTCAGTTAAGAATGTGAATGCCAAACATATTCATACAAATCTGTTGGTGAGACTGCTTCATGAATAGGCCCATAGTTTCATAAATCGGTGTAATAATAATGACATTTTAATATGCTTTTGTTGTGTGTCAGGTGGAATTCTCTCCAACACTGATCCAGCTGGGCCAACTTGTGAACATTCTACCTCACATCGTAGAAACCATCTCCGGGTTTAAACGACTGCCTTGTCTTCTCAACCTCAAGAGCTCCCAGCAGACTCCCATACATGCCAAAATAGGTAGTCTGATTTTGAGCGTTTTAATTTTTAAAACAACTTAATTCTGTTTTCGTTCCCTGATTGGGCTATTTGAATAGCTCTGTATATCTCTCTCTTTAAAGGTGGGTGTGTTCATTTTCTTCCATGGAGTACAGCACCTGCCTGTCTCCATGGGGATGCTGTTGCTTTGGCTGGAAAATTCCACACTAAACCAGTCTTGCATGTATTCAATTGTAGGTGTTTTTATTGCTCAAAAAGGTCTTAAAACTAACGCATTCTTGCATCATAACTTAGCCACGTGGCACCAACTGCTTGTCTCCACAAAGAAAGAAAAGGTAAATACTGCCATACTGTGGAACATTCTAGGAAAAGCAATAACTTCTCCATGGATCATCCACCAGAAAAAAATAAATCCATAAATACACTGTGTTTCTTTAAAGAAGATCTATTGTGCTTGTGACACCCATGGATCATTATGTTATCATTTGGACAGTTTCTATATTAATCTAAAACGATGTAATAAAAGAAACAAATCCACTGACTTATGCATTAGAAAACTGTGGTGGCCAGTGAGAGCCTCCATCACCCGAAACGTCATCACAACAAAAAGCCATGCAGCCATCAGCCCCCTATGAATAGCTGCACGTCACTAGTGAGTGACAGATTTTTTGTTTACCAAAATGACTGCATGATGCTGCCAAATGTGTATCAGTGAATAAGAAAATAAAATTGGAGAATGTAATGAGTAGAGAGCAGTGGGTGTTTACCGGTGGCGGTGAAAACGGGATTGATCAGCAAGATTGTGTCCTGAACATAAGTGATTAAAAATTGCTCAAACAGGCACAAATCACTCCAAATACAACTTTGGGTGAGTAAATAGTGAAGGAAAACTAGCATAACATGGTTAAAAGATGCACATAATGCACACGTTTTAAGCTGTTCAGTACAAAGGAACAAAATTTTAAAGAAGTCTGATAAGCTTGAAAAATGCATCATTTGGTCCCCTTTTGCAGACATTCTTACTTATTTTAATTTATCTATGAAATCCTCAGAGCAAGATGAGGAGATAAAGAAGATCCAAGCAGCGATTGCCACAGGGATGAGTGCTAACGCGAGCCACCTTCAGGCCTATCTCCAGACATGGGACAAATACAGGGAGATCTGGGAGATCAATAAAGACTTGTACATCCAGGACTACAGCAGATACAGCCCACCCGGCACCTTCGACAAAGACATCAATGGGTATGGTACAGACCCTGCTCAAATCAGTCTCACACTAATGATCATACTCAGACTTTGCAGCTGATGTCATCAACATTTCCTTGGATGTGATGCTAACTGTAGGCTCGGCTCTGTCTGAAGCTCTGTTTCTCAAGTTAGACTTTAATCTGAGCTTTAACACAATCTGACCAGAAAAAGTATTTAGCTGGAACTACAACATGTGAGCTGATTTGTGCTATTAAACAAGTCTATCACATAAAATAAGATGGCTAGCATTTGCGTTTTTTCAGACAGACAGACAGACAAACAAATGTTGCGGCAACATTTCCACTGCGTGTCTCGCCTTTGTGTCTGAGTCAAAGGTCTCAGAGCAGTTTAACAGGAGGCCTGGTCAGGGAGGGTCAGCAGATCTGTGTCAGGGCAGTTTGAGGAGATGGAGCCAAAAGTGTCCCTCCTCTGTGTCCTGCAGCATCACAGCAGTGTCCAAGGGGAGCCAGGTGAACACAACAGGAAAGGCATCTCAAATGTCCATAGCGTATTGCACAGTCTCCATGGATGTGAGACAAAACAAAAAAGTCCCTTAATTATGTCTGAATTGCACATTCTGCACTTTTTAGTTGGTTAAAATCCCATGGTGTGATGTTAAAAACTGAGCTCAAACAGAAAGTGTCCAAATGTGCTCAGCGTGTGAGCCGGGCATCCGCAAAAGCAGCCGACCACTCGGTTGCCAGGTTTTAGAACATTTTCATTACATAGCGTAACGTTTTCAGTCATTCTCACTTTTTTGTGGAAATTCAAACACCTAAACAAGACTAAGAATGTTTATTTTAATAACAGACTCTTGGAAATGTGCTGTTTAAATCCATTTTGTATTTTTTGGTAGTTATTTCTAATGTGTGCATTGTGTCACCCTGGTGATTGCTAAACATTTCACCAAAGACATACAGTACAATACAGTACACCCCCAGCATGATGTCACTGCAAAGTATCAACAGACTTTTTGTTAGATGATGGCAGATATATGCTTTAGTGCTTATTTTAACAACCAATTTGAATAGTTTTAGTCTTTTCCTCAAGATTTAGGCTGCCTTCATACTTTCTGGCCAAGTCCTCCTTTGTTTCTTCCTCCAGTCCTGGTCTAGTCCTGGTTTAGTTCTGGGTTTGGTTCCAGCTAAGTCTCTGTTTTGATGTGGTGTGTGGAGAAGAGTATTCGCTGTCAATTCAATATAACTTTACTTATCATAGTAAGGCTAACTTGAGTAACAGACCTTCTAACAGAGTAGTGCTGTCAGTTAGCTTCACACTCCCAGGGAATGTTGGAACGATCGATTACTGATATGTTCTCCCTGGTTGTGCGGCAGGTACAAAGAGAAGGCGGGCATCGTGCAGCAGGAGGAGACTGTAGTCACCGTGCACTTCGTCGTCCTGGACTGCTCCCCTCTCAAATCAGGCCTGGTGCAGCACTGCAACGAGTGGCAGACCAAGTTCACCAGACTCCTGTGCGACGTGGCCAGCACCGGACTCAAGGAGCTCCACGCCGCTCTGCACCTCAACGCCGAGAGGTACAGCTGAGGGACAGAGAGAGGGACACAGTCTTCACCTGGGTTCAGAACACAATATTATAGAGGTCTTTGATGCCTGAAGAGAGGTATTCTTTGATGCTTAAAAATGTATATTATGCAAAAGTTTTCTACCGTGTTCTAACATTCGCACTCATCAAAAACTCCATAGATATAAAAGAATAATGCAAAACTGCACAACAATTTGACAAACCTGATGCGATGTGTATCAGGTTTGTCAAGGGACGCACTCTGATTGTGTTGTGATAGTGCTCTGAAGGGGGAGTGACTTAATGCAGAGAGCAAAAGGAGGGGAGACTCAGAGCGGTGTCAGAAATAGAAGTGAACGTGTTAATATGTTGTTTTCACTGAACATTTTCAAAACTAGTTCTTAATATGTTGTGTTAGCAGTTAATACCCCATAAGTAAAATACTGAATCCTTAATAAACAGTTTTCAGTCAAATTATTGTTGTTTATAGGCAAATATATTTAATATTTTAACAGTATTATTATAGACAGTTCAAAGTCTTGTCACTATAAACGATCAGGATTAACATTTATGGATTTCAGCCATTAATGGTTGTTTGAAAACCAATCATTTGTGACTTTTAGATTATTTGTGTGTGATGGAGGTAAGTGCAAATGTTTCCTATTTGAGTAAACGTGTGTATATAGTCAAATATGTAAGAAAGTAATGTTAATCATTTCTATTATTGACTATGCTTACTACTGGACTATTGAAATAGCAGCATATTTACAAAAATCAATACACCCTCCCACCTGTGTCATTAAATATTCTTCATCAGTTTCCTGTTGTCGGCATTTTGAGGACTTTTGACTAATAGGACATTTTGTTTTGAATTGTTAATTTCTATGGCAATGGTGCTGATTTATGAATAGTCTGACTGAATGTGGTGATGCCATCTGAAACCCTAATGTAATCCGACATAAATAACACTTCTGTGCTGTTGCAGACTTAAGCACGCTCCACAAACACTGGAAGAACTTGGTGAGACCCTAAACCTCTTGAACTCCCTGAAGAATGATTTGCCAAAGACAGAGGCTCAGATCCCTGTAATCCAAGAACAGTTTGCCCTGTTGGACAAGCACGAGGAGCCACTGGAGCAGGAGGTAGGCCCATTACAGAGGAGGTATTATGCATAATCCATGTTTTTTTAGCTTTCTACCATGTTTTAACCTTGTTTCCTCATCAGAATCAGACCACGAGAGTATTTTAGTGATCTCTCCCAGGCAATATTTGAATCCTCCTTATGGTTGGCTGTAAGATTCTGCCCAGTGCTCAGCCCACAAGCCTACGTCACTCACACTTCCACGCGACACTTCTCCATAAATGTCCAAAAACATGATACTAAACTGCACACTCCAACTTGACAAACCTACGGGGGTGGACTCGGGTTTAAATGGAATTCTTCCCATCTCGTATCACAGGTGCTGGACCTGCGTGAGGTGCTGAACGAGGAGTGGGTGTGGTTTCAGCAGGTTCTCATCGACTGCGACGCCAGCCTTCAGAAGGAAAAGGAGAAGTTCAAGAACGGTCTCGTGATCTCATCTGAGGAGTTCAAGAAGAAGATCCAGAGCACTGTTCAGGAGTTCAGCAGCACAGGTACGACGTCACTCTGTCCAAACTAGTTCCCTCAAATGACATCGGTTAGACTGAAATTCCAAGGGGATCATTGTATGTGTTTAGAAAGTCAAAGGAGACATTTGAAAACTTGTATATGTTAGAATTGTTTTCCCTTCTTGTTTATCTTTTGAACTTCAACAACCAGTAACTCTCCACCTCCTTCCAATCAGTTTACCAATGGATTTCTGAATTACATGTTTAACTCATATTGGATGAATTAAACAGCTATTCTCACTGTAAATGTTTCATTTCGATGTCTAACTTTGAGCACTAATAAATGGATAATGGTTTATGTTTTATAGGCAGTTAACTGGACGCATCTAAGACTCACCGTGGCTCACCGTGGCTCTACATTTACATACATACATCCTATATTCTCCTGCATTCAAATGTTATGTGTTAGCAATTAATACTCCATAGAACTCAAATTGCCCCCGAATTGATTGATAAATGGCTTTAAAATGGTTTCTAAAAAGAGAGATGAGTTTGAGGTCTTCCCAGGCAAATGTTCCCGCAGTGGGACTCTTTCCGCACCACCATGGGGCATGTTCCTGGTCCTTTTGCTTTTGTATTATTGTGTTTGTGTGTGCCTCCATAGGTCCCTTCGACAGTGCACTGAGCTGTGAGAGGGCCTTACGGATGGCAGAAGAACACCGCGCTGTGCTGGAGGCGCTGAAGCAGGAGGAGAGCACCATTATAGGCGGCCTGAGGTTCTTCACCATAGAGCAGCCCCCATCCAAGATTATTACTGCACTAGAAAAGGTGGGTCACACACACACTGTCCATACATGCATTAAGATGGGCTCTGTGCCTTATTTTGACTGTCTTAAGCCGAGGTTCGGCTCTACTATTTTGGCCATCTGCCACAAAAGGTTTATGATAGTGTGGAAAATCATGTGTTTCTCTTTCATTTGCTCACTTTCACAAATGCCAAAACACTACTAGCATGTAGCTACATAGCACCAACTGATTTGAGAAGAGAGTTCAGATCTTTCATGAAGACAAAGCTTCAAAGACTTCAAAGCTTTGAAGTGTCCACAGACGGACGGACAGACGGACAGCGCCATACCATAATACGTCCCGTCTTACACAACGGGCGTATAAAAAATAAAACGGACTACATAGCACCAACTATCTGAAATAAAAATACAAAAAGCAAATTAAAGACACAGGGATGTTCATTCATGTGTAGCCCTCTCCCTGTATCAGCCTGGATCTGTAGCGACAAAAGCTGCTTCACTTGAGGCTAATGTTTGTGACTGATCCTAATGCTGCAGTGTGGGATTTCCTCACATTCTTGTCTCCATTTCATTTTGTAACAAAAATAATCTCATTGTGCTGTTTTGGTTCGTTAATAAAGTTAGTCTCCAGTTCTATCAGAACTGCCACTCTGCACAGAGACGGGGAGCAGAAGAGGGCAGCAGGAGATGGGGAACAGGAGATGGGAAGAAGGAGATTGGGAGCAGGAGATGGGAAGTACGAGATGGGAAGTACGAGATGGGGAGCAGGAGATGGGGAGCAGGAGACAGGAAGTAGGAGATGGGGAGCCGGAGACAGGAAGTAGGAGATGGGGAGCCGGAGACAGGAAGTAGGAGATGGGGAGCCGGAGACAGGAAGTAGGAGATGGGGAGCAGGAGACAGGGAGCAGAAGTTGGGACAGTGGTGCTGGGTCAGGTCCGTGCTTTGACAGCTTGGGGCTGTGACAGTGCAGAGGAGACTCTTGTTTGGAGCTGCTCTCTCTGCAGCAGCGGTCAGAGGTTCTCTGTATTCATTCTGCAGTATCATTAGATATAGACACAAAAACATAGGTTTGTTTTCCAATTATGGAACGATTAGGTAGGCCTAATTCACATTACGGTTGGCCACAGTTAACGTTACCACATGGAACTGGAGCCTGATATTTAATCAGACAAACTTTCCTCATAGCCACAGCTGATGGTGAGCACAGTGTGCCTGTGACGTCATACGATTTAAATTCCTCACATCATGTAGTGTGACATCCAACAATCACAGAATTTGTTTTTCCTCACTTACCTTATGCATTATTATTATAATATAGTATTATAATAATTCACCATGATGAGTTTACAAGAGCTTTTCACAACTCTCAGTGATGAGAGCAGAGTTTTGCTACCTCCTGTTTATTTGACTCTAAAACATTAATAATTAGACACGGGAAAGCACAAGGCCACTTATTTTGATCTTAAGCTCATCATCATTTTTAGATTGAATCTGCAATGATATTACACTGTGTTGTATGTGCTTTGGAATGGCCAGGACATAGACTACGTGCAGCAGGTGTGGGAGATCACAGACGACTGGAATGCCAAGTGGGACCTGTGGAAGGGCGGGCAGTTCACCACTCTTCAGACAGAGAGCCTGGAGAACACAGCACAGGACATGTACAAGAGGCTCCACAAACTGCAGAGAGAACTCAAGGTCAGCCACATGTGCACGCTTTCACTTTAGTTTGTTTGCATTTGATACATAAAAGAGAAAAACACTGAATATTGTTAACGAATACATAAACTACAGCTATGGACACGGCTGGGCCATAAAAATGGAATCGTGATCCCTGTGATTATCCCTGTGTTATTTTGGTGAAATCGCCATATTGTGTTGGCCTGTGGTCAGAGGTGGGTAGTACTCAGTAAGTTTACTCAGGTACATTTACTTGAGTAATAGTACTCTTACTTAAGTCATAAATATTTTGGTTACTGGTCTGCAGGGGACAATAGCTTTATATCGACCATTTTTAAGTATTTGAACATTTGTTTCTTGCATAGTTTCTTCAGATATGTTTTTGTTTATCTTATTTTTGTGCCTAATATTTTGTCTGTCTAGGTATATTAATTTTACATGTTATGTCCTGATATTTATTCTTGATACTTGGGTAATATTATTTTGAATTAAATGTACACTTACGTGTCTACAGCCAAATACAGACACTTTACCCACCCTGTTTAGATAGCTTTGAGTTACCTCTTAAACACTGTACAAAAACATACTAAAAAACATGGAACGTGATCAGATACTGTGACTTGGAGCTGAGAAAATTATGATTGTATTGGTGAATCACCCTCCCCTGGCGATGTCCTGAATACTGTTTTCCCTTGACAATGTGATACTTTGCAGGGCAAGGACTGGAACATAGTGACCTTCTCCAAGAACAAGATTGAGCAGTTTAAGAAGATCATTCCTCTTATTTCAGACCTCAGAAATCCGGCCATGAGAGACAGGTAACCAGGGCGTTAACTGTTATTTTGACATGTCAGTGCAGCACATACCTAAGCACCAAGACAACATCTTGAATGTGTATGTGATCCTGTTTGACTTTTGTATGTTTTCACACTTGAACAGATTTTTTTTTACTGTTGTTAAGTTACTCCCACTGTTGTCCTGAAGGCTGAAGAAGGTGTCACTCAGACTTAAACCTATTCCTCCAGCCTGTATATGACTGTACTGACTTTCCTTTGTAGGACTAGTCCTATTTATTGCTTATTGCATGACAAAACAAAAAAGGATATGAAGGTACACGGCTACTTTCTGAAGAAATCACCAGTTTAGTAAAACATGTCCTTGATCTTCAGACCTCTGATTTTGAATGTGTTGTTAGACACTGGACGCAGGTCCATGAGGAGCTGCAGTGTCAGTTTGACCACACCAGTCCAGAGTTCACGCTAGAGAAGATCATCTCCCTGCACTTTGACAAGTTTGGCGACAAGATCTGTGAGATCTCTGGAGCTGCCACCAAGGAGCTTTCCATTGAGCAGGTCCTTTTCTCAATGATATCATCACAGGGTAATGTTCTTGTCTGACTGACCTGTTGAACACCGCAGGGTCTGGAAGCCATCTCAAAGACATGGCACGAGACGTTCCTGGACATCACACCGTACAAGGAGGGCTACTACCGGCTCAGGTAAGACTTACTGCAGACAGTGAGTTTTTTTCAGAAATTCTGCTTAAGAGCATCACTGTGTCATAAATCCGTCCAGTGTAAACAGGGAGCCTGGTATACTTCAGTAATGCTCACTAATAATCTAATGCATTTTCAAAGGGAGAGTTAGTGTGAGCCAAACATCAGGACCTCTGAAAACCAGGGCTGTTTTGGTGCCTTATACCACCTCATCACACATAACAGTAACATCAGAGGCTCCAGACAAAACATTAGCAGATGTTTAGTACAGTTTATTGAAGGCATGATTAGAGACAAAATGAGCATCAAAACTCCACATCATTCAGACTGATTAAATATAATGTTAACACAATTACACTTTTATTTAATTTAATCAAGGACCGCAAATCTTAGTTAAATGACAAAACTTGAGCTGTGCCCTGTTCAATGTGCAACGGTTCTTAAAAAGATGTTTTGATTCGATAGGCTTTAAGGGGACCATTACTGGATTATTTTCTACATTTTATTGAGCATGAGAACTATAAATAAAATTGACCAATCTTTCTCTGCTGTTGCAGAGGAACAGATGAAGTTTTCCAAGCACTGGAGGACAACCAGGTGATCTTGTCCACCATGAAGGCGTCTCGTTTTGTCAAAGCGTTTGAAAAAGAAGTGGACTCATGGGAACGCCGCCTCACCCATGTCATGGAAGTCATTGACCTGATACTGACTGTGCAGCGCCAGTGGATTTATCTAGAGGTATTTAGTGTGGGGCAGACTTAACGTGCATATTCTTCTAGTGTTTTGACAGCTTTGAAGAAGAAGTATTCAGTCTTCTTTACCCACACTTCCACACTGTCATTTCTCATAAATATACAAAAGCATGTTTTAAAAAACATATTTACAGACATTACATAGAGATGATAGACAGGAAAGAGGAAACACATTACACCAAGTGTAAAACAGGCAGGGCAACATAAACAACACAACTATACTATACAGATACAATATGCTATATTATATGGTAATACTCAAACAGTAACAGGTAACATGCTGATCTAAATATGCAATTCACAGTTAATACACCAAACAAGTGGAATACCTTAAAGGGATAGTCTGGGTTTTTTAACATGAATCTGTATGTCCCCCATCAGCGTCATCTGTGTCATAGTCACACATGTTGTCGTTACTTTCCCAGCAGTAAACAGTGAAACAGTGAAACGGGCGCAGCTTCACCTGGAGGCAGTGCACAGTGATAAGACCAGAGAGAAAACAGAGCAAAGCGATTATGACGTGTGACTTTTTCATGCACAACGGTTTTGTGACGTAAATGTGTGTCACTCTTTTGAACACATATTGTTTTGAGAAGAAAAACACTTTATTTTCATGACTCCAGCCAACTTGCTGGACACTTTCATCAGCACCAAAACCGGGCAAGAACTCGGCTCTGCAGACGCTGTCGGGAGGTCAGTCAGTGTTGATGCTCGACTCTGCTGACGGGGACGTACACACTCATGTCAATAAAACCAAACTATCCTAAAACTATCTATTAAGATCAGATCTGTTTCATTGTCCCATAGGGACATTTCTCATGGGCTATAGTGCCGTACAAAACAGACTCAACTACTTACTCAACTTTTATCACCTGTTATTTATTTCAATAAGTGATCTATCATGAGCTGTGGCCTCACTACTCGACGTCACACAGTTACAGGTTGTTAGTAACTTAAATATAGAAAAATGTTGTCAGCTACTTCTGTGTAAACAAAATATACAAGTTTCAATTTCATTTTAAAATGGGTTTTAAAATGATATTGTGGAGTGTGAACCGTGAATTTTGTGGAAAAATCGTTGCCTGTCATCATCCAAGAGAGCTCATGAACCCATTAATGTGAAAACTCTCAGTAAAACAAACCAAATGGATCCAAGGCAAAAAAGTGTTGTAATCTGCACTGACTGTGGTTACTGTGAGCTTTGGTGCAGCTGAATTCTGAAGCATGTGTAAGTCCTGTTCTCTCTCTCGTCTCACTGAACAGAATATTTTCCAAGGCAAAGACATCCGCGAGCAGCTTCCCTCTGAGTGTAAGGAATTCCAGAGCCTGAGTTTGAGCTGGAAGACCATAATGGAGCGTCTGCAGCAGAACCGCAACACTCTGCAGGGAACACATCACCCGGGTATGACAGTAATAAGCACACGGCACATCCAAGCTATTTTTGTATTCTAATGGGCTGGCACTCCATAGTGTAGAACTGTTGAGCGGGAAGGGTCTGTTCATCGCTGTCAGAGGAATGAAAGGAATGACTGTTGCCATAGCAATTAACAATTTGCTATTATTTTTTGAATGGTGAGAAGTCTTCATGGTGGTGCTTAAAATAGGACCTTAAAGGTGCAGTATATTGACCTTGCTCCGTTAAAGTTAAAATGGGACTTAACACCTAAACTCCTCCCATAACCACATTTCAGATAGAGCTGAAAACTGGACAGCACCTGGAGGACTAAAGGAGAGAGTGAGGGGGGGGCTACACTTGGCTGTAATCAGGTCTTGTGTGATGTCACTTAACACTTGAAATTGCAGTGGCCACTGGAGGCAGCACACATCTTTTGAACCCAGTTTATGATCAGTTCCCAGATGACCTCAGTGCCTTTGCTCTCAGGTTTGCTGCAGACTCTGACAGACATGTGTGGGCGGCTGGAGAGCATCCAGAAGGCTCTGGACATGTACCTGGAGACCAAGAGGCAGATCTTCCCCAGGTTTTACTTCCTGTCCAATGACGATGTGCTGGAGATCCTGGGACAGTCGCAGAACCCTGAAGCCATGCAGCCACACCTCAAGAAGTGCTTTGACAACATCAAGAGCCTGAAGATGGAGAAGGCAAGAGACTTCTAAAATCAGTATTACACAAAACATGCAAAAGAATACATATGTTTCCTCCTATACATACTGTACAAATGTTGATTTTGAGTAGTTTCTTGATTTACTGATTAAACATGAACCCATTTAAGATATTTCTGACTTTTTTTTTTTTTTATCTTAGTTTCCAGTGTTTTTTTTGTTTGTTTTGTTTCATATCCTTTTAACTGGATGCTTAGCTTCTGAGATCTGACTAGATCAGACTTGTACAGGCTGGTGTTACCTCAAATTTGAGTCTGAAAGTGAAAAAAGCTGTACTTGTTTTGTTTGTGCAGTGAACAATGTTCAGTTTACTTTAGAATTATGGTATTATATGTTTTCTACTTGTACTTTCTACTAATTACTATTATTACAGCCACAACCAACAGGAGCTTTTAGCTTTATTTTTCCTTTTTCTTTTGTGTAGACAAACAACAAACTGGAAGCTCTGGGCATGTTCTCTGCTGATGGAGAGTACATCCCCTTCAGTCCACCTCAGTCCCTGGAAAAGCCTGTGGAGGTCAGTGTCAGCACCTTAACAGTGATGAGAGCTCCGAGTGAATGGAACCTATGGCGGTGTAAACATGTGTCCTTGTGTGTCCACAGCTGTGGCTCTGTGACACTGAGAGAGTGATGCGACTCACTCTGAAGGACAGCCTGGCCAACTGCCTCCTCGTCCTCAACAGGATGTTAACTCAAAGAGACAAGTGGGTCAAAGAGTGGCCTGGACAGGTAAACGACTCCAGTCTAAGTCTTTATAATGTCAGAGCCTCCACATTGCTCGGGTTTGTAGTTTAGAGTCTTGTCATATTTAATGCGAGGGATGATGGGAAGAAGTAAGTAAAATGTCTGTTGCAAAAGAAGGGTTTTTTCATACATTTTGCCACCCTACTTGCCCCTACTTCCAACTAGCTCCTTCAGTTCTGACACAGCTCTAGTCAGGGACTAGATTAAGGTGCATCAGTTATTATTTCAGTCCATTGTACAACCTTAAGATGTGAGTCATATTTTGCATCTGATTATTTTAGGGAGGAAATTTATCTGATCAAATCAGACTCCAGGAACAGACATTTCATGTTGAAAGGCAAGTTATAGTAATAGTAACATTAGAACAGAGAACAACAGGCTGAACATGTGTCTGGTGTGTTCATGTCACATATGAACAGTTATTCACAAAACTAGAGCAGAAACAACAGAACAAATTTACCAAACTCTCCATCTCACTCCAAATCACTAAATCCACTGAATTCTTCATCCTCTGTGTCACTTCTGAGCAACTCCACCAACTCCAGCTAAATCCAGCTTTTAGCCTGTGATGAGCTTTTTAGTTTTCTTCATTGCAGCTTGAGTTTCCCCCACTTTTCTCAAGTCAAACACAAGTTTCTCGCTCACTCCAAACTTTCTTTCTGCTGCTCAATTGGTTCTCTCTACCACCTCTCTACAGACGTTTCCGGTGCTCCACTCAACATATACACTGAGTAATAATATCTTTGTGCACATGTGTTTACGTTTTACAGAAACTAAACTTAAAGCCGCACGGCTCATTTGCAGATAGTGATGAAAACATCTGGTGCTGATGCAGTGAGGACAGGATTCAGTGGATTATTCACTGCCTGGATTTAACTAAGCAAATAGGTCTGAGGTGCTGCAGGTGGTGAAGTGACAGTGGCGCAGGAGGAAGAGCAGATACTGGTACACAAGCCTAGAGCGCCCTCTTGTGGCCTCAGGGTGAAAATAACCAGCACATGAAGTTATATCTTGCTGCTCAAACGCGTTGGCGTCCTTCAATGCAATAAAGGACTTTTAATATATTTAGTCGCACCTGAGTATAAGTCGCACTCAAACCATGAAAAAAAGCGACTTACAGTACAGTATTTATTACTATTAGCCCTATTATTTTCTTTAACATAGCCCTAAATAAAAGATAGGGCTAATAAGAGCAAGTCCCTTACCAGAGCTACTTGGATATTATTATAGTATCTTGTCAACATTATAAATTCAAGATTCAACATTTGTGCACAATGTACAAATCCTGGCTAACTACTAATAATCATGTGTTTGCACAATATGTGATATGAAAAAGCACTAGCCAAATGGTAATTTAAATATTTCTTAATAACTTTTTTTAAATTAGATTTTCCCAGTATATTTAATCCTCCTAGTTCTATAAGTTGGTTCAGCTTTACTGAACTTTCTAAATGAATATTATAAGATAATTAATTCATTGTGTTTGTGCAATGTGTTAGATGCTCATCACGGCAAGTCAGATCCAATGGACGGCGGATGTGACTAAAGCTCTCGTCACTGGGAAAGAACAAGTCGGCAAGTCCTCTCTCAAGTCAATGAAGCGAAAACAGGTGAAATGACTGACACCTCACTTAAGTCTGATGTGCCCCATTTGAGACTCAGTGAGAGCAGGAACTATTTGACAATAGGCTGCGTTCACATGACATCACGAAGCTGACAGATTTCAAATTTTTACTTGATTTTTGTTTTTTTTTTCACAATAGCTTCACAAAGTGGTGTCATTATTCAACTCCAGAGATGTGATTGTCAGCTGAAAAGACTTTAAGCCATAAAATTCATGTGAAACTTTTGTGAAGCCAGTCTCTAACAAACAATTTAAAATCCAACATTTGTAGATATAAAAAAAAAAAAACGCTAAATCCCCATGTAGACCCACTGCCCTTCATCTAAAAATATTAGTCTAGAACATGAACACAGCCTATTACGCATGATTTTAAAGGTGTGTTATTTATTCCCCAGGTCTCCATGCTTCAAAGTTATTCTGAGCTGATCCGGGGGAACCTGTCCAAGGTGCTGCGTCTCAAAGTGGTTGCCCTGGTTACAATAGAAGTCCATGCTCGCGACGTCATTGATAAGCTGGCCAAAGCAGGCTGCAGCGACGTCAACGCCTTTGAGTGGCTCTGCCAGCTGCGCCTCTACTGGGAAAAGGTGACTCTTTAGTCTCGTGTTTACTGAGCTTCCCACAGTCCTAGTGCACAAAGAGCATTCAACTAGTAGATGAACTGTGCGCTTACACTTCGGACATTTCTGACACAGCAGCGCATGAATATGGAAAATAACAAACAAAACAAAGAAATATATTCCACTTGGGACAGGTGCTTAAATTCTTCCTTATTTTATTTTCTATTTTCTGACACAAAACTTTTTAAACTGAAACTGAAAAATGTAAATGCATGATTAAGAGGAAAACTTTTGTATCCCATGAATTCCGCTCTTGTTTTTTCCTCAGGACGTGCAGGACTGCAGCATTCGACAGACCAACACATACTTCAGATATGGATATGAATATCTGGGGAACTCTGGACGCCTGGTTATCACCCCGCTCACAGACAGGTCAGGCCTCATTAATGCATCAGCATGGAAAAATCACATTCAAATGACTTTTATTATTTTCTCTACAAGGATTTTACTGTTGATAAGCAACTTTAAAGTGTTCAGTGTGTAGAATTTTGAATTCCATAAAACACAACCTGTCTGTGTCTCCAGATATGAGGTAAACATGTTCTGATGGTTAAGACAATTCTCCAGTCACAAAGCGGAGCGATCCTCACACGAGTCTCTCATTTGAGTCGCCAGTTTCAGTGCTGAAGTAGTAGTCGTCTTTATTTGTCAATTTCTTCACGTGTACAAGACATACAAAGGAATCGAAATTGGACCTGTCACCCCATCCATACATTTAAACACTTAATACATGACATGGGGGCACTAGACATGGACCGGACTGGAAGACAGGAGCAGAGGAAGAAACAATGCAGCATCACACGAGGATAGGGAGAGAACTGGCCATGCTCCGTGACTGGGACTTGGCACGGCCCCCTCTGCGACATCAGCACAGTCAAAACAGAGGCAATCATTTCACAGGACCAGCGACAGTGTAGGGGAGGGGTGTGGAGTTCGACGTGGTGTAGGTGGAGCACTCACCTGGATCCTGCAACTACTGGGGGCGCTGGTTCAACAGATCCGCCCACCAGGCCAGGAGTACGAAGCTGCGAGGGATTTGGGAAGGGAGCAGGCTGTCTCTGCTGCACTGTCAGGACAAATGAGATTAGATAAGACTGGGTTGTTTTGTTTTAGAGCGAGCAGTTGCGTCCAATTTCCATAACACTGCTCTGTTTGTTCATTGGTCTCAAGGTCATTTCTATGCAAAACTCCAAGTTTCCTCCAGATTTTATCCAAAAATTGCTATTTAGAACCTCCATGTCCAAGCATCCATCCCCGGCTCAGAGTCACAGAGTTCGAGTACGCGAAGCTCTGCCGCTCACTCCAATTTCCGGGCAGCCAAGTGGGGCTTTGAACAGCTGCCTCAGTATTTGAATTTTTGGAAAAATCAGGTCCATGCATAAATGCGCAAAGTCCCGTAATCCTGGTTCCGAATAGATAGATTCACCGTGTCCTCTGCTGAAGAACATGCAGGTTCACCCAACAAGCAGGGTCGGGCCAACCTGCATGTCAATTTCGTAAAGAGACCAATTTATCGAATCCATAGTTAACTTAGTTTTGGAGAGCGGAGAGAGTCTCTCTGTGGGATTCCAAAATAAATGCACATTACCGCGTTGAGGCCCAAAGCTAATTACAGTTCTTACATAAAAAGTTACTTTGCAAATATTATAGAAACAGAAAAAATTGGCCTCCTTCCCTTCTCCAGACAGACTTTTCAGTACAAGATTGAATCAAAATAGGTTCTTCTTAAATCTGCAGGTTATGGCTCTAGTAATACAAGTCCAGGTGGGATTGTAGAAGTTGTAGTTCTTTTGTAAGAGCACAGGCCTGTGCTCTTACAAAAGAACTACAACTTCTACATTACTAGCTGACTTTTTTTTCCACTTCATATTATTGTCTGCAGGGGAACAGGCACAGTATTGTGTTCATTCTAACATTTTTTCCTGATAGGTGTTACATGACTCTGACCACTGCTTTGCACCTGCACCGCGGAGGCTCTCCTAAAGGCCCAGCGGGCACAGGCAAAACCGAGACCACCAAGGACCTGGGCAAAGCTCTGGGCCAGTACGTCATAGTGGTTAACTGTTCTGAAGGACTGGACTACAAATCTATGGGACGCATGTACTCTGGCCTGGCACAGGTGAGAGAGGGATGGCCATATTACTACTGTCTCATTGTATAGAGGTCCATGATTTTAACAAGATTTTTTGTCAAATTACAGTTGAATCGCAATGTTTTTATGGGGTCTTAGTTTGTATTAAACCTGCCTTACTTTACCTGTAGACCAGTGGTTCTCAGACCTTTCACACCAATTACCAAGAGAATATTTGGACTGCCAGATCTATGTTACAGTTAAAGATGGTCTAAAATGAGACTAAACCACAGAAAAAGCAGTTGATCCAAAAGAGGACAAAAACATACATACCACATACCACATGAGCCTGACAGAAGACGGTGGAAGTCCTCTGTCCTACCCTGAGAAAATCCAACCACAAGTGCCCATTTTTATCATATGTCTCTCGAATGCAGAAGACATCTCCAAAATCTGTAACTTCTTTGACTTGAGATAAATACGAGTTTGGTGCTTTGATTATTGATTCTGCAAAAATGTGTGCCATTTCTCAGTCCTTTATGGTTTATGTTTTTTCCCCTTTTTATGTGTAAGCAGCCATGTTTGTTTTTGACACCCAGAGAATGCGTCTCTCTGACCGGCTAATCCGCCTGTCAGTCACTCCCTCTGAAATCAGGGGGACGGGATATGGCTCCAGACCTATGGCCCTGCTTTATCCAAGAAGACTCAAAAAAATATATATATGTGTAAAACATAGTACAACATAGTGAAAAATCACATCCGTCCATTAACATGCAAATATCTGTCTTGACATTATATACGTGAGGAAAATGGTCATCATATATGTCCTCTGTAGAGTGACGTTAAAGAACACATGTCCATCTGCAGACGGGAGCTTGGGGCTGCTTCGATGAGTTCAACCGTATCAACATTGAGGTGCTGTCGGTGGTGGCTCAGCAGATCCTGTCCATCCTGTCGGCTCTGTCGGCCACACAGACCAACTTCATCTTTGAGGGACAGAACATCAGGCTGGTGTCCACCTGTGGCATCTTCATCACTATGAACCCTGGTACAGTTCATGTTTGTGTTTGTGTTTGTCACATATGTTTGAATAATCCTACATGACGAGAACACTACTTTTCACAGGTATTTAATATTAAACTACAACATACATAGATCATTAGTTTACATTTTATTCACCGTAAATCGCAATATTGACCTGAAATAACTTAATATGAGAAACAGATCCACTGACTTCCTGTTCCTAACTGCCTTAGTGGTATTTCACTGGAACTAGCAACACATATTGAACTCTACATGTATGACCTAGAGTCAGAATTTCTTGAATAATCACAAGTAAGTACAGAGAAGTAGGTGGAGCTAGGGGGTAGGTGAAAACAGAAATTCCCTGAGCACTCCAGCCTTAAATACAGGATTTCTCAACCCTGCATGAATCAATCAAAATACAAATGAAATACAACAGAAATACATAACAAACACTTTTGAATTTGTTTCATTGAATTCTTACTTTTACAAACTAATTGGGTTTTATTTGTAATCTTTAGGATATGCTGGGCGCACTGAGCTTCCTGACAACCTCAAGTCCATGTTCAGGCCCATCTCCATGGTGGTGCCTGACTCCACCCTCATCGCTGAGATAATTCTCTTTGGAGAGGGTTTTGACAACTGCAAGGTAAACTAAATGTACATACCGTATTTTCCGGACTATAAGCCGCTACTTTTTTCCCAGGCTTTGAACCATGCGGCTTTTAGAACGGAGCGGATTTTTTTCCACCGCTAGAGGCGCTCTAACCGGAATTTCAAAAACAAGATAGATGGAAAATGAATGCTAAGAAGAATACGCTACTTTTTATTTAGCAGATATAACACGCACGACAAATTACTAACTGGTAATTATTTTCAAATCCTCACCCCTTCATGAAAAGTACACGAAGGAGTTTGTATGATGCAAGTTGAAGGCATCGATCTTGCTCCAGGAAGGAAACCACTGTAGAGCCCTGCACCCGCGGGACCCGCGGGACCAACACAAAACAGTGCGGCGCAGGACCATGGATGAAATAAGAACATTCTGAAAGAACATTCTGAAAGCTTATTGCGGGCGCGGGGGGAGCGCGACCGCACGACGCGAGCGCGGGCGGGAGCGGGGCTGAAGACTGCGGCAGCGGGCGGGAGTGGGACTGAAAATTGTGTCCTGCAGACGTGTACCGTGCTGCTGCACATAAGCTCCGCGTCACTTTTAGCAGAGATGATTAAAGTGACTTGTGGTTTCACTGCACAGGAGAAATGAAGATAATTAATTACCGGTTCTTTTCTGTTTTTGACCTCGTTTTAATCAGCACAGTTGCTGCCGTGTTAAAAGGCACTGTTCAGAAAGAATCTGTTCAGGTACATAAATGCACATTTACAGTACAAAATCGTTCTGTATATGCAGTAAATATCTCATTTTTCACCATAGATATCAGCGGCTTATAGCCCGGTTGCGGCTTGTATAACTTTTTTCCAAATTTAAAAAAAAAAATTGGATGCGGCTTATTTACCGGTGCCTCTATAGTCCGGAATATACGCATTTAAAATGAAGAATTTATGTGGATCTGCCTGACTTTGGGTTCATGGGTTAACTGAAGTACTGTAATCTGGTTTTAGGCTACACAGTAAATTGTTTTTTTCAAAACTAGAACTTGTAATACTAGAATTATTCAACTTTAAAAGTTTATTAAATGTTAATGAATTAGTCAGCTAATGGTGCACTACATGAAAACAAAAAAACAGAATAATGGTGAGAGGCAAACTAGTCTGAATCCAGAATAATACCTGTAGTTTTAATCTGGTCCTCATGCTTCTGTTGTGTGATCGTCCAGTCACATTTGTTTTTTTCAGTGACGCATTTGAAATGAAGAAGCTCATTAGTAAAATTTGGTCATTGGTAAAAAGATTTATCTCAGATCAGAGTTTAATGCTTTGCTCATTTATTTAGCAGAAATCTGTCATGTTTTTCAGTTCCCTGTGATATTTTTTTCCCTTTATTCTTTGCGATACAGACTGACCACCTGTGTCCCTGCTGGGTCAGTCCATCTGTCAGTCAAACCCACCTGAAAATGGGGTTTTACTCATGACCAGAATCACATCTCTTAAAGTATTGAAGAAGTTTGCGTTTTCAAATGAAATTCTTGTATACAGCCCACGTTGCCCAGATATATTTTATATTTGAATGATGTATGTACAGTAAATACATACAGTACTGTATGTATTTACTGTACATACACTTTGCTTTCTTTGATACTTTCTTTTTATTATATTTTATTTATTTAAAAAAAAATCTGTTCTTGGAATGTGTGAGGTGCTGTTTCCAAGTAATTGTGATCTAAGTCTAAGCAACTACTTGATACAATCCAAGCGTATTTTAGTATGAATAAAAGTGCCTTGTTGACTGCCTAACTCTACGTTCCTGGGCCCTCTTCAGGTCCTGGCTAAGAAAGTCTTCACGCTGTACTCACTGGCCATGCAGCAGCTGTCCAAACAGGACCACTATGACTTTGGCCTCCGCGCTCTCACCTCTCTGCTGCGCTACGCCGGCAAGAAACGCCGCGTCTGTGCCAATGTGCCGGATGAAGAGGTATCTCACCCTTCACTTATGCACATCTTCCACATAGTACTAGTGTCTACATACATACACATAATATCACGCTTTGAGCAGATGGGACTGATTCATATTTGTGGAGGCTACACATTAGTAGCCTCATTATATAATAGTGGGTACAGATTCTCTATCTGACAGTGAGATCACGCTGGGGCGGTTGTACATATATGTCGAACAATGATTTAAGTGCCTATTATAGCACAGTTAAGATTTTTTACAAAAAAAGTACTAAAAAAGAATAAAATCCCAATTTGACTTTTTTTTTAGGTTTTAAATTTTGCTTCTTCGTTGGAAATCATGACATTACACCTAGACAAGTCCATAAATGTTACCGAGCAACCATGTTGTACACTGGGTCAAAACCCCTCTATTATCACACAAGAGAAATTCATATTAATACTATATTAATAGTGTTTCTTTTGTGTAAAAGTGCCCAACTTTCAGACAGATTCTCCAAATGTGCAGTTATCAGTACAGAAATCTCTAAAATAGAACTCTCTACTTCCTGTCATTTTCAACTTATTGTTTAACTTTTCTTTGAAATTTACTTCTCGTTTGTGTAAAAATATAATTTATATTTGCAAACAGTTATTTGTCTTTATTCTTCTGCTATTCTTGTATTTTCCATTGCAACCCCAGGTGCTGCTAATGGCTATGAAAGATATGAATATAGCTAAACTGACCTCTACAGACCTGCCCTTGTTCAGTGGCATTATTCAGGACCTGTTCCCTGCTGTGGAAACACCTGTTATTGACTACGGAAAGGTATGAGCCTGTGCAGCTGTTTGTTTTCCACACATTTCATATACACAGTGGTTCTGATAAACAAGACAGAAGGGAAGATACAGTGGAGCCTCAGGATGATATTTTTTAGCCCAGAAATAGACAGAAAGAAAAGCTTTTTTTTGTTGAGTGGCCTTGCATTTCCACAAACTTGACTCTTACATGGTCTGGGGGAGGGAAATAGAACTGTTTTGTCTTTGGCCATCCTATTTCACAGCTTGGCAAAAACATCTGTTTCCATGGAGAATGTTCCACAGTATGTTTTTAAATGGCTTTATCTGTGGAACCATGTGGCGATGCTCTACCTGCAGAAAATGCCATACTGTCGCTTTAATGTAGTCCTAAATCGTTGGCAGGAGAGCCGGTGTTTGGTGTGGTCTTTGTTGTGGATTTAAATTACTAAATGAAATGATAGAAATGCAGTTTGGTTCTCGAACTGTGAGATTTGAAATCCATGTTTTCTGCACAAAAGCAGGTTAAACAGTTTTTGTTCTTCTTTTAAACGAACATTGTCATTGTTGCGGTGCAGTTGAAAGAGGCCATAGACATAGAGCTGCGTCAGTGTGGACTACAGGTGACTCCCTTCACCATGACCAAAGTGATCCAGCTGTATGAGACCAAGAACTCCAGGCACTCGTCCATGCTGGTGGGCAAGACCGGCAGCGGCAAGACGGTCACCTGGAGGATCCTGCAGAGCGCTCTCACTGCCCTGTGCCAGAAGAACGTCCCGGGCTATCAGGCTGTGCAGGTCAGCCTGGGGTCTCATATTGCTAGACGTTTTAGTGAAAGGATAATAAAAGCCAGACTATTTTTAAGCTCTACTATATTAAAATTAAAACAGATGGAAAAATTGCAACTTAAGGTCACCACACACACGACAGGAGAATTTGCCTGATTTTGGCTGCGATTTCTTCTACCGGAGTTCGGGGAGGTGTGGCCCGACTTTTTGTGTCCATGTGCGATTTTGAAGCCACTGCTCCTTGTGTGTGGTGTCAGTGTCAGATCGTAACCACCAAACATCAATAACACGATGGGAGCAGAGGAGTGACAGACACAGAGACACAACATACAAATTCAGGATATAGCGAAATTAAAGACTTTATTACTCACCTAATGTAAAGTGGTACATTTAAACTCCACATTATCCATAGAAATGGAAAAATCATGACATCCAGTCTACCAAACCGTGTTGGTAATCCAGTTTGCGGTGTTCTTTAAAAGTAAAAACACAGTGTTTCCTTGTGTGTGTCTGTTACAACCACAGTGTGCGGTGAAGCTGCAGATTAGTGATTGAGACTCTACTTCCTGTGGATTTATCGCCTTTATCTTTTATGCTTTTAAAAATGATGTACCTGAAGTATTGCTCCACATTTCACAAATAATAAGAACACAGTTTTGACTTGTATTTAAACTGGAAGTGCAGAGCTCTGATCTTTGAACACTTCAGAGTCTCAGAGTGAGTGGTTTTACTGTAGACAGGAAACAGCTGACGCCATCGCGCCCACAGCTTTATATCCTGTGCTCCACACACAGATCCCACTGCAGTCTTTGCAATCAGAGATTTGTAGTCTCAAAAGAATCTCCTTGTGTCCGTGGTCTGCGCTTTTTGTCACACATTTAAAAATCATTTAAGATTGAAAAATCCTCTAGTGTGTAGCAGCCTTAAGTCTGGCTGTTTTAGTTTTACTTTTTGATATATTTTATTGGTGGATGTCTCAATATTGTATCAGTTAAAGGTTCTCTGTGCTTGGCTGCAATATTACATAGAAAAGCATCAATAATACAGGCCTGGGGGGACTTGAAAAGTCAACATAGTATGATTCCCAAAAGAGAACATATCTTTGAGTGTTCAAGCCCCTTTGACTCTGCTTCCAAAGGAGAAGGTTTATAAAGCGAGTGTGGGGAGACTATGAAGGCCAGTAGGCACCAGTTAGACAGCGTTTAGAGACTATGAAGGACAGCAGACTCCAGTTAGACAGCATTTAGAGAATATGAAGGACAGTAGACACCAGTTAGACAGCATTTAGAGACTATGAAGGCCAGTAGACACCAGTTAGACAGCATTTAGAGACTATGAAGGCCAGAAGACACCAGTTAGACAGCATTTAGAGACTATGAAGGCCAGTAGGAACCAGTTAGACAGCATTTAGAGACTATGGAGGTCAGTAGACTCCAGTTAGACAGCAATATGCCACAATTTAGATGGTGTTATGCCAATGGTGCCAAGAGAAGATCATGGTGTAAATATAGCTTTTGTGAGTCAATGTTAAACTGAGAGATGTACTTGGAAGATAAATAACTTAAATTCTCTTACAAGGATTATCCTCTGAACCCCAAATCCGTGAGTCTGGGAGAGCTGTACGGAGAGAACGACCTGTCCACCAACGAGTGGAGCGACGGGGTGCTCTCCTCCCTCATGAGGACAGCCTGTGCAGGTGCAACAACAACTACAGGACAGATTCATTCAGCTAATACCATGTCACAATATTCATACTATTATTACATGAACTTGTCTTGTGACCTGCTGAACGTGCAGATGAGAAACCAGACGAGAAGTGGATAGTGTTCGATGGGCCTGTGGACACTCTGTGGATCGAGAGTATGAACTCAGTTATGGACGACAATAAGGTGCTGACGCTCATCAACGGAGAGAGGATATCTATGCCTGAACAGGTCAGCACATGTTCATCTGGTCTAAAGACACTAGGCAAGTCCCACGCCTGGCAAACCCCAGGCCTCCAAATGATCCAATCTGGCTAATTTCTCAAATATTAAAAAGTATATTTCTTTTGTTTCCTGGTTTAGTCCTGGTTGAATTCTGGATTCGTTCTGTTTTAGTCATGGTTTAGTTCTAATTTAATTATGGCTTTGTCCTGGTTTAGACGTGATACTGGACTTGTTTACCGTATTTTCCGGACTATTGAGGCACCGGTATATAAGCCGCTCCCACGCTATATTAAAAAAAATAAGAAAAAAGTTGTATAAGCCGCAATCGGGCTATAAGCCGCTGATATCTATGGTGAAAAATGAGATATTTACTGCATATACAGAACGATTTTGTACTGTAAATGTACATTTATGTACCTGAACAGATTCTTTCTGAACAGTGCCTTTTAACACGGCAGCAACTGTGCTGATTAAAACGAGGTCAAAAACAGAAAAGAACCGGTAATTGATTATCTTCACTTTAATCATCTAATCATCTCCGCTGATGCCAAGCTTACGTGCAGCAGCACGGCGGTCTGCGTGAGACACAATTTTCAGTCCCGCTCCCGCATTCTTCAGTACCGCTATCGCCCGCAATAAGCTTTCAGAATGTTCTTTCAGAATGTTCTTTCAGAATGTTCTTTCAGAATGTTCTTTCAGATGCTCTCATTACATCCATGGTCCCGCGCTGCACTGTTTTGTGTTGGGTCCCGCAGGTCCCGTGGGTGCAGGGCTCTACAGCGGTTTCCTTCCTGGAGCAAGATCGATGCCTTCAACTTAAAACTTGCATCATACAAACTCCTTCGTGTACTTTTCATGAAGGGGCGAGGAAATGAAAATAATTACTTGTTAGTAATTTGTCGTGCGTGTTATATCTGCTAAATAAAAAGTAGCGTATTCTTCTCCGTTTATCTTGTTTTTGAAATTCCAGTTAGAGCTCCCCTAACGATGGAAGAAAAAATCTAAATTTAGCGGCTCCGCACTAAAAGCCGCATGGTTCAAAGCCTGGGAAAAAGTATCAGCTTATAGTCCGGAAAATACGGTAATGGTGGTTCAGTCCTGGTTTGGCAGTTTTCTTGAGCCAGGCCTTTTGTATTTTATTTTGAATATGTTGTCATTAAACAGATGTAGATGTTTGTGTGAGTTGGTCTTGTAACGTCTCCACAGGTGTCTCTGCTGTTTGAGGTGGAGAATCTGGCCCAGGCCTCCCCAGCCACAGTGTCCCGCTGTGGGATGGTCTACAATGACTACACTGACCTGGGATGGAAGCCTTTTGTCCAGTCCTGGCTGGATAAGCGCCAGAAGGTCTCACACTTCCCTCTCACACTCATGATACTACCAGTATTTCTATGATGTCACTGTTTTAATATAAAAATGTTTTATTTTAATCATAATGAAGCAGCATAACAATCTGACCTTAAATACTTGTTATTAAAAAGCGTTATAAAGAAGGCGGCACAGTGAGCAGGAAGGTCGCGGGTTCGATCCCCGGGTCGCCTGGGCCTTTCTGTGTGGAGTTTGCATGTTCTCCCCATGTCTTGATGGGTTTCCTCCGGGTGCTCCGGTTTCCCCCATCAACCCAAAACATGCAGCACCTGAACTAACATCAAGGACCATGACGTCCACCCTCCTGTGGGCTCCACCTGCAGAGGGGTTCATAGGGGGGGTCAGGTGTTATGAGCGACCCAGCTGGATTAAGATAGATGGATGGATGGAAAAAGCGTTATATATATTTTGACAAAATCTACGATTAAACTGAAATGAAAGGCATATTAATTCCAATCTGCATGTAGAGTTTCTGGTTCTTTTGGTGGGCCTCAGATGACATCATATTACTCAGTAGGACAATAATATTTAATACAGACAGGAGATACTAAACTGAACATTCAAATGTTAATATGCAGATATTTGTTGCAATAGGTTTTTCATTTAGTAACTGATAGGAATGGTCCAGTTCAATATTTGGGTATTTTATGGCAAAATACAACTTAATGAATTGATACTTTGCAGTGACATCACACTGATGCTGTTCTACATGTGTCTTTATTGGTGGAACCACTGAAACACAATATATACATTCACACGCTGTCAAAAAGTTCTGAGATAGTAATAAATAATAATAATAAATCTTTACAATGTGCTGTACAAGCAGAAATGAATAATACAAAACACATAAAACAAAGAAAACAGTCAATGATGCAACAAATCAGATCAATTGTAATAAATAAAAATAATAAATAAAAGAGAACTAAACTTAAAGAACTAAAACCAGTTAAAGGAAGGCCAACCGATAACAATGAGTTTTAAGAAGTGATTTCAGAGATGATCCTGATGGTGCAGCCTTCTCAGGCAGGTCGTTCCACACTCGAGGTGCCTGGATTGAAAATCCATCACCCTTTGTCCGGAGCCTGGACTTTGGAACAGCCACAGGGACCTGAGGATCTAAGGCTGTGGGAGGCTCATATGGCGTTAAAAGTTCTGAAATGTAACTTGGTGCAAGACCTAAACGAGCTTTAAAAGTGATGAGTAAAATCTTTAAATCTATTCTAAAACACACAGGCAGCAAGTGAAGCTAAAACAGGGCTAATGTATAAAATCTCAAAAGAAAAAGAAAGAAAAAATACAAAATGGATTTAAAAAGCACATTTTCAGGCAATCAATACAAGGATTCATAGTCCTGTTTAGGTGTTTGATTTTCAGCAAAAAGGTGAGTGACTCTTGAATCTGAAAAGCCAGTTGAACCAGGGTATGAAAATGATGATTAAAAAACATCATATGACTTGCTGATCTTTGCCTGGCATGAGCCTAAACTGACTTGACTTTGTTTGTTCTCAGGCTGAGGTAGAACATCTGAAGCCCTTGTTTGACAAATATGTTGGTCCCACACTGCTCTTCAAGAAGAACCAGTGCAAAGAGCTGATTCCCATCACTGAGCTCAACGGAGTCATGTCCCTGTGTCGCCTCTACGACTGCCTGGCCACCACACAGAATGGAGTAGGGCACACAAGACAATTCATACTTTGCATTGACATCAAGCTGGGGAGGGACTGCATGTATGTCTATGGCAGAATGTTAAGCAGTTACCATGGTGACACAATGAAAAAAAAAAGTTTTAAATGGACTGAAACTCAAGAAAAATGCTAAATGGACTTCACAACAGATGCCAGTAAGCCTGTATGGGTGTTTATGGTCCCTTTTAGGAGTTTGAGTTTCAACAAAAAGCTGAGAGTAACAAACTGAAGAACAGCTGGCTAATGCTGGCTAATGCTGGCTAATGCTGGCTAATGCTGGCTAATGCTGGCTAATGCTGGCTAATGCTGGCTTCTGACTGTCATTTTATTTGAATTCATTTATTTTTAATGAGCTCACCTGTTCCAGCTAAATCAGTTCTTTATGTCCAGATTGTGTTAAAACAAAGCTCAGATGAGTCTAACTAACCCCCTCCCCGATGAGCCATCATCAGTTGCAAAGTATCAATAAAATAGCTGTATGTCTAAGAATGCAAGTTTGACGTTGTTTTGTTTTTCAGATAAATGTTTCTGACACAGAAACCTTGGAGCGCATGGTAGAGCTGTGGTTCGTTTTCAGTGTTATCTGGTCCATTGGTGCCTCAGTCAATGAGGACGGACGCAAGAAGATGGACAACTTCCTGAGGGAGCTGGAGGGCACCTTCCCCATTAAGGTGCTGCTCTGGTTGTGTCAGTTCTCCAGAGTCTTTGAGATTTGTTAACTGAAGCCAAACCAATATTTCACTGAAAAATAACATCCATTCTTGTTCTAGGACACAGTTTATGAGTACGCTGTGGACCCCAAAAGCAGAGCATGGGTTCCTTTTGAAGAACGGCTCTCTAAAGGATGGAGATACAATGTAAAGTAAGCTGCCCTTCACACACTGTATGTTAATCAGTCACAAACTTATACCTAGTGAGGTCTTTCAAGTTTATCCCCATTTCCAGCAGCCCAGCTGTGCTCTACTTGGTTCTTCATTTTATATTACATGTTTAAAGCTGCGGCACCTGAATTTCAAACCATGAAAGAAGAAGTAGGTTATATCTCTCTAGCTTGTTCCTATTAAAGTGAAGCGGGTGGACCACCCTTAAACAGCCATCAGCTCTCATCCCAATGCATCATATTGTAACTCATATGGCTCTTCCACACAGTTTGCAATAGAGAAAAAGCTTTCTAATTAGATGAACACCATGTATTGTGTGTATTATAGGCTTGGTCTATACACTCCTGTACAAATATATGACAAAAAACACTTTCCTTTTCCAGTGATGACTAATGCCTGATGTTTCGCTTTTGAACAAATGCTGATTGAAACCTAGAAAAGACTGTTACTATCCTCATAATACAATTCATGGTATATTATGAAAGCCATAATGTAAAGTATTTCTGTTGTATGGAGCAGCACAGCAGCAGAACAGTAGAGCTGGGTTTTCTTCAGTGCAGGTTTGAATTAAATGTTTAGTTAATTTGCTCTTCACTCACTCCTCACATTTTGACCTTTCATCTTTAGACCTTTTCTGACTTTGAGATATTTATGTGTATCCATCTTTTCTTATATGAACAGTGCATGTATTTGATGGTTGGTCACGTAGGCCTCTTCATGTTGTTTGTGCATTTCTCCAGTGCTCCGTTCTATAAGATCATGGTGCCCACAGTGGACACAGTGAGATACAACTTCCTGGTGGAGGCTCTGGTGACGGGGCAGTACCCGGTGCTGCTCTCTGGGCCTGTGGGCACCGGGAAGACCTCTGTGGCCCAGAGCATCCTGCAGGGCTTAGACAGCTTCAAGTGGGCCGCCCTCACCATCAACATGTCCTCACAGGTCACACTGCATCTGCTCTGCACACATACAGCCATATAGTGATCATTGTTATATCAGAATAGTTTATTTGGTGAGGCTGTATTTATGTTGCTAATTGCTGTATTGATATGACTGTATTAATCATGTTTGACACATTGAACATCATTTTGGCAGCAGTAAATTTTGTCTTGTCTTATTTTGAGAAAAGAAACTTTATGTAATGCAGCTGAACACTCATATCTCAACTGGAGTTTTAAAACATGGTTAAAAATGGTATACATATTGGTTTTAATAGTTAATAGAAAATAGGTTACCTTATTTGCCTTTTTTGCCATTTTGCCTCCCTAAAAATAGTCCCATATCGTACGTAGGCTCTCGAGTTCTAGAATCAGAATCAGAATGTTTTTTATTGCCATATGAGTGAACAGGTTCACAACATTAGGAAATTGCTGCAGTACTTGGAGCAGGATGTAGACAAACACTGACATGCAACAAATAAAATAGAATAAAATAAAGTAGAAAAAAAGCTATAATATAATATAACAAAATTTACAAATTTTCTAGATGACAGTGGCTCTGCTTCCATGCACAGGCTAAACCGGATTATTATCAGGTTTCGTGAGTAATAAGACCAGAAACCTGATAATAATCCAGACCTCTTCACACCAGTATTTCACACATTGTATAGTAATGTTATTTTGTATTTTCTTGTTATAGATCTATTTTTTGTTCTTTCTATAATTAGACCACTTCCAATAACATCCAGTCGATAATCGAGAGCCGTCTGGAGAAGAGGACAAAGAGTGTGTTCATGCCGGTGGGGGGTAAGCGTCTGCTGTGCTTCCTGGATGACCTGAACATGCCGGCCCTGGACCTGTTTGGCTCCCAGCCCCCCCTGGAGCTGCTGCGCCACTGGATCGACTACAGCTTCTGGTATGATCGCCAGAAGCAGACGCTTAAGGTGGTCAAGGTGAGCCTCACAGTGCTGCTATAGCAAGGGCGTCCACAGAGAGACTTTCAGACAGATGCATTTACACAGGTCTGACAGAGCCATAAAAGCTTTAAAAAATGTCTTGAAACACTCATTTTAGCTCTGTACCGTAATGCAATAAGGTGTTATTGAGATTACAGTGATAGAAATCCCTTAATTAGCAGGAAAAAAATGTGCTTATAATCATTCAGGCCAATTCAGCGGGAAACCTGAAGGCCAACAAAATTTGTTCTGAGGGCTGCATTTGGCCCCCGGGTCATAGTTTGGACACCCCTGAACTACTTTATACAACAATACTGTCTTATCTGTTTATATAGGAATAACTGACAGATATGAAGGGGAGATAAAGTGTTTCCATTGTAAATAACAGGAAGTGCACACTTACCCTCTCTTCTCCGCTCAGGACATGTTCTTGTTGGCTTCCATGGGGCCTCCTGGTGGGGGCAGGACTCAGATCTCCAGCCGTCTGCAGAGTCGCTTCAATCTCATTAACATGACCTTCCCCAGTGTAAGATCACACAACACACATTTCAGATCTTTCTTTTACTGGTTTCCTTGTGCTTTCTGAAGACTTTTAGAAAACACTTTTAAGACTTTTAGAGTATTGGCTTGGATCAGATTTAGTCAGTAGATCGAGCCTCAAGAGTGAAATCAAGACTTTGGACAAATGGGGCAATGGATCAGTGCTTTTGGGCCTTTTTTACACAGTGGCCAGTGGTCATGCACTCTGGGGCAGGCTTCTCCTCTTTTTACAGGCCTCTAAAAAATATGGTGACGAAACACTGCCTTTAGAAACAGAGGCTAAAACATCATCTAATGTCATGGTCACAGGTAATGCTGTGATACAGCTGCACTGTGGAGGAAGTATTATTTTACAATATTATTATTAGACTATTTCATACAGGTCATATTTTATTCAGCTGTGGCTTCATTCAGCCTTACATACTCCATTATGGCACAGTCTAAATTGTGCTAATAAAATAATGAAAAATTAGGAAATCTGGATTGGGATGGGGATCCATATTAGGAATGGGACATCCCAAATACACAGTAATTCCAAACATCATAATCACTAACCTACAGTTAGGCATGTAAACATGTCCGAAAGCATTAACCCCAATAAATGAGGTAAAAAAAACCCATAAAATATCCTCTTAATTTTGGTACATTTGTTTTTTTTTCTCTAATCATTGCCCAAACGCCTTTCTTCTCCACATTTCCAGGAATCCCAGATTATGCGGATCTACAGCACCATGATCACCCAGAAACTGCAGGAGTTCATGGAGGAGATGAAGCCCATTGGAAATGTGCTGACCCAGGCCACCATCGAGCTGTACCACGCTGTGTGCTCCAGGTTCCTCCCCACACCAGCCAAGATCCACTACCTCTTCAACCTCAGGGACATCTCCAAGGTATTCCACAGGGCCCCTGCACTAGCCTGGAAAGCTGTACTGATGCTTTGCTGCGACATCACTCTGGGGGTGTTCTTCACGTACAGTATCTTTGTGGTGGAATATTCAGCAGTTACCATGGAGACACAATGCACACATAGCAAACACACTCAAAAAAGACAAGACAAAATAAGACAAATACAAAATGGATTTAAACAACACATTTTCAGGAGCCTGTGATTCGTGATCCTACTGAGGTATTTGATTTTCAATAAAAAGGTGAGAGAGACTTGGTGAACAGCACAAATGAACTCGCCTGTTGTTTTTCCAACTAAGTCCGTTCTTTTACACGGCACGGTGGCTGAGTGGCTAGCAGTCATGCCTCACAGCAAGAAGGTTGCGGGTTCGATCCCCGGGTCGCCCGGGCCTTTCTGTGTGGAGTTTGCATGTTCTCCCCGTGTCTGGATGGGTTTCCTCCGGGCACTCCGGTTTCCCCCATCAACCCAAAACATGCACTGTAGGTGTGAAAGTTGTGTGAGTGAGTGTTGGTGGTGGTGGTCGGAGGGACCGTTGGCGCCGCTTGGCTTGGCAGCCGCGCCTCCGTCAGTCTGCCCCAGGGCAACTGTGGCTATAACAGTAGTTTACCACCACCGGGTCTGGAGTGAATGAAGAATGCTCTGTAAAATGCTGTGTAAAGCACTTTGGGGACATGTGTCTGTGTAAAGCGCTATATAAATAAACCTTACCTTACCTTACCTTTTAGTCCAGGCAATCTATGGCTGGACCTGGAACTAATTCCCACAGAAGCTTTTTTTTCAAAAACCTTTTAGAAATAAAGTCTAGAACAACATACTAAAAGTCCCAAAAAATCTAAGCACGGCAACATTCTGTTTTTAAGCTTTATGCGTAGAAGCTTTCTGCGTGCAACATGGAAACGAGGCTGAAACCGGAAGTACCTTATAATATGCCTATTTTGCTCAAAACTTCAACTATTTTAAATAAAGACTTCAAATATCGCTAGAATGCATCACGAAAAATAGTTTTTTATTGCTAAGTGATCGCAATTAGCCTGCCAGTTGATACACAAAATGTATTTTGCAAACTACAGTATATTGAACGCAGTTTGTCTAAAGCTCGCGTGACGTTTTTTTTTTCTTTCGATATCAAATACATTACATTGGGAACCTTGCTATATGCAAATCATCAATTCTTTCTTTATCAATGTCAATAATAAGTAACACGGTGAAAGCATTTACATTCATTACTCTATACGTCGCATACGTTCATTCATGTGTATACATCCTCCATTTGCTCATCTTCGGTTGATTCGATGGTACTGTTAGTACATCCAGTACCTTTACATTGGCCACATGCCGGGGAGTAGTCTAGTCCATGTTTGCGACACGTACACCTTGCGGTTGAACACTCTGTTGCGCAATTGCACCGTATCATCTTCAGCAAGTTCTCGGGAGCAGCGGGTAAGTCTGTTGTGATTGGGATGACATGATGATTGGCTTGCAGTTTCCAGCCCCATTCTTCCATTGGAAAGTTCTCAGCAAGCCCCTGCCACTGCTTGACTTGTAAGAAAACCCTCAAACTGTGATATATTGCGGCGCTTGATGTCGGAGGTAAATTCTGTGGCTCAACCTGGCGCCGTCGTGTGCACACCTTTTCTTGGTATTTCCTGTGACGTAAACTGTCCAGCGATTCACCTTGTTTTCCTCCATACAATGCAACAAGTGCATTTTCGCCAGCCTTAGCGATATCTGTGCGGTTGTCACTTTCATCAAATACTTTGGTTTGGGTACGAAAGTAGCTTGAGTCAACAAATTTCTTAAGAGGAGCAGATTTCCCGATGCCGAAAGGGCGAGAAGTAGTGTCGCACCCAGAAACCGCGTGAAGGAACAAAATGTTCTTACACAAGTCGTCACCTAACTCTGCTTTAACTTGGCGCATATTCCATACCTTTAATCGTGTTGAGGTGGACTTAGGTTCTGGTCGGAAAAACAGGTCAAAATCATCTTGGTTAACATAGTAACAAAGGAGCACAAGAAGGTCTGTGTCGTCTCCTACCAGTACTGTGGGTCTTTCAGTTGCAACTGAGATAGATGTCTTAACGATAAGACGGTCGCCATCTGCTTGCAAGGTGCGATAACCACTGACTTTTAAAACGGGTCGCAATGCTGCAATGAAACGCTTCTTATTCTCAGCGTTTGCCAGAAAAACATCTTTCTTCATGGTGAGTTTCATCTTGCATTCAAAGGAGACTGATGCACCCACTTTTCCTGCAGTTCGTCTACGCTGGGTCATACTTTTCGTTGTCTGATGCTCGTAACCGTCAAAGACAATAACCGTTCCTTGTCCGTATTTCTGTCGCACGTAGTTGCTGTATCTCATGTAGAGCTCTTCATAGGTGGTTTGCTTCGGCCACAGAACACGGTGGAGAAGAGCTCCGCCATCGAGCACGTATGTGACTTGCCCAGTTGGTCCTGATCTTGCCTGTGCAGTGATCTTATCCCACAGCGCATCACAGAGGGTTGACTTTTGGGGTTGGCGCAGTGTCAATGTTATACTTTAATAAAATAGTAAATATATTTTTAAAAATGTTTTAAACTATTTCTCCCTCTTTTTTTCTCAGGATTCCGCCAAATAATAATAGTTTTTTTTATTTTTAAGAATCATTTGTTTTATTTTGTTTATTTAACGTCGTCTAATAGATCGAAATACAGGCGAAATATTGGAATATTCTACCAGCCTCGTTTCCATGCGGAGAGAAATCGCTTTCTCGACTACCTAAAATAAATCCCGTTTTTCGGAATGTTGCCGTCCTGGGATTTTCTGGGACTTTTGATATGTTATAAAGAAGACATCAAAGGACCAAAAACAGTTAAAATTTCTTCTGTGGGAATTAGTTCCAGGTCAATCCCATTTTTCTCATAGATTGCCTGGATTATTTCTGGTCAGACTGTGTTAAAATAAAGCTCAGATTAAAGTCTTATGGAGCTTCTGACAGAGCAGTGCCTTCTGTTAGCTGTTCATGACATCAGCTGCAAACTATCAATATTCTTTACGATGGAAACTTATTTAAGTCTTGTTCTGTGCTTATTGGCTGTGTTATTTTTATTTGATTAGATTTTTTTTTTTTTTTTTTTACAAATGGGCTGTGTTCAGTTCATTCATGTCATCTTTCTACTCCAGGTAATTATTTAGTTTGTTTAAAAAAGAATTGCTTTTGTCTTGCTTTACTTCGCTGAAGTTTTTGCAATGGAGGAAAAAACGTAATCACCAGGATCATTCTAAATGCCTGCGCTTGATTTGGACTTGTCTTAAAAAGCTGAAAAACAGAACGGTTTGCAGTGGTCCAGTTATTCCTCACTTCCATAACTCATCCTTTTTATTATTATCATATATTATTCACCAAAATGAGTCTCTAAACACATTTTACACTCTTTAGAGGCCAGAGCGAAATTAGGAAATAAATTGGGTACAGCCCCTTGAATGTAATTTTGACTTTTTACATGTTTACAAGTGATATTTTGAGACTTTTGAGATTTGAGAACTTTTACTTTTTAATATGTCTCACCAGGTTTTCCAGGGTCTGCTGCGAGCCCATCCGGACTTCCACGACTCCAAACAGAACATGGTCAGACTGTGGATTCACGAGTGCTTCAGGTGCCGCTCTCATTCCTTTGGCCCGCGCTTGATTTTGTTGCGTTTAAATATTCATATCATGTGTTGTTCTGATTTCAGGGTGTTCTCGGACAGACTGGTGGACCACGCCGACGTGGAGACCTTCACCGGCCTGTTGTCCGACAAACTGGCCTCTCTTTTCGACCTCACGTACCACAACATATGCCCCAATAAACAACGGCCTGTGTTTGGTGAGACGCATTAACATTTCATTCATGCAAAGAAACATCACGACAAATTAGAATTGAATTTTTACTTTTTCTGGTTTTTGAGCAATAAAAACACCTTGAATAAATGCAAGGTGGATAATGCCATACTGTGGAACATTCCAGGTGAAACAGTAACCTCCCCATAGAGTGGCACACTATACTGTACTTTATACTGAAATAATGTGCAGTACATTGACCGTGTTCAGTGATGTGCATCAGTCCTGCACGTGACAGTCAGGGGAGCGTCACTTCCTGTTACCGGCCTGTCGCTCAGACCAGATCCACAGGACAGGGCTGTAGAGCAGTGGTGGCATGGAGCTCACTCCCACTCTCTCTTCTCAGGGATGTTTAGTTTCCATAAAATGATGAGAGTGTTAATTTTCACTTGGGAGCAGTTATGTTGGAATGTTTTCGATTTTGTGCCTTGTGGAGGGCTTAAAAATTGAATAATTGAGTTTCACTGTCTCTGATCCAAACAGAAGTAGTACTCTTCTTCTTTCTTCTTCCTTCTTTTTCCTTCTTCTTCTTTCTTCTTCCTTCTTCTTAGTTCTTTCTCTCTTCTTTCCTTCTTTCTTTCTTCTTTCTTTCCTTCTTCTTCTTTCTTCTTCCTTCTTCTTAGTTCTTTCTTTCTTCTTTCCTTCTTTCTTTCTTCTTTCTTTCCTTCTTCTTTCTTCTTCCTTCTTCTTAGTTCTTTCTTTCCTTCTTTCTTTATTTCTTTCTTTCTTCTTTCCTTCCTTCTTCTTTCTTCTTTCTTCTTCCTTCTTCTTAGTTCTTTCTTTCATCTTTCCTTCTTTCTTTCTTCTTTCTTTCCTTCTTCTTTCTTCTTCCTTCTTCTTAGTTCTTTCTTTCTTCTTTCCTTCTTTCTTTCTTCTTTCTTTCCTTCTTCTTTCTTCTTCCTTCTTCTTAGTTCTTTCTTTCTTCTTTCCTTCTTTCTTTATTTCTTTCTTTCTTCTTTCCTTCCTTCTTTTTTCTTCTTCTTTCTTCTTCCTTCTTCTTAGTTCTTTCTTTCTTCTTTCTTTTCTCCTTCTTCTTTCTTCTTCCTTCTTCTTAGTTCTTTCTTTCTTCTTTCCTTCTTTCTTTCTTTCTTTCTTCTTTCTTTCCTTCTTTTTTCATCTTCCTTCTTCTTTCTTCTTTCTTTCTGTTCTTTTTCTTCTTCTCCTCTCATCATTATCATTATCATTATCATTAGGCCCGACCACCAGAGGCTGGCGAAGGGCCTAGAATCATGAAATTTAACACAGAAGTCGATCATGACAAGACGAGTAAAAAATATTATTATGGCCACGCCCCCTGACACACCAGGGGGCGGCCATCTTGGATTAAAGTTTGTGAAGCTGAAACGCACTCCTCCGCGGGCGTCACCCAAACGGCCTCAAAATTTGGTTCACATTATCTCCAGGGGCGGAACGTCAAAAGTTTTCCACAGATCCCAAATCCCTCTGACGTCTCTGAGCAGTGAAGCCACAAATAATGAACACAAGTTTTGGATATTTACAAATTGCTCCTATTTGCTCAAACAAACTCTGATTTCAATGACATTTGACACAGTTCTTAAACTTTTTTTTTTCAAAAGTTTATTTAATAACATTTCCAAATACATCAGCATTGTCAGGATAAAATACTAAATAAGGATAAAAAGCTGAATGAAAAAGGGAAAAAAGGAAAAAAGAGAGAGAAAAAAACTAAATCAGAACTACCAGGTCACCTCGTCACAATAAACACGTACCAGATTTTTAAAAAAGAGTGAGATTGAGATCAATCAATGACGAGAGTGAGAAAAAAAAAAAAAAAACATACTGGACCAGAGGGGAAATTAACAGATTCAACAAACTGAAAAAATGGATTCCATGTTTTCTTGAAACGGCGTGTCGTTTGTGGGCTCGGTGTAGGCGCGTGCAAGGGCCGATCACTGCCGCACCAAACTCACCAAAACGAAGCAGAGTTTAATACACTTTAAATCACTGATGAACATGCCTGACCTTCATATGCTCCTGTGTGTTGTTTTGTGTCATAGGTGAGTTCCTGACTGACCCTCCTGTGTACCAGGACCTCCTGGACATGAAGGCTCTGAAGGCCTTCATGGAGACCCAGCTCGAGGACTACAACCTAACCCCAGGCGTTGTGCCAATGAGCCTGGTGCTCTTCAGAGATGCCATTGAACACAGTAAGTACATTTATCAACATCAAATCAGACCTTTTGTTTATTCCCCTTTCTCGAGGGTTGACGCTGTGATTCCCCCACAGTAACTCGGATCGTGCGTGTCATCAGCCAGCTGAGGGGGAACATGCTGCTGGTGGGCATCGGGGGCTCCGGGAGGAGCAGCCTGTCCAAACTAGCAGCTTTTATCTGCGAGTACCAAGTGTTCATGGTGGAGGTGACCAAGCAGTACCGCAAACAGGAGTTCAGAGAAGGTCTTTGAGCCATATGCTATACGTAACTTCTTTACCCCCTTTCTGTCACTTCACCAGTATATTCAAATGTATTCAAATCAACGTATATGTCAATCAACATCATTCTCACTTTTTCCAGATATCAAAAAACTTTATCGCCTGACGGGTGTGGACAACAAGCCCACAGTGTTCCTCTTCAACGACACACAGATCGTGGACGAGTCCTTTTTAGAGGACATCAACAACATCCTGAGCTCTGGAGAGGTGCCCAATCTGTACAAGCAGGACGAGTTTGCCGAGGTCTGCTACACATTTTAGAGCACGATGTTCAGATAGTAGTTTAAATATATTTTATAGACAGGCCATAGCCAAGTTTGTATTTGTCCCTCCCCTGTGCCTGTGTGCAGATGTGCACTGCTCTGTCAGACAGTGCCAGGAAGGAGAATGTAGTAGAAACACCTGACTCCCTCTTCAGTTTCCTCATTGAACGAGTGAGGAACAACCTGCACATAGTCCTGTGTATGAGCCCAGTCGGAGAGCCCTTCAGGTAAAACTATTTACAATGGACAGAAAGTGAAGAAGAATTATACATTATTGTTTTTTTCTCATGTAATTTAAACATAATTACTGATGATAAAGTTTGTTTCACTGAGCCTGGCTTCAGCCTGTATACTCACCACATTTGTTCTGATAATAATCTGCGCTTAAACTGCACTTTGAAGCATTTATTATAAGCTGCTTGATTTTCAGATTCAGACTGTGTTTTCTTGTCAGTGAACAAAAATCACAAACTGGGAATTTGCTTTGGTGCTTTGGAAGCAACATTAAACAAAGAGTAATAATATATTCTATGATCAAATACATTGAAATAAAGTAAATAAAAACAGACTTTTATATACGGATTCAAAATATAAAGTACAGCAGGACATGAGAGCACAAATCCAGAGTTCAAATCCATTTGTAATGTTTCTCTTTCTCTGTTCAAAGCCAACGCGATGTCATTAGAAAGTACTTTGTGTAGTAAAACTGCAAGATTATTCACAATTTAGATCTAATAAAGAATGAAAATAATCCCTGAGAGCTGCTTAATCCTCGTGCTGTGACCAGGAACCGCATCCTGCAGTACCCAGCGCTGGTGAACTGCACCACCATCGACTGGTTCTGTGATTGGCCCAACGATGCTCTGCTGGAAGTGGCTGAGAGATACCTGAGTGACATGGACCTGGGCCCTGTCAAAGGGGTAAGGACGGCTCACAGGTTCTATCATTTCACATAAAGTGGCATATTTCATACATTTAATTAATATTTAAAAGATTTTGTAAATAAACATATAAATGCTTTTAAATGTAAAATATGTAGCCACCCTTTGCTTTGATAACTGCCTTTACACTCTTGGATTTCTTGACCCTGACGCACAGCTGTGAAGTGAAAACCATTTCAGGAGATTCAGTGAAGCTCATTGAGAGACCAGTGCTGTCAGCAAAGCAAAGGATGGCTACTTTGAAGATCTTACTATAAAACAGAAAGAAACAGTAGTTATTATTATTTTTTCACTTATTACACATTTCCATACATTTTCATGTTGTCTTCTGTGTGTATGTCAAATGTAGAAAGCTGTAAACATAAAGAAAAAACACACTGAATGAGAGGGTGTGTCCAAACTTTTGACTGGTAGTGTATATACAGTATCTCACAAAAAATCTGCAAACATTTAATGATATCTTTTCATGGGACAACACTGATGAAATGACACTTTTATACAATGTAAAGTCGTCCATGTACAACTTGTAGAACAGTGTAAATTTACTGTCCCCTCAAAATAACTCGACGCACAGCCATTAATGTCTAAACTGCTGGCAACAAAAGTGAGTTCACCCCTAAGTGAAAATGTGCAAACTGGGCCCAAAGTGTCAATATTTTGTGGAGCCTCCATTATTTTCCAGCACTGCTTTAATCCTCTTGGGCCTGGAGTTCACCAGAGCTTCACAGGCTCCACTGGACTCCTCTTCCACTCCTCCATGACGACATCACAGAGCTGCTGGATGTTAGAGACCTTACGCTCCTCTACCTTCCATTAGAAACAGAAGCTCAATGGGGTTTAGGTCTGGTGACAGGCTTGGCCACTCCACCACCTTTGCCCTCAGCTTCTTTAGAGCGGCGCTGGTCTCCTTGGAGGTGTGTTTGGGGTCGTTATCATGTTGGACACTGCCCTGTGGCCCAGTTTCTGAAGGCAGGGGATCATGCTCTGCTTCAGTATGTCACAGTACATGTGGCATTCATGGTTCCCTCAGTGATCTGTAGTTCCCCAGTGCCGGCAGCATCATGCAGCCCCAGACCATCACACTCCCACCACCATGCTTGACTGTAGGCAAGACACACTTGTCTTTGTACTCTTCACCTGGCTGCCACCAAACACGCTTGACACCATCTGAACCAAACAGGTTTATCTTGGTCTCATCAGACCACAGGACCTGCTTCCAGTGATCCATGTCCTTAGTCTGCTTGTCTTTACCAAACTGTTTGCTGTTTCTTGTGCTTCACCTTTAGAAGAGGCTTCCTTCTGGGACAGCAGCCATGTAGACCATTCTGATGCAGTGTGCAGCTTCTGAGCACTGACAGACTGACCCTCCACCCCTTCAACCTCTGTAGCAATGCTCCAGCACTCATACATCCATTTCCCAAAGACACATGTGGATATGACGCTGAGCACGTGCACTCAACTCCTTTGGTCGACCATGGCGAGAACTGTTCTGAGTGGAACCTGTCCTGTTAAGTTGCTGTATGGTCTTGGCCTCGGTGCTGCAGCTCAGTTTCAGGGTGTTGGCGATCTTTTTATACCCGAGGCCATTATTATGTAGAGCAACTGCTCTTTTTTCCAGATTCTCAGAGAGTTCTTTGCAATGAGGTGCCATGTTGAACTTCCAGTGCCCAGTATGAGAGAATGTGAGAGCGAAGACACCAAATTTAACAAACCTGCTCCACTTACACACCTAAGACCTTGGAACACCAACAAGTCACATGACACTGGGGAGGAAAAATGGCTAAATGGGCCCAATTTGGACATTTTCACTTAGGGGTGGACTCACTTTTGTTGCCAGCAGTTTAGACATTAATGGCTGTGTGTCAAGTTATTTTGAGGGAACAGTAAATTTACACTGTTCTACAAGCTGCACATGGACGACTTTACATTGTATAAAAGTGTCATTTCGTCAGTGTTGTCCCATGAAAAGATTTCATTAAATGTTTGCAGAAGTGTGAGGGGTGAGATACTGTCCATGAAAACTAGGGATGCGACATGTGGTTTTCCCATGATTAGATACAGATCTCGATACACGGGTCACGATATTGATTCGATTTCTATATGTTTTAAGACATGAAAAAAAATCTCAGGTAATTTTTTCTGCTTATGAGTATAATATAACAACAATATGATATTAATGAAACATTACACAGAATACAGTACAACTACTGTACAGCTGTAAATGGTCACATTTTTATCGTGCTTTTCTAACTTCAAGGCACTCAAAGCGCTTTACAACAAGGAACCACTCACCCATTCACACACATGTACACAGACTTCTTGCCCAAGGACACAACAACATCATTCATCTGTGGGAGCTGGAATCACACCAGCCCAGTGGGTCAGTGGATCTGACCGCTCCCCAATGATGTCTGTCTCGAGAGCGGGACTTGAACCGCCAACCTTCAAATCAGTGGACAAACTCTCAACCAACTGAGCTACTGCCGCCCGCTGTAGTTCATGTGTGAAGTGTTTTACTTCATTTGGTTCAAAGATTCACAGCTCAGAATTTTTATTCAGTGAAAATAAGAACAGAGCTTTCTCGGGCTCTTTTATATTTTATAATATAGCCAGTCTACTCTTAATGTCGAGTGGTAGGAGAGTAACTCTTTTCCTTCTTGGATGATTTGATGATTTCTTTTCCTCCTGAGTCTCACTGGGTTCACATGTGTCCCTCCTGCCCATGGATGCTGAAACTGTATTATATCACATAGAAATGTCTGAACAGACATTTTCCTGAGTAAAACTTAAGAGACAGAGCCTGAGAAATAGATCGTGTATATGTGCCTTTACGAGCACATTTGATTAAAGTCGATATAAAGCCAAAAGTGATTCTAGAGCATTCAAAAGTGAATATCTTTGTCATTCCTGGGTCTATCAACATAAAACAAAAAGTTTCTGAAAGATAAAACCCTCCTCTGTTAGAATATTTTAGCTGTAAATCTCTGTGAAGTTGTTTTCTGCTGCATCTGAAAAGGACGCTGCCATAACTGTTTCCCTTTGGACCAAAATAAATGACAACACGGAGCACATGGAGGAACATGTGCATATCGACACGTGAATCACACAGACGCGTGTATTGAATCATGAGACCGATATCAAACTAACTGATATTATTTCAAGTATCGTTGCATCCCTAATAAATACATACATACAGGACACATTTTTAGTATTAACCTACATTGTTTTTCTTAACTGTGTTCCCTATAGATTCAGACCAAAGTGGCCAGTATTTTCGTCATGACTCATCAGTCAGTAGACCACATCTCCAAAAGGATGAAGCTGGAGCTAAGAAGACACAACTATGTGACCCCAACCAACTACTTGGAGCTGGTGTCTGGATACAAGAAGTAAAACGAGCAGACAAACTCAAGGAGAGAATCCATTTTGTCATTTCTGCATCTCTGTATTTAACTTGTATTTATTGTGACACAGACTTTTAGCAGAGAAACGCAAGGAACTGGGGGACCAGGTGAGTAAGCTGCACAATGGCCTGTTCAAGATCAGTGACACGCGGGAGAAGGTGGAGGTGATGACCGCGGAGCTGGAGGAAGCCAAGAAGCAGGTGGCAGAGTTCCAGGAGCAGTGCGACGAGTTCCTCACCGTCATCATCCGACAGAAGGCTGAGGCCAATCGGCAGCAACAGGTCCGGCTCCTCTGCTCTACTGTCAAACACCGAGTTATAACATAAAGCATCTCACACCAGCAGAATGTTCCCTTCACCTGACAGTAAATCAATGGAGATTTTAAGTCACTAAATACTAAACTACTGAAGAGTTCATTCATAGTTTTCTGACACTGAAGCGTGATCAGTACATTTAACAGCAGTGACCCAGCAGTTTATCGGTTTGTTCCACTGATCTTTGTTTAGTTTTTGACAGATATTCATGTCGCGGTTATTGACATTCCGTCCCAAAATCTGCTGTCACAAGGGCTGTAGTCCTGTGGTCGTTTGGTAAATTCATCCGTCAATCATGTCAAATAAAAACTGTTATTAGGATTATAAGGATAAATGGACAACAGCAGAAATTAAAAAGCAAAAGTACATTAAATCTGCCTTTTCCCTTATAATGATGCTGCTATTCTACTACTACTTATTCAAGTTTTGTGGAAGATCCTAATACCATTGCTACTCCCTGCCCATTTTGCGTCAATAAATGAAATAAAAATAAATAAATAAAAATTCACTGTAAACCTTCAGTTGATTATAAAACTTAGGTTTGGTTCTATTGGATTTTTAAATAGGTTTGTTTAGGCGACATTTATTGTTCTTCTGTCTCTTTACGCCATATTTAAAGACAGTAGGTCTTTTTGTATAACATTCTAGCCTGTAAAAAAAAGTACTGTAGGTAAACTATTGCTATTAGCTTTTAGCGGCGGCGCACACATTTACCGCGATATGTTAAATGCCGATCATTCACACCTCTATTCATGTACTCATTACATATCACTGCGGGTCCAGTAATGTGTGTGCAGTTACTTTACAATCGGCCAATGTAAGAGAACAGGCCATTGTGATTCATGAGAAATAACCAAACCGACACATTTCCAACACTCGGCCTCACGCAGGCTCCTCTCAGATCACAAGTCAGCACTAAGAACTGTCCTTTTAATCCACCCTCAAACCCATCGTCCATAATAAGAATATAATCTCAGTGTTGCGCACATGGATCTACAGCTGCAGGTGTAAACAAGTGCACGTGGGTGACGTCACTTTGGGGGAAAGACAGACCACTTACCCCACAGATAAATCCTGATGCGGAGCCACATATCAGGACATTTATCTGTCTGTAAATTGGATTAAATGGACAGAATATAGAGAGTCTAAACTTTATAATGAGGTAGAACATGCCCACGTGGACTATTGGCACATGTCGCCAAGATTTATGCCGATAGCCGATATGTCTCCAAGTGCCCGTGTCAGCCAATAATATCGGCCAACCGATATATCAGTCAAGCCCTAGTGCAGAGCATGTCTATGGTCCACCAGAAATTCAACTGACAGCCCTAATTGTAACCGTGTAGTTTACTTTGACCCCAAAATACGTAAAGCTTCTATCTGCAAGTTTATTTCGATTTTTCTTCCCAGTGTGGCAGATGTGGCCCCGCCCCCCCTCCCCTCACATGTGCTCTCTGGTTTTCCTCTGTCAGGCCAAAGCTGGCACACTGTCAGACACAAGTAACACAGACAGGGCAGCCAGGCTTATTACAGACTCTAACTTTCAAATCCATCTTCAAATCCACCGGCCAGCGTGATAACTGATGTCACAAATGATCATAAGGAAGTTTCTGTCAAATACAGGCTACACTATTTAGAGTGGGTTTAGCTCCATTATCTATGAATGATCTAGTTTCACTGATGCAAAATGTATACAACACAAATGCAATCTGCTGGAGTTACGATTAGGATGGTTTGTTTTCATTTGTACAAGAGTAGTATTATTTTTGAAGTAACTTTCCATTCATTCGCGCTCCTTTCTGCAGGCGGTGACCTCTAACAGTGAGAAGATAGCAGCAGAGGAGGTGCAGTGCAAAGCCATGGCAGACAACGCCCAGAGAGATTTGGACGCGGCGCTCCCCGCTCTGGAGGAGGCCATGAAGGTCCTCCTCTCCCTTTTGAAATCCCACTGTGGATTTTTCCTGAACTTAATATGTTAATGTGCTTCTTTCTGTGTTCAGGCCCTGGAGTCTTTGAACAAAAAGGACATGACAGAGATCAAGTCATACGGGCGTCCCCCTGTGCTGGTGGAGACGGTGATGCAGGCGGTCATGACGCTGCTGGAGAAGGAGCCGACCTGGGCCGAGGCCAAGAGGCAGCTGGGTGAGAGGAGCGCCCTGCTGTTTGTTTAAAAGGCTTTGTTTTTGGCCGAGACACTGTCAAAACTAAATCCAGGGTTGTTCAAATGACTTTAGTTCAGAAATTATTATTATTAACATTAGTTTTAATATTTTATTGTGAACTTGTCTTGAAGACTTCTGTGCATCTTTGTGTTTTTTATTACACCGTTCTGTTGTAGTGGGTGTACTACGCTAAATAGATTTTTTTTGGAGCTTTCTACTATGGTATAATACTTTTCCCTCATTAACACATGTCTAAAGGGGTTTTAGATGTCATCCATGCAGGTTTTCACTGTTTCAGTGTTTCTCACGGCCCTGTTGAATCTCTCCTTATGGTGAGCTGTAAGATTCTGTGCACTGCTAAAAGAGCTAAATATGGCATGATCAGGCCAGGCTAGAGATCTATAGATCTGACACCGCTCACAGCAAGAATGATTTTCAAGGGATTTTCTTTCTAATGCACCTGTAATTGAATGGATGAAAGGCAGATAGTTTTAATGCTCTTTAATGCTCTCATTCTAGGCAAAGCAATAACATAATAATTATTGAGACAAAGTTGTGGACCCACAGTAAACCATTAATAAGGTTGTATTCTGCTAAATAGGCATGCGTGAAGAGGTTTTGTCATCCATGCACGTTTGAGCAGTTAAATGATCTTCTCCCATAAGGCCAAGACAGAAGATTTCAGGGTCAGAATATATAATAATATCCATAGCTATATACATTTGATTACTGAAAATAATCTGGTGGTGTATATGATGTATGAAGTTATTTTCTACCCGTGATATCCAGGTGAGGCCAACTTCATTAAGACGTTGGTGAACTTTGACAAGGACAACATCTCAGACCGCGTGCTGAAGAAGATCGGGCAGTTCTGTAAGCAGCCGGACTTCCAGCCAGACATCATCGGCAAAGTGTCACTAGCTGCCAAGTCCCTGTGCATGTGGGTCAGAGCCATGGAGGTGAGAATCTTATTTCAATGAGCCGATAAAGGCAATGATCACATTTCTGGTGTGCATGTAAACATAGCCAGGGATTCACTATTCACCGACTCCTAACATCTGCAATATGGGACCAATACCAAAGAATTCTTTATTGCCCTCAAAATGGCTCAAAAAACAACGTGCTAACCTTTTTCCCCCAGGTTTATGGACACATCTACAGGGTGGTGGAGCCCAAACGAGCCCAGCTTAAAGCAGCCATGTCCCAGCTGAACGAGAAGCAGGGAGCTCTGGCCGAGGCACAGAACAAACTGAAGGAGGTGAGTGACACTGCAGGACTGTCATACCTGTCAGGTTTCAGGTTGCATGGTGTTTACACGCTTATTTTGTCATATTCAGAGTCAGACTACTCTATTAATCCCACCCGTGGCAATTAGTTTGAACAATACCAACAACATGAAGAAAGAGGAGCTCTGACGACTAAGAAGCACCCACTAAAATATCCAAATATTAAACAGTTTGCAGTGGCTCAAAGATATTCCTCACTTACGTTTGCATTCACCGCAATGACTTTGTAAGTGCCTTTCACAACTTTCAGAGACCAATGGGGAGTTTTGTCATCACAGTGAAGCCAATTAAATCAATCTAATCAATATCTGTCATTCTGTCATATTTGTGGTGGGAATCTCTATTTGTAGAAATCCTGCTGGATTGTTGTGAAAAGTCTGCAGCATTTCAGAGCTCGGACACAGGAAAAACATTATAATCCACTTGTCCTTCACTTCCATCCTCTGAACTGCACCCAACTAGCTGCGGACAGTACATGTTTGACCTCTATAACTGCTTATACTATATATTTGTACTGGGACATTTTGCTCAGATACATGGGGAAGTATTATTAAGTTTGTAGCTTTACATTTTTTACTTTTCAAGATGTTTTTGACTGTATTTACTGTATTGTTTCATGTATCCAAGCAAATCTGTATTATTTTGTTGACCATATAAATGAAAATTTAAATTACACTAAGGAAAAATATTATACAAAATTGCCTTTTAAGGGATTTTAATGATGTCATAATTGTTTTCTCTTCTCGTTTACACACTCGACATTGCATTTAGAGTGACTCATGCCTGTTTGAGTCATCTTCATTCAGTACACCAGTCCTCTGATTTTTTACTTGTTTCTTAGGGTGATACACACAGGATTTAATAGTTCAAAATTTTCACCCAAAAAAAGGATCCAGCTTGTAAAACTCACTGTTGTGCCTCTGTGTGGGTGTTTGTTGTAGGTGGCAGATAAGCTGGACGAGCTCAAGAAGCAGCACGCGGAGAAGCTGACCATGAAGGAGAATTTGAGGAAGAAGTCCGAGGACATGGTGGTGAAACTGGACCGTGCAGACAAACTGGTGACCGGGTTGGCTGGAGAGAGGGTCCGCTGGGAGGAGAGAGCCACTGTACGCGTCACACATACACTATACACGCTGCCCTTAACTATTCAGCTTAAACAGACTGAGCTTTACAGATATATGGGTCATGACGCTGTCCAACTGCAATTTCCTCACGTTTAAAGGGTTCAAATTTGATCATAATTCAGCACATTTCTGTAGCACCTCTGACCTCCATGGAACCAAATCATTTTTTCAGAAATCATGAGTTATTCTGCATGTTTTTGTACTTCAAGTGTTCAAATGTCATGTGGTGCGACCGTGCATCATGTGGTGCGACCGTGCATCATGTGGTGCGACCGTGCATCATGTGGTGCGACCGTGCATCATGTGGTGCGACCGTGCATCATGTGGTGCGACCGTGCATCATGTGGTGCGGCCGTGCATCATGTGGTGCAACTAATAACAGCAGGAATTCTATGGCTGGAGTTTGAATAACAGACAGACTTAGGTGAACGGTTCTTTAGGCATTTTTCTTCATTTGCTGCATTTTACAGGGCAGTAGTTTGTTCATTAAACACAAGCAGGCGACTGTCATATTGGACAGAAAAAAAATATCAATATGCATTAAAAATGAAAAGATATAAATCTTAGATTAATATCCCAACCATGTTCTAAACCAATTTTAAGATTTTTTTCAGTCACATCACATGACATTTGACACTAAAAATGCTTCATATAAATGTTAAACATAGATTTATGCACCTGACACTGGAAATATTTGAAAAAGTTTAATAGAAACTCATATTTTTTGATAGTTTAGAATTTGCCTGTTGAAAATCCTTGGACATCAACGACCCATATATCACTGATAAAATACCACATATTACAACATTAATCTTATGTAAATGTGATTGAATCACTGTCATTCAAAGTGTCTAAGCTTTATAACAAGATATAACATGCACATGTGACCATCAGCTCATATCAGCTCCATTCTGGCACATACAGATGCACAGGGAAGCTTCTGTCTTTCCCTGCATTCGTCTGTCCGTCTCTACAGAACATGTGGACTCTGAGCACTGGAGCTGTACATGTGCTAACCACTGGGGGCAGTAGTGAACACAGCTCAACAGTGGACGCTAATCTTTTTAAAAAGCAAATAGAACCAGCCACAAAACATAAATGCTTCCCTCCCCTTGTTTTTTATGTTGTTTTTCCAGCAGACACAGTCTAAAGTTGAAGCGCCCCCGGGTTTGTTTGTTTGTTGTCCTATTTTGTCCATTTTGGTTCATTTTCTGTTCAAAGGTGGACCGTAAATGAGCCTTAATACCTTTCTATTACATATTTTTTATTGTGCTGTAACATATAACCAAATCAAATCAAGGCTAAATACAGGCAGTAAAACAGAAATAATAATGAAACTAAACATAAATTGTACTGCAAAGAAACACTAAACTAGTACATACATATTTGTGTTCTTGTGTACCAGAGCATAGTCGTAGTTCTAGAGTGGCAGAGGAGCTGTAGTATAAGTATGGTCTTTTCCACAGGGGCTGGAGGAGTGCATGAAGTATCTTGTAGGAGACAGTTTACTCGCTGCCTCCTTTCTTTCCTACATGGGTCCATTTTTATCAAACTACAGAGATGAACTGCAGGGCATCTGGTTAAAGGAGGTGAGACTTGTTTTATTTTTTACTTTGTTTATACTGACAACACTGCTTTCAGACATTGACATATTTTTTTTGCAGATTCGGAACTTGGACATCCCGTGCTCTCCTGGGTTTAGTTTTGCTGTTTTCTTGTCCAAGCCCACGGTGGTGCGGGACTGGAACATCCAGGGGCTGCCCTCCGACGCTTTCTCCACTGAGAATGGGGTGATTGTCACTCGGGGAAACCGGTATGAATTACTCCAGCTTTTAACACAGTGTTTTCTCCAGTGCATTTTTAATTGTTTCCCATCTGTTACCATCTGTTCTTTCAAGATGGCCGCTGATGGTTGATCCGCAAGGTCAGGCTCTGAAGTGGATTAAGAACATGGAACTGGAAAACGTATGTCATAGATTATTCTAGATCAGTGGTTTTCAACCTTTTTCATCCTTGACCCCCTTAAAAACAGTCATTGTCATTTCTGACCTCCAAACACAAAAATATGTAAAAGTATGAGTAACCTTTAACATTTAGTAGACCAACAAACAGGAAGCAGCATTTTCTACTGCGTTTGAATGGTGTCAAGCCTCATTAAGTTATTATTGAATACTGTATTTTTTGGACCATAAGGCACTTGATCAATGAACGGGTATTTTTTCATCCATAAAGCCACTGCATTATAAGGCGCATTAAGCAGACTGAGACCTTAGCCCAGGCATCCACAGTCCATTGGCAGATCATGGCGTAACTCCCCTGGCGTTCGCCTTCTGTCGTCCAACGCTCCCACGCAGCTCGCAGTTTAACTTTAAATGACTTGTTGACACCAATATCTAGCAGCTGAATTTCTTTGGTTAATCCACCCGAAATGATCCCCAGCACCGACTTAGTTTGCTTCAATCGGCCGTGTAAGTCTGCATGTCTCTGAACAGGGGCCATTTCAGGCTCCTTATACACACCATGATATGATGTTGAAGCACAGCACGTGTCACTCCGCCAGGATCCGGACTGCGGTCGCCCCAATGCTCCGACAGTTTGGAGCACGAGGTCTTTCAGAGGTGTTTGTGTGCATGGGCTGGAGATCTGTGCAGGTTTGATTGGAGTTGAGCATAAGATCTGTAAACCCTCGAATGAGTGAGCCCCGTGAAAGGACAGGACAGTCCTGGGTCAGTTCTGGTTTAGACCGGGTTTAGTCCTGGTTTAGTTCCGGTCTCGACCTGGTTTAGATCTGGTTTAGTCCTGGTTTTGTTCCGGTTTATTCCCGGTTTAGTCCCGGTGTCGACCTGGTTTAGTCCTGGTTTAGTCCCGACTTAGTCCTTGTTTAGTCCAGGTTTAGTCTCGGCTAAGACCTGGTTTAGTTTTGTTGTAGTCCTGGTAAACTTTTCAATATATCATATTCTAATGGATAAAATAAAAACAATTTTATGTACGACTAGACTCGTCCGAGAGTTTGCGGAGAGTTTGTTTTGTGTTCAGCTGCAGCCAAATATGCCCAGATTTCTGTTCTCTGAGTGTTTGAGAGCTTTTGTGCTTCATGTGACAATCCATCAAGTGGTGCGGCTTCGCTTACGAAAGTATTAAAACATTTTTGAGCACCGTGTACCACCTATAACCGGTTCCAGGTCAGTAAGCACAGCCAGAATTAATACATACATAAAGTGCACCGTCTTATAAGGTGCACTGACGATTTTTGAGAAAAATAAAGAATTTTAAGTCCACCTTATGGTCCAAAAAATACGGGACCTCATTTCTTGATTATACTTTTGAAAAATAAATGTTTTGTGTATTACGGATTGTCCTTCCCGTGTGCAGGGCCTGAAAATCATAGACTTCCAGATGCCAGACTACCTGCGGGTTCTGGAGGGTGCCATCCAGTTCGGAAACCCTGTCCTGCTGCAGAACGTTCAGGAGGACCTGGACCCTTCTCTGAACCCAGTCCTCAACAAGTCTTGTACCCGGATAGGTCTGTCACACTAACACACATCCACACAGTTTCCACTAAACTGCCAGATACGAAATGCCAGAACACTCAGTAATGACCTCGATTCACACATGCGTCAGTCTCAGAACACTGCCAGGTCCACTCTGTTCACACCTGACATTTGGCTCTGTGCACTTTCAGTGAGAATGGAATGTGACCACAGAGCTAATCAGGAAGTCAAGCGACGGCACTGGCTACGGCTATAGTTCAGTCAATGAACTGATCGATTGTGTCTTGGTTGAACAACATTTATATTAGTAGGCTGATGATTTTATTTTTGATTATGATGACACCAGCCTTCCCTACATATTCCCAGTAATTTACCTTGGAAACTGGCAGATCATAAATGCAGGGAAATCAGTTTTGGTTTTGTTCACTGGCAAAATGTTGGTAAATCATTGGCTCGGGTCGTTTGTGTGAGTGGGGTAAGTTACCGTGAGCTTTCGAGTGTATTTTTTGCCCTGTGTGTCAAAGTTATGACTCCGCAGTGTTTTTCAGTGTTTGTTTTCTCCCTCTCCTGGTCGTTTGCTCAAACTATTCCAGGTGGACGGTTGCTGATGAAGTTAGGTGACAAGGAGATTGAATATAACCCCGACTTTCGTTTCTATATTGCCACCAAACTGTCCAACCCGCACTACACCCCTGAGACGTCCACAAAGACCACCATCGTCAACTTTGCTGTCAAAGAACAGGTGTGTGTCAGGGAAAAGAATGTGAGGTTTGTGTTCGGGCTGGGCCATATAACAATTCAAAATGGTTTTCATGACCAATTTCCTGAGTACAAACCAGGGAGGCTTTGATCATTGTCATTTAACACAAAAAATAAGGAAAATTTATTGTATTTTATTATCCAACCTCTGAACTCTGCTCCAAACCACACATTTTTACTGACTGTGGACTTCTCGATTAAAGAGGGGGTATTATGCAAAATCAACTTGGAGCTTTCTACCATGTGGTGACATTGTTCCCTCATGGATGAAACGGTTTCACATAATCTTGTGGTCTGTCCTGGGCTCTGTTCAACTCTTCCTTACTGTTTGCTATAAGATTCTGTCCAGTTCTCCACCCACAAGACCACATTTTCAAACGATTACAGGTAACATGGTGATCAGATGTGTTCTGTGTTAGTGATTAATACCTCCTCTTTAAAGAGCCACGAGCACTGATAACAGACAGTTTCCTATTGATTAAATGACTGAATGTTGATCTTGATTAAACTGTATTAATTGCACGAACATCGTCGGTTTATATTTGTATTTCCCTGACCACTGCGCCCGTGTGAACAGGGTCTGGAGGCTCAGCTGCTGGGGATTGTGGTTCGAAAAGAGCGTCCAGAGCTGGAAGAGCAAAAGGACTCTTTAGTAATCAGCATCGCCTCAGGCAAACGCAGCCTGCAGGAGCTGGAGGATGAGATCTTAAGGTTCTGTGGACAACTTTTGTTTTTAGAATGGAATTTAAAGATGATTGTAGAAAGACATTTTGGCATAAAAAATGAACGCAACATTTCATCTCATTAAAGGAACTATATGTAAGATGTGCTCTTACTGCTTTAAAAGAGGGATTCAAACCGCAACTGAAGCTGGGTCTAAATCTGCATATAATGGAGTCTCAGTATATGTTTGGCTGCAGGTGCTGGGGTTTAGCAGTGGCCATTCAGATCAGCGAGTGTCCATTTAGGTTTAAAGAAAATGGATTTCAGCGTAGAAACTGGCAGCCCAAATGAGAGACGCATGTGAGGCTCATTCTGCGTTCACATTGGAAGATAGTCTTAAGAACCAAATAATTAAATAAATAATTGGCCCATCCTGTCCAAAGTTTTTGTCATAAAGAATAAATCAACATTACAGTTGTTATCAGTAGAAGCTATATTGCATTTGAACATGTTTACCTCATGTCTTGGGACACAGGTCAAATGTATGGAGTTTAAACTCACTAAGTCTTACATACAGTTCCTTTAATCCTCGTTTACTCTTGACTGGCCCCTGCAGTATGACTGACTCCCAAATGCATGTGTCAGGCTGCTGAACGAGGCATCCGGCTCTCTGCTGGACGATGTGCAGCTGGTCAACACTCTGCAGACGTCTAAAGTGACGGCCACTGCGGTCTCTGAGCAGCTGGCCACGAGTGAGACCACCGAGGTCGCCATCGACTCTGCCCGAGAGGTCAGTCAGAAGAACACGTGCATCACATTCAAGTGCTTATGACGGCTTTTCCTGCTCTTACAATTATTACTTGGTTTGGTGGGAGAGGGACCAGAGGTGGGAGCTACATTTACTTTTTTAAAATTTTTTTATTTATAAGTTTTCATAATAGAGCAAAACTGAAACAAAGCAAAAACAAAGGAAAATAATAATAGTAATAATAAATACATAAATAATAATAATAATAATAATAATAATAATAATATAATCGAATAAAAAAAAAAAACGCCACAGTACAAAGAACCATAAATAAATATGTGTATATGCATATGTATGTACATATACGCATACCTACCATGCCCCGCATACATATACATATGTATACGCACATACATACACATATACATATGTATACGCAGATACATACACATACACATATGTATACGCACATACATACACATATACATATGTATACGCACATACATACACATATACATATGTATACGCAGATACATACACATACACATATGTATACGCACATACATACACATATACATATGTATACGCAGATACATACACATATACATATGTATACGCAGATACACATACATATACATATGTATACGCACATACATACACATATACATATGTATACGCAGATACATACACACATACAAATACACACAAACACATAGGGAGATTTAACTTAATGACCTCAGAAATGGGGACCATGTTTTGAAGTATGAGTCCAGTGCCTGGTTTTGTTCGTATATATTACAATTTTGCTGCTGTCATTTCATTGAGCCAGTTAGTAAAAGGTGGTGGAGTTGATGAAGCTCGAAGTATTAGTTTGAGAGCTGCAACCATTCCAATCCTGATGACTGTATGTAACGAGAGTGCACATGATGGTCACTAAAGCAGCCCCACAGCTATAAGGGGATTAGGAGTTACCAGAGTTTTGTAGTTGTCACTGAACCACTTGAATATGTCCGTCCAAAATGTTTGTAGCACCGGGCAGAACCAGAACAGATGAGTTAAAGAGCCGTGGGATGTTTTACATCCATCACACATCAATGAAACGGATGGAAAGATTTTATTAAGTTTAACTTTGGAATAATGTTTTCTATGAACCACTTTGAACTGAATTAATCTGTATCTAGAATTGATGGAACAGTTCCAGATGTTTGCAAGTGCATCTCTCCATATCTCGTCTGTTATAGTTATGCCAGGATCTTGTGACCAGGCCTCTCTCATATAATTAGTTGAAATAGGTTGTGTGAATATATTTACAAAACGTGATATGAGTTGTTTGGAATTTGGATTAATATGCATTCATTTAAAAAATGCATGTGTCTCAGGTTTTTCTGTATAATTTGCAATATTTTGTTGAATAAAATGTCTGGTTTGCAGGTAATGAAAAAAATGTGATTGTGGAAGAGAATATTTTTCCTGTAATTCAGAGAATGAGGCTAATTTATTATTGACATAGAAATCCCTAATGCAGCACAGACCACTCCTACTCCATTCAAAGACAGTAGTATCTGTAAGAGGCTTAAATAACATGTTATTTGCAAAGGGGAAATAAACTGAAATGTAATTCAGGTTCCAGTGCAGGTCAAATAACACTGGTGATAAAGGACGAACCCCACGCTGTAATTTCACAGGGTGTGACACATCTAAATTGGTGATAATATGTGATACTGGCTGTGCATAAATGATTTTTATCAGTTCAATAAATGTTTTCCCGAATCCAAACTGTTTCAGGGTATAGAACAAATATGGGCATTTGATCAAACGCTTTCTGAGCGTCAGGTGAGAATACAGCCGCCTGTGAGTTTTTGACCTTGTATATGGTATTAAACAGTAGTCGGGTGGTGCTGAAGGACAGTCTGCCTGGAATAAACCCAGTCTGATCGGGATGTATAATATTGGCAATGTGATGAGCAAGTCTTATAGCCAGAGTTTGACTTAGTATTTTTTGGTCACAGTTTAAGAGGGCGATAGGGCGACAGCTCACAGGGTCCTTCTCATCCTTGTCTTTTTTTAACAGTAAAGAAATGTTCGCCTCATACAATGAATCAGGAAATTTCTTTACCAATGAAGAATGTTTTAACATTCTAATCATTATGGGTATTAACTTTGCATGAAAAACCTTATAAAACTCAGCCAAACCCGTCTGGCTCAGGTGATTTGCCAGACGGAAGTGACTGAGTTGCTTGTAGAAGATCGGTGTCTGTGATGGGGTCAGGTCTCAGGTCCTTTCTAGAGTCCTCTGTCCTCTGTCAGTTGTGGAATTGTAAGCTTAGAAAAGAAAGTGCAAACATCATTGTCTGTAGCATTTATTTTGCTTGTGTAAAGTTCGTCATAGAATTTTTAAAATCTAGAATACATTTTTTGTGGAATTGTTAATATCTGTCCTGTTTCACTCTTTATGCTGTGTGTTGCTTGTTTCGCTCCTGAGCCTCTAAGTCGACTCGCTAAAAGCTTCTCTGGTTTTCCACGCAGTTCAGATTGTTTTTGCTTGAGTTTCAGTATAGTTTTACTAATGTGTTTACTTAAAATATTGTTGTATTCATACTTTAATTTAAGGATAGTTTTGTGGTCTGTTAGTAACTGAGGGGCTTTGCATTTCTCTTCATGTAAGGGGAGTAACTGATCCATTTCGTTAAGACGGGCACTGGATTCTTTTTTCTTGGCACATTCATATGCAATAATATGGCCTCTACAAACCACCTCGAGAGTTTCCCACAAAGTTGAATCCGTCACTTCTCCGTTGTCATTGGTTAACATGAACTCATCGATACGATCGTTCATATATGAGATAAAGGTTTGGTCACGCAACAGAAGAGGATTAAAGCGCCAACTAGAGTTTTGTTTAGGTTTTATATTATGAAACTGGAGTGAAACTGGATGATGGTCCGATATGATCATGTTATTGTATGTAATGTCTTTAATATTGGATAATAGTTCAGATGAGACTAAAAAATAATCTGTCCCTGTATAAGACTTGTGTACATATAAGTTTTTGTCTGTAGGGGGCAGAAGGCTCCAAACGTCCACCAGGTTCCTCGTTTTCATCAGGTCTTTCAGTGTTTGGGCTGAGGCTGTGTTAATATGGGGTTCTGTAGATGTTCTGTGAAGGTGGGGATCTAAATAACAATTAAAATCACCCCCAATTAGGAGCTACATTTACTTGAGTCATTTTTTAAAGAAATTGTATTTTTCTAGACGCATTTACTTTTACTCCTGCTTGAGTAATATTTTTACTGACGTAACAGTATTGGTTACTTGGTTACTCCTCCCACTGAGAGTAAGTTTACAAGTGACAAAAGCTTTATTTTGGTAACATGAAATGATCTGAACATTTGTGTTTCTTGCAGCGCTTCTTCACACAGGATTTAGTGTCTGTCCTTTGAAAATACCAGATTTTGTGCATTATTTACATTTTTATAAATCAGAGATTATATTCTGACAGCTCCTCTTACTTCTGCAGTAGTCTTCCCAAATATTTGACTCTTCTCCTACTTCTACTTGAGTAATATTATTTAAGTAAATATTTATCATAGTTTTACATCAGTTAAGTAAGTAAAAGTGCAGGAAGTAAAACTGAGTTCTAAAGAGAAGAGAGAAGATTTTGTCATCAGTGCAGGAAATTCCATCCAAACTGCAGGAACATTTTATGACAGTATTTTACAAAATACTGTCACATGTTTTTAGTCATCACATCACCTTTATGTATATTAAATGTGACCCTTGTTAACATTATGGTTGCTAGGTAACAATCAATGAATCAGTGTTAATATACTGTATTACAATGGTAATATAATCATGTTAACTACATGTTATTGAATTGTGCAGTCCTGCATATGCATATATCCAGTCCTGCATATGCATATATCCAGTCCTGCATATGCTAACCTTGCCAGCAAGATGAACACTCATGATTTTTGTGAGTTCACAAACTCTTGAGTCCATCTTGTTCGGCTCCGGCTAAAGTCCTGAAGCATCAGTGGAGTTTGACCAGTCACTGGGTAGAACACAGCACTGAATGAACCATAACATCAGCAAACATACTTTGACATACTTTAGTAGAAAGACAGACTATTTTGTTTGTGAAAAACGTGCAGAGGGAAGAGCTGTGTGTATTTGTGGAAAGGAAAGATGTCTGTGCTTTTCTCTCATTCTCATTCTTGAACCCAAAGTTAATGTAAAAAAGAAGCCAAAATGAATGTTGTTGGATCAGAGATGTACATATATCAATCTGGCCGCGACAGGCTAATCAGATGTACTGTAGATAAAAAATACATATTTATATAAATTATATCTATAGTGACATGTTCAAAATAGTACTGGTTTTTCATGGCCTGTTTATGTGCACTGTTTTCCCAGGCGTATCGACCATGTGCACAGCGAGCCTCCATCCTGTTCTTTATCCTAAATGACTTGGGCCGCATTGACCCCATGTACCAGTTTGCGCTGGACGCCTACATCAGCTTGTTCAACATCAGCATAGAGAAGAGCAAGCGCAGCCAAAAGCTCCAGGAGAGAATCGCCAACCTCAATGACTACCACACATATGCAGTCTACAGGTGAGACTCACAGCATTCTGAAGAGCATGTGGGGCACAGTGTGCTGTAATCTGATTTTAATGCACTCTTGCTAAGCTCTTTACATCATGCACTGTATGGTAGGTGCAGCTACATCAGATAAAAATGAGACTGTCAAATCTAATCTATCCATTTTACATGATATTTTCTCTAATAATAACCATAGACTGTAAATATAAATGGACATCGCTAACGCACTAGCTGCCACATTCCAAACAGGAAGTTCACATGTGGTGTTTCCAGCTCCTACTGAACCTGGCTCCTATTGACTTACATTACAATATTGTGGCCCCTCTCTCTGTAACTGCGGCAATGAGCCTCATTTTGATCTTGAAGTTTTTGTATTAATCCGCTTTATGTGATTTCCCACTATTTTCTCCGTTAGAAAACCCTAACATAATAGAGCCTGCTTCAAACTCGCTCCTCCGAACCATTAGCATCGTGAGCACCATTTGAGTGGAACTGATCAGACTCCATGTTAACACTATGACACTAACAGTCAGAGAGAATCTGCCTGATATTACCTCAGACACTTGAATCTCTGTCCTGGAGCATTTTCAAGAGCTAAAACATGTTCTTCACAGAGGTGCATCATGATGCTTTACCAGAAACACATCAGAAACACACTGCTGTCACAAGATGATGCCAAACCATCTGTAAAGCCACTGATTGTTTGGGCCTAGTTCATCATTTGTAGATTTTCAGATTTTTCTGATAAGAAATGAATATCCCATAAAGTTATAGAGTACAGGCCCCTGCTTCCACCTGGACCCATTGTGAACCCCTGTATGCATTATTTTAGTCTGAGTGAATGCAGCTAATAAAGACTTTAATTATGTTCAGGAACACGTGCCGCGGTCTGTTCGAGGCGCACAAGCTGCTCTTCAGCTTCCAGATGTGTGCCAAGATCCTGGAGGTGTCTGGCACACTCAACATAGACGAGTACAGTTTCTTCCTCAGAGGAGGCCTGGTAACTGCACACAAAGACTGCGAACAGTGCTTCTCACAGCCAACAACACATGAGTATTAGAGCTGAACCACTGGGATGCAACACAATAATTCAAATCTCTTTTTCATGTTATGTCTTTGTTGTTGTATGTTCTCCCATAGGTCCTGGATAAAAAGGATCAGATGTATAATCCATGCACCAGTTGGCTGCAGGACTCGGCCTGGGACAACATCACCACATTGGACAAGCTGCCAAACTTCCGCGGCATCACAGCTTCTTTTGAACAGAGGCCCAAAGAGTGGCACGAGTGGTTCACCAGCGCAGAGCCTGAGAATGCTCCACTGCCCGGTTTGTAATCACTACAATAGGGCTCTCACAGCCAATAAAGTGTGTGTGTGCGTGTGTGTGTGTGAAAATGACAGTTCTGCATAGAGGAAGTGGTACAGGGCAGGTGTAGACACAGGCAAGAATCATTTATATGTGAACACTCTTAAAAATGTTGCCTTTATAGTGCAAAATAAATGTATGTTTTCACATACATCTATCAGCTCTCTTGGATTTGAAAAATGCCCATGTAAATATTTATAGCACTTGGATTATCAGTTTCTTGTTTCATTAATTTCAGGAACTTTTTGACTAGTGAATTAAGTTTGAAATAAGTTTGCAGTAACTGCAAATGTATCTTATTTGCATTTATACAACTGTACACAAATGTGGTCACAACTGCTCAAATCAAGATGCTGTTATGCTATTTGAACACATTTCTTTCTTCTTTTTCCAGTCCCACCTATCATTGGCATGAGGAGGTGATCCTAACTGTATATTGTGTGTATATTGTGTGTGTTGTGACAGAGGACTGGGAGAACTGTAATGAGTTCCAGAAGATGCTGATTGTGCGCTCCTTACGCCAGGACCGTGTGTCCTTCTGCGTCACGTCCTTCATCTGTAAAAACCTGGGCCCTCGCTTTGTGGAGCCACCTGTGCTGGACATGAAGGCCGTATGTACTTCTGTTCACTTGGTTTCTATAGTTGAAAACTAAATGACAGTTACAAATCTAACTATGGTTTTATCTGATCCCTACTGAGTGGTACAGGGCTGTGCTGAAAGCACTGAAGGACTCCCTGTGCTTATTGAGGGGAATCATTCAGTGCTTTGAGCACAGCCCTGTGGCGGTCAGCTGGTATCACATAGAACAATACAAACTAAACCAAAGGGACAAACTGGATTTAAGCTCTTAATGAAACTATTTCAGTCCATTGTAAAAGAATCACAGACCAGACCATATCCATTTGGACTCTACACTGTCTATACTCAATTGAGTTTTTTCTTGACACAAGTGAAAACACACAACTAAAGTAAAGACATTTTGTCCAGATCAAGTGCATCTCTCAGTGTTGTTCAGGTATTGTAGATTGTCGTTCTCTCTGCCCTCTCCAGGTGGTTGAAGAATCCACTTGCAGGACTCCTCTGATCTTCGTCCTGTCTCCTGGAGTGGACCCCACAGGAGCGTTACTGCAGTTGGCCGAGTCATCTGGCAAAAGCAGCCAGTTCCATGCTCTGTCTCTGGGTCAAGGACAGGCTCCCATTGCCAAAAGGATGATCACAGATGGTGTCAAGAATGGTACGATTTTTGATCAGGCTGTGTGCCCAGTGTCTTTACTGGGTCTGGCACATAGGACGTCCTGACCTCCAGTCTCATGTGGAGCTGCAAGGTTAAATATTGTCAAAGGCTGCAATTAGTTATTCAAGGGAAGAGGAAACAATAGCCCCTCTCTATGAAGTGTTTAAGTATGTGTTAGACCTGCTAACCCTGTTGCTTATTATAGCCCCAAAACCTGTGGTAAAACCAAATAACTGTTTCAAATATTCATCATTCAGTAATGACCCTTATCATTTTATTCATTCTTATAGTTTGCACTCAAATGTAAATAGTCTAGAATGTGTCCAATGGAAACTGATTTGTAATTGAAGAAAATGTTAAATTTAGCAAATCTTATCACAGATGTTATACAGAACAATCCAAAATGGTTCCACCCCTCTGTCCTGCATGTAGGGCACTGGGTGTTCCTGGCCAACTGCCACCTGTCTCTGTCATGGATGCCGGAGCTGGACAAGCTGGTGGAGCAGCTGCAGGTGGAGAAGCCTCACCCAGACTTCCGGCTGTGGCTCAGCTCCTCCCCTCACCCTGAGTTCCCCATCACCATCCTGCAGGCGGGCATCAAGATGACCACAGAGCCTCCCAAGGTCTGCCCACAGTGCCAGCTTTTCTCTACTATCTCCAGTACCATAGCTCCCCATTACACACATTACACACAGGTGTAGGGTGTAGGTACTTGCAGGGGCACCACGTGAATTTGTGCAAAACTACAGCTGCCGTGGCCCGGTGAATGTCCCCCTTCCCCCTGGTCCTCATTTTCACTGGGTGAGGCACATCAAAGTTCAAAGCCTCTGTGCGTAGGGCACCTGGGTGATGGACAGCTCCGACTCGGACTATATCCTCAGACATGATTCATTCACACATTTACAGAAGACAATAGACAGTAGAATATAAAAGCAAACACATACTAATTACTACTGTTGGCTCTTCATTGCAATGATTATATGACTAGTTGACTTTTAAACAATCTTAATTGTATTTTGATCATTGTTATCTGGACTATACAGATTGTAAAACAAAAGCCAAAATATACTAAAGACAGCATCAAAAAGATCTGTCATGAGGTCTCACGTCACCATATTTCTCTCTTTATTTGATTGGAAATGTATAAAAACACAGAGGAAGTGAGAGCTTCTCCTAGTTGAAAGTCTCAAGGACGAGGCTCAAAAGCTAAAGATAGTAAAAATGGCCAAGCTTGTAAAGTGACAGCAAAATGCAGAACATCATGATGACTATTTGAATCTGATCGGTTGAAACAAACTATTTTTATATATTTTGTTGTCCATTTCCAGTTGAGAGTCAAGCACAGACATATTAGTCCTGATTGATGCTGAACATAGGAGGATTTAGCTTCATTTGGGCGCTTTGCCTTCCTCACCAACATCAGTGCTGCTCTGGGATCAGTGGGTCAGCTCTATCACACCAAGATTTAGTTTGTGAACTCACAGATTGTGAACTTTGAGAATCCATTTGGCTGTTGAAGTTTATAAATGTGTAGCTATCAAATGAGATCAGCTTCACATATATTACACATACATACAACTGTTTCTACATCCCATGCTTTTATCATTCTTTATGTGTGCTATAAGAATGAAGTGTTGTATTCTTTGTGTGCAGGGCGTGAAGGCCAACATGAAGCGTCTGTATCAGCTGGTGACAGAGGCTCAGTTCAGCCGCTGCTCCAGACCAGTGTTCTACAGGAAGCTCCTCTTCTCCCTCTGCTTCTTCCACAGTATCCTGCTGGAGAGGAAGAAGTTCCTGCAGCTCGGCTGGAATATTGTCTATGGCTTTAATGACTCTGACTTTGAGGTAATCATTCGTGCACTATAATTAGGCTCTTGTATTGCTGTCGCGGTAGATTAATGTTAATGTGATCGTTGTAACACAATCGCACAGAGGAGAGGCAGATTAAACTCATGATTCACATCTGTCTTTATATAAATCCATTGCTTCCTAGTACTTTTTCTGCATCAATAGTAGTGTTTGCATGAGCTCCCCCTGCAGGTGGAGTCTTGTGAGAGCATTTTTTGTCAGATATATAGAGAATAGTTATAGAATAGTATGGAATAGGTTTGCCACACATCCTTTTTAGTTCACTAATCAGGACCTGTTCTTAGTCCAGCAACAATTTCTTGTTGTCGACTGCAGTAGGGATGAGACATGATTTTTGAATAGTCGAATAGTCGTTATACGTTTGAATATCGATTAGTAATTGCAAATAGTAATTTGCTGTTTTAGACATATCTCACTTAAGGGACTCGCAGTCCTATTTGGTGAGGATTACAACAAAGAGAGGGGAACGTGCCCAACTGAAGTGACTCAGGATAAAATGATGATCAGGATAAACTCATAATGAAAAGTAAACCAACAGAAATACCCCCGCCTGGCAAAGTTAGCAAGCGCCTGAGTGCTCCTGCGATGTGCCATCCCAGTGAGTGTTCTCTGCTGTTGGACTCCATCTCCACCTGAACACGTGGACTAGAGCATGGAAACCCGACCAAAGTCCAACTGACACGACCCATCTGAACCAGACAGATTCAGACAAGTATTTAGAACTTATGTTCGGACTTGGGTCGGACTCGGACACATCTGCACTTTGAGTTTAGATACAAGTCAAAACTGTGTTATTATTATTTGTCAAATGTGGAGCAGTACTTCTGATACTTGATTTTTAAAGCATAAAACATTGGTGGTAAAGTCCAGTCAGTGTCGCCAATCTGCAGCTTCACTTCAGTCCGTGCGATTTGCGCATGTAGACATGTGAGGAACGACTTTCAAAAAACACCGCAAACTGCATTATTCGCACTGTTTTGTGAACTGGAGTCATTACTCACGGAGGATATGGAGAATATGGATGAGATGCTGCACTCTGAGTTCACTACTTCACAGAATAGTATTTTTGCCAACAAGTCACATCCCCAGACTGCAAACCTCAGTTTCAGCTGATTTGGTAAACCTAAGTGAAGAGCTCATTCTACATTTTGAATGAATAATTGGCTTGAGAACCTCAGGACGAAATGATAATAAACAACCTTTACAGCATTTTGTAATGACTGATTTCGCATACACACATTACATAAACTGTCTTCTAAATCTAATGGTGTGTTTTCAGGTGAGCGAGAACTTACTGAGTCTGTACCTGGACAAGTATGACGAGGTTCCCTGGGACGCGCTCAAGTACCTCATAGCCGGGATTAACTATGGAGGTCATGTGACAGACGACTGGGACCGGCGCCTGCTCACCACCTACATCAATGACTACTTCTGTGAGGCTGCCGTCCAACAGCCATTCTTCCAGTAAGTCAAGGAGCCATTTTAACAGTCACAACTGAACCTGGGCTGCCAGTGCTTTAACCTGCAGATAGAAGACACATAGATCAGAGAGTGTCCTAGGTTTAAACCAACTGGATTTCAGCATTGAAACTGGCAACCAAAATGATCCGCACTCTGATTGGCTGCTCATCTTGAGACTCAAAACACCGAATTATAATGTAAAGAACTTGTCCATCATGTCCATTGCTTTTGTAATTAAGAATGAATCTACATTTAAACATGGTTGCCACTTATCTATGAACACAGTTAAATCATGTTTATAAAAATCTTACATTGGCTTTCTTTAAACAACAAATGTAAAAAAATATTTTCAGTAGCACATAAAGTAGGCCTCCTAAAGCAAAGTTAAACAGCAGTTAAACTAAAACAAAAGTTAAACAAATGTCAAAGTGACCTCTGTTCACTCCTGCCCTCTCAAAATGACTCACACTTCATGGAATTATAGTGCCACCCAGTGGACAGCCAAGAGATTACAGCTTCAATGGAAACGAGGGTGCCTATCATTTTGGATCATGTAAAATTAGAAAAACTGTTGTACCTGTTACATTGGGGGAATAAACACCCACAAAAACAGCAAATGCAAAATAAATATAAATATAAGCATATCACACATACAGAACCTTGCATATTATTGTTGAAAATGGATTCCTATTGTGTTCCCCTCTTTCAGATTGTCACCGCTGCCGTCCTACTGCATCCCTCAGGACTGCTCTCGGGCCTCCTGTGTTGACTTCATCAGTAACTTCCCTGCTACAGAGCACCCAGAGGTGTTCGGACAGCACCCAAACGCGGACATCGGCAGTCAGATCGCAGAGACGCGCACCCTCTTTGGCACCCTGCTCTCCCTGCAGCCTCAGGTCAGCAGCGCAGGAGCAGGGGCCGGCGCGACAGGGGGCAGCCGAGAGGACCGAGTGAGTGTTACTCTTCCCCTTTGTGTGTGTTGGAATCCAGAAATGCTCTTGATTTAGCTCTTTTCCCCTTTAACATGAACATTATTTTTGTTGCTTTTGTCTGTCTTTAGGTTGAGTAGTATTTTTATGTTTTACTCTTACTTGAATCATTTTGTCTAGAGTGTCACAGGGTCCTCTTCAAAACACTCAGGCTGAGTCGGGATGCTCGTTTTAGGGTGTTTTATTCCACAGTGCAAAACAGGAAAAACAGGAGCAAAAATGTGCCCAAGAAATATTTACAGTGGAACAGTGAAAAAAAACTCTTTCCTTTGTCTCTCTCAGTCTATCTCAGTTTCTGTCGTTTGTTCGCTCCCTCGCTCTTTCAGCGAATCACTACCTTCTTTGTAGCCAGGACACGACACAGCACCACCCAACCAGACCCGACCAGAGTCGAGACAAGACTCACCAGGTGCTGAGTCGGGTCTCCGAACGCTACAGTACAAACGCACAATAAACTTCACTTTTACATATCCTCAGCTGTGACTAAGGCTGCACACTTGGAAGCGCCAGAACTGTCCTTCAAAAACCCGCAATAATCGACTGTTACTTATCTTTGCGCTGCCGCCGCTGCCGCATCCCGGTGCGCACTGGCAAACCCGGACACATCCGCATCAGGAGCTTAAATGCTCCCGTTGTGCGCGCTCCGGGGTCATGTGAGCCACAGGTGACTGGCCTGGACAATTAACTGTGTTTTATTTGTTTGTGACCTGTTTTCAGTCATTTATGAATGTGATATCATAGCTATTCTCTGTGTAACTGTCTTCCCACTCTTTCCCCCGGGGACCGTGCTCTCAGGGACGGACCTGCTCTGTCACATAGAGTTAAATCATTTTAAAATAGTACAGAAGGCCCTGTCCCCTGCATGTGTCTGGCCTCAGGATAGATATACAGCTCTGGAAAAAAATAAGAGACCACTGCATTTGTCTTTCTGAAATCAGCATCTCTACATGTGTGACGGCTGAACACAAGCAGCCCTCATCCTGCTTCAGGAGGCACTGATGAGGAGATCACCTGGACCACATCTGATTTAAAGAGGAAAAGGAGAAAAGCTACTGTGATTAAAACTCAGACTTATTCCACCAAATATTGATTTCTGACTTCTTCGTAAAACACGAAAACTTTAAAACATTGTGTTTTAAAATGGAGATGATCTTGTTTTCTTCACATAATTTTAGTTCTGAAAACATTGAATCTTTTTTGTTATTTTGACCATTTGTCATTTTCTGCAAATAAATGCTCTAAATGACAATATTTTTATTTGGAATTTGGGAAAATGTTTTCAGTAGTTCATAGAATGAAACAAAAATGTTATTTTACTCAAACACAAACCTATCAGCAGTAAAATGAGAGAAACTGATCATTTTGCAGTGGTCTCTTATTTTTTACTGTATAAGCAGTCTGCTTTCTGTCTGCCACAGCAAAACTCAACACTAGTTTCTGACTCTGACAGTTTCAAAAAGCTCTTAAAAACTCACTTAAGCTCTCGTGAACTCACTTTTAAGCTAAAATCAGGTACAGCACTTTTAATCACAGTTATATTGATTAGATGATGTAGATTGAACATTATCAGTTCAGTCTAAAGACCTAGTATAGGTTGTCACAGTAAGTTGACCATATAATTTGCTAAAGGCCGTCACACACTACAGGAGAATGTGCTCGAGTTCGGGGAGGTGTGACCCGACGTTTTGTCTTTGTGTGCGATTGTGAAGCCGCTGCTCCTCGTGTGTGGAGTCTGTCAGATCGTAACCACCAAACATCAGCAATGCTACGGGAACAGCCGATAAATGAGAGCGTCAGGAGCAGAGGAGCGACGGACACAGAGACGCAACAAACAAACTCAAGATGTGGCGAAAACAAAGACTTTATTCCTCACCTAATGGAAAGTGGTACATTTAAAGTGCAGCATCTCATCCACATTATCCATAGAAATCGTCCTCTGCAAATAATGACTCCAGTCCACAAAACTGGGCTATTAATGCAGTTTGCGTTGTTCTTGTAAAAGTGAGACTGTTTCCTCCTGTGTTTGTTTACGTGTCCAATGAAGCTGCAGATTAGCCACAGTGACTCTACTTCCTGTGATTTATCGCTAATCTTTAATGGTATGAAAATCATGCATCTGAAGTATTGCTCCACATTTCACAAATAATAATAACAACACAGTTTTGACTTGTGTTTAAACAGGAAGTGCAGAGCTTTGATCTGTGAACACTTAAGATCCTCCAAGAGTATATAAGTTTATCCTCATTATTTATGTTTTGATCTGTTTTGTGATTTAATGTGTCTTTCTAAAGTACATTGAATGACTTGGTGTCTGCACTGTGATTTTGACCATATGTTGTGACTCGGCTGTCAGGTCCTGGAGCTGCTGGCTGACGTGAGAGGATCCATCCCAGCCCTGGTGGACTATGAGCAGACCAAAGTGCTGCTGAGGGACAACCCCACCCCTCTGAACGTGGTGCTGCTGCAGGAGATCCAGAGATACAACGCCCTGCTCCAGACTATCACGTATTAACTCCACTATATTAGAATCTTCAAATCTGAGAGAATCTGCTATTTATGGCTCTGGGACTATCCACATGAAACAAAATTGGGTCAAATTTGAACCTCTGAACCTGCCTGAATTATTATATTTATTTATTTATTTATTTTGTTATCACTACAGCAATATTTATATAGGCATCAGCATTTGACATCTCCATTATTGTAGTGTTATACGTTCCCTCTTCAAAAATATACCTGGTGAGGTATTTAGTTTCATTCACATATGTTTGAGTAACTCTTTATGAGTCTGTCTATATTTCCAAAGCTCAAAATGGTCTGTTTCACCTTGTGATGTCATGAAGCAGTAGTTTTCCAAGTTAACAGCTCCTGTCACCTTTAGTTCAGTAGAGACTGGCAATTCCGAGGCTGAAATAATCCAAAATTATCCAAATGATTCCAGAGTGAGATGAGGTGAGTATCACACAGCCCAAATGTGCAGGTTTGTGTATTAAATGTATAAATAAAACAAAACTCAACTCCAGGTCTGTTTGTGATGAGGAAACAACTTATCAAAGTCAGAGTCTCTTATTAAAATGTGTATTTGACCTCTAATTCTGTGCATGTTTGTAATAATACAATCAGAACAGACATATACTGGTGATGCTATGAGCCTGATCATGTGTGTGTTTCAGTTCCTCTATTGTCAAACTACAGAAAGGCATCAAAGGACTTGTGGTGATGTCTCCCAGTCTGGAGGAGACCTTCAACTGTATCTACGACGCTCGAGTGCCCCCCCTGTGGGAGAAGGTACTGCACTACACACATAAGCCAGAGCTTATGAAGGTTCCTCAAACACGTGTGAAACAAAACACAGCTCCAGGTCTGTTTTTGAGGAGATAACAACATTATAACATGGCTTAAAGTTCAGTAGCCTCAATTTTGCGTCATATATAAGCAGACTGCCCAAAAAGAACACTTTGAAAAGGCATCAGATTTCAATGTGAAAAATGTGTTGGATATCTGTACAAATATGGACAGGGTAATGTGTTAGGAACAAAAGGATGCTCCTCTTTTAATGGAAATGAACAGCAGGGCCACTAGAGCGCCGCTTTTTCACTAGTGCTGCTTTGGCTACAGTGATTATCACTCCTGGGAGTATGAGGCCATAACCCTTTAGAAGTGACACCGATTGTCCAACTTCTTCAGGATGGCACATCTGGACGTGCTGTTGCAAAAAGATTTAATGTGTCTTCAGCACAATCTCCAGAACATGGAGGAGATTTCAGGAGACAGGCAGTTACTCTAGGAGAGCTGAACAGGGATGTAGAAGGTCCTCAACCCATCAGCAGGACCCATATCTGCTCCTTTGTGTGAGGAGGAACAGGTTGAGCACTGCCCGTTCTCTACAGAATGACCTCCAGCAGGAGACTGAACATCTCTGCCCAAACAATCACAAACAGACTTCATGAGGACAGCTTGAGGGCGCCACATCCTATAATGGGCCCTGTGCTCACTGCACCGTGGAGCTCCACTGGCATTTGCTAGACGACTCAAGAATTGGCAAGGCCATCACTGGTGCCCTGTGCTTTTCACACATGAGAGCAGGTTCACCCTGAGGACCTGTGACAGACGTGAAAGAGTCTGGAAAAGACGAGGAGAACACTCTGAACCCAGTGTCAGACCCTACGCTGGTGCAACAGGTCCTGGGTTCCTCCTGATGCACGACAATGCCCAGCCTCATGTGGCAAGAGTCTGCAGACAGAACCTGGAGGATGAATGGCCCTCACAATCATCTGCCTTAAAGCTGACAGAACTCCTGTGGAACATTATGTTTGGGTCCATCAGACGCTGCCAGGACTCTACAGGAGCTCAGTGATGCCCTCACACAGATCTGGAAGGACATCCCATCTCATTAGGAGCATACCACACGTTGCCAAACATGTAGACAAGCTCCTGGAGGCCACACAAGACATTGAGAAGCAATTTGAGTTGCAGAAATAAAATTTTAGCAAAATCATTATTTCACTTTGATTTTCAGGGTGTCTATAAAATGAAATGTCTGCTGAAAATGTTATGTCCCTGTCCATATGTGTGTTTTCAAAGTGTTCCTTGTTTCTGAAGAGTGTATTTCAACACGATCCTCTTTTATTCTGCCCAAGTGGAGTTGCTTCCGGATCTTTCCCCTCGGTCTGACTCCCACTGGTCTTTTCCATTGAGCTCTGGAGGTCCGTCTATCAGGAGGTGGAGTCTGGTGCCGCTTTGAGCTGTCCTTTTATGGAAGCTTCGGGGTTTTATTACACTACTCCAGTACACTTCAGCTCACTCGTCTTCACGGTTATTCTGTCTGACTTCATCCCTTAGTCCTCCTCTCTCCCCTCTTTCCTCTTTTCATTCTCTCTCCTGCTCTTTGCTCTCTAAAGATATTACACAGAATGGATTCTTTTGAACTTTGTGCCATGTTCTAATGCCGTGACCTCCTTAAAAACAGACCTGGAGTTGTTGTCAGAACATAATGTAATATATGCCACCTACTCTCCTCCTCCTCCTCCTCTCTTTTCTTTTTTCATTGTCCCTCCCTCCATCTCCCCCTTCCTCTCTCCTCTCCTGCTCTCCTCTTGTCTCCACCTTTCTCCTCCTCCTCACCTCTTTTCTTCTTTTCTCACCCTCAATCTCTCTTCTCTCCTCTTTTCTCCCTCCATCTCTCTCCTACTCTCCTCCACTTTCTCCTCCGCTGCTCTTTACTCATCTATTTTTAAGTGACATAAAATAAATGTATTGTTAATAGTCCTCTTTACTCTTCCCCTTCTCCATTCCTCCCTCCATCTCACTCTCTCCTCCTATATCTCCACCTTCCCTCCTTCCGTCTACCCCTCCCCACTTCTCTCCTTCACCTCCATCCTCTCTTCCACTTAATCTTTTCTTCTGTTGTCTCCCCTCAACTCAACTTTCCCCCTCTTCTCTCTCCCCTGGCCTCTCTCCTCTTCTCTCCCCTGCCCTCTCTCCTCTTCTCTCTCCCCTGCCCTCTCTCCTCTTCTCTCCCCTGCCCTCTCTCCTCTTCTCTCCCCTGCCCTCTCTCCTCTTCTCTCCCCTGCCCTCTCTCCTCTTCTCTCTCCCCTGCCCTCTCTCCTCTTCTCTCTCCCCTGGCCTCTCTCCTCTTCTCTCCCCTGCCCTCTCTCCCTCTTCTCTCCCCTGCCCTCTCCTCCTCTTCTCTCCCCTGCCCTCTCTCCTCTTCTCTCCCCTGCCCTCTCTCCTCTTCTCTCCCCTGCCCTCTCTCCTCTTCTCTCCCCTGCCCTCTCTCCTCTTCTCTCCCCTGCCCTCTCCTCCTCTTCTCTCTCCCCTGCCCTCTCCTCCTCTTCTCTCCCCTGCCCTCTCTCCTCTTCTCTCTCCCCTGCCCCCTCCTCCTCTTCTCTCCCCTGCCCTCTCCTCCTCTTCTCTCCCCTGCCCCCTCCTCCTCTTCTCTCTCCCCTGCCCTCTCCTCCTCTTCTCTCCCCTGCCCTCTCCTCCTCTTCTCTCTCCCCTGCCCTCTCCTCCTCTTCTCTCCCCTGCCCTCTCCTCTTCTCTCTCCCCTGCCCTCTCCACCTCTTCTCTCCCCTGCCCTCTCCTCCTCTTCTCTCCCCTGCCCTCTCTCCTCTTCTCTCTCTCCTGCCCTCTCTCCTCTTCTCTCCCCTGCCCTCTCCTCCTCTTCTCTCCCCTGCCCTCTCTCCTCTTCTCTCCCCTGCCCTCTCCTCTTCTCTCTCCCCTGCCCTCTCCTCCTCTTCTCTCCCCTGCCCTCTCTCCTCTTCTCTCCCCTGCCCTCTCTCCTCTTCTCTCCCCTGCCCTCTCTCCTCTTCTCTCCCCACCCCACTCCACCTCTTCTCTCCCCTGCCCTCTCCTCCTCTTCTCTCCCCTGCCCTCTCCTCCTCTTCTCTCCCCTGCCCTCTCCTCCTCTTCTCTCCCCTGCCCTCTCCTCCTCTTCTCTCTCCCCTGCCCTCTCCTCCTCTTCTCTCCCCTGCCCTCTCTCCTCTTCTCTCCCCTGCCCTCTCACCTCTTCTCTCTCCCCTGCCCTCTCTCCTCTTCTCTCCCCTGCCCTCTCCTCCTCTTCTCTCCCTGCCCTCTCTCCTCTTCTCTCTCCCCTGCCCTCTCTCCTCTTCTCTCCCCTGCCCTCTCTCCTCTTCTCTCTCTCCTGCCCTCTCTCCTATTCTCTCCCCTGCCCTCTCCTCCTCTTCTCTCCCCTGCCCTCTCTCCTCTTCTCTCCCCTGCCCTCTCTCCTCTTCTCTCCCCTGCCCTCTCCTCCTCTTCTCTCCCCTGGCCTCTCCTCCTCTTCTCTCCCTGCCCTCTCCTCCTCTTCTCTCCCCTGCCCTCTCTCCTCTTCTCTCCCCTGCCCTCTCTCCTCTTCTCTCCCCTGCCCTCTCCTCCTCTTCTCTCCCCTGCCCTCTCTCCTCTTCTCTCCCCTGCCCTCTCTCCTCTTCTCTCCCTGCCCTCTCCTCCTCTTCTCTCCCCTGCCCTCTCTCCTCTTCTCTCCCCTGCCCTGTCTCCTCTTCTCTCCCCTGCCCTCTCTCCTCTTCTCTCCCCTGCCCTCTCCTCCTCTTCTCTCCCCTGCCCTCTCTCCTCTTCTCTCCCCTGCCCTCTCCTCCTCTTCTCTCCCCTGCCCTCTCCTCCTCTTCTCTCCCCTGCCCTGTCTCCTCTTCTCTCCCCTGCCCTCTCCTCCTCTTATCTCTCCCCTGCCCTCTCTCCTCTTCTCTCCCCTGCCCTCTCTCCTCTTCTCTCTCCCCTGGCCTCTCTCCTCTTCTCTCCCCTGCCCTCTCTCCTCTTCTCTCCCCTGCCCTCTCTCCTCTTCTCTCTCCCCTGCCCTCTCTCCTATTCTCTCCCCTGCCCTCTCTCCTCTTCTCTCCCCTGCCCTCTCTCCTCTTCTCTCCCCTGCCCTCTCTCCTCTTCTCTCCCCTGCCCTCTCCTCCTCTTCTCTCCCCTGCCCTCTCTCCTCTTCTCTCCCCTGCCCTCTCCTCTTCTCTCTCCCCTGCCCTCTCCTCCTCTTCTCTCCCCTGCCCCCTCCTCTTCTCTCCCCTGCCCTCTCCTCCTCTTCTCTCCCCTGCCCTCTCCTCCTCTTCTCTCCCCTGCCCTCTCCTCCTCTTCTCTCCCCTGCCCTCTCCTCCTCTTCTCTCCCCTGCCCTCTCTCCTCTTCTCTCTCCCCTGCCCTCTCTCCTCTTCTCTCTCCCCTGCCCTCTCCTCCTCTTCTCTCCCCTGCCCCCTCCTCTTCTCTCCCCTGCCCTCTCCTCCTCTTCTCTCCCCTGCCCTCTCCTCCTCTTCTCTCCCCTGCCCTCTCCTCCTCTTCTCTCTCCCCTGCCCTCTCCTCCTCTTCTCTCCCCTGCCCTCTCTCTCCTCTTCTCTCTCCCCTGCCCTCTCCTCCTCTTCTCTCCCCTGCCCTCTCCTCCTCTTCTCTCCCCTGCCCCTCTCCTCCTCTTCTCTCCCCTGCCCTCTCCTCCTCTTCTCTCCCCTGCCCTCTCCTCCTCTTCTCTCTCCCCTGCCCTCTCCTCCTCTTCTCTCTCTCCCCTGCCCTCTCTCCTCTTCTCTCTCCCCTGCCCTCTCCACCTCTTCTCTCCCCTGCCCTCTCTCCTCTTCTCTCCCCTGCCCTCTCTCCTCTTCTCTCTCTCCTGCCCTCTCTCCTCTTCTCTCCCCTGCCCTCTCCTCCTCTTCTCTCCCCTGCCCTCTCTCCTCTTCTCTCCCCTGCCCTCTCTCCTCTTCTCTCTCCCCTGCCCTCTCCTCCTCTTCTCTCCCCTGCCCTCTCTCCTCTTCTCTCCCCTGCCCAATCTCCTCATCTCTCTCCCCTGCCCTCTCTCCTCTTCTCTCCCCTGCCCTCTCCTCCTCTTCTCTCCCCTGCCCTCTCTCCTCTTCTCTCTCCCCTGCCCTCTCTCCTCTTCTCTCCCCTGCCCTCTCTCCTCTTCTCTCTCCCCTGCCCTCTCTCCTCTTCTCTCCCCTGCCCTCTCTCCTCTTCTCTCTCCCCTGGCCTCTCTCCTCTTCTCTCCCCTGCCCTCTCTCCTCTTCTCTCCCCTGCCCTCTCTCCTCTTCTCTCTCCCCTGCCCTGTCTCCTCTTCTCTCCCCTGCCCTCTCCTCCTCTTCTCTCCCCTGCCCTGTCTCCTCTTCTCTCCCCTGCCCTCTCTCCTCTTCTCTCCCCTGCCCTCTCCTCCTCTTCTCTCCTCTGCCCTCTCCTCCTCTTCTCTCCCCTGCCCTCTCTCCTCTTCTCTCCCCTGCCCTTTCTCCTCTTCTCTCCCCTGCCCTCTCCTCCTCTTCTCTCCCCTGCCCTCTCCTCCTCTTCTCTCCCCTGCCCTCTCTCCTCTTCTCTCCCCTGCCCTCTCTCCTCTTCTCTCCTCTGCCCTCTCCTCCTCTTCTCTCCCCTGCCCTCTCCTCCTCTTCTCTCCCCTGCCCTCTCTCCTCTTCTCTCCACTGCCCTCTCCTCCTCTTCTCTCCCCTGCCCTCTCCTCCTCTTCTCTCTCCCCTGCCCTCTCCTCCTCTCTTCCCTCTTCAACATGGCAGCCTATCATTAACTCTGAGCTCACCGCTTTGGCCTTTCTTTCGTGACCTGCTTTTCCGTCTGAGTCCGTCCCACACTGCCTCACATTCCCTCAGATACACTGTGATTAAAGCTCTTATATTACACAAAATGGACTCTCGAGAGCTTTAAGCCGTGTTAGAAATGTCGTTACCTCCTCAAAAACAGACCTGGACTTGTGTTTTTTTGTTTCACACATGTTCGAATAACCCTGCATTATTGGTCTACATCTTCAAAGCTCTGTTCCACCTGGTGATGTCACGAAGTGGCAGCTTTCCTGTTAACAGTCTTTTGTTCAGTAAAGTTTGGCAACTCCAGGGCTGCAATCATCCACATGATTCTAGTGAAGGAATGGGGAGTTTAAAAACACAGTGGAGTACTTCCTGTATTACCACATGATGATGATCATACCTCCCTGTCTGGTCTAAACCAGGACTAAACTAAGACTAAACCAAGCCTACATCAGGTCTAAACCAGGACTAAACTAAGACTAAACCAAGAATACATCAGGTCTAAACCAGGACTAAACTAAGACTAAACCAAGAATACATCAGGTCTAAACCAGGACTAAACTAAGACTAAACCAAGACTACATCAGGTCTAAACCAGGACTAAACTAAGACTAAACCAAGCCTACATCAGGTCTAAACCAGGACTAAACTAAGACTAAACCAAGCCTACATCAGGTCTAAACCAGGACTAAACTAAGACTAAACCAAGACTACATCAGGTCTAAACCAGGACTAAACTAAGACTAAACCAAGACTACATCAGGTCTAAACCAGGACTAAACCAAGACTAAACCAGGACTACATCAGGTCTAAACCAGGACTAAAATAGGTCTGTCACAGTTTTTGACTAATCTGATCCCTTCCAACAGTACAGAGGAGCATAAATTGTCATTTGTTTCACCAAAATACAGAAATTTGTGTTTGCGAATGACCATAAAGCAACAAAAAAATGCAGCAGCAACAGAAATCTGACACAAGAATTCTCAATGTTACACACTCTTTTCACTATTTTACTTTATACCAAACACCCAAACAAAAGCTGTGTTCCCAGTTTAGCATTTTGAAAATCTCTTCACTCTGTACATGAGGTTATAACAGAAATCAGTAAAATCCTGTAATATTGACTGATTAAAGCTGTTGCAAACTGAGCCACATCCACACATATAGATACAATTACATACACAATATTATTTACACCAAACGTCCAAACCTGAGTGTTTCCCAGTTTTGAATTTTGAAAATCTGATCACCCTCACCACATGACATCACAAGGTGGAACAGAGCGTTTTCTGTACGAGAGAAAAACGTGTGCAGGGTTTGTGTGTTAAACATGTGTGAATAAAACAAAACACAGCTCCAGGTCTGTGTGTGATGAGGGAGCACCATTAGAACACACATCAGAAAACCGTAACTGCCCCATGTGCCTCCTGTGATGTCCCCAGGCTTACCCGTCCCTCAAGCCCCTGGCGGCCTGGACCAGAGACCTGTGCCAGCGTGTGGCTCAGTTTGCCTCCTGGGCCGAGACCACCGAGCCCCCCACCCTGTTCTGGCTGCCCGGCTTCACCTTCCCCAACAGTTTTCTGACCGCGGTGCTGCAGTCCACCGCCCGCCAGCACAACGTGAGTCAGGCCCTGTCTCCCAGCAGCGGCACATATAAACACAGGAGGCATACAGCACTAGTGGGGGAATATTTGCGACAGCTGATACCTTTAACCTTTAACGGCGTCATCAGCTAGGATAACTGGAGGTACTGCTCTGTCTAAACCTCTTTTACTCATTTTGAATTCAATTATTTCTGAGCTTTGTTGAACACTATCTGACCGTAAAGAAGTTAGTTGCCTTAGTTGGTATAACAGGTGAGCTGTCTGGTGCTGTTAAACCTTTCACACCTTCATACATGGGGTAAAGTAAAGGACCAATAAATACAAATTGCTTTCATGTTCCATCAGAATATTCTAAATTGCTAGTTGATCCCTTGCACGTGATGTCACCAACATTCCCCGAGAGGGGATGAAGATAATTGGAGGCATTGCTCTGTCTAAAGCTCTTACTTTAGATTTCACTTTATTTTCAAAAACTGGCTTGGCTGGAACTACAACAGGTGATCTTATTTGTGCTGTTAAACAAGTCTCTTTCAAATAACATTACAGTTAAAAGTTAGGTAGAATTAGCCAACTATTTTTCAGGCCTGTTACTCAACTTAGACTTCAGTCTGAGCTTTTTTAACACAGTCTGACCAGAAACAACTGACAAATAAGATAAAAGTCTTTTCATTTAGTGACACACATTGTTAAAAATTAAACACCTAATCGTAACCATAGAGTTCCATTGCCCTCTATGTTGTGATTTTGATAGACTCAAAGTGTAACCTATTCCCTTTATTAACGGTTCTGTGTGTGTCAGATCTCTGTGGACTCTCTGTCCTGGGAGTTCATCGTGTCCACAGTGGAGGACAGCCACCTGCTGCAGCCGCCCAAGGTACAGCCACATCTCCTCACGTGCACTTAGGTCGGACCACTGGAATACACATGGTTTATATCTGAATACAAATACTATACAATTCATTAGTAAGGACCACACCACCACAGTGGAATATGATAAAGATTTTTACTGAGGGTGAATATATGTGGAGCCAGGCCTGGGGTGGGTGCACGTCTGCGAGCGCCTGGTGGCCGGGCCTTTCCCCACGGGGCCCGGCCGTGCCCAGTCCGAAGGAGCGACGTGGGACCGCCCTCCCCTGGACCCACCACCCGCGAGAGGAGCCATAGGTGTCGGGTGCGGAGAGATCTGGGCGGCAGTCGAAGGCAGGGGCCTCGGCGACCGGATCTCTAGCTCTGGGGATGTGGAATGTCACCTCGCTGGGGGGGAAGGAGCCTGAGCTTGTGCGGGAGGTCGAGCGTTACCGGCTAGATATAGTCGGCCTCACCTCCACGCACAGCTTGGGTTCCGGAACCCAACTCCTTGAGAGGGGTTGGACTCTCCATTTCTCTGGCGTTGGCCGTGGGGAGCGGCGGCGAGCTGGTGTGGGCTCATCGCCCCACAGCTCAGTTGCTGTGTGTTGGAGTTTACCCCGGGGAACGAAAGGGTCACGTCCCTGCGCCTTCGGGTCGGGGACAGGTCTCTCACTGTGGTGTCGGCCTATGGGCCGAACAGCAGTGCAGAGTACCCGGCCTTCTTGGAGTCTCTGGGAGGGGGACTGGACAGTGCACCAACCGGGGAGTCCGTTGTTCTACTGGGGGACTTCAACGCCCATGTGGGCAACGACAGTGACACTTGGAGAGGGGTGATTGGGAGGAACGGCCTCCCTGATCTGAACCCGAGCGGTGTTCTGTTATTGGACTTCTGTGCTAGTCACGGTTTGTCCATAACGAACAGCATGTTCAAGCACAAGGGGGTCCATCGGTGCACGTGGCACCAGGACTCCCTAGGCCGGAGGTCGATGATCGACTTTGTTGTCGTGTCATCTGACCTCCGGCCGTGTGTCTTGGACACTCAGGTGAAGAGAGGGGCAGAGCTGTCAACTGATCACCACCTGGTGGTGAGTTGAGTCCGCTGGCAGAGGAGGAAGCCGGAAAGACCTGGCAGGCCCAAGCGTATCGTGAGGGTCTGTTGGGAACGTCTGGCAAAACCTTCTGTTGGTGCGGCCTTCAACTCACACCTCCGGGAGAGCTTCTCCCAGATCCCGGGGGAGGCTGGGGACATGGAGCCCGAATGGGCTTCGTTCTCGGCCTCTATTGTCGATGCGGCTGCTCGTAGCTGTGGCCGTAAGATCTGCGGTGCCTGTCACGGCGGCAATCCCCGAACCCGGTGGTGGACACTGGAAGTAAGGGATGCCGTCAAGCTGAAGAAGGACTCCTGAAGCAGCTGACAGGTACCGTCGGGCCAAGCGTGCTGCAGCCCGGGCGGTGGCAGAGGCAAAAATTCGGGTCTGGGAGGAGTTCGGGGAGGCCATGGAGGAGGACTATCGGACGGCCCCGAGGAAATTCTGGCAAACCGTCCGGCGCCTCAGGAGGGGGAAGCAGTTCTTCACCAACACTGTTTACAGTGCGGGGGGAGAGCTGCTGACCTCAACTGGGGATGTTGTCGGGCGGTGGAAGGAATACTTTGGGGATCTCCTCAATCCCACCGTCACGTCCTCCGAAGAGGAGGCCGAGGCTGGGGACCCAGAGGTGGACTCATGCATCACCCTGGCCGAAGTCACTGAGGTGGTCGGAAAGCTCCTACCACCTCAGGCAGGGTGGGGGGCTCCGTCTCCCCCTCCTTGTAGATATGTTTTCAGGCTGAAGGACGGACGAGAGACATGGGGTAGAAGGGAGTGGGTTAAAAGCATTGACACAGATGGTGTTGTTGGGATAGGCTGTATAAATAGGACTTGTGGGTAATTGAGGTGTGGTTGAGATAAGCTGTGGTTGGCTGGAGGAGGAGTGTGGTCCTGCTCCTGAACCTCAGTCATATTAACTCCACTCATTTTATTCTAGAGGAGCACCGTATTTTTTAAAACTTGAATCCTCAAAATGAATAAAAGTTTATTTCCTGGTGCCTCTGAAGACCAAACTGAGAGAGCTATGAGTTTGGAATATTGTGATGGTGGCACAGTGGCTGAGTGACTAGCACTCATGCCTCACAGCCAGAAGGTTCTGTTTCCGATCCCCGGGTCGCCCGAGGCCTGTCTGTGTGGAGTTTGCGTGTTCTCTATGTAAAAGAAGTTACTTTACCTTTCCTAATGTTAGAATAAACAATTTGTCATAACAAAATTATTTTCTGCTCAACAGTCAAAATTGGGATTGAGTCCAGACAAGAAAAGTGCAAAGTTGCTACTGCCTCCTAACTAAAAACATACATCAAACAAATATAAAATAAAGGGGTATGAACCATGTGTCCTCCTGTGTGCCCTCAGGATGGAGTGTACATCCGCGGCCTGTACCTGGAGGGGGCCGGCTGGGACAAGACTAATGCCTGCCTGGTGGAGGCCGAGCCCATGCAGATGGTGTGTCCTATCCCCACCATCCACTTCAAACCTGTGGAGCACCGCAAGAAGATGTCCAAGAGTGAGTCTGCTGACCCCCCTGTGACACATGTGCACACAGGAAGTGCCACTGGAACATTTAGAGCCTTTTGGTTAATACAAAACCACATCAAAGTTTTTGAGCTTTTACGTGGGACTAAACACTTAAACTCCTCCCACAGCCGTATTTCAGAGCACCTGGAGGACTAAAGGGGAGAGTGAGGGGTGAGGAGGGGCGGGCTCTGGAGGTATAAGGAACAGTGTGATTGGTCGAACCATACTTCAAACTCCGCCCCTAACGACAGGTGTTTACAGTCAGAAACACCTGTCAATAACCAGGGCAGTGCTGTGTGATGTCATGCAGTACTTGAAATTGCCGCTTTTGAACACAAAGCTGTTATACTGACATAGTTCCCATGAAAATGACCATAAAAACACGAGGACAGTGCTGTTAAAACACCAAATACACAGCAGAAAAAAGCAGATTTAGTGTTTAGTTCCACTTTAACAGTTACATTTTTCCTTTTTTTCAAGTTTCTGCGATCCTGATCAGTAAAGCAGTCTCTGTCTGAATTTCCCATGTTCACATCACAGTTGAAACAAAGCCTGGTGCCCATGAACCATCCCCATTGTTTTGAATTCCTTGTTAGCGTCAATGCAAACCTTGCTTCCGTGCAGTAAATTGGATATGGAAATACAGAGCGGAACAGGAACCGCTGTGAATGGCTGAAAGCCCAGACGAGATTCCACAGAACAGAACAGAACAGAACTGTGTCTACTGTCTGCCTTTCCTGGCTAATTCAAACCAAATGTCTGTGTGTTCATACAGCTTCACCTGACTTCTTTTGATTGTTTCAGGGCTTCAGCTGCCGTCACTACAAAGCATCTGTCTGCTAGGGCTTGTTGGTAATGACTAGTGTCAGACGTCTAATCTAAACATTCAGATGGAAAGTGGAAGATGAAGAATTACTGCTGAATAACACTTTTGCCCATTCATATGTCACACACAGTGAGGACTTCCACACCAGGTCATTTCATTTGTGGACACATAAAGATGGTGTCGGCCATGATAACTACAGGACTAAATAATTAGACTATTCACTAACTACATTGTTAAATGTGTTATATATTCCTAGAATTAGTGTGAATGTCATTTAAAGGCCCTGTCTCATTGTCCACATACAGATATACTGTATAAGCAGCTCTTGAGTCGGGCTGGAGGCCTTTAGTCGTTTAGTTGATCAGTTAATGGTGTCTTAGTCAAACTAAACTTGTATTAGTCGCATATTTTTTATAATATTTCATAATATTATTTTATTTAGACTTTAAGGATTTAAATGGGACAGCAGCAGACAGATGGAGTGAGTGAGCTGAGGATTTTTCCATACAGTACAGTTTCTGTTGTTTTTGCCTGAACTCTCGTGCTGTTTGGGTCATATACTGTATACAGTACTTGGTCAGATCACAGTAGTTTCCATAGTTTTTCACCCTCTTTTAGTCGACTAATCAATCAACAAGGCCAGTCTTTAGTTAACCAAGAATTTCTCTAGTTGACTCCAAACCGAGGTGAAAATGACAGCTGTGCTCTGTCTGCATCTACAGAACTTATTATCAAGTGTGTAGTGATTGTGCTGTTTGCTTTTAGCTTTATACCCATAGCAAAACTCTTATGAAAAGCATTTATTAATAATTAATACTAAATGAATAATTAGAATGTTCAGAATACATAATATGCAGAATAACTCTGAACCACTGCAAACTGTTTAAAGTGAACTTCTGTGTCTCATGTTTTTAAGACAGTAATGGTTGCAGTTACTTGATGCCATGTCCTTGTGTGCAGACATGTACCTGTGTCCGTGTTACTACTTCCCAGTGCGCTCGGGGACAGGCGGCCGGGCCTCGTTTGTGGTGGGAGTGGAGCTGAAGTGTGGATGTGCCTCTGCAGAGCACTGGATCAAGAGAGGGACCGCCCTGCTCCTGAGCCTGGACAGCTGACGCCCTGCTCCTGAGCCTGGACAGCTGACGCCCTGCTCCTGAGCCTGGACAGCTGAACACTTTCACCTGTCCATTTGAAACGCACTCATTTATTTATTTGTATGCGGATATTGTTTTAATAAAAGATTTGGAATATATTGTGCAGCCCTGTAACATATTCTGTTGCTCTATGATGTACTGAATGACAGCGTTTTTTACTTGTTTTATTTTTGTATTGTTTGAGTGGGAATTTTGATAGGATGTGGCTTCCTCAGGTTTCTCAGAAGTGAACCAGGACACGTCACAATACTGGAAAGCAACTTTTATTTTTCTTGCCTGGCCTTGGAATGCTTCATTTTGAGGACATGTCTGGGGTGAAAGAAGTCCTGTGTGATGTCACGTAGTACTTGAAATGACAGCAGCCACTGGAGGCAGCACACACACTCAGGTTCGACTGTTTTAGCTGCATCTAGTTTCAACTACAATTGCCAAAAAGGACAAGGAACGATTGTCCCTGTGATTAAAATATCGAGTTTCGTGTTTCATTTCCACTTTCAGACTTCGCCGCCAGAACTTCAGGCGACCCCCTGAACGACCAGGTGAAGCCCACGGACCAGTTTGGGGAATCGGACTTCGCATCTTCTCCTCTGGGTTTGAAACAGACGAATGACTCGAAAGTTTCCAAATGACTTACACCGTCTAAACTTTCTCCGCCTTTCAAAAACGTGACATTTCCTAAACGGCTCGTCTTTTAGCATAATGGCAACTGACAGAGGAATTTGGTATTTGCAGGCCTCCACTTTGTGCTCCAATCAATAGGGAGGCGGGGCACCACTGTCCAAGACTTCCACCAAAAAAAGAGAAAGAAAACTGCGTGAGGCGAGCTGAGCAGAAGAGAAGGGAGAAAGAGAGTGTGCGAGCCAGGGGAGGACGGAGCAACCGAGTGAGGGGACAGCGGGAGGGAGCCGCTCAAGTCCGACTCAATGGAATCAAAAACTGCGCAGTTACTTTTCGCACCGCAGCCTCTTCCCGCGCAGCACGGACGGGAGTTTCGTCTTTTTGCGTAAAAGGAAAGACGAGCCGTTGGGGATATCTGAGGAGGCTGCGTCCAGAAGCGCTGTGCAATGATTTCCTGCGCGTTCTGACTGTGCAAAAAACCGTGGCCATCCGTCATGCCGTGCCACAACCTCCCGAGTGGGCGTTTATCTAACCATGCCGCTGCCCTGTCCGCGTCTACCGCTGCTGCTGCTGCTGCACTGAAGGAGGAGAGGAGAGAGCAGAGCGCGTTTGGATGTCGTAGTTTGGGAATAACGCTTCTTTTCATTTTGGCTTTGCTGCGTCATTCGTGGCACTTGCCGCACGGCACCGCGATGGAGAGCCGTGCGAATCCGGCTGTGGTGCGCCCTTTTCGGCCTCTCGCCACTTCGCCAGCGCGATTCACGAGCGCGGACGGAAGGTAAGCGGAACACGTATGTGCGTATGTCACGGCAGCGGTGGAGACATGTCAAATCTGCTTTTACCGACCCGAGAACGACACGCGTGGGGCTGCGTGTCCCTTGTGCGCCCGTGGGTAACCTTGTCCAGAAAACTGGACGCGTACAAAAATCGGATTTAGGTCAGCGTAAAATTTCTGATTGGATTGAAAGCGCACAGGCTACAGCGCATCAAAGTTCGCATGGGAGGCGTACTTAAGTTGGATTCTGCAGCCGTTTGATGCCGTACGTCGCTGGTTGTGTTTACGCGTAAGAAAAAACATCGTAGGTGCGGGTGATGTCATGTTTCACGGCCTGGAAGAGGGCAGTTTACGGGAAGGCAGATCTGGTTTTAATCATGTCGCAATCTTGCTCCGTAAATGAATAAAAAGGCAGTGTTGCGTGCTCGTGCGTAAACGTACGCTGTGGGTGAGCGGGGGGAAGGCGTGCGGTTTCTGCGCTGTTTTAGAGAAACGGGGGGAAGAGTGAAATTGAGACTGTGTCGCAGTTTCTTTGGGATTGTCATGTGGTGAAGTTGTGGCGGGTTTTCTACCGTTTCCAGGAAGAGCGTTTGAATTTTCTTCCCCGAGATTTTTTTTTTTTTTTTCTGTCTCCACCCTCTGCCGCGCACCTGTAGCGCGGCCTTTGGACACGAGAGGGCGCAATACGACAGGGAGTCAAAGCGCGGAGTTAGTGAGTTTATAAAGACGGCATTTTAGTCTAATTATTACTTTATTTATTATTTATACGTGTGGATATGGCTCATTGTGCAACAGCTTTTAATCATAGTCAATATTACACGATTTTACTGATTTATGTTATAACATATATATATATATAGGGTGACCAGATTTTCAATATTATAAACTGGGAACACGGATTTTGTTTGGGATGTTTGGTGTAAGTAAGATAAGATGTCCTTTATTTGTCCCACAATGGGGAAATTTCAGTGTTGCAACGCACAGTAAAGAGAACAGCAAGAAACAGTAGCAGCAATAGAGCACAGTTAAGTTAAAAATAGACAAACACTATAAGAATCTAAAAAGATAAGGATTATAAAACTATGTATCGTATAAATTGGTATCTTACGACAGGTATCTTACGACAAGTAAAATAGTGAAAAGAGCATGTAACATTGTGCGTTCTTGTGTCAGTCATGATCTGAGGGACGATGCGACCGGCATGAGGGCCGATCGAGGGTCACAGGCTGGTGGTCCAAACAGTGATTCAAATTGTGCATTTATAACAGGTTTGAATGACCCACTAGAGCTTTGTTCAGGCTTAGACCCTCAAAAGGACACACTACATTTGCTTGATCAAGGTAGATTTCAAAAACATGGAGTAAAAAGTACTTGTGGTAGTTTGGGCCAATTCACCCGGAAGCCTGAGGGCCAAAACCATTGGTCTGAGGGCCACATTTGGCCCCCGAGCCAGAGTTTGGACATGCCTGCTTTATGGTCATTCACAAACACGGATTTCTGTATTTTGGTGAAACAAATGACAATTTATGCTCCTCTTTTCTGTTGGAAAGGATCAGATTAGTCAAAAATTGTGATAGTCCTGGTTTAGACCGGATGTAGTCCTGGTTTAGTCTTAGTTTAGTCCTGGTTTAGACCGGATGTAGTCCTGGTTTAGTCTTAGTTTAGTCCTGGTTTAGGAACATCTAGGATATTTCTTGTATAAACCTGGGACAAATCCCTGATTTTGGATCAATCTGCTGGGACAGGGGACACGGGGCTCAGAACTGGGATTGTCCCAGGTGATTTCGGACGTCTGCTCACCTCACTAATGTAGTTTCCTCCTCACAAACAGACCTGGAGTTGTGTTTTGTTTCATTTACGCGTGTTCATTAACCCTGCATATTTAGGCTGAGTTCTTCTCTCAAACAGAAAATCCTCTGTTCCACCTCATGATGTCATGAGCGCTCTGCTGTCCTTTTTAATACACTTCCACTTGAATCATTTGTATTATTTCAGCTCTGTATTTGCTTTCTCTAACTGCTGAACTAATGGTAAAAGGATATTAACTTGAAAACTACCACTTCATGACATCACAAGGTGGAACAGAGCATTTTTGGAGAGTTTTGGAGATGTTGGCAGATTGATATTAAAGGGTTTCTGAAATGTGTTAATGAAACAAAGACACATGTTAAATAAGGCACAATTAGGAAATATCGTGTCCATTGGCAGGATTGTTCCACAGTAAATCAATCTTAATACCTCCACGGACAAAAGCAGGAGACACCGACCGAGTTACAGGTCAGATCTGCAGAGAAGCGAGCCCCACTCACAGTGAGGAGAAGCTGAATCACAGTCAAAATTCCAGTTTAAATAGAGGCAGTTATCAAATCGCACTGGCTGCAGTTTTTAAAGCGCCGTCATTTCTAAACTACAGGACCAGCAGTTTTTATGCAGAATAAGAAGTAGATCAGATTTTGTTGTTTGTCAAGGAAATTCCTCCACTCGCAGCCTCTTTGTGATTTGCAAAATGTGTCATTCAAATTTCAATTCAACTGTGATTCGTTTTCCAGTCCTCGTTAGTAGAACTGCATTTTAAAACGTTCTGAGAAGGATTAGAAAGGTGAATCTCAAATATTCGATGCTTAACCAGTGGCCCTTGGGGCTGATCTCCTAACGCCTCCTGTTGTGTTCGCAGAGGGGCAGAGAGGAAGGGGCAGATGTGTGAAGAACCACCGGCTCCAGACTAGAATCCACCCTCTTCAACGCTTCCATGGCAACGAGGTGAGTACGAGTCGACCGGAGTGAAGACGAGCGCTCGGCCTGTTATATATTGATGCTCTGCAGTGGGGTGTTCTACATGTGTCTCTATGGTGGAATGTTCAGCTGTTACCATGGAGACACAATGCACACATTAGTAGACGCTCTGATCTTCCTCGTCTTCAGGTTTAAAACGCTGTTCCGCCTCGTTGTGTCGTAATAAAGGAGGCGCTCCACTGTGTTTTTAACCTCCGCACACATGAGGTGACCGGAGTTTCACAATTCTGAACTGAGACTCACCATTTGTTTGGGTCGAGATGTTTGGCAGAAGTGAAATAGTGAAAAGAGAGCGGAACAATTTATGCTCTTCTTTACTGCAGGGATCAGGTTTGTCCAAAACTGTGATAGTCCTGGTTTAGTCCTGGTTTAGACCTGATGTAGTCCTGGTTTAGTCCTGGTTTAGACCTGATGTAGTCCTCGTTTAGTCTTACTTTAGTCCTGGTTTAGACCTGATGTAGTCCTGGTTTAGTCCTGGTTTAGACATGATGTAGTCCTGGTTTAGTCTTAGTTTAGTCCTTCAGTTCTACTTCATCTGCAGCTGTAATTCCACAATAATCCTGCTCTGTAACAGATTATTATCATCTTTATAATGATCCTCGTTTTCATTCGCCATTTTTTTAAATCTTGATTATTAAAAACTTGGCATAATTGAATCAGACGATTAATTGCTCAGCCTTAAATCATCTGGATCCTCACAGTCCTGGAGCTGCTAAACGTAAAAGGAGCTGTTCACTAATCTGTCTCTTCATGACATCACAAGGTGGAACAGAGCATTTTGAGCTTTGGAGATGTAGACAGACTAATGCAGGTTTACTCCAACGTGTGAAAGGAACAAAACACAAACACACCGATAAGACCTTCAAGATACTTCAAGAGACTTTTTTGCTCTTGGGTAATGTCTTGGCCCATTATTTTGTACTTCTGCTCGAGGAATATTCTTTGGAAGTAACATAACTACGTAATGTTACTAATTGAAAGTATTTTTAGAGAAAGTTGATAGAATTTCTTCCCATTGTTACTAGAAAGAGTTCTTCTCTCCTCCTGTTTGGGCCGATCTGCTCCTCCTCCTCTCTCGTGCCCTCTGACCCCTGTGACCCCGGGCCCCTCTCCGGTCTTTGTGTGAGGGGCCCAGCTCAGGGAGGCCCTCAGAGCTGCTTTCCATCTTCCAGCCTGCAGATATAAACCCACTGATACGGCCACTGTTGTTCTGCCTCACTTCAGAAGGCAAAACCCAAATCTTGCATTGGTTTATTCAGACATTTCCCAGTATTTGTCCTTTTTTCCACATCTGTTATCGGCTCTTAAGATTCCAATCTGTTTTGTTGGGGCCAAACACCAGACAGAAAGTTTTAAATGACATTTCATTGGAGCAGTGGCTTCTCTCCGTCAGCAGGGGGCAGTGTTCTGAACGGGGCTTCTCTCCGTCAGCAGGGGGCAGTGTTCTGAATGGGGCTTCTCTCCGTCAGCAGGGGGCAGTGTTCTGAATGGGGCTTCTCTCCGTCAGCAGGGGGCAGTGTTCTGAATGGGGCTTCTCTCCGTCAGCAGGGGGCAGTGTTCTGAATGGGGCTGTAGTGGTTTGTAGTGTAACAGACGTCATTGTTATTTACATTTTTATACATTCTAATGGCAGGAAGTGAGTTTTCAGTCCTATAATCGAGGGAGAATCAAAATGGCCGCTTGTTGAGCCTCTGCACAGAATAAAAAATATCTAATTGTGATTTTGCGTTTCGATAATACGCGATTTGATTTGAGTTTTTTTTTTTTATATATATATACAATTTTGTATAAGTGAGGCTGATCCTCCCTGTTTACCCGGGACAGTCCCTGAGCCCTGTGGACCAGGACTAAACTAAGACTAAACCAGGACTAAACTAAGACTAAACCAGGACTAAACTAAGACTAAACCAGGACTAAACTAAGACTAAACCAGGACTAAACTAAGACTAAACCAGGACTGCATCAGGTCTAAACCAGGACTAAACTAAGACTAAACCAGGACTAAACCAGGACTAAACTAAGACTAAACGAGGACTAAACCAAGACTAAACCAGGACTACATCAGGACTAAACCAGGACTACATCTGGTCTAAACCAGGACTACATCAGGTCTAAACCAGGACTACATCAGGTCTAAACCAGGACTATCTCAGTTTTTGACCCCTGATCCCTTCCAACAGTACAGAGGAGCATAAATTGTCATTTGTTTCACCAAAAAACAGAAATCCGTGTTTCCGAATGACCATAAAGCAACAAAAATGCAGGAGCAGAAGTTCCTCAGATCATGACTGGCTGGAGAACACACAGTGTTTCACACAGTGTTTCACACAGTGTTTCACACAGTGTTTCACACTTTTTTTTACTATTTTATTCATACCAAATGTCCCAGTTTAGAGTTTGAAAATCAGGTCACCGTAGTTAACAGTTCAGATTTTAAACTCCAGGAGAATTGGCAAAAAGACTGAAATATGAACCAGTGCTGTCACCAGACTCACATGTCAAGCCTGATTTACATTTAGATTTAGATTTAGACTTGACACTGATTTTGATCCGTGCTGATAATAAAATGCTCGAACTTTCTTTTCTTTAGGTTGTATTTTCTTAAAAATGGCCACATGTTTTTCTTCAATGACGCAACTAGTCAGAAAATCTTAAATTTAGGCAGTGCATGTTCACTCTGCAAAAAACTAAATTTAGCCAAGTTAAAATTTGACTTGAATTCAGAAAGTTTGTTCATGATTTAAGTAAATTTCAAAACAACTCGTCGCACTTAAAAAAGAAACAAAATTGAAAATTGCTTGAATTAAGGGGAAAAAAACCTTATTCCGTTTGTAGATCATTTTTCTTGTGAAGTTGAATCTACTCAAATAAAACATTTTCTTCATTTAATTCATTTAAACTTGACGAGATATTAGAGGTGTAAGAAAAAATCGATTCGGTGATAAATTGCGATACTTCAGGGCACGATTCTCAAATCGATTCAAAATGGAGGTATTGTGAAATATCGAATCGTGACTCGCAGATACTACATATCGTTTTTTCCTGTGTAAAAGAAGCTACAGTTTTCCCTTTTCAGATTCACTGATACAGATTTGCTCGATTCTCCAGTGTGTTCGTCTCAAACTCAGCGTCCGTCACTTTATTTCTGGCCCATGAACCAAAGACGCTTCAGTCTCGTCCAGAGGGGATTTATTTGAAGAGAACTTTTTTCACTATTTCACTACTTTGAAGTCATTTTCTGGTAGATTTAAGACGTGTAACTGTGGCCGTCTGTGCTCTTCTGCTTCTGCTCAAGATCAGCTTCACTTCTGTCCTGTGCTTTTTAGTATCGATACCTGATACCTGCCCACCTGAGGATCTAGTATCGATACCTGCCCACCTGAGGATCTAGTATCGATACCTGCCCACCTGAGGATCTAGTATCGATACCTGCCCAACTGAGGATCGAGTTTCCATTCTAGTTTTGGTATTGATTAGTATCTGATATTTGATACTCTTGTCCCTTCCTCCTCTGTTCTGTCTCCTATCCCCTCTGTCCTGTCTCCTACCTCCTCTGTCCTGTCTCCTACCTCCTCTGCCCTGTCTTCTGCCTCCTCTGTCCTGTCTCCTACCTCCTCTGTCCTGTCTCCTACCTCCTCTGTTCTGTCTCCTACCTCCTCTGTCCTGTCTCCTACCTCCTCTGTCCTGTCTCCTACCTCCTCTGTCCTGTCTGCTCCTTCCTCTGTCCTGTCTCCTGCCTCCTCTGTCCTGTCTCCTACCTCCTCTGTCCTGTCTCCTACCTCCTCTGTTCTGTCTCCTACCTCCTCTGTCTTGTCTCCTACCCCCTCTGTCCTGTCTCCTTCCTTCTCTGTTCTGTCTCCTACCTCCTCTGTTTTGTCTCCTACCTCCTCTGTTTTGTCTCCTACCTCCTCTGTCTTGTCTCCTTCCCCCTCTGTCCTGTCTCCTACCTCCTCTGTTTTGTCTCCTACCTCCTCTGTCCTGTCTCCTACCTCCTCTGTCCTGTCTGCTCCTTCCTCTGTCCTGTCTCCTACCTCCTCTGTCCTGTTTGCTGCTTCCTCTGTCCTGTCTCTTCCCTCCTCTTTCCTGTGTTCTACCTCCTCTGTCCTGTCTCCTACCTTCTCTCTCTTGTCCCTACCTCAGCTTTCTTGTCTCCTACCTCCTCGGTCCTTTCCTTTTTAGTACTGATACCTGCTCAAATGTGTCTCTAGTTTTGATATTGATGAGTATCAGATATTTGATGCTGTTTCCAGTGCAGGGCTGGTTTACATCTACTGTCGTCCTTCAGACACTGTTACTGAGAGGAAGCTTCACTAACCGAGTTACAGGCAGATGTGTGTGTGTGTGTGTGTGTGTGTGTGTCTGTGCGTGTGTGTGTGTGTGTGTGTACGTCTGTGTGTGTGTGTGTGTATGTCTGTGTGTGTGTGTGTGTGTGTGTGTGTACGTCTGTGTGTGTGTGTGTGTGTGTGTGTGTGTGTGTATGTCTGTGTGTGTGTGTGTGTGTGTGTACGTCTGTGTGTGTGTGTGTACGTCTGTGTCTGTGTGTGTCTGTGTACGTCTGTGTGTGTGTGTGTACGTCTGTGTGTGTGTCTGTATACGTCTGTGTGTCTGTGTACGTCTGTGTGTGTGTCTGTGTGTGTCTGTGTGTGTGTGTCTGTGTGCGTGTGTCTGTGTGTGTGTGTGTGTACGTCTGTGTGTGTGTGTGTCTGTGTACGTCTGTGTGTGTGTGTGTGTGTCTGTGTGTGTGTGTGTCTGTCTGTGTGTGTGTGTGTACGTCTGTGTGTGTGTCTGTGTACGTCTGTGTGTGTGTGTGTCTGTGTGTGTGTGTCTGTGTGTGTGTGTGTGTGTGTGTGTGTGTGTGTGTGTGTGTGTGTGTGTGTCTGTGTACGTCTGTGCGTGTGTACGTCTGTGTGTGTGTCTGTGTACGTCTGTCTGTGTGTGTGTGTGTACGTCTGTGTGTGTGTCTGTGTACATCTGTGTGTGTGTGTGTGTCTGTGCGTGTGTGTGTGTGTGTGTACGTCTGTGTGTGTGTGTGTGTCTGTGCGTGTGTGTGTGTGTGTGTACGTCTGTGAGTGTGTGTGTGTGTGTGTGTCCAGGGCTCTAACTCAATCACATGAGGCACAGCAGCAGCTCTGGGCCTGAACATGACGAACACCAGAGGCTCCTACATTCTCTATATGTCCTCTGTCCTGTCTCCTACCTCCTCTGTCCTGTCTCCTACCTCCTCTGTCCTGTCTCCTACCTCCTCTGTCCTGTCTCCTACCTCCTCTGTCCTGTCTCCTACCTCCTCTGTCCTGTCTCCTACCTCCTCTGTTTTGTCTCCTACCTCCTCTGTCCTGTCTCCTACCTCCTCTGTTCTGTCTCCTACGTTCTCTGTTCTGTCTCCGACCTCCTCCGTTCTTTCTCCTACCTTCTTTGTCCTCTCTCCTACCCCCTCTGTCCTGTCTCCTACCTCCTCTTTCCTGTTTCCTACCTCCTCTCTGTTGTCCCTACCTCCTCTTTCCTCTCTTCTACCTCCTCTCTTGTTCCTAGTACCTCCTCTTTCCTGTCTTCTACCTCCTCTTTCCTGTTTCCTACCTCCTCTCTCTTGTCCCTACCTCCTCTTTCCTGTCTCTTACCTCTCATATCATTCCTCCTCTGTCCTGCTTCCTCCCTTTTCTGCTATGTCCTGTTTCCTACCTCCTCTTTCCTGTCTCATACGTCCTCTGCCTTGCACCTTGTTTTCTGTCTCCTACTTCCTCACTCCTTCCTCCTCTGTCTTGCTTCCTTTGTCCTTTGTCATGTTTTCTACCTCCTCTGTCACGTCTCCTACCTCCTCCGTCTTGTCTCCTACCTCCTCTGTATTGTCCCCTACCTCCTCCTTATTGTCTCCTATCCCCTCTGTTTTGTCTCCTTATTCCTCTCTCCTCTGTCATGTCTCCTCCGTTCTCCTACCTCCTCCATCCTGTCGCCTACCTCCTCTGTCCTGTTCCCTGCCACCTCTGTCCTATCTCCTACCCCCTCTGTCCTGTCTCTTGCTTCCTACCTCCTCTGTCTTGTCCCCTACCTCCTCTGTATTGTCTCCTGCCTCCTCCTTATTATTCCCTGCCTCCTGCCTCTTCTGTCTTGTCCCCTACCTCCTTTGTCTTGTCCCCTGCCTCCTTACTGTTGTCCCCTGCCTCCTCTGTATTGTTCCCTGCCTCCTACCTCCTCTGTCTTGTCTCCCACCTCCCTTCACATCCTGTCTCCCACATCCCCTCATATGTCTTGTCTTCAGCCTACTCCTTCCTGTGTCTTTACTCCTCCCATACTTCCTCTGCGCTGTGTCAGTTACTCCGTGCACTATCTCCTTTCAGTCTCCTTCCTCCTCGTCCTCCCATCCCACCAGCATCTTGTCTTAATCATCTTCACGTGTTTTGATCCTTTGTTCATATCCTTCCCACTTTCTCCCAATATTCTGTCCTCTCTTCTGCCTCACTGTCCATTTCTCTTATGAAGGAACGTCAGGATATATAAAGATATACTGCCTTTTATGAATATGGTGAGAATATATAACATCACAGCTACGGACTAGAACATGGCCGCCGGTCTTCAGTCTCCAGCACAGGCCAACATTTAGTTTTTGGTCGATAGGTCAGTGTCTTTATTATCAAATAAATATTCACAAATACGGCTCAACGACATTCACAAATATTTGCAATTTTAAAAAAGGAAAAAAAGGGGCTGGGAGCTGAGTTAATAGTAAATTGCATAATAATCATCGTCCGTCGGTTGCTCTGGATTCCAAAAATCGCCATCGACCATGAAAAACCAGATGTGACCAGATGTATGAAGCAGCTCAGGTCGGAGGATCACCTCTGCCTTTGTGTCCTCAGGCAAGACACTTCACACGTCACTTTATATTTAGGTTTAAACGTGAAATCCCTACCATTCTGTGTCCTACCTCCTATGTCCTGTGTCCTACCTCCTATGTCCTGTGTCCTACCTCCTCTGTCCTGTGTCCTACCTCCTCTGTCCTGTGTCCTACCTCCTCTGTCCTGTGTCCTACCTCCTATGTCCTGTGTCCTACCTCCTCTGTTCTGTGTCCTACCTCCTATGTCCTGTGTCCTACCTCCTCTGTCCTGTGTCCTACCTCCTCTGTCCTGTGTCCTACCTCCTCTGTCCTGTGTCCTACCTCCTCTGTTCTGTGTCCTACCTCATCTGTCCTGTGTCCTACCTCCTATGTCCTGTGTCCTACCTCCTATGTCCTGTGTCCTATGTCCTGTGTCCTACCTCCTCTGTTCTGTGTCCTACCTCCTCTGTTCTGTGTCCTACCTCCTATGTCCTGTGTCCTACCTCCTCTGTTCTGTGTCCTACCTCCTATGTCCTGTGTCCTACCTCCTCTGTTCTGTGTCCTACCTCCTCTGTTCTGTGTCCTACCTCCTATGTCCTGTGTCCTACCTCCTCTGTTCTGTGTCCTACCTCCTATGTCCTGTGTCCTACCTCCTATGTCCTGTGTCCTACCTCCTCTGTTCTGTGTCCTACCTCCTATGTCCTGTGTCTTTGCTCCTTTGCCCTGTGTCCTTCCTCCTCTGTCCTGTCTGCTACCTCCTCTGTCCTGTCTCCTCCCTCCTCTGTCCTGTGTCCTACCTCCTATGTCCTGTGTCTTTCCTCCTTTGCCCTGTGTCCTTCCTCCTCTGTCCTGTCTGCTACCTCCTCTGTCCTGTCTCCTCCCTCCTCTGTCCTGTCTCCTCTACACTGTCTCCTCCCTCCTCTGTCCTGTCTCCTCTACACTGTCTCCTCCCTCCTCTGTCCTGTCTCCTCTACACTGTCTCCTCCCTCCTCTGTCCTGTCTCCTCTACACTGTCTGCTCCCTCCTTCCTCATATTGCTCCTTTTCATCATCTCTAACCTCACTTCTCCTTCCTGTCATGTTTCTTACATCTGTCCTCCTCCTCTCCAATTTCCTAAGTCCTCTCGTACGCCTCCTCTTCCTCATCTCCCACCTCACCCTGTTTCCTACATCCTCAGACGTGCCTCTGGGTCCTGCGTCCTTGCTCTCCAGTAGCTCTTACCTCCACCGGATGACTGAGCTCACAGTTGATTGCATTTGTTCTAATTGACCAATTCCACTCTTCAACAGGGACTGGCGCAGATTTTCTCAGACAAAACCGATCTCTCTCCGCTCTTATCAACTTATTGAACGCAAGTCTTGAATTGTTTAGATTTTTTTTTTTTTTTGCTTATTTTGTAGAGCAATATTTAACAAAATGAATTACACCTATTAACAAAGGTATTAAAAAAGACAGAAACACAATTTTTTACAGATTTTATTCTGTCTACATTTGTCACATCTTTCTGTATTCAGAGTTTATATTGTAGACCTTATATAATATTATAGGTCAATATTCAAAATAACAATTTACAGCTGTTTTAAAGGGTCCATATTACACAGTTTTCCTCACGACAAAAAGACCTGGAGTTGTGTTTTGTTTCATTCACACGTTTAACGCACAGGCCCTGCATGTTTAGGCTGAAGTCTTTGCTCAAACAGTAAAAAAAAAAAAAAAAACTCCCTTCCACCTTGTGATGTCACACAGTAATAAAAGAAAAGCTCCACTGTGTTTTTAAACTCCATGAATCTTCACTAGAATAGAATGGATCACTTCAACCGTGGAATTGCCGATCTCTAGTGAACAAAAGGACCTGTTTACTTGAAAATGACATGACATCACGAGGTGGAACAGAGCGTTTTGAGCTTCGGACGTGCAGACAGACTCATAATAGTGTTACTCAAACAAAACACAACTCCAGGTCTGTTTGTGAGGCTCAAAACAGGTCTGTCAAAATAACACATTTTGATGTACTGCGATAAATGATAATATTGACTATAGGATAATTCCAGTAAACCAGTTTTTGAATAGACACTTATCATTAAAAAGAAGGAGCTGCAACAAATAAATAACAGAATGAACCAATAAACAGCCATAGAAGTTATTTATTCAAGCCTCTGCAGCTCAGATCTGTTCTTATTCGATCAAAATGGTTGAAATCTCAACACTAATGCATAAAAAAGTGCCCGTGATGAATATTGTACTGAATGATGGTCCATGTACCGTTCTTTTTTTTATTATTTCAGTTAAGAACAAAAGACAATAAATTGGGAAAACTGTTTGTTATTATTCAATTTTAGTGTCAAACAAAAAAAAGGGGGTTTCGGCCTCTATTTACAATATTTAATTTACAGTTTATTTCAAATATGATGTGATTCAGTGTCAGCTGTAGATCTATAACCCAAATTATTTTTATTATAGAACAAAGCCTCGCTGCTTCTCGTTTCTCAGGTTTCGTCGTGGAGTTCAGCTTTACTTTCTAAGACACAAAAGTTAAACGTGTCAGTATAAAAGAAGAAGACGTGTTTGTCCAAAATTGCAACGATTTTTTCAGGTAAGTTCCAGCAGCAGAACTTCCGGGGCAAATAAACCAGAGAAAAGAAAATATCTAAATTAAAATAGACACGGTGACTGTATTTTGAGGTGTTATTTGAAATGAACTTTAGATTAAACAGTGGAAATAGAGGTCAAAATCAGTTTTTTTTTATTTGACACTAAAACGGAATAATGAAATAAACTGTTTTCCCATTTTATTGTTTTGCATTCTTAATTTAAAAGAATAAACGGTACACGCACCGATGATAAGTCAGTATTGTAATTATTGTGACAGGCCTGTCTGTCTCTGAGCTCACAAGAGTTCATTTTGTGTGAAACAGAAGCTTTGAATCCATTCAGTTTTAGCTGCGTTTCATCTCCCTGCTCCACTGTGCCTCCCGCAGCCTCGATCTGAAGGAGGCAGCGCTGCTTTGAGCTCCTCCTGTTGTCGAGAGAATATGTTAAACCGGAGCTATACCCGGTTACTGTACGTAGCCCACATGTGCGCTCTGCTATTCCACCCCCCCCCAACCAGGGCCCGTGTTGCCATGGAGAAGCTCAGATTGAAAATGCTAAGCCGAACTCCCGGGATTGGCCCGGGAGCCGCGCACAAGACGGTGATGCGCGCCGCCTGCCGTCCAATCGGCTGCCGGCGCCCGCGTGCTGTTGCTAAGGGGAGTAGCTTGGACCGGAGTCAGCTGGGTTTCCTCTCTCTCCCCCGCGCTCCGCTTTGCCCTCGATGACACCGGCCCCCCTCCGTCTGCGTCCTCTCCCACATTTTTGCTCCGGGACACGTGCGGAAGGGGAAGGAGCACATGCTGAAAACTTGTTCTGAATATTTCATGCAGTTTTTGAGTGCGAAGGGGCCGGGGCTGTGTGTTCAGAGCACGAACCAGAACTGCTGCAGCTTTTACCACTGTGTCAGATTTGTCAAATGTAACTGGGAGCTCTCATCCTCCAGTGTTGTCACAGGAAAATTTGACACTAATCGATATTAAAACTTGTATTAGAACGAGATCCTCAACTGAGCAGGTATCGAGCAGGTATCGGTACTAAAAAGTTCCACTGACAGGACAGAAATGAAGCTTTCCTGAATAGTTTTCGAATGATTTTCGATTAAATATAAGAGCACACAGACTAGTACACACCCATGGAGCACTGTGGAACATACTCGGACAGATATAAGACCACAGGGAATAAGGTAAAAGAAAGTGCTCTCATTTAATGTTGAAAATCACATTCTGTTGACTTCGCGTTACAACCTGACAGTCACTCTCAGAATTGCTTTTACTTGAGCACTAGTTTCTTCAAATACATTTTACCTTTACTTTGTGCTGGGGTTGTCAGAAGTGCCGAAAATCTGCTAGTAATCAAGACTTAAACTAGTCTCAAAACTAGACACTCATTTGAGCAGGGATCGGTTAGGGATGGAATGAGTTCTGATGCAGAAATAGCTTTAAAAGAAAAAGGGAACTACATAGACCATGATCCTTTGCTCCGTTTCAGTGCAGACGACATGAAGAAATAACTGTTTCTGAGCACTTTGAAATCTTCATTCTTTGGATTAAGTCTTGTGGCATTTTTAGAGGAAAAAAGTCACATATTCCTCCACAAAATATTGCAAGAAATCTGGTACAGAGAGATTTGGATTTTGTTCCATCCCTAATGACAATAAATGTTGCACCAAATGACTGGTCAGAGCGTTTCAGAGTCAGTCTTGTTATGTAGAATATCATAATATCGTGAGCTTTCCGTGAGGTTCATACCGTGACAATATTGTATCGTGAGACTTGGATATCGTTACACCCATAGTATCGATACTAAAGAGGTCACAACAGGACAGAAATAAACTTCCTTAAATCTTGAGCTGTATCAGAACCAGTATAAGAGCCCATAGACTGGTATATGCCCATGGACCCCAGGTAGGACTGTCTGCCTTTTTAATATTATACAGTGTCTTCAGTTTATTGAAGCATTTTGTCCTTTGTGTGAATCTCTTTGTGTCTCTGTGCTGAGGTTTAGTCCTGGTTTATGCAGAGGTGCCGAGAGCAGGAAATCCTGTTCTCAAGAAGACGAGTCTAAGAAAAAAGGGATTCGATTTCTGTTCGAGGGGTTAGTGTATTTATTTTAGTGATGATTCAAAAAGTCTAACGCCGTAGAAGCCATTAAAAAAAAAAAAAAAAAGAGTATAACGTGTTTTGTTTTGAAAGATATCGAGCTCTGGAATGAGTGAATTATGCATCACATTTAGTTTGTTGTAGTTTATATTTTGTCTCTTATACACAGTAAGTCTCAGGTGAAACTGTAAATGCAAAACTCTGCTTTCTTTTCTTGGAATTCTGTCATTGTTTAATCGGGTTTGGTTTCAGAAGTACTTTTACTTCAGCCTAAACCCTTTCAGTCATGACCCATGGGGGTGTCGTCTGTGTTTTGTTTTTGTTTTGTTTTGTAGCGCCGCAAAATGACCGAATAAACTACTACTACTATAAACTACTACTACTAGTACTTTAAAACAACAGTAGCACAAGTGTTGTCACAAGCTTTTTTTTTAGTGGTTGGTTCATTTCGAGCATAGTGCACAAAATCATAAGTACAGACATGAAAACTGCAATACAAGAAACAAACACAAAGACAATTTAAAAAAGGAGGATCACATTTGTTTACATGCCCGAAAAGGAGTGGGAGGAAGTAAAAAAAAACTTTAAAACACAAGTTTGATACGATGGAACTGGCTCGATAACCAAGACCAACTCTGATACCACGATGACGACAAAAAACTTTCTTTAGTCCAGGGGTGTCAAACTCATTTTGGTCCGGGGCCGTATGCAACCTACTTTGATCCCAAAAGGGCCGGATCAGAAAACTCAGTTCTCTCTTCAAGTTATTGTATTTTTCTCCGTGTCTCGTAGTGGTGTTTAAGATTATATTCCTCGAGCAACGCCACTTGTTCCAAACACACTGAGCACAGATTTCCCATTCACCTCTGTCAACAAATAAGAATTAGACTATTTTTCTTGGGAAATCCTGAACTCAGCATCTGCTTTTCTCATTTTTTGACACTTTGCTGATGAGGGTCACGGTCGACAGTCAAAACGATCGTCCTTTAAGAGCGTTTGGAAAGAGGAAAGTCTTCATTTGTGCTGCTCTGGTGGGAGTCGCAACGTACAGAAACGCCGGAGACGCTGCTATGCTAAACGGTGCAGAAAATTAACAGAAAAATCTGAAAATTTTAAGTATTTTAATAGAAAAATCAGCCGAGGGCCAGATTAAGGGTCTTGGAGGGCCGGATCTGGCCCCGGCCGCATGTTTGACACATGTGGTTTAGATAGTAGAATGTGATTTTCAAAACTAAATAGTAATATTTTCTTTTCTATTCCCATGTGTCTTATATGTGTGTGAACCCTCAGATTATTCATCTTGTTTTCAGATTTATTCTCTATTTACTCGTTCTGAGAGTGCTTCATTCTAGTCTAGAGGTCATTCGGACAGATCATTTAACTACTTTAAAGTCATTTTCTGAAAGATAGAAGTGTTTATATCTTACATTTTGATCAAGCTTTTTGCAATGTACCAGTCTGTGCTCTTATATTTGTTCTGATGCAGCTCAAGATCTTTCTAAAGCTGTTCAGGAAAGCTCCATTTGTCCTGTTGATGTGATCTTTCTAGTACAGACCTGCTCAAATGAGAGTCTAGTTTTAGTAACTACTATTAGATGATTTTTTCACACTTTTCACACTTTTTGAAGAAACTAATATTTGGTAACCAGATATTCAAAACCAAGAACTGGGACGCTCTCGATTTGGAGCGGTCGGGAATGAGAAAATCGTGAATCGAGTGCATAATTAAGGAAAACTGTTCTGCCCGTTCGTGGCATATTCACGGCTAACCTGTCAGTACAGTCGCATTTTCTCTGTGTTTGGGTCGATTTTTAAGCTCATTTCCTGTATTTTATCTAAACTCATGACAGTTTATGCCTCTCTTTACTGTTGAAAGGAGTCAAATTAGTCAAAAATAGGGACATTTCTTGTGTAAAACGGGGACAAATCATTGGTTTTGGATGGGACGAGACACATTTATATTTATACTGCAAGAAACTCAACAGTGACCACAACTTTTCCCTGCTTACACTGTGTACGACACATTGCTGGAGGTAGTTGGGACGTATTTGACCCGATCTCGACGTAAACAGAGCAGTGTTTTCGTCAAAGCTCCAGTTAAACGTGATCCGGAGCCGTGAGCGTCGTGTGTTTTCTCTCCTCCTCCTCAGTGGGAGAGTTTCATGTGCGAGAGCCGCATTACATCATGAGAGAATCGTCACACTTCCTGTTTCCTGGCACGGCTCCTCTCTTTGTTCACACACACACGTTCCTACTCCCCTCCCTCTTTCCCCTCTTCCTCTCTTTCTCTCTCCGTCTCACCTCTCTCTCTCTCCTCTACTTTCGCTTCTCACCCTTTTTTTTCTCCTGTCCTCTTTTGTTTTTTTTCTCTCTCTCGCACTTCTCACATCCTCTTTTCTCATTCTCTCTCCCCGTTACTTCAAGCCTCTCTCTCTCGCTTCCCTGCTTCCTTTTTTCCCCCTCTTTCTCTCTTCTTCTTTTCTGACACTTCCCATCCTTTCCTCTTTCTTTCTTAGTTTCTCTTCTCGCCCGTTTTTTCACCTCTCTTCCTTTTCTACTCTCTCCTCTCGCACCTCTCGTCCTTTCTTTCTCCTCTCTTGTGTACGCTCTCCTAGTTCCCCACCCCTTCTCCATCCCCTTTTCTTTTCCTCCTCTTTCTCACCCCTCTCTATTTCTTCTCTTCTTCTCACACATCTCTTTTATTCTCTCCAGCTTTCTCACCTCTAGCCTCTCTCTTTTCTCACTCTCTAGAAAACTATCTATAGTCACCTTCTCTTTTTCTCTCTGTCTCTTTCTCCTCCTCCTCGTTTCTCTTCTCATCCCTTCTATCCTGTTCCTCTCCTCTCATCCTCTCTCCTCCTTCGCTCTCTCTCTCAGCTGTCCCCTCTCTTCACATCCCCCCAATCTCTCTCCCTTCTCCACTTTCTTCCTCTTCTCTCTCCTCCTCGCCCTCTCCTGTCTCTCCTTTTGTCTCTTTTCTTTCTTTTTTCCCTCTCTCTGCGCATTCCGGCCCCTTCAGCCTCAGAGTGGTGGAGTTTGGGGTTCGTGTTGGACAGAGGAGGTTCACATTGGGCTCTGGCTTCAGAAATAGCTCTCGGACTGAAATAGACGTGTGTGTGTGTGTGTGTGTGTGTCTGTGTGTGTCTGTGTGTGTGTGTGTGTGTGTGTCTGTGTCTGTGTGTGTGTGTGTGTGTGTCTGTGTGTGTGTGTGTGTGTGTCTGTGTGTGTGTGTCTCAGACTTTCCACTAACAAAACATCGCTCATGCCTTCACCAACCAAAACAATGTCAGAGTTGTAGTGCTTTTTCGATTGTGTGCATTCTGACACTGTTCAGGCTGTAAATCACATGTGTCAAACATGCGGCCCGGGGGCCAGATCCGGCCCTCTAAGACCTTTAATCTGGCCCTCGGCTGATTTTTCTATTAAAACACTTAAAATTTTCAGATTTTTCTGTTAATTTTCTGCACCATTTAGCATAGCAGCGTCTCCGGCGTTTCTGTACGTTGCGACTCCCACCAGAGCAGCACAAATGAAGACTTTCCTCTTTCCAAACGCTCTTAAAGGACGATCGTTTTGACTGTCGACCGTGACCCTCATCAGCAAAATGTCAAAAAATGAGAAAAGCAGATGCTGAGTTCAGGATTTCCCAAGAAAAATAGTCTAATTCTTATTTGTTGACAGAGGTGAATGGGAAATCTGTGCTCAGTGTGTTTGGAACAAGTGGCGTTGCTCGAGGAATATAATCTTAAACACCACTACGAGACACGGAGAAAAATACAATAACTTGAAGAGAGAACTGAGTTTTCTGATCCGGCCCTTTTGGGATCAAAGTAGTTTGCATACGGCCCCCGGACCAAAATGAGTTTGACACCCCTGCTGTAAATAGTCATGGTGCCGGCGGCTCCGTGCACCGTTCGTTCTTTTGAATTTCAATTGAGAACGAAAAACAACAGAGTGGGAAAACAGTTTATTTCATTATTCCGTTTTAGTGTCAAACAAACAAACAAAACAGATTTTGACCTCTATTTCCAATATTTAATTTAAAATTCAAATAACACCAATGAAAAAAGTCTCAGTGCCTATTGTTATTTATAGTTATATATATATTTGCAAATATATTTATTGGTTTTTAGCTTAAACAGCGTTGTCAATGTTAACGCCTTAACACATGCAGTTAATCACAAAAAATATCACACTAATGGTTTTTTAACGCAGATTAATCACACAGTTTATTTTGAACGCTCCTCTATGGAAAGTGCGGATGGTCCTGAAAGGCGGCGCAGGTTATCAGGTCAGTGATCAGGTCTGTCCATACGGGACTTTAGATCAAAGAATTCAGCAGCAAAGACGCTTGTACCAACCACAAGCCGAGCACGACAAACAATGACACTGTCTTTTTTTTTTGAAGAATAATTAACTGCAGTTCATCGGGATGAATCAAAATTCTGATGTGTGATTAATCTGATTTTAAAAATGAATCATTTGACAGCATTAGTTATAATAGGAACATTGGCCCATTCACATCTCAGACACAGATACACCCAGTTCAAAATGTAAATGCCCAGTTCATAATAACTGAGAAGTTTCCCAAGTCTTCTTCATAATACTGTGTTTATGATGAAGCCGACACATCAGGTCATCGACAGAAACAAAACCAACAGCCGTCTTCTGCCTCTTTGAATTTTCATATTTTATCCTCTGTGGTTTACTCACTGTGGTTTATTGGAAGTTCTGCTGTTCAGCACTTCGCCTGTGAATTCAGCGTCAGCCACGGATCTGCAATAAAAACTATTTTTATTATAGTTCTGTGGAGTCGACTGAACAAAGGAGAGTTTATCTCTGCTCCCCGTTTCTCATCGAGTTCAACAGTTACTTCCTAAGACGCCAAAGTAAACACATCGCTATAAAAGAAGAGAATATGTTTGTCCACGAAACTGCAACGATTTTTCCTTCTAATAGCAGAAATTTCAGGTCATATAAACCAGAGAGAATAAAATCTGAATAAAAGCTGCATCCCGATAATGAAACCACAGCGCATCACATCGGGTTTGTCCAGTTGTTTGTCATGTTTTGGTTTATTTATGAAGGACTGTCTCATGGGAGCGTGGGTGACGTAGGTTTACTGACGCTGGGTCCTCGACGTGCGTGGATGACATCGAAAACCTTTTTATAACACGGTAGAAAGTTCAAAAACCGGTTCTTGCTCTGAGTCGGGGTCTAATACAGCGAGCCACTGTGCCAGGTGTGACTGTGGTGTTTTGTGAAGACAGAAACGCACGAAATATCTTCAATAGTTTGTGGTTAGGGACGTAACAATAACAGGAATCTGGTGATATCGTATCGTCAAAGGTCTCACAATAACATCGTGGAGCATCACAATATCACAAGTATCACACAGTTCTGATGCAGAAATAGCTAAAAAAAAAAACAGAGGGAACTACATAGACCATGATCCTTTGCTCCGTTTCAGCGCAGATACATGAAGAAATAACTGTTTTGTGCCTCCACAAAATATCACGATAAATATTGTACCGTGTGATTAGCGTGAGGACCAGACGTGCTGTATTTTCTTGTAAAAATCCCCAGAGATTATAGAAGCAACAAAGCAAAATCAAAGTGCTTGCCTGGATCCGATACTTGGCCTGCTGCTGTGGATAACTGATATTTGCCGATACTGATAGTAATATTTTCAAATCCACAGTTATAGAGAGTTATATTTTAGTTTCTTATCACTGATGTTTGATATTTTTGTGTTTAAATTCCGTGTTCCTTGTCTCCATGTGTCTTCTCAAACTCCTCGTTCAGCTTGTTCCTGGTCATGTGGATGGGGGCTTCCATATTAGTCATGTCTGTTCATGTCCACAGTGCTTCATCGTTTATGTCCACACACGTCCAGATGTCCACCGGGCTTCTACATGTCCTCCTCCTCCTCGACATGTCCACACGTACACACCTTCTGTCCCCCACATGTCCTCCTCCTCCTGGACATGTCCACACGTACACACCTTCTGTCCCCCACATGTCCTCCTCCTCGACATGTCCACACGTACACACCTTCTGTCCCCCACATGTCCTCCTCCTCCTGGACATGTCCACACGTACACACCTTCTGTCCCCCACATGTCCTCTTCTTCCTCGACATGTCCACACGTACACACCTTCTGTCCCCCACATGTCCTCCTCCTCGACATGTCCACACGTACACACCTTCTGTCCCCCACATGTCCTCCTCCTCCTCGACATGTCCACACGTACACACCTTCTGTCCCCCACATGTCCTCCTCCTCGACATGTCCACACGTACACACCTTCTGTCCCCCCATGTCCTCCTCCTTGACATGTCCACACGTACACACCTTCTGTCCCCCACATGTCCTCCTCCTCGACATCACCACACGTACACACCTTCTGTCCCCTACATGTCCTCTTCCTCGACATGTCCACACGCTCACACCTTCGTTCACCAACATATCCTCCTCGACATGTCCACACGTACACACCTTCTGTCCCCCACATATCCTCCTCCTCCTCGACATGTCCACACGTACACACCTTCTGTCCCCCACATGTCCTCCTCCTCGACATGTCCACACGTACACACCTTCTGTCCCCCACATATCCTCCTCCTCCTCGACATGTCCACACGTACACACCTTCTGTCCCCCACATGTCCTCCTCCTCGACATGTCCACACGTACACACCTTCTGTCCCCCACATGTCCTCCTCCTCGACATGTCCACACGTACACACCTTCTGTCCCCCACATGTCCTCTTCCTCCTCGACATGTCCACACGTACACACCTTCTGTCCCCCACATGTCCTCCTCCTCCTCGACATGTCCACACGTACACACCTTCTGTCCCCCACATGTCCTCCTCCTCGACATGTCCACACGTACACACCTTCTGTCCCCCACATATCCTCCTCCTCGACATGTCCACACGTACACACCTTCTGTCCCCCACATATCCTCCTCGACATGTCCACACGTACACACCTTCTGTCCCCCACATATCCTCCTCCTCCTCGACATGTCCACACGTACACACCTTCTGTCTCACACGTTCTTCTCCCCTCACATGGTCCCCCTCATGTCCTCTTCCCCCACATGTCTCCCCATATCGTTTCCCCGTGTCCTCCACGTTTCCTCCTCTGTGGCGTGGGACAGTGTGTGTGTGTGTGTGTGTGTGTGTGTTGCTGGTTGTTGCATCACGCTGGTGCAGAGGCTGTCTCACGCCTCCATGTGTCCTCTCCTGTCCTCACCTCCAGCCCAGAGTGTCACAACATTTGTTCGGAGTGGACGGAGCACCTGCTGCGCTAAAGCCAGAAGACATTCTGTGAGCACATTTTCACTATGTGGGAGACTGTGAGCAATGATTACGAGTTTACCAAAGGGAACATTATGTGAAATCAGACCGTCGTGAGCCAATTAATAATAATGTCATGTCCTTAGCAATGACTTTGTTCTATTTCAATAGGCCTGAGTGCTCAGATAACTGAGAAACAGCTTTTCCAATATCCATTTCAATACTCTGAACTAGTATCAGTTGACATGTGTCATCAGCCGATACTTACAGCTATAGACAGAAGCAGCTTTTACTACGACCAGTAAACTGTTTTATTACATGGATTTATATTTCATATCTGATACAGCTCATTTTTTCAGTATTGGCCTCAGTATCCAGTATCGGATCGGTGCACCGACCCCCTTTCTGCTTACTTTTCTATACAGACTTGTGATCATTCAGAAGGTTATGCATGTAGTGTTAGAGTTGCTTGATTTTTGCCTCATCTGATTTTTTTTTTCATTTATTAAGTGGAATATGACAAGTTTCTGATCAAAATATACACAGCTGAACACATGTTTAAGAAGAATCCCCTCGCACTGTGTCACTCCTGGTTTATTTTATGAGACGATGTTATTCCCTCCGACCTTCCTCAGGTTATTCTGTACAATATTCAGTTAAATCGGGGGTCTAATTGTGAATGCATTTAGTCACTGATGTGACTGGTTCATGATTCTTAAGGGGGCAGTTTCATAACTTACATAAGGGGAGGAAGAGGACTTCCTCATACCTGAGGAAGGGACTGAAATTACTGAAAACAGTGAACCAAAAGTGAGACAGTGGAGTCAGAGGGAGTTTTATTCAAACCTTTTTCATCTAAGTGCTTCTCCATTATCGCAGCTGCCGCCCAGTCAGGAGTACAGAGTCTACACAGACACTGGTCAAAATATATTTAAATCTAGATCAAACTGAAGTGATTATATTTTCCCAAAGTTATAATCGGTGTCACAAGAAAACAAGAAACAAAAACTCCCTTCTTACCAACTGCCGAAAAAGCAGAAGATCAGAGCTGAGAGTTTTCATTTTCTGTTATGTTTTGGACAAACTTAAAGGACTTTGTGGGCAGACTACGTGTGTGTGTGTGTGTGTGTGTGTGTGTGTGTGTGTGTGTGCGTGTGTGTGTGCGTGCGTGTGTGAGTGCGCGTGTGCGTCAGCTTCTTTGTTATGGATTTGCTGTGGAAAACTGAATTCAGTGTTCTGTGGGCACATTAGAACGTCAGGTGCACTTTCCTCCATTGCGGCGCCTTTCAAGTGACATGACACTATCTTCTGTAGGTTCTGACAAACGAGGCTGTGATAAAAAAGGTCAGAGAGTGTGTGAGGCCCGTGTGGCAGCACTGAATCAGAGTTGCCAAGTCTCTTTCTTTATAGCGACTTTGGGCTTCTATTCTTAGAAAGCCTCTTGTAAATCCTGACCGTCTCGGGTTGGGTTTTGTGGAGGGGCTCACTGCTGTGAGGCGCGTCATTAAAGCTTATAAACCCAGTGAAACTATTTTCAGAAAACTGTCTAATTGCCATTTTCAAACAAGCATTCCAACTGTGATTAAACTCGAGAGCTCTGTAGCATTCTGTTTGTGTTTAAAATTCACACTTTAATGAACACATCCAGAAGAAACGACAAAGCCACTGAAATGTGAACTGACAGACGAACACTAGACTCACATTTCAGAGCACGTTTGCACATCTGAACCGCAGGGTTAGCAGCTTTATACAGAGTGAGACGGGAGATTTACTGGTGTGTGGAGGAAATTGTGGCCAAAAAATGACAACCTTTGTAATAATTGGGGTCATTTAAATTAAGATTTCAATATTTCCTGCATTTTCTACTATAAATGTTTTTATGAAGCTGTTCTTAATGCAGATGATTGGTATTACGTATGTTCAGGTTTTGTTTGTTTTCTTCAGAGGCGACATTTAACTCATTTATTTCGTGGACTTTTGGAGGATTGTGTCGGGCTGTTTTTATAGGCCCGGTCACGTGTTCTCTTTACACCCTGGCGCTAAATCCCCACAGTCACTCCCCAGTCCACTCAGTCCACAGCAGAGGACAGTCACGAGTGTCCCGTCCCTCGTGATGAAACCCGTCTGCAGCTCCTCCCCGTCTCCACATCTGTCTCCGTCTGGGTGTCGGCTCCGATATCGCTGATGCTTTTGGCTCCCGGCCACATCAGCAGCACCATTAATCAATACAGCAACACAATTATGTAACACAGCCACACTGATAGTGCCTCTCTCTCCTCCATTCATTCTTCAGGCCTACTGTACTCACTCATCTGCATTCAGACTGTGCTGTGCTTACTCGAGTGCATTTTTGATTTAGCCTGAGTGCTTCTTCCACTCTGAACTCTCAATGGAGACATCACAGAGGAAACTATACTGCATTGGGTTTATTGGTTTATGGAGATGGACCAGTGCAGATTCAAGTGCAGATTAAGGCTGCACAATTGCAATCGATCCGACATAGGGATTTGTAAAAAGTTTGTGAATCACAACAAAGTGCCTCTGTGTGCTCTACAGTTCTAATCTATGACACCGTGGATCACTATGTTAGAATTAGCACATTTGAAATGGCAATATTGATGTGGCTATAAACTTCCCCACAGCAAAGCACCGGGCAGCAGGCAGTAGCTCCTACTGACAGCTGCATGTCAAACTAGCGAGGAGTTTTGTTTTGTTTTTTTGTTAAAAAAAAAACAAGGTTGCTGAATCCTACGTGCAGTGGTGGGACATGCAAGTCGTGACTTGGACTCGAGTCAGACTTGAGTCACTATTTTTAGGACTTGATAAAATAGACTAAGACTTGGGACTCAACTTGGACTTGAGGTCTGGGACTTGGACTTGAGGCCTGTGACTTGAGAAGACATGATGCCTCTAAAAATATGTTTTGGAAAATATTTTTCTCTTTAAAGTTGATACATGCGGTGGTGAATTTTACAGGAAAAAACTGAACTGTGCCCCTTCCTCTGAGATCCTGTCAAGACATTTAAAAAGGAAAAGTTTGCATTTCTACAACTCATGTAAATACTCATATATAAATATACCATGACTTTTTACAGATGTGTTTAAAATTAATATAAATTGTAAACATCTCTACTTTGGTTTAAAGCAGGGGTGTGAGGGCCAATCGAGGGTCATAGACTGAGGGTCAAAACAGTGACTAATTCAAATCTGTGCATTTATAACAGGTCTGAATGACCCTCCAGACCTTTGCTCAGGCTTAGACCCTCAAAAGGACACACTACATGTGCTTGATAGAGGTAGATTTAAAAAACATGCAGTAAAATTACTCCTTGCAGTAGTGTGGGCCAAAACAATTGGTTTGAGGGCCGTATTTTGGACATGGTTTAAAGAGTTATAATGACTTGAAGCTCACAGCAGACGACTTGGACTCGACTTGGACTTATGGGCCAGTGATTTGAGACTCAAATTGTACTCGCCGGTCTTTTAACTTGAGACTTGACTCAGACTTCAGGTCAAAGACTTGAGACTTATTTGAGATTCGCAAAACAACGACTTTGTCCCACCTCTGCCCATGTGTGTCACAAATGAAGAAGATAAAATTGGAGAACGAAGTACGTCACAGTGGCAGTGAAAACGGGAGAGCATCGGCAATCTGGCATCTGGAACATAAGCGATAAGAGATTCCTCAAACATGCACAAATCACTCTGAATACACATTTAGAGGGTCATTGAGAAGAGGAAATGACTATAACGTGCAAAAGCTGAGAAAAGTCTAAAAAAGCTAAATGACCTCAACATCTCCAAACATGTTTTCAAACGCCTCTAATTCTCAAATTAGTTTAGCTGTTCGGCTTTCAGTTGTTTATCATTTGCACTCTGAACAGAATCCTGTGTTTCATGCATAGATTGCAGATTGAACTGCAATTACATTCTTTTCTAAAAACCCCAGTCCAGACCCAGAAAGATTTGCTGGAGAGGATATAGATTTCAAGATATTACTGGGTTAATGTTCCGATTTTCCTCATAAACTGATATATAAGACAATTTTCTTGCCATCTTTTTGACCAGAACGTTTGAGCTGATCCATATTATGAGAAGTGGAAAAGCTGCTCCGGCGCACACTAATCCGTGGTGTTCAGTCAGTGTAGCACCATTAGCAGTATTATTAGCCAAGAACAGTTCCACATTATTCAGTGGATTGGCCTGATTCTTGAACTCAATCAGATCGGATTCTGCTCTGCGCCTGCGTATCGGTCCAACTCTTCCATCCTCCCTAATGGACCAGGGATGTTCTTTTGTGTACAGGGAACATCATATTACCCCATATAAAGAATCGCCTCCTTTTGAAACTCACTAATTGCACCATTTAGTCTCTGAATACGATCACAATGAATCACTCTGCCCCGGTGTGAAAACCTCACATTTTCAGTCAATGCGTTTACAACCGGGGACGACAATAGCCTTAGGGGGGCGAGATTGTCATTATAACACGCAGAGGTTGTCGGTTCTATTCCCACTTCTGGCGTTGCTTATTGTGTCCTGTGTGGTAAAGCTCATCACGGGCAAGAGTAGCTCCGGTGGTCATGAATGCTGTCACTGTGTCCTTGAGCAAGACACTTAGCCCACCTCCCCCCCGAGTGTCTGCACATGCTGGTGTGTGAATGGGTGTGTGAATGGGTGTGTGAATGGGTGAGTGGTTCATTGTCGCAGAGTGCTTTGAAGGTGGAAGAGCGCTGTATAAAAATGTGACCATTTACCATGTGACGGGTGCTGAACCATTTGGGGAAAAATATCGAATTGAGATTTTTTTGACGGCGTTCACATTTTAAACGTATCCAAGAGAATTGACGAAAAGACTGAAATGTGAACTGACAAACTAATGCAATTGTAAAAAAAACTCTGTTCACGATTCAATTTGATTCGAGCATATAGCAGCATCCAAAACTTTCACCATGAGAAAACCTCTTCTCCACTGAATAAATTGGAACCACTTCATACGGTTCACAGTAGGGATGGGGATCAATCACCGGCAGAATAAACGATCGATAATTGATTCATTATGAACGTTTCTATATTAAAAGTGTCATCATTATTATTACTGTTGCTAATCTGCATAAATAAACTCAACTCTACAACATATAAACCATCAGCACTGCAGAGCCGCATCAGTGTGAGGTCAGAATGGGTTTAATGCAGCTTTGGCACATTTGTTTATGTTTTACAGAAACTAAACTTAAAACCACATGACTCATTTGCATAAACTGTAAACAGGAAAAAAGCAGCTCTTTCCTCGTGTGGTCAGATTCAGTCGGACTAAAGGACGTGGATTATATGAGTGTTCTTTCTGTGACAGAGATTTGTTTGTGCCTGCGTCGTTCTCGGGGGGGAAAGTGAGAAAGACGCACTGCAGGAAGTGACTACGGAAAGACTGTAGGAAGTGTTGGCGAATGTAAAATGGACGTATGTAATCTTAAATATCGATTGCCAACTCGATTTTTATTTTAAATGTATTTCTTTGCCCAGGCCTATACAAGAATCACATCGCAGAACATGTTTGCACAGATCTAAACGACAGAGTTCATCGTTTTCATGTACAAAACGTCCATCCGTTCAAATTTCGATTTGATGCGATGCCCACTGTGCGATTGGTGGTGCTGATTTCAGTGAACTGAAGATCAATTCTAAAACCAATTTCAGAATCTAAAAAAAAAAACACGCACGTCTTTATATTTTTAGCATCCATCCCTTTTTGGTGAACAGCCTGGAGGCGCGTACAGCCGTCAGACAGCTCCATATAGGTGTGATACTTATACGTGCATTTCTTTTTCCCTGAAGGTCAAATCTATACGTTCTGCTGCCGGGCCCCTATGAGCGCAACCCGAGAGCTGCTACTAGAGAGCGCCCTCCACTCCCATCTGTTTGACAAGCAAGTGAGAGAGGGAGAGAAGAGAGAAAAGAAGGAGGGGGGGGCGTGCTAGACGAATGAGAACCAGGCCAGATCAGGCTGTGGAGGAGGAGGTGGAGATGCGGGGGGAGCTGTTAGGGGGAGGGGCTGTTTAGAGAAAGGCAGGAGTGAAAAAAGGGACTGGGGGGTTGGGCTCCGAGCTGCACGAGAGTGACTGTTTGCTCTGTTCCTTCTTTTTTTTTTTTTTTTTGTTGCTTGGCGTTTCTTTGTTTGAATATGAGTGACAAAAAGCGAGGCTAGAATTTCCGCGTCGGGAAAGCGGTGCCGCGAAAGAGCCCTCTCCACCAAACCGCTTGACGGCACAGAGAGGAGGACCGGCTGGAGCTGGCGTTAGAGGAGGAGCAGCGTTTTAACAGAGGAAGATCACTGGGTAAAAGACAAAGACCACTTCTTGCCTGATTGCCTTTCGAGAGTCGGGTCTCTGCCAAAACTGAATCGCGAAGTTTGGGAGAAGCGCGTGCTTTTGGCGGCGGTGTCACGCAGTGGGCAGGATCGGCGTCGGACCCCTCGGACGCACTAGGTTTCCACGAGTGAGCCGGGAGGTGGGGGCCGACCGCACTTTAAAGGGACACAACAGTACACACAAAGCTGCGAGGAGCCAGGAGTTGGAATCTGCTGAGCTGGCTGCCGCCTTCCGCTCCCCCAAGTAACCGGGACGAGGCAAAGGGGGTCCGCCGAGCCCCGGGGTGTTTCGGTAAGAGGCGTCAGCTGTCCGCCCGCCGGTGCGTTAGCAGACAAAAGCCGGGGACAAAGTTGTTCCGTGCGGGGAATGTGCACCGGGGCTAGGCTAAAAGCTAAAGGCTAAGCGCTGGGACACACAAAGGGAGCCTGTGTGCTGCAGCTGGGGATGCCTTCAGGGTGCTGTGCGCAAAGTTAGCAGGCTCACCGGTCACCGAGTGCAATAAGATGCAAACAAGAATGGTGGTTAGCTGGCAAAAAATAAGAAATTATGCAGGGAAAGCACCAGTCAGATCAGTGTTGACAGTCCAAAACCTTTAACAGAAGACATCTGCACAATATTATAATTTGTGCATTTAGAATTTGGATTTTTATCGCAAAAATTCTTCAATTAAAACCTTAATGTTTGATGTATAAAGACATTTGAAAGTGGTAAAAACAACCGTATTTCAGAACAATATCAGCCATTTGTAGTGATCAGAGTATTTTTTACAGTCGATCTCGATCGCAGCGCCCTATAGGAACCTTTAACCTCTTGAATAATGTATTGTTTCAGCCTGACCACATATAACTTAATATCTCCTGAGTGCATTGCATAGATCCAGTGTGTTTCAGGCTCTGGCAGGGGCAGCAGTGGTGTTATCAGCTCTGCACTGTAAAAGTCATCTTAGAAAATGGGTGAAGTTCAACTGTTTTTTTTGCTGTTTTTACTCGATTCGTGCGAGTTTTGGATTGTTTCCGGCTGTTCGTGTTTGTATTTCAATGCACAAGATTTCGCCAATGGTATAAGGTGAAACTGTGTATGTAGGTTTCATGTTTAATACTTGTCGATGTTTATATAAATCCTAATAATGGCATTCTTTTGCACTTGTAATGAGCATCAAGTAACCGGATCTGAAGCCGTTCTCACACTGTCTGCGTGAATGCTCTTGCACATTTGTGTTGGTTTATTTTTAGATCTATATTTCTGCATAAGCTTCGGTGGTATACGCTGTGTGGGAGCGTGCGTGTGCGTGAGAATTGCTCCACTCGCGCCGGCGTGTGTGCCCTCAGCTCGTACTGGTGTCCGGACATGACTTTGTGTTCTAATTACACCCCCCCCACCCCCACGCTTTTGTCCACACTCTAAAAAGCATCATATCAGATAACCCCGATTTGGAACAATGTGCCGGTTTGGGGCGACGAAGGGCTCATATCCGCAAACTTGGCTGAAGTGACTCGAAAGTGCTCTGCTTTGAATGTGTCGTTCCTCGCCGTTTGCCGGACTCTGGGGCAAACGTGCAGGAGCGTGGCTGGAGGTCTGTGCCGTGGGTCGTCTTATCAGCAAATTCAGTTTTAACACATTAACAAAGTTGTATTTCTTCCATTTTTTTATATATATATTTCAAAATGTTTATGATTTTCTCGGTGTTTATCATTCTCTGTTCTGTATTTTCATTGCATTTGTCTCACTCTGCTGGTTGACATTAACTGGGAATAAAACCAAAAAAAGTAGAAAACGTCTAGATTCACTTTTGGTTTTGATGCCGAGTCTTCCCGCCCTTTGCTCCCCACGTTTAGTCACTCCCCCTTCAGAGCGCTTTCACAGCACCATCATCCCGCACACACCGTGTCAAGATTGTGAACTTTCTGTGGACGGTTTTGTATCATCTTTTCGTGCATTTATGGAGAATTGTCACGTGGGAGTGTGGGTGACGTAGGTTTAGGGGGCGGAGCCTCGTACAGAATCTTACAACTAACAAAATCCTGGAAAAGTCATGGAGTTTGAGTATCTATTTCACACAACTACAGCGTTCTGTTAAGTTCTCATGAGGCTGTTATGATTATTTCCGAATGTCTGCTCCAGCCGCTCCAGCAGGACAGTCCACAATAAGGTTTTTGGTTTAAAAGAGACACAATAAATGCACTGACAGTAGTTCAAATGTTAAAAAAACTATAATACCAAACCATAAAGTGAACACAAGTAAACATTAGTGCCGTAAAGTCATGGAAAAGTTTAGAAATTTTGTTAGTAAAAAAGAGTGGGAACTTTGCAGATTGCTCAAACACGCCTGGATGAACCGCTTCAGGCCTGTTTTTGATGATTATAACATGGCAGAAAGCTCAAAACAATCGAGTTTGCATCGTACCGCTCTTTGATAACTGCCCAAATAGACTGTCTTGTTTATGTTCGGACACTTAATATTGGAATTCCTAAATAAATACATGGAATTTGATCAATTTGAGGTAAAAGACTGGGATTTAGTTCAGTTATAGTGTGGCCCAGCCCTTCTCCAAACCGTATTTACTCCGGAGTCATTTGATCTGCTCCTTTTTTTGCAGTGCAGTCAAACATTCCTGGATGGGAGGCGGTCCCGGCCCTACTGTAAACTGATCTACTGTACGAGCGCGCACGTGAGCTCGGGGCCCCGCACATGCGCACTCGCACCCGTTACTCCTTTTACAGCGCACCCCCACCCTTCCCTTCCCCCAGGCATCTCTTTCTTCCTCTCTCTCCGTCTCTCCATCTCTCTGCTCTCTTCTTCTGCGTCTCCTCCGCTCTCGTAGTGTAGCGTTCCCGCTCCCTCCCGCCCGCTCCGAGCGAATCCCGGTTTAGCTCAGGTCGCGGAATCGAAGAACCGCCCATTCTAAATGTGCTTTTTATCAGGCTGTTTGAACGGCTTAGGCCATCTTAGCTTTGGTATTTCCTGTAGTAGAACTTCAAAATACTGCAGACGCCTCGAAAACGCCTCCAAAGCTTACGAGACAAATCAGTGACTATTCAAAACACCGGCTAAGGGCATAAGGACGGCACTGTAGTGTTGGCACAATACTGACATTTCAAGCTCGACTTCAGAAGAACAGACTCGATGCTCCATTCTGATTCTTTTACTACCATGAGAATAAAAAACTTTCTTTAGACCAGGGGTGTCAAACTCATTTTGGTCCGGGGGCCGTATGCAGCCTACTTTGATCCCAAAAGGGCCGGATCAGAAAACTCAGTTCTCTCTTCAAGTTATTGTATTTTTCTCCGTGTCTCGTAGTGGTGTTTAAGATTATATTCCTCGAGCAACGCCACTTGTTCCAAACACACTGAGCACAGATTTCCCATTCACCTCTGTCAACAAATAAGAATTAGACTATTTTTCTTGGGAAATCCTGAACTCAGCATCTGCTTTTCTCATTTTTTGACATTTTGCTGATGAGGGTCACGGTCGACAGTCAGAACGATCGTCCTTTAAGAGCGTTTGGAAAGAGGAAAGTCTTCATTTGTGCTGCTCTGGTGGGAGTCGCAACGCACAGAAACGCCGGAGACGCTGCTATGCTAAACGGTGCAGAAAATTAACAGAAAAATCTGAAAATTTTAAGTATTTTAATAGAAAAATCAGCCGAGGGCCAGATTAAAGGTCTTGGAGGGCCGGATCTGGCCCCTGGGCCGCATGTTTGTCACATGTGCTTTAGACAATAGTGATTTTTTATATTCAATGGTCGTACTTGCTTTTCTATTTCCATGTGGCCTTATGTCTGTGTGATCCCTCAGTGGTCCAGGTAGGTTCCAGAGTGCTCCATGGGTTACTCTGTGTTAGGGGTATAACGATATCCAAGTCTCACGATACGATATCGTCACTATGAAGCTCACGGTACGTTATTCATTGTGATATTGTGGGAAAGCTCACGGTATGGTGGGGAGGCTCACGACGTTACAATATTATTTATTGTTTATTTGATAGGGACAGATACAATAAACACAGATTATTGGGTCAAAATAATCTGACGCAGGTATCGCACTGTTTATAGCCGTGGCTAATTCACAACACCTGTCCCTAGAAAGGCTTTTAACACTTACAGTCATGAGAAAATGTTGAAAATTAACAGTAAATACAATAAAATTTTCAGAGAGCAGTTAGCACTAATAAAAGCCCATGGTAAATTCATTCTACAGAATAACAAGACTGACTCTAAAATGCTTTAACCAGTCATTGGTGCAACATTTATTGTCATTAGGAATAGACTGAAATCCAAATCTCTCTGTACCAGATTTTCACCATAAACATCTCACTGTACCGGATTTATTGCAATATTTTGTGTGAATCTGTTCTTTTTTCCTCTAAAAATGCCTTCACAAGACTTAATCCACAGAATGAAGATTTCAAAGTGCTTAGAACAGTTATTTCTTCATGTCGTCTGCACTGAAACGGAGCAAAGGATCATGGTCTATGTAGTTCCCTCTGTTTTTTTTTAGCTATTTCTGCATCAGAACTGTTCATTTGGGATTCGATATATTGTGATGGTCCATGATATTATTGTGAGACCTTTGACGATACGATATCATGATATTTTGGTCTATGTGCTCTTACACTTGTACTGATGCAGCTCATTCTAAAGCTGTTCAGGAAAGGTTCACTTCTTTTCTGTGAATGCGACTTTTTCAGTATCGAAACCTGCTCAAACAGTTATCTAGTTTTGATATTAGTTTTTAGTTTTTTGATGCTGTCGTCAAGACTACAGTGTGTCTGTGCTTAGGCTGCGGAAGATTATGGGAAAAATATATACAAATTAAAGTTGAAGGCAAACTGGGTGAATAAAGGATGTGCATATTGTCTGAGTAGTGCTGCTCCCTGAAGGGATTAGCAACGCTCTCCAGTCTGTACACTCCCCAAACTGTTCCTTATTCTCAGGCTGTGATTCCTTTTGTCCAAGCGAACATACCCTCACATTTGTTTTCAGAGTTTAAGGATGAAAACAAAAATAAAAGAAATGCTGGTGATTCAGATTTTCTAAAAAAAAAAAGCGATTGTACCTTAAACTCTACCCATAACTGATATTTGATCCTCTCAGAAGTTGTGTTTTGGACCTCACCTTGTTGTGAAAGCAAAACAATATGCAAATCTGTGTAATATTACCACATTTACTTGGCGGTATAAATGTGGAGCCTTCTGCAATTCAATGACGCAGTTTCTTTTCATAAATCTGTGGTCATATGTGAGATACAGTCTGTCTCTCTTCACTTGTAGTTTTCAACCAGTAAAAGAAATGCATTTTAGCTCCAGTAGCTTAAAGAGTTTTTTTTAACACTTCTACATAGTATTAAACACATAACAACACATTTCGATCACCATGTTCCCTTGTGTTGATTTGAAAATTCACCAAAAACATCCAATAAACATGTAGGGTACATTTTGATATGTACTGTGGGCCTGTGGGCGGAGCCACTGTGCAGAATGTTACAGCCACGAGATCTCTAGATTACTCAAACATGCATGGGTAAGATCTAAAACCTCTTCAGGCACGTTTTTAATGAGGGAACACCTTTATAACATGGAAGAAAGCTCCAAAAAGTGGACACTACCCCCTCTTTGAACACCGTATTATTAAGTTTCTGCTATTAAATACAGTTTATTTCTGCAATTAATACAATCAGTCAGTTAAAATAGTGTCTGATACATTAAATACTAATAAAATACAATACTAAATACAATCAATCAATTAAATGCTGTTCCACTTGAACTGTGGGCGTTTAACTGTGTGTTTTAATCGTATTTAATTTGTTTGTGGTGTTGTGAGGCGACATTGGCTGTCCAGAAAGGCGCCTAATAAATAAAATGCATTATTATTATTATTATTATTATTATTACTACTACCATTTCTCTCTCAAACACTCCGCACAGCCGCTTCAGCTCAGGTAAAGGTACAGGGCCCGGTCCCGGTGCCTCAGCCCTGGGGCAGCCCTCTCATTTGGGGGAGGGGGGAGAGGGGTAAGACGGAGCGGGGGATGGGCAGAGCAGAGGTGGAGGTGACGGAGGCTGCCTGGCGCCTTGCTCGCGGCCTACAACCACATCACAGCTGCAGCCCGCTCCACACAGACACGCCGGTTCTTTCAGCGTTGCTTTGCCTCTGGGCTGGAGGCAGTGTTACACTCCGCTGGTCTGACATCTGCAGCTCACGTCTTCAAGGAGCTCTGCCTGGGTTTTACTGTCCTAAAGCAAACCTATTCTGCAAGATCAACGTTCTTGAGCTTTTGACCATGTTCTGGTCGTCTCTCCCAGCACCAGTTACTCACCTGAAGTTGTATTTGGAGGGATTTGTGCACGTTTGAGTCATCTTTAATCTCTTATCCACTGGTCCACACCCACTGCTCTGGTGCAAATCTTTAGAAATCCTCTGCTCCGGTGTGACGCGCATATATCCACAGGAGGTGCTGACAACTTCTTGGCTCTTTTGTTGTGATGACGTTTATGTGAACAGAGAACCGCCTTTGAGACCAGTGCTTTATAATGAGATGCAGACGGCACACAGCAGACTTATTTTGACCTTAAGAACTGCTTCTATGATCTATCTGTACTGGGGCAAAACCATTTGACTTTTATGCATGTTAGAAATTAGGTACAGACCGGAGTCGTCCCGATCCAGATTTTTTGGCTTCTGATCAGATTTTTTTAAGGAGTGCTCTTTCCGATAGCTTTTTTTTATAGCTCCGGTAGTGCAGTCTCTGTGATGTCGTGTAGTGAAGGAAGTTCGTACCTTAGCTCCAAAAAGTCCATGAGACGTCGAAAGCCTCACCGGCCTTTCCTTCTCTGAAATGCCTCCAGTGTTGCTGCTGTGACTTTACCGTCTTTGCGCTTGTGAATCTCAAACTCGTGCGGATGGTTCTTTTGTAAGTGACGAATCGAACTGGTCGTGTTAAAGTGGCTCTGCTTTGTTTGCAGCGATTGCGTCGCTGTTTGACTCTCGTTTTGTTGTGGTGAAAAGTCCCACACAGCGACATGGAGGAGTTTTGATTTGCAGCTGCTGTAAAGCACATCGGTGCTGCAAAAACATGTGACACTGGATCAGTCCAATCACGTGACTGAATCTGATACTGTCTGATACTCATAAAAGAGCCGGATTGGGAGCCGATACCAATACTGAATATCGGATCGGGACATCCCCAGTACAGACCCTTAAAGACATTTCAATGAGAAAAAAAATGATTTGTTGACTAAATATCCTTCTGGCAGAGGAGGTTATTGCTTTAACATCATCAGGGCTGAAAAAGTTAAAGTGAATATGATTAAGTGCTGCACGTGTACAGGTATAAAAAAAAAAAAGTCTTTCTAAAAAAATCTTTAACCGAAGTCATTTTTCCTATTATATTTTTTTTATGAATTTAAAACAAGGCCCGTGCACAGACGACATTAACCTCAGAGAGAAAAGACGCTCTGTGTGAGATTTAGCCACAAGCTTCTTTCCATCTGCAGTCCTCCAAAATACATTAAAGAAACGCCCGACTCGAACATTTCATCTTTAACAGTGTCTCCTGAAAATAACCACCATCCAGTTCATCATTAAACATTTAAAACAATCAAAAATAATTCTCATTTCCATAAATACACGAACAAAGAACTACTAGAGTTCTACTGAGCAACTGTTGAGCTTTAGTTTTGAAAGGTCCTTTAGTTTTGACCAGAGGCTGGTGAAGGGCCTCCTTCTCTCTCCTTCTTCTTCTCCTTCTTCTTCTCCTTCTCCTTCTTCTTCTCCTTCTTCTTCTCCTCCTTCTCCTAACGCACTCACCCATTTTTCACCTAGTGAACAATGACGAAAAGTCACGAAATTTGGCCACATGTTAGAGACTCCCCTTCTCTAACTTTTGACTATTTCCATTTTCAATAAATAAATAAAATGACTCGTCAGCGCCCCCTAACGAGACAAAAATGCATTAGGGAATACGAATGACACCAAAAAAAGCTTGTACGTAGAATCATGAAATTTAACACAGAAGTCGATCATGACAAGACAAGTAAAAAATATTATTATGGCCACGCCCCCTGACACACCAGGGGGCGGCCATCTTGGATTAAAGTTTGCGAAGCTGAAACGCACTCCTCTGCGGGCGTCATCCAAACGGCCTCAGATTTGGTCCGTCTGACGTCTCTGAGCAGTGAAGTCACAAATAATGAACACAAGTTTTGGATTTTTACAAATTGCTCCGATTTTTACAATTTGCTCAAACAAACTCTGATTTCAATTAAATTTGACACAGTTCTTAAACTCTCTGCCCTAAAGCGACTGAATATGAAAAAATTTAATTTGGTGCATTAGCGCCCCCTACAGATTGAAATAAAACGTGACCCCGCAAACATATTGAAAAACGTTAAAAAAGTCACAAAACTTTGCCAAAAGTTCAGAAATGATGAGACATTCAAGAAAATATAGATTTCATGTGTGGGGATCTAAAAATGGAGGTAATTCACCACCTCGAATATTAGGCTCCACCCACTCCTATGGGAGCCGTCCCAGCTCAACTTTGTCATAGAGCCACAAAATTTGGTACACGCATTCGTCACGTGAAGACAAACAAAAAATATTATTATGGCCACGCCCCCTGATAAAGCAGAAGGCGGCCATCTTGGATTGAAATCTTCAAAATGCAGAGTCTGCATTTTGGCTCATGTTGTGTTTGAACGAACTCCTCTGAAGGCGCTTCACCCACAGGGCTGAAAATCACCGTACATCATCTAGAGCATTGTTTCCTAAAGACTGGGTCGCGACCCTTATGTGGGTCGCAGAAGATTTTTTTTGGGTCGCTTGGCATGGTTCACGCTCATCCGCATGTCTGTGTCTAGGCCCTAAATAAAAAACAACTGCCACATTAAAACTACACCACCTATTTCTGCAAAGCAAAAAAAAAACGTTAATTACAACCAGGGGATATTGAATGTCGCCATGACCGAAAATGCTTGAATCGATTTAACAACAACGAGCTTACGCGGAATTGTTGCAGCTCAGCTGTGATGGCACGCTGAAAAAGTGGCATGAATCTGCAAAGACTTTGTCGTCATTTTGGATTGGGGTTTCGGCGGAATACCCTGTCCTCAGTGGGGCCAGCATTTCAATCCTCATCCCATTCACCACAACCTACATGTGTGAACTGGGATTTTCGGTGCTCACAAAAACAAAGACAAAGCACAGGAACCGACTGAACGCATCTGCTGATATGCGTGTTGCGCTCTCCTCCTGCACCCCGGACTGGAACGCGCTACAGAAGCGCAGACAGGCCCACCCATCTCACTAGCTGAGTAATCAGGCCATTCAATCTCGTTAGGCCTAGTTATGTTGATATAATTATTACTGTTATTTTTTAAATCTTACTGCTGATTCATTCGAAAAAGATGAATAGAGTTTATATCCCAAGAGGTCTGTTATTTGATTATTGTTCTGCTTTTGGATTATTGCTGGTTTGGATTATTTTACTGAACAACTTTTATTATTATTATTTTTTTAAACTTTATTGCTGGTTCAATTGAATGTTTAAAAGGAAAAAAGAATACATTTCATGCTGCAAAGGGAGCATGTGTAATTTGTTACTTAAATGAAAATATAATAGTGTATAATATAAATAGGCCTGCTTGAAAAGAAATTCAGAAATAATTTTGTTTAGTTGATAGATAATTAAACAATAAAATATCCACTTTACTGTTCAATACGTCTATTTTTTTTTATTAACATATAAGAACTACTGATTTGGGTCACAACAGTTTGTGACTGGTCACCAGAAAAAAAGTTTGGGAAACACTGATCTAGAGAAGTGCGGCTGCAAACGTTGCATCCATTTTTTTGAAAACTGTCACGGTTTATGTGCGGCGAAACCACAAAGTTCAATCAAAATTTAGACAATATTCAATGTGAAGATTTGCTCCCGTTGGCACAGACTTAGTCCGATCGTGCTGAAATTTGAGTCACTGATGCTGATCTCGGCCTGAATATAAAACACTATAAAGCATATGGAAAATTACACTATAGCGCCCCCTAGTATAATGAAATGCCAACATTATCAGATTTGTACCAAATTTGGGAATTAAATTCTATGCATGACTACGAGCAAAAAGATACAATACGGACATGGTGAATTTTTCACTGTTGGCCACCAGGCGCGCAAAGACTCCTCAAAAATCATTTAAAGGTGCACTATGTAATTTTTCTGATGGAGGATGTGTTGGCCTGGGAAGTTTGAATAATTAATACGTGATCTCTGAATATAATACACTGTAAAGCATATGAAAAGTGTGGTTGGGGTTTACGGTTATTAAGGTTAGTGTGGGGCATGGCGTTTGCTGGGCACAATGTGCTGGGCCCGGTGTTTGTAGGGCCCGGTGTTTGTGGGGCCCGGTGTTTGTGGGGCCCGGTGTTTGTGGGGCCCGGTGTTTGCAGGGTGTAGCGTAGGTGCACACGAGGGCCGATCATCGCCGCTTGCGGCTATATTTAATGGTCTTAAAATTATAAAAGAGGAAATCACATCTTTATCAAATGTTAAATATTTTTATGGAAATTATTTGCTTAAAGTTCAATTATTAACCCACTACGGGCGTCAGTAGTTCCAGTGCACTTTTAATTTGGCCACTGCCCTCTGTTGAACTCCACCTTTGTTCATGTAACCAGTAGCTGTGTCAGGAGTCAGGACCAAACTTAACCCGAGTATATGTAACTGACTGTACAGCCCCCACCCACCAGTGTAAGGCCAAAGAGCACGAGGGCAGTGGCAGCTCTTGTGTAACGTGTGCACAGGCCACTGAACAGAGAAGTGGCTCCAAAGGAACACATGTATTTCAGCTACAGGAGAGACTTACGCAGGTGAGGAAACTAACAATAACCAAAATCTGGTGATATCGTCAAAGGTCTCACAATAATATTGTGGCCCATCACAAAACAATTTATCAAATCCCAGGTCTCTTTGTTTAAATGAACAGTTCTGTTGCAGAAATAGCTAAAAAAAAAAAAACAGAGGGAACTACATAGACCATGATCCTTTGCTCCGTTTCAGTGCAGACGACATGAAGAAATAACTGTTCTAAGCACTTTTACATCTTCATTCTTGTGAAGTCTTGTGAAGCATTTTTAGAGGAAAAAGGAGCAGATTTACCACAAAATATTGCAATAAATCTGGTACAGTGAGATGTTTATGGTGAAAATCTGGTACAGAGAGATTTGGATATTGTTCCATCCCTAATGACAATAAATGTTGTACCAAATGACTAGTTGAAGCATTTTAAAATGTCAGTCTTGTTATTCTGTAGAATATCGTAATATCGTGAGCCTCCCCACCATATCGTGAGCTTTCCCACGATATTGTACTCTGATGCTCATACTGTGACAATATTGTATCGTACTTAAATGTTTTGTGCAGAATTGACTCTTGTGAGCTTTGAGCGACGTTAAGATTGTTCCCTCCTCAAAAACAGACCTGGAGTTGTGTTTTGTTTCACCCTTTATTTTATTGTCTGTCTACATTTCCAAACCTCACAATGCTCTGTTCCACCTCGTGATGTCATGTAGCGGTACTTTTCAAGTGAACAGCTCCTTTAACCTTTTGTTAAGCAGAGACGGGAAATTATCCGTGTGATTCTAGTGAAGGTGTGTGGAGTTTGAAAACACAGTGGAGCACTTTTTGCATCACCACATGACAACACAAGGTTTTGAACTGTGTTTTCGGTTTGAGAGAAGAAACTCAGCTTAAATGTGCAGGTTTGTGTGTTCAACATGTGAATGAAACAAACCACAACTCCAGGTCTGTTTGTGATGAGGAAACGACATTACAACAGACCAGGAAATAGTAATATGAGTAATATGTGTATTTCTGACTGAGCGTGCAGTAGTGTCTGAGCATTTCTCTAAAAATACTCTTAACTTTTCTGGTGCAAGATCTGCCACCTGTTTGTCACCATGGAGACGGGGTTACGTAGGGGTTAATTGCAAAGAAAACACCTAAAACGCGAGTCTCACTGTGCGGCGGTCGTGTTCAGTCAAACTCGACCTCCTGCTCGTCTCCATAGAGAGGGTTTTAAGGCCATAGTGTAAAGTATTCTAGGCAAAGCATAACATCTCCATGGAGACAAGCAGACAACCAGAAAATGACACGGTGCATCTTTAAAATACCAGTAAATTGTACATCATGTGCAGACTGTAGACTTTTGATATGAATAGTGGAACTGACGGGGTTAAATGAGTCGATCCTGCTGTTTAAGAATGATTCACTTGTATTTGTGCATGTTTGGGTGATCTGTATTCTCCTGTGTTCAAGATGTCATTGCTTCAGTCTATCTCAGGGGTGTCAAACTCATTTTGGTCCGGGGGCCGTATGCAAACTACTTTGATCCCAAAAGGGCCGGATCAGAAAACTCAGTTCTCTCTTCAAGTTATTGTATTTTTCTCCGTGTCTCGTAGTGGTGTTTAAGATTATTTTCCTCGAGCAACGCCACTTGTTCCAAACACACTGAGCACAGATTTCCCATTCACCTCTGTCAACAAATAAGTATTAGACTATTTTTCTTGGGAAATCCTGAACTCAGCATCTGCTTTTCTCATTTTTTGACATTTTGCTGATGAGGGTCACGGTCGACAGTCAGAACGATCGTCCTTTAAGAGCGTTTGGAAAGAGGAAAGTCTTCATTTGTGCTGCTCTGGTGGGAGTCGCAACGTACAGAAACGCCGGAGACGCTGCTATGCTAAACGGTGCAGAAAATTAACAGAGTATTTTAATAGAAAAATCAGCCGAGGGCCAGATTAAAGGTCTTGGAGGGCCGGATCTGGCCCCCGGGCCGCATGTTTGACACATGTGTTCTACCTCATCAAAATGCTCTACTCTCGGGATGTGCATTGTCATGAATCTGCTTTACGATACTTCTGATACGCCTGTGACAATTCAATATATATCACCATATACACTGATGCTAAAACAAAGACAGAGACGATATATTGTGATTTATCAATAATTACGTATAATATTATGACTGAGTAAACATCCGCGAGAACACGAGAATTTTTACATCATAAGGAGAGTCAATGGAACTTGTTAAATTTTCATGAAAAACATTAACGTATAAAAATCGATTCAGACGCTTTATGAATCAATATGAGAATCGCGCAGTGAAGTATCGCGATATATCACTGAATCATTTTTTCTTGCACCTCTTACGCTACTCACTAGTTTGGTGTGCAGCCGTCCATAGGAGGGGCCCACAGCATGTGGCGCTTTGTTGTGACGATGTTCACGCTGACGTCAACTCCTGTTGGACACTTGACGCGGAAGTCGGCGCACGTTTCTTTGATTTAGTCTTTTAGATCAGTATTGTGATTTGAAATGCCCAGATTATAACAATGATCCACAGGGGGCATAGATTATCACTCGAGCACACACAAGCACAGTGTGGGCTAAAGGTAGTGAGCAAGGTTACTGGAAGGTGATTGGTTGAGACGCAGAGAGAGCAGGCGCTCTGTGATTGGCTGACTGCAGTGATTGACAGGCGCCGCAGTTCGATTTTTCTTCAAGTTTGGAGAGTGAGAGAGAGACAGACTTAGCTCGGGTCTGTGAGTAGGGGTCAGGTGGGAGTGTGTGTGTGTGTGTGTGTGTGTGTGTGTATGTGTGTGTGTGTGTGTGTGTGTGTGTGTGTTTGTGTGTGTGTGTGTGTGTGTGTGTGTGTGTGTGTGTGTGTGTGTGTGTGTGTGTGTGTGTGTGTGTGTGTGTGTGTGTGTGTGTGTGTGTGTGTGTGCGTGCGTGTGTGGAGCTATAGGGGCAGCGGGTGCACACTGACCTGGTGAGAGGAAACCTGATCCTGGCCCCTCTGGCTGCAGCAGCCTCGTATAGGAGGGGGAGGAGGAGGAGGGGAAGCAGAGGGAGGAAGAGGGGAGGAGGAAGAGGAGGGGTGCAGTGATTGATGCTGTCCTCTCTGCTGGCCCATGCAGAGTTTTACACAGGCTGTTTTTAAGTCTAGGAAACCAGGTTATTGCTCTACTTTCTTTTGTCTAACCCTTGGACTCCAGTGGTTTTTGCTGAGTGGAAAATTAACTGCACCACAGCACTAAAATGAACACTAAAAACGAACATGCGATTTCGACACTAAGGAAACTTCTCAGTGCCACAGTTTAAATGAAACACTCTTTTTATCGAATGTAATTTTCATGATGAAAGTAAATGCGTATAAATTAGTGCTGTCAAAAATATTGCATTATTAACGAGTTGACACAGAACCATTTTAACGGCATTAAGCTAGTTTTTTCATAAGTTGTGGCTAATGCTGTAACGTTAGAAAAACTACAGGATCTGGCTGTAAACCAGAATCAAAACAATGTGTACGAAACTGAGATGAGTCGGGTGCACTGATGTTATTCCAACAAGGAAAACGCTAAATAAATTCTGCTCAAAAACATACAGCAAATCCGCGCTGCCCTTCGATAAGGACTGTGACAGAGCCTCTCTCCTCCTGTCCTCAATGCTCCAAGCTGTTATCATCCATAGTCACAAAGGAGCATATCGCAGCAGGACTCATATCAGCCTCATTATTTTTTAATAGATATTTCTGCTGCTGGACTTATTTTCTCTGCTAAAGCTTAAGCTCTGCTGCGACATGTAAACAAACAGCGCCGTGTGATGACGTCTTCATCCTGAGTACAGCAGCGACGAAACAGTTGCATTTAAAAAAAAATTTGAAAACAAAGTCTGTCCACTTTTATACGTTGATAAAAGGATTAAAATGACGATTCAAGGGATAAAAATGTGTGAATAATTTGCGATTAATCATTAACTATGAGTTAACTTGACATTCATTAGATTAATCACGATTAAATATTTTAATCGATTGACAACACTGGTATAATTAAAATCTTCCCATGTGGTTTTATATTAGATTGAATGCAGAACAATAATTTTTCTGTTCAAATAAGTCCAGTATCTAATCCATCAGATACTCCAAATATTATACTATATATTACAATACTAATCAATATTATAACTAAATATAGCTGCAAGCGGCGATGATCGGCCCTCGCGTGCGCCTACGCTGCACCCCGCAAACGGCGTGCCCTACAAATGACGTGCCCTACAAATGACGTGCCCTACACATCGCGCCGTGCAAACGCCGCACCCAGCAAATGCAATGCCCCACACTAACCCTAATAACCGTATACCCCAGCCACACTTTTCATATGCTTTACAGTGTGTTATATTTAGGCCGAGATCACGTATTAGTGATTCAAATTTCCCAGGCCAACACATCCTCCATCTGAAAAATTACATAGTGCACCTTTAAATGATTTTTGAGGAGTCTTTGCGCCCCCTCCTGGCCAACAGTGAAAAATTCACCATGTCCATAATTTTTTTTTTTTTTTGCTCGTAGTCATGCACAGAATTCAATTCACAAATTTGGTACAAATCCTATAATGCTGATGTTTCATGTCTAGGGGGCGCTATAGTGTAATTTTCCATATGCTTTATAGTGTTTTATATTCAGGCTGAGATCAGCATCAGTGATTCAAATTTCAGCACGATCGGACTAAGCCTGTGTCAACGGGAGCAAATCGTCACATTGAATATTGTCTAAATTTTGATTGAACTTTAACATAACCGCGACAGTTTTCAAAAAAATAGAAGTAACTTTTGAAGCTTCACTTCTCTAGATGATGTACGGTGATTTTCAGCACTTCTCTAGATGATGTACGGTGATTTTCAGCCCTGTGGGTGAAGCGCCTTCAGAGGAGTTCGTTCAAACACAACATGAGCGAAAATGCAGACTCTGCATTTTGAAGATTTCAAATCCAAGATGGCCGCCTTCTGCTTTGTCAGGGGGCGTGGCCATAATAATATTTTTTGTTTGTCTTCAAGTGACGAATGCGTGTACCAAATTTCGTGGCTTTACGACAAAGTTGAGCTGGGACAGCTCCCATAGGAGTGGGCGGAGCCTAATATTCGAAGTGGCGTATTATCGCCATTTTTTGATCCTCACGCATGAAACCTATATTTTCTCGAATGTCTCATCATTTCTGAACTTTTGGCAACGTTTGGTGAGTTTTTGAACATGTTTGGGGGGGTCACGTTTTATTTCAATCTGTAGGGGGCGCTAACGCACCAAATTAAAATATTTTTCACATTCAGTAGCTTTAGGGCAGAGAGTTTAAGAACTGCGTCAAATTTCATTAAAATCAGAGTTTGTTTGAGCAAATGGGAGCAATTTGTAAATATCTAAAACTTGTGTTTATTATTTGTGGCTTCACTGCTCAGAGACGTCAGACGGATTTGGGAGCTTAATGTTCTCGTCCTGGAGATAATGTGACCAAATCTGAGTCCGTTTGGATGACGCCCGCAGAGGAGTGCGTTTCAGCTTCGCTAACTTTAATCCAAGATGGCCGCCCCCTGGTGTGTCAGGGGGCGTGGCCATAACAATATTTTTTACTTGTCTTGTCATGACCGACTTCTGTGTTAAATTTCATGATTCTACGTGCAAGTTTTTTTTGGTGTCATTCGTATTCCCTAATGCATTTTTGTGACGTTTGGGGGCGCTGACGAGTCATTTTATTTATTTATTGAAAATGAAGAAGAAGAAGAAATGAGAACAATGTTCTGCTTTTTTTGGCCGACAAACTCTACATTTTGGGAAACCTCTGGTGCAGCTACGTCATGATGAGGGTCCCTGGTCACTACGGGCGAGTCACGTCGCATCATTTTAGTTCCCGCCCCCTATGAGCATCGCTATGATACTAATAGGCCCTTCGCCAGCCTCTGGTGCTCGGGCCTAAATACTCATTTGACCAGCTACTGTTAAAAAAAAAAAGGTTAAAAGTAGTGTAAAAACAGACTACACAATAGGACAAAGGTGAACCTTTCTTGAATAGTTTTAGAACAACCTTAAACTATATCAGAACTAGTTTAAAACCATGTGATAATATTAAAGAAACTTCCTGTAGGTGTGAAAGTTGTGTGAGTGAGTGTTGGTGGTGGTCGGAGGGACCGTTGGCGCCGCTTGGCTTGGCAGCCGCGCCTCCGTCAGTCTGCCCCAGGGCAACTGTGGCTATAACAGTAGCTTACCACCACCGGGTATGGAGTGAATGAAGAATGCTCTGTAAAATGCTGTGTAAAGCACTTTGGGGACATGTGTCTGTGTAAAGCGCTATATAAATAAACCTTACCTTACCTTACCATTATTTCGGTTGAAAATCAGATTCTGTTGTCTCCAGGTATAGTCCAGACTGCTGCAAACTGCCTTTTGGTTCATTGTCCTGTTCCAATAAGTGTGAAAAGTCTCATATTGTACTTGACCTGCAGGCGGCTCTGGAGCACGGCCATGACACCTCCAGGTCATTCGCAGGGATAGAGAGGTTATAAGCAGTGTTGTAAACTCAATGATTGATCTTGTCTGTGGTGATTCTCAGGCTGACTCAGCAGACTGGTATGTGTGCTTATGCAGGGCTCTCACCACTCTACACCACTAAAACCTGTGCACAGTGTAAAGACATATTGTGTTACTGCACAATTCTACTCAGCAAACTACTCCACAAACCACTATACCTCAGCTTCCTTATAGAAGACCTGTTGTGCTTGTGTGTGCTCTGTGATTTATGACACCTGGGGATCATTTTGTTCTCATTGGGACATTTTAAGTCACAATATTCATCTAAAATGACTTAATAAAAGAAACAAGTGTGCAGACTTCTGCATTAGAAAGCTCCGCATGCTGTGTGCCCCTCCTGGGAATTTTTTTGTTTGTACCAAAATGACCACATGGCGCTGCTGAATAATACATGCATCATGGATTTAGAAAATAAAATGACCGCACGTCACAGTGTGGACCCTGGAGCTGATTACCAATACGACATCTTGAAAAACATCTTAAAGATGGCTCAAATATGCGTGAATCACTCCAAATACAACTTCAAGATGGTTAATCGGGGTTCTCATGGTCATGGAAATCCTGGAAAGTCATGGAAAGTGAAAATGTCATTTTCTAGTCATAGATTTTTAGTATTTCTTTCACGCATTTACAGCGTTCTGTTAAGTTCTCATTAGGCTCTTATGACTATTTCTGAACGTCTGTGCAGCCGCTCCAGCAGGACAAACACAATGAGGTCTTTTGTTTAAAAGAGACGACAACAAATGCACTGACAGGATTCAGAATGTTCAAAACTAATACCAAACCCTAAGGTGGGTGCAAAGGGTTCACAGTTCACATGTATGTGCTGTAAAGTCATGGAAAATTCACTATAGGTCATGGAAAAAGTCATTGAAAAGTTTTGAAATTTTGTCAGTGCACAATAGGGCTGCTTAAAGATGCACTGAGTAACTTTCCCACCACCTCGTCCACATGAAGATGTTATTGCTCTGCCTGGAATGTTCCGTAGTGTGGTATTAACCTTATCTCCATCGAGACAAAGATGTGACCAGAAGTCTTTTGGCAATAACGTGCTGATGCTTAGAAAAGAACCAATGCAATATATAGAAAAAGTTTGACTCGTACTACAGAACATTTCAGGTAAAGTAATAAAACTGATGTGAGAAGGAGAGAATTTGGCAGATTTTTGAAGAGGACATTCTCCTCTGGAAACAACTGCAGCCTTTCAGATTTGATCGCTGTGCAATTGTAGCCCTAGTGACAAGCACAAAAAGTACAGTAGTTCACGTTTTAGCACTGCTTCTAATAGTGTTTTTACTTTGGTGAGAGTAATGCTGTGCTCCGGCCATCTGTGGGAGGTCAGATTTTCCGAGTGCAGTAAATTTACACTGGAACACACATCCATCTCAGAATTCCTACTTGGAAACTCGGGTACCGTTTCAGAACCCAGAGCTGGTCCCAGAGTTAGAAAACCCAACGTGGCTGCATCCTAAATAAAGTTCGATAGCTAACGGAACAAAATATTGACAGCACTTTGTATGTTTTATTTTGCCTTTAGTCGTTTTTTAGCTGCATTGACTCGTGTTGACCTGCATTTTGGCACATTTCAGCACTTTCCCCGTGTTTATTGCTACTTTTAAGTCGTTACTGTACATAGTTCTGACCTTTGAGCAGAAATGGAGCGACGCGGTGGCGTAAGTACTTGTATACAGCAAATAGTACTTTGATATATTGCCCCAGCCCTCCTCCCCCTCACACGGAGAGCCTGAGGAGATGCTTCTTACCCGTCTGAGAGGCTCGTGCAGGTGCCGGCCTGTCCCCCGTACGACTGGAGTGTGGCGTGTGAGGGCTGCGTGTAGACTCTGCATTAGCCTTAAACAATACACCGTTTACTTTCCACATTAGGGCCACTTCCTTTAAGGCGCTGTACCTGATATTGACCGTCTTGAAACCAGATCTCATTTGTTCTGAACTGTTTACAGTGGTCCAGAGTTCTTCCTCGCTTCCCTTCTGCATTTAAAGCATCCGAATTAATCACCACGATGAGTTTAATAAGTGCTTCTTCAAGTTATCAGACAATAAAACACTTGCTGATTAGTTACGCACTGGACTAATTTTGACCACAATGCAAACAAAAATGAAATGCAGGACCTTCTAAAGCGGACGTACAGTGCTTGTGGATGATGATGTTGTAATTTGGACGTTTTAACGTGCAATATCAAACGTTTCGACGCTTCAAACTGTCGGCCTCGGTGTGGAGGTCTGCAGCAGTTTTTGGGACATCGTCATCCGTGCGGTTGTTTTGCAGTAACGGCTTTTTTTTGTTTTCTTCGTTGCAGTTTGAGTATCCTCCGCTTTTTACCAGTCTCTTACAAGTTTCTCGCTCACTCCAAACTTTCTTTCTGCTGCTCGATCACCGTTTTCAGCTGCATATTTCACTTCTTGCAGCTTGTAATCCGCAGAACATGATTTTCTTTTTGGAGACATTTGTGTTCCGTCTTTCTCAGTTGTCTTTATAAGTTGATTAAACCTGAAATTTTCAGTGGTGCAGGAGTAATGGGAATAGCAGATATTGGCACACGAGCCTAGAGCGCCCCCTTGTGGCCGTCAGTGTGAAAATAACCAACATGTGGAATTATATATTTTATATATAAGTCGCACCTGAGTATAAGTCACAGGAAACACCCAAACCATGAAAAAAGTGGTGATACAGTAGATCCTTATGTGCTGCAGATTTTTTTAAATAACGGTAATAAAACTGATACTGTTACTACTTTTGATACCTCGGTATCGACCGTATTAGTCTTATTATGCATAATATCGTCATATCGTGAGCTTTCCCACGATATCGCAATAAATATCGTACCGTGAGGTTCAGACCGTGCCTTGGATATCGTTACACCTCTAGTAATTTGCAGACTTTGCTTATCTTGTGCAAATGTGCTGCAGGTAACGCGGAGGCGGGACGGGAATTTGCAAATTGCCCCACGTCCCCAGGTTGCCCTTATCCCGTGTGAACAGAGCTCTGGAAAACAAGCTATTGAAGATGGCTCAGACATGGGACAGGAACTGCTGCAAACGCAAACACGGAGAATGAGAAGAAAACGAGTGCAGCGTGTCGAAGTGCCGCGGGGCGTTCTGCTGAATAAGTGGACACGTGGTTGGGGAGCGGGGGCAGTTCCAGGTGGCCGTGTGCAGTGCGGGGGCAGCTCCGCTTTCACGAGCGCCCGTCTAGACTCCGACTCAGACACACTTATGTTATGGCCCCTCGCGTCTGCGGCCCTGCCCTCTCTCCGGGCTCTCCTCTCACTTCATCTCCGCTCTCTTTTCTTTTCTCTCGTCTCCCTCCCTCCCTCTCGTGTCTGTCTTTCTTCCTCCCTCTCTTTGTCTGCTCTTTCTCCCCCCTCCTGTCTCTAACTCTCCTTCCTCTTTCTCCCTATTCCTCTCCTATTTCTCACCTGTTTGCTTTCTTTTCTCTCTCATTCTCTCCTTCCCTCTCATATTCTACCTCTCTCTTCCTTGTCTGCTGTCTCTTCTCTCTCCCCATCTTTTCTACCTCCTCTCTCCCCCGTTTCTCTCTTCTCCCTCCCTCTGTCTCCATTAATCTGCTACATCTTCTCTTCTTTTTCCCTGCCTCTTTTCCCTCCTTTCTCTCATTTTCTCCATCCCTCCCTCACTTTCTGCCTCTTTCTCTTTCTTGTCTGCCATTTCTTCTCTCTCCCAGTCTTTCTTTTCTGTCCCCCTTCTCTCCCTCCCTTGCTCTCCCTCTCTCCTCTATTCCCATCCTTCCCCTCTCTCTCTCCCTGCCCCTTTTCCCTCCTCTCCCTCATTCCTCTCTCTCTCTCTCTCTCTCTCTCTCTCTCTCTCTCTCTCTCTCTCTCTCTCTCTCTCTCTCTCTCTCTCTCTTACTTGTTTGCTGTTTCTTTTCTCTCCCTCTCTTTTCGGACTCTCCACTCTCATTCTCTTCCTCCCTCCTGTTCTACCTGTTTCTTTGCCTTGTCTGCCATCTCTTCTCTCTCCCTCTTTTCTCTTCCCTCTCCCCTTTGTCTCTCCTCCTTCTCATGCTCTCTCCCCGACTTTGCTATATCTTTTTCTCTTCTCTCACCCTGTCTTTTTTCTGCTCTCCCTCTCTCCTCTCTTCCATCCTTAACCTCTCTCTCCCTGCCCTTCTCTCCTCTCCCTCTCTCTCTCTCTCTCACCTGTATTCGCCTCTTTTCTCTCCCTCTCTTTTCTGACTCTCCTCTGTCATTCTCTCCATCCCTCCCTCACTTTCTCACTGCCATCTCTTCCCTCTCTCTGTCTTTTCTGTCCCCCCTTCTTTCTCTCCATTCCTCTCCCCTACCTCTCTCTCCCCCACTCAGTCCCCACTCTGCTACCTTTTCTTCTCTCATCCTTGTTTCTCTCCTCCCTCCTTCCCTTTCTCTCTCCTTCTCTGCTACCTCTTCTTCTCTCTCTCTCCCTTGTTTCTCTCCTCCCTCCATCTCTCCTCTACTCTGCAAAATTTTCTTCTCTCCCCCTTATTTTCTTCCCTCCCTCCTTCCCTCTCTCTCCCCTACTCTGCTACCTCTTCTTCTCTCACCTTCTCCCTCTTCCTCTCTTACTCTTGTTTCTCTCCTCCCTCCCTCTCTCCCCTACTCTTCTACCTCTTCTCTCACCTTCTCCCTCTTCCTCTTCCCCCTTGTTTCTCTCCTCCCTCCTTCTCTCTCTCTCCTCTACTATCTCTTCTCCCCCTTGTTTCTCTCCTCCCTCCTTCTCTCTCTCCTCTACTCTGCTACTTCTTCTCTCTCCCCTGTTTCGCCTTCCCTTTCTCACCCCTACTTTTCTATCTCTTCTTCTCTCACCCTTGTTTCTCTCCCTCCTTCCATTTCTCTCTCCTACTCTTTTACCTCTTCTTCTCTCACCTTCTCCCTTTTCCTCTCTCCCCCTTGTTTCTCTTCTCCCTCCCTCCTTCCCTCTCTCTCCCCTACTCTTCTACCTCTTCCTCTCTCCCCCTTTCTCTCCTCCCTCCCTCTCTCACCCACTCTGCTACCTTTCCTTCTCTCGCCCTGGTTTCTTTCCTCCCTCCTCTTCTACCTCTATCTCTTTCTCTTTTACCTCTTTTTCTCTTCCCCTCCCTGCCTCTGCTGTCTGTCTCTCCCTCCCCTCCTCCTCTCCTCTCCTCTCCTCTCTCTCTCTCTCTGTTGTTTTTGTTGTGGAGGCGTGTGGGTGCCAGCCTGACCTTTTCGGGTGCGACCGTGTGGCGCTCCTCCCGTGTGAGCTCGAGCCGGTGCCAGCGCCGCATGGGCCCGGGCACATTCTCTGTTTACGAGCCCGGCGACAGAACAGCTCCTAAAGCACGACTGACGAGCACGAGGGGGGGGGCGAGTCTGTGCGCTGCATTGAAGTCCGTGGTAGTTTTTTGTTCCTCCAGTTTTTTACTGTCTTGAAGTCTGTGTAGTTGTTTTTTTTGTGGCTCCGTGTCGGATAAATAGTTTGTGGTGGTCTGAAGTTACGCCACACTTCACCTCGTGCATTCCCGAGACTCCTAAGAGCCGAGTTTTGCCGTCACACCGATCATGCTAACCGCGCACTTACTGTTCGAAGGTGTAAAACGTTTTATACTTAAATGCAGACGGCACATAGCAAGACACATTTTGCTCAGACACATGGAAGAAAATCAGGTACAGACTATTTATTTTGAAAATAGTCTGCGTGTCATTCGTTCATTTTTTATTCAATATAAAACCGAAAATAAGACAATGAAAAAAACAACTCTTTTCTTCATTATTCGTCTCCAAAACTGATAATGATTTGTTTTTTTTCCATTTTTCCATGTCTGTGGACAGAGGGTCATTAGTGGACCGTCAAGACTGGACCAGGACTGAACCAGGTGTCAACCGGTCCTAGACCTGGTTTAGTCATGGTCCAATTCTTGTCCAGCCCTGGTTTAGACCTGGTTTAGTCCTGGTTTAGTCCTTATTTGGTCCTGGTTTAGGCCTGGTTTAGTCCTGGTTTAGTCCTTATTTGGTCCTGGTTTAATCCTGGTTTAGACCTGGATTCGTCCTGGTTTAGACCTGGTTTAGACCTGGTTTAGACCTGGTTTAGTCCTGGTTTAGTCCTGGTTTTGTCTTGGTTTAGATCTGGTTTAGACCTGATTTAGACCTGATTTAGTCCTGGTTTATCAGAATCAGCATTACTTTTATTCATCCCCAATGGGAAATTTTCTTTGTTACAGATGCAACCGACCAAGAGCCTGTACATCGAACAAGTTACAAAATAAGCTAAATACAATAAGCTAAAAGATAAAATAGTTCTCTCTGGGAAACTATTTACATCAGTGACATATTTATGACTATATACATGTGTGAGCAGAGAATAGGATGAAAAGGATTGAGTAGTTTGTGACTTAAAGTGCAGCGTTCAACAGTTTGATGGCGACAGGCAGGAAAGATTTCCTGTGTCTCTCAGTGGAGCAGCGGCAGCCGCAGTCTATGGCTGAAAGAGCTCCTCTGATTGGCCAGCACCTTGTGGAGGGGGTGGGAGGGAGAGTCCAGGATAGTCCTGATTTTGTCCAGTATTCTCCTGTCCAACACCACCGCCAGAGAGTCCAGCTCCTCCCCCACAACATGTCCAGCCTTCCTGATGATCTTCTCGAGTCTATTAGTGTCCCTCACTCGCAGACTGCTGCCCCAGCAGACTACAGCGTACATGATGGCACTGGCCTCCATAGACTCGTAGAACATCCTGAGCATTGTCCTGCAGATGTCAAAGGACCTCAGCCTCCTCAGGAAATAGACACGGCTCTGGCCTTGTTAACCACGTCCTGCTCCAGTCCAGTTTATTGTCCAAGTTCACCCCCAGATTCTTGTCCTCCTCCACCACGTCCACACTGACCCCCTGGATGGAGATGGGGGTCACAGCAGCTTTGGTCCTCCTCAGGTCCACCACCAGTTCCTTTGTCTTCGTCACGTTGAGCTGGAGGTGGTTCTTCTCACTCTAAGTGACAAAGTTGTCCACTACAGTCCTGTACTCCTCCTCGTCACCACTGCTGATGCATCCACCACTGCAGAGTCGTCAGAAAACTTCTGAAGGTGGCAAGACTCACTGCAGTAGTTGAAGTCCGTGGTGTAGAGGGTGAAGAGGAAGGGAGACAGGACTGTCCCCTGTGGAGCTCCGGTGTTGCTGACCACTCTGTCCGACACACAGCTCTGCAAACGCACATACTGTGGTCTTCCAGTGAGGTAATCCACAATCCAGGACACCAAGGAGGCTCCACCTGCATCACTGCCAGCTTCTCAGCCAGCAGAGCCGGCCTGATGGTGTCGAACGCACTGGAGAAGTTAAAAAACATGATCCTCACAGTGGCAGCCGGCTTGTCCAGGTGGGAGTAGACTCTGTGGAGTCGGGTCAGGATGGCGTCATCTACTCCAAGGTGGGGCTGGTAGGCAAACTGGAGAGGGTTTAGTCCTGGTTTAGACCTGGTTTAGACCTGGTTTAGTCCTGGTTTAGACCTGGTTTAGTCCTGGTTTAGACCTGGTTTAGTCCTGGTTTAGACCTGGTTTAGTCCTGGTTTAGACACAGACGCTCCACACTGGATCTCAGGACCAGGAGTTTGGTTCAGGAAACGGGAAACGGTCGTTATCTGTTTTTTTCCATTATTCATTTAAACACAATCGAAAAATGAGAAAAAGTCAACATTATCCGTTTTTTTCATTTTGGTTTTGGAGACAAATAATGAAGAAAATAGTTGTTTTTTTTTCATTTTCTTATTTTTAGTTTTATTTTGAAAAACCAATGAACAAATGACACACAGACTGAAAACTGTCCTGACTCTTGTTTTGTGGTTTTCAGGTCATAAGTTGCAGGAAGCGTCGTCTTGCATCTGAAGCTAATAAAAGAATGATTATATAACACTAATGGAATTGCAGTAGTAGCTGAGTCAGACTTGGGTATTTGGCCGTGAGCCTGGGGGCAATGCACTTGTGTTGCCTGGACTTGAACCCCTGACTCGGCACAGTGAGTCAGGACTGTGGTAGTGGAGGTATGGCCCCCTGCTCCAGTCTGCAGGTCCACGCCTGCCCTCACATTCTGTACCGCTAAAAAGACTGGCCAAAACATCAGATATAAACACTTAAATCTATCCAAAAATGGCTTAAAAGTAGTGAAATGATCTGTCCGAGCAGCAAAATGATTTTACTGGACGAGTTCTCTGCAAATAAACGACCTCTAGATGAGAATGAAGCAGTTTCAGAACTAGTAAGTCGATAATAAATCTGAAGACAAGATGAAGAACCTGATAGAAGTTTTAAAATCTTGGCCAGATCAGAGAAATTTGCAGTGTGCTCATGCTGGAATCAGAGTGTTGATTTGTCTGGAATGTTTCACAGTATGACATTAAATCTTTCTAACATCATGGAGACCAAACCAGACCAAGTTACAGGTCAGATTTGTGGAGAGGCGACCCTGCTCACAGTCAGAACGTCTGTTTTTCTAGGCAGTTTTGAGCTATAAAACCACCTGTAACTGAATAACTACACTGGCCAAAAAAAAAGTCACCACCTGGATTTAACTAAGCAAATGGATCCGAGGTTGCTGCAGTTGGTCAGGTCCAGGGTCAGCAGCAGTGTGTGCTCAGAGAATGAGCTCAGCTGAACCTGAATATACTGAAGGACCAGGTTATTCCATCAGTGGATTTTTTCTTCCCTGATGGCACGGGCATGTTCAAGATGACAGTGCAGGATTCTTTGGGCTCGGATAGTAAAAGAGTCCAGATCTTAACCCCACTGATGATCTTTGGGATGTGCTGGAGAAGGTCAGACTCGACCATCATCAGTGCAAGATCTTGGTGAAAAATGAATTTGCTGTGGAATTGTTTTGATATCTTCTTCTTGTCCATCCAGTGTTGCAATCATTTTTGACCAAGATCTTGCATTGGTGATGGTAGTGCTTTCTCCTGGGCCCTATTCAAACCCTCCTTATGACTTAAGCTGTAAGATTCTGCCCATGATCCCACACGCTATTGCCGTAAATATACAGAAACGCCATGCAAAACCGTACACTTCACTCAACTCCACAAACGTCGTCGTCATTCCTGATTGTTTTGCTCTATTCTCAGCTGTTTGCTCATCTCCACCTGTTCTCCGGCGGCAGGTGCACTGACCTCGCTTGTGTTTTGGTTGCAGGAGCTGTGCCGTGTCATGGTGGAGTGCTTCCAGGCCTCTCTCGACCCGCTCGTCAGGTGAGCACTGTCTTACATTCATCGTTTTAAAGGCCCTGTACCTGATTGCGGTTCCTTTTTTTGGAACAATCAGAGCTCGGGCTACATACAGTTTTTTTACTTCCTGTACTTAAACATTAAAGAGCCCATATTTTGATCTGACCTAAGACAATAGGACTATAAAATCTTTACAGTGTGCAAACAAATCAGCAGATTGGCAATTATCTGAAATGTGCATGTATCAGCCCTGTTTATAGCTCATATGTTTTTATGTCCATGGAAACCCCTTGTAAATTGACCCTTTTTTTTTTTTATTTGAACTGAAAGATTTGTGGAAAATATCGTATAGAGTTTTCATTCAGATTGAGATTAGATTTGAGATTTCTGTTTTAATAATAGGATTTTGTTCATTCTGTTCACATTATAAACACATCTAGGAGAACTGGAAAACAGACATGCACAGTGCTTAACAAGTTTATCAGAGCACCACCCAGTATAAGGTGCCACTGCTGCCATAATTTATCAGTATTTCTGTTCTGTTTCTTTTTATGTTTCTATAATGGTTAATCTGCCAGAATACGCAAGCTCTTTTTATCAAAATGATATCTTTCTTCAGTATGTTGTTTAATCGTTTACATTTTTTTTTAAGGGAGAAAAAAAACACACAAAAAACACCCACAAATACTGCCAGTGCACATATGTACAACAGCACAGCCAGTACAGTAATGTCTACCTCAGGGGTGTCAAACTCATTTTGGTCCGGGGGCCGTATGCAAACTACTTTGATCCCAAAAGGGCCGGATCAGAAAACTCAGTTCTCTCTTCAAGTTATTGTATTTTTCTCCGTGTCTCGTAGTGGTGTTTAAGATTATATTCCTCGAGCAACGCCACTTGTTCCAAACACACTGAGCACAGATTTCCCATTCACCTCTGTCAACAAATAAGAATTAGACTATTTTTCTTGGGAAATCCTGAACTCAGCATCTGCTTTTCTCATTTTTTGACATTTTGCTGATGAGGGTCACGGTCGACAGTCAAAACGATCGTCCTTTAAGAGCGTTTGGAAAGAGGAAAGTCTTCATTTGTGCTGCTCTGGTGGGAGTCGCAACGTACAGAAACGCCGGAGACACTGCTATGCTAAACGGTGCAGAAAATTAACAGAAAAATCTGAAAATTTTAAGTATTTTAATAAGAAAAAACAGCTGAGGGCCAGATTAAAGGTCTTGGAGGGCCCGATCTGGCCCCCGGGCCGCATGTTTGACACATATGGTCTAAAGTACGAGTGTGAGATCAGTCCTCAGAAGTTTGAGGTCGAGTTCTCTGTTTAATATGATCCATAAACCCAGATTTTCGTGAATTTATCTCACTGATCCGACAAAATTGTACCGAATCTCTTCAGGATATGAAATCACTGAACCATTTGTGGAAACGGGGGGGTGTCGTGGCCTTCCATTCCCACAGAAAATCATCCTCTTTGCGATTTGTTAAAATGCGAGAGATAAAATGCTAAAATAGATCTATTGTTGCTCTCCGTAAATGTTCAAGTTTAATGTTTTCCAAAAATGGCGCGAAAGTCTCATCTAAACCAAGTCTCTGGGAACGGCTGAAACGATTTGGAGCTCGAGAAAAGAGACTTAACAAAACTGCCAAATTTTGACATTTTTGGTTATTATTTGTCAACAAGTACCATTTTGTTATTCCCATTAGTAATTTTCTTAATGAATAACAAAAGTTTTTATTTATGTTTTTTTTTTTTTCATTTTTCATTCTAATAAATTCTATTACAAAAAAATCACATGTATTACAGAACTTGTTTTCACAGAACTAAACTGTTTGTAGGTGTGATTCAAATTTCAGTTTATATTCAGATCATGATCAATTCTGCAGCCCTTTTTTCTATCTTATTTTAAAAAGGGTTATTGTACAAAACCTTTTTTACTTTCTACCATTTTATATTGTGTTTTTCCCTCATCAGAAACCTGCCTGAAGAGGCTTTAGAGTCATCCATGCATGTTGAAGTAATTTAGTGATCTCTCTTATTCAAAACCTCCTTAGCTTTATGATTCTGTACAAGGCTCCGCCCACAAGCCTAAGTCACCTGTGCTCCAACACAACAATTCTCCATGAATATACAAAAACATGATACAAAACTGTACACAGCTTGACGGTAGTTTCATTCGTGAGATTGTGTTGGGATCGTGCTCTGAAGGGGGGAGGCTTAAAGGGGAACTCCAGCACATTTGAAGCTAAAGTCCATTTCTCGAGGTGGTGGAATTCTGTCAGAAGCCAAAAAACGGCACAGATCAGTGTTTCCTCGGTGGAGGTCTCACTGTGGCAGTGAGTCTGTCAAGGCAACAAACTAGTGCAGTGATGGGGGCAAGTTCTGAACTTCCACGTAAAACACCAATTTGCTTCAGACTGAAGAAGCTTAACTCCACTTTAACCCATCTGACAACAGCCACGAGTCTAACAAACAAAACGCTCTGCCTGGTTCACTCATTAGTGTCTGGAAACGTTAGAAAACAGTTTTATAAGCACCTCACACTTCCCTCTGTTGGTTTCCCACTGCACAGGCCAAAGCCCAAAAGACTCGATTGTCGACTCCAGCGGCGGCGAGAGGCTCGAGCCGCCAGAAGCAACAAGTGAAGATCGACTACTGACAGTGAAGAAGAGAAACTGAAAGTTGCAGAAAGAAAATGGTTCAGGAATATATTTTTAGCATTTTTCAAAAAATATAATTCGCTCATAAATAAATGGGATTAGAAACGACATCGGCGATCGACCCTTTTGGGCTTTGGCCTGTGCAGTGGGAAACCAACAGAGGGAAGTGTGAGGTGATTATAAAGTTGTTTTCTAATGTTTCCAGACACTAATGAGTGAACCAGGCAGAGCGTTTGGTTTGTTAGACTCGTGGCTGTTGTCAGATGGGTTAAAGTGGAGTTAAGCTTCTTCAGTGTGAAGCAAATTGGTGTTTTACGTGGAAGTTCAGAACTTGCCCCCATCACTGCACTAGTTTGTTCCTTGACAGACTCACTGCCACAGTGAGATCTCCACCGAGGAAACACTGATCTGTGCCATTTTTTGGCTTCTGACAGAATTCCACCTCCTCTAGTAAAGGACTTTAGCTTCAAATGTGCCGGAGTTCAACTTTAACACAGCAGGTTAACACACAGGTAAATATAGCATTTTCAAAACAATAAAAGGTAACATGGTGATCTAAATGTTATGTGTTAGCAGTTAATACCCCACAGAAGTTTAATAGCCCCTCTCTAAACATATTTTGGTGAACTGTGATGATCGCAGCAGTAGTTCCAGACTTGTTGTGATGGTGCGGTGAGCTGTCCAGTCTGTCCCTGCGTGTCCTCTCACTCGTGACTCAGGCCCAGTCATCTGTCTCACACTGACTGCTGTGAGAGCCTGACACACACAGAGCTGACATTAGACTAGTGCACAAGCGTCACTTCACACTCAGGCTGCACATGATCACTGTGGAGATGGTGCTCTGGGCGGGACTGGCCGGGAGACAATAGGCCGTCTGTCAACTTAAGGAGACGCACGATGCAAACTCGACTTTTATAGGCTGCAGAATATTTACTCTCCGGGTCACACAGTTCGAGAATGTCAGATATGGCCAGACATGTGTGATCCATATATTACACAGATTCAAAACCAAATTAAAAGAAACAAATACATTTTTACAACAATATTTCTTTGTTAAAACACTATCGACTCATTACAGTCAGGTACAGCATGTTAACTTTCTGGATTTTGCAAGTCACCAGCCACATTTTTTGCCACATTATGGAGTATTATAGGCAAGGGAATAACATTTCCATGGAAACAAGGCCAAATAAGAGTCAGGTTTGTGGAGATGCGAGCCCACTCACAGTGAACATGTTTTTAAGCAATAAAAACATCCAAAATGACAAAAATGTAGCATAGCAGGCACCCAAAAAATATCCTTTTTATTTTAGTTTATTTTTGGCTAAAATGTTACGTACTGTGGCTTTAGTAATCCAGTGGTGACTATGTTGAATGCATTATACAAACGTATTTACTTTCACTTAACAAGTTTTGGAAATCTTCCAGAAATTAACCGTGGCAACATAGAAATACAGAAATCCATAACAGTGAGACTAGTATAATAATGTAATGAACGACTATTGCAGGATTTTGGTGCACATTTAACTGAAAATGTGACTTTAAAAGTATTTGAAGAATGGAAGAGGAAAAGTACTTCCGGCCTCATATCCAACCACACCCTGGTGCTGCAGCAGTATTACAGCCTGTGCATGTGAGCGAGGGATGTGTGGCTTTGGCAGGGCTCCTGGGACGGCAGCTGAGCCTCTCGTCTGTCCTGAGCTCGGGACAGCTGCACCATCGCTCTGCTCACTTTACTCACTAATGTCCCATCATCCCCTGGGGCCGGACAGGAAGAGGCCAGGACGGACACACACCAAATACACTTCGATTACACTCAGGATGCACGAAAGTAAAATGCAACGGGGTCCTTCACGTTTTCACACAGCACACGGCCCACAGTACAGTAATAATGTTACACGATACATGTGATCGATATTTGGACCTTTCCTGAATACAAATGGAAAGCTCTGGAATCTGCATCTATATCAGGACTAGTATAAGACGATATGGCACCCTGACCCTGATTTTTAGCATCTTAAGAGTGTGAAAAACAGAACTAATTCATTTTAAGCGGTTTGCAGTACCGGTCCGAGAGACCAGTGGTGCAGATTGGCAGCCTCACTTCTGTCCGTCTGCCCCAGGGCCGCTGTGGCTACGATAGCAGCTTATAACCGCCGAGTGTGGAGGGAATGAAGAATGCCAACAGCGGAGCAAGTATATTACAAGTGTAAGGTGTTAGCATTAGCAACAACTAGCATGATCACCGAGTATTGCCAGATTCTCAGACAATGAAATGCTTTATACATAAATGCAGATAGTACAGAGCAAACTTACTTTGACCTCAAGAGCTGCTTATACAGTATATCTGTACTGGGGCGAGACACATTTGCTCAAATACATGGTTAATAATCAGGTACTGTATTTTTTGGACTATAAGGTGCACTTAAAATTTTTTCTCCAATTTTCTCCAAAATCAGCAGTGCACCTTATAATCCGGTGCACCTTTATGTATTATTCCGGTTGTGTTTGCTGACCTCAAACCGATTTTATGTGGAACACGGCGCTCAAAAAATCTGTCACAATGTTTTAGTACGACTTTGTTAAGCTACGAAGCTGCACCGCTGGATGGACTGTCGGAGCGTTACAGCGACCGTAGTCCGGAGTCTCACGGAGTAACACGTCCTGTGCTTCAGCATTATATTATGGAGTGTGTATGAGGAGCCTAAAATGGTCCCTGTTCAGAGACACACTGACTCACACACCCAAGTGAAGCAAACTAATGCGGCGCGTCCGTCATTCCAGGTGGATTAATTAAAGAACTTCAGCCGGTAGATGTCGGTGTCAACAGGTCGTTCAGAGTTCAATTGCAGCTGTGTGGGAGCGCTGGACGACAGAAGGTGAACATGAATTACACCACGATCTGCCATTGGATCGCGGATGTCTGGTTAAAGTACCAGCCTGACTTAATGCGCCTTATAATCCAGTGCGCCTTATGTATGAAAATAGACCCGTTCCTTAATAATGTGCTTTATAATGCGGTGCTCCTTATAGTCCCAAAAATACGGTCGTTTCTTGAAAGAAGTAGTATTTTGTGTTGAAATGTAGTTGTTTTCATCTCCCTTAGTATTGAAATGTAGTTTGTATTTTTAGCATTATGACAACACCAGGGTCAGCACATTCAGATATGGCATTCTTGTGTCCATTTCCTGGCCTGACGCAGCGTCCACACAGAGGCTTTCATAACACTCACATAAAAACAGCACTCTTATGTCATCATTAGTGTAGCATCCCGCTCCCCTCTCCTTTCTCTTTCTCTTCCTCTCTCCTACTCTTTCCCTCTCTCGTCCCCCACTTCCCCAGTTCTCTCCCCCCTGCTGTTGTGCCGCTGAGCCAGGCCCCTCTAAGAATAGCTTGTTTGCGAGTCCAGATTTAGAGGCATGACACATGGGTTGGCTTGGACTCGTACTACAGCGCTGGTCCGGGCCAGGAGAGTGTGTGTGGACATGTTTCCGTGGCACTGGGGCGGTGGGAGAGTCGTGAGCTCATCGGGCTTACGTTGAATAACAAGCACGCTGGGAACGGCATGAGCCAGGTGAACCGGGCCAAACCAACGTGTCCGGCTGTTATAAACGTTCGTTAAAGGTGCTGTGTCACGCACAACTGACTCTTGGGAGCTTTAAGACGTGTTAGAATGTTGTTACCTTCTCAGAAACAGACCTGAAGTTGTGTTTTGTTCCATTCACACATTTGACTTTATTATTAGTCTGTCTACGTCTCCAAAGCTCAAAATGCTCCGTTTCACCTCGTGATGTCATGAAGAGGTAGTTTTCATGTTAATAGCTCTTTATCTTTTACAGTGAAACAGCCTTTGTCTTTTGCTTTTACCTTTAGTTCAGTAGAGATTGGCCATTCCAGGTCTGAAATTATCCATATGTGAACATGTGGTGAGTTTAAAAACACAGTGGACCACTTCCGTATCACCGCATGAAGTCACAGTGTTTTACATTTGAGAGAAGAACTCGGCCTAAAGCTGCAGGGTTTTTAAATATGTGTGAATAAAACAAAACTCCAGGTCTGTCTGTGATGAGGAAAGTGCATTAGAACAGATCAGAAAACTGTCACATGAAATGAAGCAGAAGTGATTCTCTGTTTGGCACTAGCTCCAGTGCACACGTGTACCCAGGCTTTCCACTTTATGCTGTTGTTACAAAACTTCAAACTTTTGATTCTATATGACAAAAAAACATAAAATGTCTATAATGTCCATAGTCATTTCTATAGTTCTGATATAGATCCAATCCATAAAAAAGGAAAATGGAAAAGTCAAATGGGTGCATAGAGGTCACATCAGTAGCAGAGGATCCTGTTTTTAATGTACTCTCTGCAGCAGATCAATCCCCATGACTTGTCTCCATGGAGATGTTGGTGCTTTGTCTGGAATGTTCCTCAGTATGGGACTAAATGTGTCTAGTTCCACTGAGAGAAGCAGCTGAATCAATATCGCGTCCTTGGACACAAACAGGTGGCAGACCACACACCAGAAATGTCACACAGTGTCTCTTTAACAGGCCCAACGTGTTATTTCCTCATCCAAAACAAACCTAATGTTGTTTGTTAACGTTGGTGATTAATTTCTTCAGTAATGCCATGGGGTGGTGTCTCCATGTGTAAGAGCACTTTCACCTTCACCTACACTCATCTCATAACCGGTCTTATGTAAACAGTCACAGTGCCGACAGTGTTTGGTGCCCAAACACACTGGACCTGAAGGACACAGTTGTATAACTCAGACTTTCTGAGATCTGCACATGTTGAAAAGTTTAACACCATACAAGTCTTGACTGGGAGCACCTGGTTTAGTTTGGCTCTAGTCCTGGTTCAGTTTAGTCAGACTCTGTTTAGTGTCTTTGTTCACACTTGATTTAATCCTGCTCTTGTCTTCTTCATTAGTTGTTCCTTAGTTACTAATGCTTAGATACTGTAATTAAATTAGATTTGACATAATAGCAGTAGTGTTACTAACACATTACAATGAACTGTACTGTAGTTAAATGAGTTAGTTCCCCTCAGACATGACTTGTGCTGTCAGGTAGTGTCGTCATGGAGATGTTACTCATTTGTGGAGCTGATGTGACCACATCTGACAGTTTAAATCATGTGTTTACCTCTGTTTTAATGTCTTGAATAAAACATGAACATATTTCATTGATTTACATAATGTTACAAACAAAGTCATGCTAAACTACTCCAAGTTACTTTCATGAGGCAGTAACTAAGTAATGTAGGCCTATACTATATATTCATTAACTAGTACTGGGTAACTAATGACTTTGGTAAAGTGACTCCCCCAGCACGGGTGATGGTAGTTGTGGTACAGTGCGCTGTCCCGTGCCGGTCATAAGACGATGCTTAAACACGGTGAGATGGACTCGCATGACCTCCGCGGTGGGTAGATGTGTGTGGATCCTTCCTCATCCCAAAATAGCGCCGTGTCCGGATATAGCCGCTGCCTGCGCTCCTCGTCATGATCCGTGAGAACGCGGCGCACAGGCGGAGAGGGAGAGGGGCGTCGTGCGGCGCACGGTGCCAGCGCAGCTCTGTCAGGGAATTCCAGCGCGGCGCGGTGACGTCACGCCGGGCCTACGTACGTGCCTCTGTTTGGTGCCGCTGCCTCTGTGCGCGAAATGTGTGCGCTGGCCCTTTAAAACAGGGGCTGAGCGAGTAGTGCAACCCGATCCGTCTGTGCGTGAGCGACAGGGAGCCAGCCGAGGAGAGACGCACTCAGCTCGACGCTTCGACCCAGGACAACACGGAATATTAACAGCCAGCTTTTTTGTTCACGCGGACTAAATAGGACCGAACCCGATTTGGGAAGTGTCCTGTCGGGCGGGTTCGGAGCGGAATAAGCGGCCGGAGAACTACAGAGATCTCTCCACCGGCTGGGTTGGATTTTCTCCGCTCACTCAGGGCGACAACACACGGATAATACCCTTTAAACCTCCACACATCTATATGGGACATGTAGGCTCGTATTTGCCCGGACCTGGACACACGGTGAGCGCTGACTTGACTATATTTGACCCGTAGTTTTCTTTGCTTTGCTTATGATTAGTGTTGGTGACGAGTCGCTCATGTTAGAACTGTAAAACACCACAGTTAAGTTACGAGCTGTGGGGTTTTGCGTTTGTATAATGTCAGTCTTCTAGTCACCAAGTCTTCCAGTTGTTTCTGATGAAGTTGCCAGTGACGAATTTCGGGGGGTACTTTGTGCGTAATTGTGAAACGTCCCTTTGATCCCACGCGTAAATTTCCTCCCCTGCCTGGTGCGTAAAAGCCTTCCCGTGCGTTATGGCTCGCTTTACCGGAGGCTTTTAATCACCGGAACACGTGGATCCATTTGTGCTTTGCGCTTGGAACGAGCGGTGCCACAGTAGTCACCTCGGATAACCCCATACGCGCTCGGCAGCTGTGGATTTTGTCTGTCTGCCTCTCTCGTACTCAAACTCTGCGCTCCCCCTCTTTCTCTTTCTCCCTCTCTACGTGGAGCCTTTTCACAGCCATAATTACGCAAGGTTATAATTAGTGTATTATAAATCATAAGTTACTCAGGACTCGTAAACACACGCTTGGAGAAGAGAAGAAGTGTGTGTGTGTGTGTGAGGGAGAGAGAGAGAGTATAGCGAAGAGGGGGGAGGGCAGGGAAGAAATCGCCTGTGTAAGGAGATCTCACGGCTATTGTGTGCGCGCAGAGGAGGAGTGGGGGGTGGGCGCAAGGGAGCATCGAGGTCGCCAGCCTTATAAAGTGAATGGATACGCGCTGAGGCCCCCCCCCCTTTCCAAAGTCAATTCGGCATCGGCACAAAGAGCGGCTTTGAAGGGAAGTGATTTGCATCGTCTTTAGGGGTGAGGTGGGGGAGGGACGGGGGTTGGTTGGCAGGGGGGTTGAGAGGGGGGGCATGTTTGGGTCTGACCGCTGTTATGTCCACAGTGAAGTCCACGGGAATCGGTAAACAGACCCGCGGCGTGATCCATCCTGCGCTACACCACGGCGAACCTCCCCGAACCATAAATTATTTTTAGTTTACTCCAACGCTATATGAACTCTACAACTTTTTAAATTATTTTTTAGAGATTAGGGGAGGAAACTAGATCGTAAACAACGAATTACACGCAGAAGGTACGCGCAAATAGGCTTTTAAAAGTAGCAGGCTCGCTTACAACAGCGCTCCTGAATGCGTAATTGGCACGCGTCATTTTCGTCCCACTTAAACTCTCGGGGCTGGCGCGTTGCATCACCGCTGTTCAGAGGCAGCCAAGACAAACCCGATTGTGTCCGACTCGGCTGACTGGGTGTGTGTGTGTGTGTGTGTGTGTGTGTGGGTAGGGGGGAGGGGCGCGCACAGCCTACCGTCACCAGAGCGTAATTGTACTGCCCCAGTGAACCAGCGCGCAACGACTCAGCAGAAGCCACGAAAGGAGAACGTAGGTACGCTACCGTGGGGCCCGGCGCGTTTGTCGTGTAGGCGAGAGGAGACGACTTCAGATGCGCGCACTTCCGATCAGTCTCCTCGAGTGTTATTGCCATACACGTGCGCTTTGATGTCTGGGGTCGTAAAAAGTGAAAGTAGACCCGAGAGTCCCCCTCCGCCTCGGCGTGCGTGCGTGAATGTGTCTGTACTAGTAGAGCGGGTGGAGGAGGGGTAGATGCCAGTGATGGTGTGATAAAGGGCAGACGTAGGAGGTTTACAGGGAACATTTCTTTTTACAAATGCTTGATCGCTTCTCAGTAAGGTCGCGCTGATCATTCGAAATGGCACCGTGGTGATACCGGCGTCATCCTAGTTTGGGTGTGATTTAAACCCGGGCCTGAAGGTGTTTTAAAGGTCTGCGGTTACGGTCTGCTGGATACTCGTCTCTGGAGATGTTATTGCGTTTCCTGGAATGTCCCACAGTGTGGCATTATAGTGTCTGTCTCATGATGAGCATGTGAGCCCATCAGGTTTACAGAGGCAGCGCTGCTCACAGTGAACAAAAGCAGGTTTCACTTCAGCCCTTTCCTGTTTTAGCCAGTCTGTGTAGGCATAGTAGTAGTAGTAGTAGTAGAAGCTGTAGTAGTAGACGCTGTTGTAGTAGTAGAAGCTGTAGTAGAAGCTGTAGTAGTAGACGCTATTGTAGTAGTAGAAGCTGTAGTAGTAGTAGTAGAAGCTGTAGTAGTAGTAGTAGAAGCTAGTACTAGAAACTGTAGTAGCTATAGTAGTAGTAACTGTACCTTAGAAGAAGTAGTAGTAACTGTACTTTAGAAGTAGTAGTAGTAGCTGTACCTTGGAAGCAGTAGTAGACTTAGAAGTAGAAGTAACTGTACCTTAGAAGAAGTAGTAGTAACTTTAGTAGTAGTAGTAACTGTCCCATAGAAGTAGTAGTAGTAGTAGTAGCTGTGCCTTTGAAGTAGTAGTACCTGTACATGACTTTTAAATAATTTTTTTCAAAATTGCATTTCTAAACAAAGCCATACGAACACGTCCTCCACATGTAAATGTTTGTAAAGTACTTTCACTTTCTCCTTTTCCCCTCGGGTCTTTCTGGTCTTTTCTGCTTCTTATATCCTGGTGAATTTACCACCTTGTACCTTTTATGTAAGCAGTTCAACAGCCTGGAGTGGCCCAGCCCCGCGCCTCGCCCGCCTGCACTTTGTGCCCAGTGTGGAGCCGTGCGGGGCGCCATGCACGCTCCAGGCGGGGGCGGGGGCAGGGCACAGTGGCATCATGGGAAGTGGGTCAGTAGGCTGCAGTGAGAGTGCCGAGTCATCGGCCTGTTCTGAATATAACAGGGCAGGACGGGCAGGACGGGCAGCTACACCCGGGGGGAAGTACTCAGGTGTACACAGGAGGGATACTGCATTGTTATAGTAGTACTGGGTTGTAATTATGGTGTAGGTATACTTATTAAAGGTGCATTATGTAACTTTTCTGGAGGAGGATACACTGTCTGTTTGTTACCATGGAGTAGTAGAAGTAATTTTACCTTAGAAGGAGTAGTAGAAGTAACTGTACCTTAGAAGTAGTTGTAGAAACTGTCCTCAGACATAACAGTACCTTAAAAGTAGTAGAAATACCTACAGAATTTTCAGTCCTGCTCCCGCAGTCTTCAGTCCTGCTCCCGCCCGCAATAAGCTTGCCTTAAAAGGAGTAGAAGTAACTGTACCTTAAAAGTAGTAAAAAGTAACTGTACCATAGAAGTAGTATTAGTAACTATACCAGAAAAGTTACATGAAGATGATTTACATACTTGATTTTAATTAGATTATTTGCCTTATTCATTATGTTGTGTATGTGTACTGTGATTACTCTTCTGACACATCATCTTATTAGAATTTTTTAAAAATACAGGAAATTTAAATCCATAAATATATATAGAAATCCATCTGCACTTGTCAAAACAACTCCAAATTCTGAATTCTAATCATTTAACTCAATTTTCGTTTTTGCAGTGAGCCCTTCTTTCTGGGGTCTCTGTGTGAAATTCATCCTTTCAGTGTCAAAGCGCTTTGTGTGTGTAGCTCTGAGTATGAGGATAGTGCAGTGCAAAACCTTTACTACACACTGCTCCAGACTGTGCAGGTGGAGGCTCACCTATGGACAAGCACACAGAACACGCCTAAAAACCAAGCAAATATTGGTTTGGTAGATAGTATTCAGCACTTTGTGTATTTTGAAAAGCATTGTACAAATGGTGTGTATTATTATTGTATTTGTATAGAAATTCAGCTGCATTTAACCCATTCTTCAACCACTGTCTCTCATCCAATTGAGTCAAAGTGAACTTTACTGTCAATTCCACCATGTAACAAAATTACACAGGGGGAAAACTCCAGTGTGCAGTTAAGAGCACGTTCATGTGATTATCTTGAGTGCGTTGATTAGCCTGATGGCCTGTGGGAAGAAGCTGTTGCATAGTCTAGTAGTGTTGCACTGCTGCTGCGATAACGTTTGTCGGAGGGAGAACGGTTCATGTGCTGGTGGGTGGCGTCCTTGACGATATTGATGACTCTCTTGCAGCAGCGGGATGTGTACAAGTCCTGAATGGCTGGTTGGGGCTGTCTGCTGAGCTTTTCTGCGGTCCTCACCCTCTGTAAGGCTGAACAGCTGCCGTACCAGACTGAGAGGCTGCTGGAGAGGATGCTCTCAACCACACTCGTGTAGAAGGTGGTGAGTGCAGAAGGAGGAAGGTCAGCTCTCCTCATCCTGCGGAGGAGTTTGTATATCATGTAGTTTTCTCATCACAAACGGACTCGGAGTTGTGTTTTGTTTCATTCACACCCGCCCTACTTTGCATCTTAGATTTGAGGAGATCAGCAGGTTTGGCCTGGATCTAGGTCAGGACTACTCGACTGAAGATTAGCCCAGTGTGCATGTCTTAAGTTAACCTCACGTCCCTATCGATGCCCAATCTCCTCTGATCTCAGAAGCTAAGCAGGGTTTGGCCTGTTTACTACTTGAAGGGAGGCTGCTGGGAGGAACACCAGGGGCCACAGTGAGGCAAACCGTTGTTGTGTAATTAAGCAAGGCACTTCAGATACATTGTCTTGTATGAATGTGCACGAGGGCGTGTCACGTTTGTCAGTCTTCCCCAGGGCGGCTGTGGCTGCAATAGTTCCTTACAGCTACTATAGAGTCAATAAATAACACACAAAACAGTATAGCAAATTTGAACGTCTGGAAATGCTCAACATAAGACAAACTGTGGAAAGAAACCACTCCAGAAACTCCACATGGAACGAGAACTGAACCTGGTAGCTTTTTTTTCTGCAAGGCGATAGTCCAAACCGTCAAGTGATCATTGTCAAACCAAAACAGTGATGGAATTTGCCAGCTCAGCAGGGAGGACGGGGAGAGCCACAGAGAGCAGAGCCTGGTATGTGAAGAATCAGAGCAAGGGTCCTGCGTCGAAGCCACGGTCAACTCCAAATAGTGTTGTTTGTGAATACCCCGGTGTCCATCTGCTCCGCCCCCCTCCTCTGGCTCATGTCTCCGCTTTACTCAGTATTTCCCTGCAGAACAGTTGGGCAGTTTTATGTGCTATTTTAGTTTTTGCTGTTTGGTTTTCCAGTTACATAACCTGCAAAGCCTATTTTCACTTGAGTATTTTGAGCGTTGTGTACTTGTTTATTGACTCTGACATAGAGCTGAGTCAGCGGAGCATAAGTCTGGATGTAATTTAACTTTTGTTTAGTTAAAGTTTGTTAGTTTTCGTATATAATGTAGTTTCCTCATCACAAACAGACCTGGAGTTGTGTTTTGTTTCACTCACAAACCCTGCGTATTGAGGCTAGAGCTCTTCTCTCAAACAGAAAACACTCTGTTCCACCTTGTGATGTCATGTGGCAGTACAGGAAGTGCTCTGTTGTGTTTTTAAACTCCACACACCTTCAGTAGAATCATTTGGATGATTTCAGCCCTGGAATTGCAGATCTGTACTGAACGAAAGGTAAAAGGAGCTTTTCTCTTGAAAACGGCCGCTTCATGACGTCACGAGGAACAGAGCATTTTGTGTTCTGGAGCTGTAGACAGACTAATAAAGGGTTACTTAAACATGTGTGAATGAAGAAAAAAAAATCAAAAACAGGTCTGTTTTTGAGGAGGTAACAACAGTTGAGAGAAATGGGATGGTTTTCTCATCAGGCCGAATTTTGGCTTCATCATGTGTCGTGCTTTGTGTTGTATAGATGGAGTAACGAGAAGCGAGAATCCCTCACGACCATCAGCAGTCACAGGTCGCCAGAATATCAAACCAAATCTAGTCGCCTCTTGTGAGGGTTTCACTGTTGCAGTCGTTCGTACAGTGCAAGAACATGAATCGTGAGCTGTGAACTTTTAAACCCTGAGATTTGGTCGTACAGTTTGAGCTGGAGCTGAGGGAAACCATCGAAAATATCATAAAGTGTAGACCCGGCTTAATAGTGACGCTAAAATAAACTGAAGTACGTCTTTTGAGCGCTTCACCTTTGACTTCTGCACAAACATATATATATATATATATATATATATATATATACTTTATTTTTTAAGCTTTAAGAAAACATTTTCTATATAAACCATATCCACCCAAAAAAACAGAATAAATAAAATAAAATAAGAATACAAAAAGATAATGATAGCAGTAATAACAACAATAATACTTTTGTCATTCTTCTTCTTCTGCTTCTTCTCCTTCTTCTTCTTCTCCTCCTCCTCATGAGTTTATGAAATCAGATATTGTGAGAATCCATCTTTCTGTGCATGAACTGACAAAAACTCACAGAAGAATCACATTTCAGAACATGTTTGTGCAGATTTGTGCAGATCTAAACTACGGGTTTATCAGTTTTGATGCAGAATATGGAGGAAATGATGGTGCTTTTTGCAGCCTTCATGAATTGTGAGCATTCAAATTGTGATTTTAATTTGATTGCAACACTAATTAAAAAACAGTGTCAGTGCCTAGTTTAATTTTGATATTTTATTCTCTCTGGTTTATAGGAAGTTATGCTGCTTAATGCGCTGCATTTAAATTCCCAGATGGCAAAAAGTATTCACTTAATACCATAAAAATAAGCTTGGATCAGAGGTGAACTTTAAATTAAACACTGGAAATAGAGGTTGGAATCAGTTTTTAGTTTGACACTAAAACGTAATAATGAAATAACAAACGGTTTTCCCATTTTAGTGTTGTTGTTTATTGAAATTCAAAAGACCAAACGGTGCACTTCAGCCCTAAATCAAATGTAGCTTCTCTTGTAAAGTCAGCATAAAGAACCTCGCACCCTTTGGACTCTCCCTTTGTCTCCAGCTGAGCAGATCGGCAGAAGCACACGCACCTCACCTGACCCCCGGGGGCCTACTTCCTGTTTCTGCTTACTACTTCCTGTGTGTACGTCATCTTCCTGCCCCCTCCCTCGTCCGGATCCTCGGTCACGAGTTCAGTCACCGTCGCCGCCCCTCTGTACGACCCATTTCCACATAAACAGGGCGAGGGGGCCGAAGGAGAAAACAACATTTGTGGGTGTTTATGGGGAAGTTGACGCGGCCAGGGAAATTCTGAGATTATGAAAATCAAATCAGCAAATCTTCTAAGAACTGTTGTCATAACTGCGAAAGTGATGATTCGTTTAACTGAGAACGAATGTCAGGAATGTCGTCTATTTAAGTGTGACTCTACATAGGCTCTGATAAGTCCTGGTTTAGTTCTAGTTAAGACCAGAGTAACTTCTAGTTCAGCTCTCGATGCTGCTTTCTGCTTTAGTCTTTTTTTAAATAATTTTTTTTCTTAGTAAGTTCTGTTTAAAATGTGTTTAGCCTGATTCGGGTTTGTGCTGATCTGGTGGAAGTCGTCCTGTTTTGTTGGAGTGCAAGATTTGGTAAAAAAAAAAAATTCAATTCTTATTTTTGCAATTTGTGTTTTAATTATAGAATTCTGTTCAAAGTCCATAAGAATTGCCAAAAAAGACTGAAATCTGAGCTGACAAACTAACACAAGAATAACATTTCAGAGCCTATTTGTACAGATCTAAACAACAGGCTGAGGCTTTTTTTTTTGGAGATATTTTTTTTATTTGTCTAGGAAATGAAAGTACTTTAAAAACTACTGCCTTTGTTCAAATTTTGATTCAACCGTGTCTCGGTTTAGTGTAGATACAATTTAAGAAACTGTTTAATCTTAGTCTGGTTTTCGTTGGCCTCCCGATCTAGTGAAATTCAACAATGGTCAGAAAATATCCGCCCGGTTTGATTGTCAGGTGGTGTGCAGTATTTCAGGCGGCTGTGACCCGGGATCTCCCCAGCGCTGCGATGATGTAACGCGGCCGCAGATGTTGTCGGGGGATGCCTCTGTTTTGTGACTCATGAGGGACTTTCCCTGCGAACGCACTCGGGCAGATTATCATTCAGATGTTTGATCGACGAAATGCAAACCGCTGTGTCATTTCCCTGACGTAATGACGAGATACAGCAAGCCGAGCGTGTCGTACACGTCCACCAGAAACATGCAAAAAATGACTTAACGGCACATTTAAGGTCCTATATTACGCAAAGTACTGTGTTCTGGAAATTACCCTTAACTTAGCCTAGTGACATCATTAGGTTCTTTCGTGTTTTTAAAGTCCATACACAAAAGTTTATTGTCTTTAGTAAAAAAAAATTTGGCTATATCGTAAAAACAGTTCAAAATGAGACTGCTGTGTCTATACTTTCCTACCTTCAAAGCGAGTTTATAGTCAGCAAATCAGGAAGCACTTAGCTATTCGCATGCTAGTTGCTGTTACTGTGACCACAAAACTCTGCTCTGGTCCCTGTGCGTTACGCAAAGCAAACTAACGGCGATAAAACGGTGAATATTCAGTGCATTTGAACGTGTTTTTGCGCTTGTGTGTTTCAGGGAGTAGGAGTTTCCAGGGAGATGGTCGGCTGCCGAAGCTGAGGCCAGACACAGCTGTGAATCAGTATTGCGGTGCTACTTTTAAAGGTAAGATGTGCGCTTCTTGTGAGCTCGCGAGACTCCGCCTGCTCGATGTCATGAAGGCAGAAGTGCTCGACGCTGTTTTTAAAGTTCATCCGTTTTTGCCCAGCTCGTGGTTGCGCTCGCTGCTCAAATCGAATTCACTACAAGCAGCAAAGTGGTATTTAAGTCGAGGCACCAAGTAGCAGTCAAAAAATTACCAAGTAAGCGTAAAAAAGAACTTTTATTATAAAAAGTACTACTCAAGAAAGCGTAATGGTAACAGTCAGGACGCAACATGTGGTTATAATTTGAAGTGAATGTAATGTGAAGGAGAAAATCTGTTTTTATTTTAAAGACAGAAATGAGACAAACCATATCATATCTGAAGTGGCAGGAAAACACAAATGTTCAAATCATTTCATAAGGTCCTCATAAGGTGGTGTAGGATAGAGTACTTTTACACTGGAATATATGGAATATATTACTCAACAAAAGTACTAAGAGAAGCACAATTTATTAAAAAGGTTATTCAAGTAAATGTAAATTAGTTCTGGGTAGCAGCTATTTTTTCTTCCTCACAGTTGAACTTGCAGCATATTTAGTCAAGTTTATTTTGACTTACAACCAGTAGAAGTAGAAGTAGTTTTTCACTGAGAGTACTCTGGTTACAAATCACAGTAGGACTACATGCACATATGTTTGCATGTATAGAACCAGGATTATATATACCTGGCCAAGGTCAGTTCACATCCTCCATACGTGATAAGAATGGTAAATACTGCTTGTACCACTGCTCCCAACGTACCTGTACATTCCCACAGTTTCACAGGAAGTGATCTGTGCTGCCGTCGTGTCCACTCGACCTCCTCATGTGGACCACAGCAGTGAAGAGCCTGACTGTATTTGTGCTCTAAACTATCTACCCCCAGCTTTCGTTTGTGTCCTTTTATCTCCCTCTTTCCTCTCCTCCTATCCGCTCTCTCTATCACGCCTGTCCTAATGAGATTAACCCACAGGCAGCACTCCCAATGATCCTATCCTGCCTAGAGCTGGCCCTGCTCCAGGTCTGCCCCAGCCTCCTGCCCTCTGCTGGCTCCACACCAGCCCTGAGCATCTGCTGTGCCTCCAGAGCCTACACCTGTGCCCCAGAGACAGGCTCCTCCTACAGGACGCACACAGTACTGCACTGACACAAACAAAGAGCTGAGCCTGTACTGTTGTTGTGGGAATACTCTCAACAAAAGCTCTGTGTGGTTCTTGCGAGACCAGTGTGTGGATAATAGAAGTCACTGTCCCTCACACCTGAACATGTCCCCTCCACACACTTTTATTCTGCTTTTCTATGTCTTCATTCTCCTTTGCTAAGCCTGTGAGTGACCTGAGTCTGTTTGTCTTACAGTTTGGTGCTGATCGCTCAGTGTTGACTGTCATTTTCGGTGCTGGAGTGAGCACTCTCTCTGCTACAGTGGAGGGCTCTAAACACACAGCTAGTCTGGTAAGAACAGCACTGTGTGTAGTTCTGTTACAGTACAACTGTGTACTTTAAACTTTATATTACAGTATAATTGTGTACTTAAAGTTTAAAGTACACAATTATACTGTAATATAGAGTTTACAGTACACACACTTAGACTGTAACATAGAGTTTAAAGTACACAATTGTACTGTAATATAGAGTTTAATGTTTAAACTCTATATTAGAGTAGTGTGTACTTTAAACGTTATATTACAGTATAACTGTGTACTTTAAACATATTACAGTATAACTGTGTACTTTAAACGTTATATTACAGTATAACTGTGTACTTTAAACGTTATATTACAGTATAACTGTGTACTTTAAACGTTATATTACAGTATAACTGTGTACTTTAAACGTTATATTACAGGATAAGTGTGCGTTGAACTAATCATTAATCATAAATTACTGTATAAGAGTAAATATAGTGACACATGCTTGTGTTTGTTTGTAGGCTGGATGCATCACGCGGTGGAGCCGTTTGGCGGGCGTGGCACGCGGGACTCCTTCCCTCTGGACGGACTGAGCCGGGGCCCATGGGGTCCTGTGGGGGGCCGCCCCTGGCAGCCGTCTGCCAGGTACCTCCTTACACACACAGTGCTAACCTGAGTGTCTCTGCTCTCGTCTTTGTTCTCATGCTTGTGCTTGTGTTCAGGTGTGCACCTGGAATGAATCAGCACCAGCTTCTTCCTCATCTACCTCCTGGTCCAATCGGACTCAACCATCACAGTAAATTCTTCAACAATGGGTGAGTTACTTGTCCACAATGCAAGTCCTTTGTAGTGAGACTGTGAATAACATTGCTGTTTCTACAGACCCATTCGTGGTGAGAAGATGGAGATGCCTTCTCAGATGTTGGCAGACCTTCAGAGGGAGCAGAGACCTCCTCATTTAGCCCCCCCTCCTCACAGGGCTTGGGAGCACCTGGGGCCCCTGTACAACCCTCCTCTCCAGCCTCACGGGCCTGTGGTGCCCCTGCCCGGTGAGCACTCGGTGCGGCTACACAACATGGGGATGGGCTACCCCACTGGAGGGCCTCCTCTGAACCCACACCTGCCCCCCAACAGGCCCAGCCAGCCCCTCAAGGTACCCCTTTGACGACAGCTTACAAATGCCTGGCTGACTGTTTGTATATGTGTGTATTCATTTTGGCCCGATCTGTTTCAGTTTTCAGGTTCTCAGGAGCAGCACGCTCCCCGGGGCCCCCCATTGCCTGGTGATGACATGTGGGCTCAGGTGCACCAGGTGAGAGCGCTCTGATTGGCTGGTACCCAGTGTCATCATGTCTCCTGGACTCTGGGGTAAATCAGGTGTTTCCAGTATTTTGACAGTAGACGTTGTTCTTTGTACAGCAGCGGGGCTACCCTGGGAAGATGGTTGGGGGTCACCTGAAGAGGCCGGGCCCTCCTCTGCCAGAGCACTCGGTCATCCAGCACACTCCACTGCCAGCCCTGCACCCCAGCCCCCGCCTCACAGACGACTGCCCCAGCCCCAGCAAGAGGAAGAAGGGGCTCGAGCAGGTACACACTGGACCAGTCCGGTCCTGCTCATGGGTGTGTCATGTGTTTGTGGTGCTGATGTTTTTTTCTCCTCTCTCTTTAAGCAGCAGTTCTCAGGGCCTCCTCCACAGCCCTTAGCCCATCCTCTTCCTCCCAAACCTGCCTTCTGGAGTCCTCTTCACAAAGACAGCTCCTCTTGGCAGAACCACACCCCAGAACGCAAGAAGCCAGCTCCAGATATTCAGGTCGGTGCACTTGACAGAACCTGAGGAGCAGCATACTCGCTCCGAAGTGTCAGATCTGTGCTTTGAGCTCTATACAGTCTCCAAAAGCAATGAACTTCTGTCTCTGTTTACATTTCAGGAAAGCAACAAACAGAGTCTGGGGCACTTCACCCCCAAGTCCTCCCCTGCCCCATCCCCCCACACTAACTCCTCTCCAGGGAGCTACAGGCAGTGCTATGGCTCTCAGCTGTACAAAGACAAAATGGAGCGACCGCCGTATTCCATGTCCAAGCCCCCAGGCCCACCCTGTCCACCCAGCCCTTCCCTGGAGCCTCCCAGAGGGGCACAGCCAGGCGGCTGCAGAGCTCCTTCTGCCATGGCACCCAGTCCGAGCAGAGGAGGCAGAGAGTACACAGCCAACCAGCCATCACCAGCAAACCCCCCTGTGAGCAGCAGGAGCAGCAGTGTGCCTTACAGCCACTTCTCTGTGCCCCCTCCTCTCAACTCTGCCTCGCTCCCCCAGCAGAATCACAGCGGGGCTGCAGAGCCCTGGAGGGCCCACAGGGCCCCTGCCCAGCCTCTGGTGAGTGCTCCTCCAGGCTGTAACATACACGCTCTGAGCCTACCTTAGTATGTCATAAACACTGAGCACTGTTTAAGGGCTGCACACAGTTCTTTTTCTGTCTTCATGACATAACTGCAGGAGGAAAGTGACTCAAGCTGCCCAGTGTAAAAATGTTGATTACAGCTGATATAATCCCACATGTAACAATCATAACTGAGACAGAAAAAGCAAACACGCACAGCCAAGGGCATGAAACTCCTCCACTTTTTGCTTCATGGGCTAAATCTTCCCTTTACATTTTCTGTGTATTCACTCTCTCATGAGCTTTGTCTGGAGTTGTAATGTTTTTCCTGTTTTGTGTTTGTAGGAGTGCAGCTCTTACAAGCCCACAGGACAGCTACCTCAGCGTACTCCAAACACTGTTCACCAGCGGCACCACCCCAATGCCCCTGCGCCCTCCACCACCAACCCCCCCTCTGCTCCCCCCAGCCGCCCCCCTGTCATCACCACGAACCCTCCTCCCCTAAAGCAGCCCTCTTCAGCCAGCAGCCCTGTCACCACGGCACCCCACAGTGGTAGCCCTGTGTACAGCAACGGCAGCTGCACAGGACGCTCCTCTTCTGGCCCCTCCACCTTGGACACTCCGTACAACCAGGCTCGCAGTCGGGTGCTCACATCCCCACACACAGCTCACAAGTCCCCCCCTCTGAGGTCGGAGCAGCCCCAGTACTCTCCACCTCAGGCCTCGTCCCTGTTCTCCTCTGGACCCATCAGGCCCGGGAACAGCATCATTACAAGTGTGTCTGATCCCCCCCGGAGTGCCCCTCGGACCAGTCCAAATCTGCCCAGACCGAGTGCCCCAGCCGCCCCTACCCCCACCTACCCACAGTCCATCGAAGAGGCTCTAGACAAGCTGGACGCAGAGCTGGAGGGACATATGCAAGCAGAGGAACAGAGGAGGAGAGAGAGGGAGGAGGAGGAAGAGAGGAGAAGAAGAGAACGGGAAGAGGAGGACAAGAGGAAGGAGCGAGAGAGGGCCGAGGAGGTGAAGAGACAGCAGGAGCAGGCGAAGAAACAGAGGGAGCACCAGGAGAGGGTCAGGAGACAGCAAGAGGAGGAGGAGAGGTGGAGGAGACAAGAGGAGGAAGAGAGGTGGAGGAGACAGGAGGAAGAGGAGAGGAGGAAAAGAAAAGAGGAAGAAGAGAGACGGAGGAGACGAGAGGAGGAGAGGAGAGCCCAGCTGCCGAGAGAGGAGCAGGAGCACAGCAAAGCCAAGGAACTGCACGCCATGGAGAACCTGGAGAAGCTGTTGAGAGTGAGCCCCCCTCAGGCCCCCCCGCCACCGCCCCTGTCCACCGTCCCACCCGCCCCGTGGCTGGGCAGCTCAGAGCGGCTGTGCCCGCCCCCACTCACCCCTCAGACGGAGTACGCCCGGGAGAAGCAGAGGCAGAGAGCCATGTGGAACAGCAGCAGTACACTCTACCCTCCACCCACACACAGTACCTCACACCCCCACAAGCCCCCGGCCATGCAGCCTGCTCCAGGACAAGCCAAAGACTCAGCCCCTGCCATGGCACTTAGAGATCCCCCCAAACTGTACCAAGCCCCTCCACCACCACCACCCCTCTCAGGCCCCGTGCACAAGGCCAGAGCCAGTGACTGTAAGAGCTCCACTCAGTTTGAAGAGGAGCCTTCAGAGATGTCCACTCTCCTGCCAGACGGCCTGGCCAACATCATGGCCATGCTGGATGAGTCCATTCAGAAGGAGGAGGAGATGTTCCAGAATGGAAAGGGCCTGGAGGACTTCTCCCCGGCTGTGCAGCCTATGAAAGGGTACCCATGTGCTCCAGACCTGCTCCCAGTGCCAAAGCACCAGGCCAACCAGGAGGACGGGAGCTCCAATGCCCACGCCAGCCCCCCAGTGCTCAGCCGCCAGGGCTCCCTGGCCTCTCCCTGCAGCCGCACGTCGTCTCTGAACGAAGAGGAGGAGGACTACAAACATCAGCGAGTCATCTCCAGGCCTCAGGAAGTTGGAGCAGGGAACACAGACTATCGCCACAGTGACCTGGCCAAGCTCTATGGGCTCCCCGAAGTGAAGAGTGAGGCAGACGAAGAAGAGGAAGAGGAGGACTCTCCTTCCTGCTCCCCTCCACGCCAGAGACCACACCTCCACCAGACCGGGGTCAACAGCATGTTCAAGTCTCTGGCCACAGTCCTGGAGAGCCAGAAGTACACGTACAGGGGAGGTCCGTTCGGCAGGCCCCCTCCCTCGGCGCTGCTTGGGCTCAAGTACTCGTCCTCACTGTCCCTGGGCCCAGACATCTGTCGCCAGCAACAGGGCACCTCCCCGACATCTGACTCCTCCAACCCTCCTCCCAGCCCCACTGCCCCACCAGAGTCCTACTCCCCCCGACCCAAGAACCCTCCCGCACAGGACCAGCCCAAAGCACATGAGCCCATCAAACCCATCCGGCTGATCAAAGAGGAGCAGAGGTTCACCGCTGTGTCCCAGTCTTCTCTGTCCGAGCTGGGAAAGAGCTGCGAGGTCCTGCTCAGTCGCCAAAAGCATGGCGGCTACGAGAGGACAGAGAGTCACCGCAGTGAGCACAGGGACAGGGAGAGGAAGAGGGACAAGGAGAAGAGGAAGAAGCATGGACGCAGCAAACACCAGGAGAGGAGTGAGGGCAGGAGGCACAGAGGAGATCCAGATGCTTCCTCAGCCTCCTCCTCTCACTCAAGCTCCAGCCACAGGAAACACAGCAAGAGCCACAAGGACCGGAAGGAACGGCGAGTCCTGGGTGACCTCACCCACACTCAGAGCAAAGGCGAGAAGATGGCGGAGATGTTTGAGAAGAACCACAAAGAGTCTACCAGTAGTGGCTCCAGCAGTGAGGGGCACCACACAGGTTCTGAGGTGGCCTCCGTAGGATCCAATGATCTGCTGAAGCTGAAGGCGCTGTCTGATGGTCCACCCAAAGAGCTGAAGATTCGTCTGATCAAAGTGGAGAGTGGAGACCGTGAGACGTTCATCGCCTCAGAGGTGGAGGAGAAGAGGATCCCTCTGAAGGACATCAGTATCAAGAACACAGCCAGCGAGGTCATCCGCTCCTGCAGGTATGGAACGCTTCAAAACAATGTTCAGCTGACATGGAGTGTTTTGACCTGCGTTAATTAAATTTTGATTGTAGTTAGAGATCGACCGATACTTAATGGCCAAGATTTAATTTACTACAAACTCACCAATAGCCATTTTGTTATCACAAACCTTTAAGAGAGCCGTGTAGTCATGTTTTGTGCACAGATCTCTTTGCATTCAAGTGTTCAAATAAAGCTTTGTGTGCACTAAACTAAACTAAATCCATGAAGTTTTAGTCAACCCGAAAATATTATATTTTAGCCAAAAAATATCTGCTACTACTACTAGTTTCAGTAGAATAAATGTATGTAATTTCACTCAGTTTGAATAGTTTTTTTTCCGTTTTAGTCAGCAAAAAAATGTCAGAATATGTATTAACCCTGGTTATTTTAGAGAAGGTCCACTGCGGTCACTGTGTGATCCTGACAGTTGACCCAGCAGATTGGGTTAAATGCAAGGGACAAATTGCCCAAACTGCACCACAAAGTCTGCCTAACCTTTTGCCACAGACAGATAATTTACTTAAAGTGTACTCACCAATACAGAAATCCAAAACTCAAAGTGAAATTGCATGGATTCACCTCAGTGTTCGTCTTGTATAACTGCCGCTCACCACAGACCCTTTCTTCTGTGTGTTTCGCAGAGGTGCCAAAATCAAAGGGAAGTTTAAGGAATCGTACCTGCTCCCAGCCTTCAACGTCAAACCCAACATGACGGCAGACGGACCCATCCCACGAGAGCGGCTCAACCCCCCCACGCCCAGCATCTATGTACGGCATTCTAACAGGCGGCAGGAAAAGCACTGCAGCTTTTGGAGTTTGAGAAATGTCCAATAGAGAAATTCACATCAAAACAATCTTATCTATTTCTAATTTTATTACTGACAATGTCCTTTAACCAACCACAACAACACTGGTCCTTAATGGTTCGCAGAGGATAAAACATTTCCAATTCTATGTTGATTTTAAGATTTGCTTTTCAGTATCTCTGTACTGAGGGCTGAGGCAAAACTACTTTTACTTTTACTTTTACACGAAGAAATTGTTTATAGACTGTAACACTACATCTGACAGGCAGGGGAGGATGGAAGGGCATCTGACGCACAGGGATATGAGGACAGGGGAATCATCACACGGGGAGACCGGAGGATATATCGTGATTTTTAGGTATTATGTTTCCGTTCCAGTTGGAGAGTAAAAGAGACGCCTTCTCCCCCGTGCTGCTGCAGTTCTGCACAGACCCCAAGAACCCGGTGACGGTCATCAGGGGCCTGGCCGGGTCCCTGCGCCTCAGTAAGAACATTTATCTGCTCACTTTGAAATCGGACAGGTCCATAGACGATTACATGTCTATTCTAAGTCCTATTTTGTCCCGTTGAATTCGTGTTCAGACTTAAATAAGCTCTGGTTTAATCTGTTAAATCATTGTTTAGTCTTAATTTCGACCTGGCTCCGTCCTGGCATTAGGGCTCCAACTATAAATTAGTTAAATCAAAAACACCAAATCTACATGGTATTCCTACTTAATTACAGTCGTAGAACATGGCATGTTTTGGAGGAGTCAGTGTACAGTCCGGATAATTTCATGGATCTATAATAAGAACTGGATAAGACGCTGCCTCTGTCCACGAGTGAGATCGAGGAGTGGCCCATTTACTGCAGCGCCTGTTCTGCAACGTGAGGCCAGTATTCAGGACGTAATGTGGAAGTAAAAATCTTTTTTGGCACAATACGCCAATGAGCACAAGCCATTTAAAACAATATGGTGCCATTTTGTGGTTCAGATTCCAGACTTTATTATATTTCTGTGATAATATTCTGTTTCTAGATCATTAGTCAGATCATTTCAGTATTTGATTAGTTGTGACTAGTTTAGTTTTCCTGGCCTACCTCAGTGAGCACATTCACAGGTTAGTGTTTGTCTTGCCTCGTTTTAAGTCCTTCTGCTCTGGTTTTAAGTTTCATTGGCTCTAGTTTGTGCCATCACTCGATAGTAAACATGTTAAAGCGACTTGGGGACTCCCATGTCACACAGGGTTCCGTCTAAATCAGTCTAAACCCCTGTGTGCTCTCCAGACCTGGGCCTGTTCTCCACCAAGTCCCTGGTGGATGCAAACTCTGATCAGTCCGTGGAGGTGAGGACGCAGGTGCAGCAGCCCGCCGACGAGAACTGGGACCCCAGCGGCACCAAGCAGACGTGGCCCTGTGAGAGCAGCCGCTCCCACACCACCATCGCCAAGTACGCCCAGTACCAGGCCTCCAGCTTCCAGGAGAGTCTGCAGGTGAGGGACTCGACACTCCAGCCTGCACTCACAAGAAAATAATTACACTATTTTTAAGTAATTTTCTGATAGATTTAAGTGTTCGTAAGGTTTTTTTGCAGTATACACACACAGGGGGAGTTCATCCAAAAACTATTGACGCGGAAAAAAGGAAACTGTGTATATGAAAAAGATTGAGGATTTGGAAGTGTATCAGGAGTTTTATCTGCAGCCAACTCACCTCATGGTTGCTGTCCCATATAAAGCTTGAAAATCTATATAAAATAATCATTCGACCAATAAAAATGTGTCGAATAAGACATCATTGATCAACTGATGAGACTACAGCACAGCAGAGTTCAAATCAAATGTCATATTATTAGAAAACAAATGACTAATTAAAGGATAAACCTAATCATATTGTATACAGATGTTAAAGCACAAATGTAGTTATCTTGAATGTAGGAAGAGCACAAACTTTGCCCCTGTACACTGTGCTGACCTCACCTGGTAGACCCATTACTACAAGGCATACTAATACCTTTGTACTGAACTTACATGTCCATGTTAGATTTACTTCAGAATGTTTAGAAACCTGCGATCAGTCCCATCCCAGTTCTGCTTTGTGCCCATGGAAACCTGAGCACAGAGGCTGACCGGGTGCTCTGTTCCAGGAGGAGAAGAGCAGCTCTGAGGAAGAGGAGGAAGAGGAGAAGGAAAAGGAGAAGAAGCCCTGTGCTGACACCCTGAAGGAGACCCCAAAGGACAGCACCAAGGAGAGCGGCAGGTACAAACACAAGCTGCTGCAGTTGCTACGACACAGTTCGGGTTATTAAAAAGATGTAACTCTTGAAACCAACAGAACATTTCAAGAAGAAGAAAAACAAGAATATGTAGTTAAAATGTGTTTGTTCTTGTTTTTAATACATGTTTTAATTATGTAAATAAGCTTTAGCATCTCAGTTCTTGTTTAAATTTTTTTTCTTTTTGTTTTAAATCAGCAGTGAACAGAAACCACCAGGGAAGATTATCAAATTTGGGACCAACATCGATCTGTCAGACCCCAAGAGGTGAGTGTGCGGACCCAGTGTCTCGTGTTTCACTAGGCTCATTACAGTGTGTTTGCTACTCCTCTACCACCTTGTACCAGCGTGACTGAGTTTGGTGTTGTTTAGGTGGAAGGCCCAGCTGCAGGAGCTGCAGAAGCTGCCGGCCTTCATGAGGGTCTCCTCCAGCGGGAACATGCTGAGTCATGTGGGACACACCATCCTGGGCATGAACACAGTGCAGCTGTACATGAAGGTCCCAGGGAGCCGCACCCCAGGTCAGTGCAGAACACACCCGCTGTAGTCCTCATTACACCCGCTGTAGTCCTCATTACACCCGCTGTAGTCCTCATTACACCTGATATAGTCCTCATTACGCCCGCTGTAGTCCTCATTACGCCCGCTGTAGTCCTCATTACGCCCGCTGTAGTCCTCATTACACCCGCTGTAGTCCTCATTACACCTGCTCTAGTCCTTGTGTAATCTGACGTCAGTCCTGGTTTCACTGGGGTCCAGTTTGGTTCATTGCTCCAAACATGTGCTCCACAGGTCACCAGGAGAACAATAACTTCTGCTCTGTGAACATCAACATCGGCCCTGGGGACTGTGAGTGGTTCTCTGTGCACGAGCACTACTGGCAGGCCATCAGCGACTTCTGTGAAAAGTCAGTACCTCAGTTTGTCTTTTCAGAAAACATGAGTATTACCGCTGCTTATATCTTACACTGAAAAGAGATCAAGTGCTCAAGGCCTTCATCACTTCATAGAGTTTAGTGCAACAGTATCTGACCACTTGATGTGCTCGTCCTGAACTTTAAAGTTATGAAAACATTATCAAAGCACAATGACCGTGTACGGTTGAATCCGTCTAAACAGGAGTGACAGGATTTCTAAATGTGTGATGGTGTTGCAGGCACGGGGTGGACTACCTGACCGGCTCGTGGTGGCCCGTGCTGCAGGACCTGTATGCGGCGAACATCCCCGTGTACCGCTTCATCCAGCGCCCCGGGGACCTGGTGTGGATCAACGCGGGAACAGTGCACTGGGTCCAGGCCGTGGGCTGGTGCAACAACATCGCCTGGAACGTGGGCCCTCTGCACGGTACTGCTCTGCTCCATACGCCTGCTAAACACACGGCATATACACAGGCAGTTCAATTGGAGTATTTACTGAAGGTCTGAAATACATTTTATTAATGAAGAGAAACAACATAGGATTGTGACCAGCCTTGTTTGGTGCATGGTTTAGTCATGAAGCTACATTACATTTTGAGCTCTGGAGACTTGGACTAAAAAGGATTACTCAAACATGTACAAGTGAAGTAAATTAACTGGTTATGTTTTTGAGGAGGTAACATCAGCTCACAAGAAGACATTTTGCGTGATACTGTATAGGATTTTTAAATGTTCAAGTGCGCCTAACCCTGGCTCGTGTGCTTGTGCAGGATACCAGTACCAGCTGGCTCTGGAGAGGTTTGAGTGGAACGAAGTGAAGAAGGTCAAATCCATCGTCCCCATGATCCACGTGTCCTGGAACGTGGCCCGCAGCCTCAAGATCACCGACCCCGACACCTACAAGATGCTCAAGTAAGGCTCTTTCTGCACCACCTCAAGTCCTCCTGCCTGACCATTCTCCAGCACCTGTCTGACCCTGTCCTTCTCCAGCACCTGTCTGACCCCTGTCCTTCTCCAGCACCTGTCTGACCCTTGTCCTTCTCCAGCACCTGTCTGACCCTGTCCTTCTCCAGCACCTGTCTGACCCTGTCCTTCTCCAGCACCTGTCTGACCCCTGTCCTTCTCCAGCACCTGTCTGACCCTGTCCTTCTCCAGCACCTGTCTGACCCCTGTCCTTCTCCAGCACCTGTCTGACCCCTGTCCTTCTCCAGCACCTGTCTGACCCTGTCCTTCTCCAGCACCTGTCTGACCCCTGTCCTTCTCCAGCACCTGTCTGACCCCTGTCCTTCTCCAGCACCTGTCTGACCCTTGTCCTTCTCCAGCACCTGTCTGACCTTGTCCTTCTCCAGCACCTGTCTGACCCTGTCCTTCTCCAGCACCTGTCTGACCCCTGTCCTTCTCCATCACCTGTCTGACCCCTGTCCTTCTCCAGCACCTGTCTGACCTTGTCCTTCTCCAGCACCTGTCTGACCCTGTCCTTCTCCAGCACCTGTCTGACCCCTGTCCTTCTCCAGCACCTGTCTGACCCTGTCCTTCTCCAGCACCTGTCTGACCCCTGTCCTTCTCCAGCACCTGTCTGACCTTGTCCTTCTCCAGCACCTGTCTGACCCTGTCCTTCTCCAGCACCTGTCTGACCCTGTCCTTCTCCAGCACCTGTCTGACCCCTGTCCTTCTCCAGCACCTGTCTGACCCTGTCCTTCTCCAGCACCTGTCTGACCCCTGTCCTTCTCCAGCACCTGTCTGACCCCTGTCCTTCTCCAGCACCTGTCTGACCCCTGTCCTTCTCCAGCACCTGTCTGACCCTGTCCTCTGTGCAGACACTGCCTGCTGCAGTCCATGAAGCACATTCAGATCCTGAGGGACCAGCTGGTGGCCGAGGGGAAGAAGATCTCGTACCAGAGCCGTGTGAAGGACGAGCCGGCGTACTACTGCAACGAGTGTGATGTGAGTATGAGCTGTGCACTGTGGCTTAACACGTCTGTGTGGACCTGCTTTGTACAGGAAGAACCGAGTCTGTGTCTTGTGGACTTGTGTCCCGTCCCTGACGGCGTCTGTGTGTTTCAGGTGGAGGTGTTTAACCTGCTGTTTGTGACCAGCGAGAACAGCAGTAGGAAGACGTACATGGTGCACTGTGAGGACTGTGCCAGGCGCATGAGCTCGGGCCTGGGCTCTGTGGTGGTGCTGGAGCAGTACCGCATGGAGGAGCTCATGGCCGCCTACGACGCCTTCAGCCTGGTGAGGACACACACTCTGCAGGGAGGGCTACACACACACACACACACACACACTAGACTTACACAGTTTTACAAACATGAAAAACTAAACTAATCACTTTCACAACACTTTTCTGGTAGTGAGTTTCTAAGTGTGTTTTACAATGTTCAGAGGCCCGAGCATGCTAAGTAAATGTACTTCCTGGTTCACAGACAAAGTGATTGCTGACCTCGACACACAGTGGGCAGTGTGTGTCGAGCCCATTATGTGTAAATACAGACAGCACATAGCGGAGCTTCTACGATAAATCTGTAACTTCACATTTGACTTCGGTACATGAACAAACATGTACAGGACACACTTAATTAAACTGAAATGTAATTGTTCTGCAAGTGTAGCTGTTGCTCCAACTGTAAAATAGCCTGGCCCTTTCCATTCTGTTATTTCAAAAGTACTGACCTTGGATCAGTTTTGAGTCTAACTTGTGCTTTTGCTCATCTCGGCAGGCTGCCCCCTCCAGGTGACCACACCTCACTGCACCTCTCTGCCAAAACCAAAACACACCCATGGTTTGAATCCTCCTCTCCGGTCGGACATTTGTGCTAATCATTACTGTTTACAAGACATTACCACGTCACCATCTCATCCAGGTTCCCCCAGAATGGTGCTCAGACCTCCAGCCAGCCGCAGATCAAACCAGGACTGGACTCATTTCTACTCATGTTGTTTTTTCTAATTCTGAGGTGCTGTTTTGTAATTTATTGAGTTTTTTATGATAGATCAGCTTAGATATATACCACATTGGCCTTGTAACGTCTATTTATGAGAGAGAAAAAGGAAAAATACTACTAGAGTTATGAACCTTTTTAACGCATTAAGACTTTTTTGAACAATTTGGATTTCTTCAGAACATACGGGTTGGCGCGACTGCTTTTCTGTGTTGTAAATGTTTTTTATAAATGTTATTTTTTTGTCTTGAATGCTCTCCTGGTGTTACCTTGGAGCTGTTCCTCTTTTGTACATTTTTATTTAAATGTTCCTTCTATTTATTGGAAATACCATGATTTTGTCCTAGGGTTTGTGAGTTCTCGTATTGGTCGGTGAAAGGGGCTGCTGATTTTTTTTTTTTTGTTTTCGGTGCTGGCCTCTCCGCTCCTGCCTTTTCTCTAAATATATATATGAATCTTTATCTTGAATATTAATGCCACCTTTCCTGTAGACTATAGGCACACTGCTAACATAGACTGAGGAATGCTGTTGTATGCTTATGAAAGACTTCACTTTTTTCCAAAGGGTTACTTGTAATTTTCTATGACGTAGGGGGCTTTTAGGTGAAATTGTAAGATTTTTTTTTTTTGTTGATAACAGATTTCATGGTGCTAAACTTTAGTTTTTTTTTTACTTTTTGTTTTTTTGTTCTCGTTGAAATAAGAATTCTATTTTCTATTTTTCCTGCTGCAATATCCCCTTTCCTTTGTGTGCTCATTATTTATAGCTGCACTGTTGGAGATTCCACGTGGACACCACACACCAAACTGAGCCAGACATGTCTTAAACACTTGTGAAATTGTGTGATTCTTAATAAACGCTCTTTGACAGTGATTACTTTGTTGTTTTATTACATTTGGACTTTGACAAGCTTTATTAATCCACAAGGGAAACGACTTGGACACAGGAGCTCGCACATCACGATATAATAAAATAACAAAAACATATATAAATGGTAATAATAAATTCTAAATAAGTAGTAAAAATAGCTAGAAACAGGTGTACAAGAAAAATCCAAAACCTCTACTTGTCCCCTTGACCCTCTCCCTACAGCCCTTCTGCCTCCCTGTACTAGCTCCCCTCATCACCAATATTATTCATTCCTCTCTCACCTCTGGAACGGTTCCCTCATCACTCAACACCGCCACAGTCACTCCAATTCTTAAAAAACCTGGTTTAGACCCTAATGATTTCAACAACCTCCGTCCCATTTCAAACTTACCTTTCATCTCCAAAATCCTTGAAAAAAACGTTGCCTCTCAAATTTTTGCCCACCTTAATAATAACAATCTCTATGAACAGTTTCAATCAGGCTTCCGACCCCTCCACAGCACAGAAACTGCACTCATAAAAATCACTAATGACCTCCTCATGGCAGCTGATACCGGTTTACTCTCCATCCTCATCCTTCTCGATCTAACCGCAGCCTTCGACACCATCTCCCACAGCCTTCTCCTCCATAGACTCTCCTCTATCGCACAGGTGTCAAACATGCGTAATCTGGCCCTCGGCTGATTTTCTATTAAAATATTAAAAATTTTCAGATTTTTCTGGTAATTTTCTGAGCAGCTTAGCATAGCAGCGTCTCCAGTGCTTCTGTGCCTGGCGCCTCCACCAGACAAATGAAGACTTTCCTCTGTCCAAACGCTCTTAAAGGACGATCGTTTTGACTGTTGACCGTGACCCTCATCAGCAAAATGTCAAAAACAAGAAAAGTGGAGCTGAGTGCAGGATTTTCCAAGAAAAATGGACTAATTCTTATTTGTTCACGGAGGTGAATGGGAAACCTGTGCTCGGTGTGTTTGCAACAAGTGGCGGCGCTCAAGGAATATGATCTTAAACACCACTACGAGACACTGCGAAAAATACAATAACTTGAACGGAGAATTGAGAAAACAGAAGATAAAGGAATTATTGCTGAAACTGAAGAAACAGACGTCTGTTTTCACCCAGGGGCCAAGAGGCTACTGATGCTGCTGTGAAAACAACCTGACCTAGCATAATATTATAATATTTTGTAAAATAAAATAAAATAAAATAAATGTCTGTAATAGATTTGCGTTTCTCTGCACAAATATTTGGACTTATTGCTATTTTTGAGGTATATATGCCATGAGTTTTCTGATCCGGCCCCTTTGGAATCAAAATTGGTTGTATACGGCCCCCGGACCAAAATGAGTTTGACACCCCTACTCTATCGGTATCACTGACATTCCACTCACTTGGTTCACCTCATACCTCACCAACCGAACACAGTACATTCATGTAAAATCACACACATCCAACACCTTCCCTCTATCCGCTGGGGTCCCCCAGGGCTCTGTCCTGGGGCCCCTCCTTTTTATCATCTATATCATATATCATCTATATCTATATCATCCTCCCTCTTGGTTTCATCTTCCGTAAGCACAACATTCACTTTCATTGATGCGCGGATGACACCCAGCTCTACCTTTCCTCCAGGCCCTCGTCATCACTCCCACCATCCTCCCTTATCCTCTGCCTACAGGAAATCAACACATGGTTCTCCACTAACTTTTTCATGCTAAATAGTTCCAAAACAGAAGTCACTCTCCAAATCTAACAGCTTTTCTATCAACATCAACAACTCAACTGTCCATCCTTCCCCTCAGGTCAAGAGTCTGGGTGTCATCCTCGACAGTACACTTTCCTTTCACTCACACATCAATAATGTCACCCGTTCTGCATATTTCCACTTAGGCAATATCTCTCGTCTTCGCCCCTCACCCCTCACACCACTGCCTCTAGTCCACAGCCTTGTAACTTCCCGCATTGATCACTGTAACTCTCTTCTCTTTGGTCTCCCCAATAAATCCCTCCAGAAACTGCAGCTCCTTCAGAACTCTGCAGCCCGGGTCATAACACGGACCCCCCACTATCCACCACATCACCCCCGTCCTACAACAACTCCACTGGCTCTGATCTCCACAACTTAGACTCTCTTCTACTCTTCAAATCCAGACTCAAAACTCACCTGTTCAGACTGTCCTACCTCTTATAACCAATCACACATCTTCTGTCAATCGTTTTTTTGTCATGTTTTATTGTGGTTATATGTTTGTTTGTTTTTATCTAATTTTATCTTGTTCAGTGTCCTTGGGTGTTTTGAAAGGCGCTTACAAACAAAATGCATTATTATTATTAAGAAAACTAAAAAAATAGAACTATAGTTGTATAAATACAGCACATCACAGTGCACAGATAATAACAATAATGATTAACAGGACAGGGTTATCTGTTACGTAAAAGTGAGTTTTACAGTTGGATTTATGAAGTCCGGTCCGAGGATGGACTGTAAATGTATTGTCTCGTTTATCATAGTGCAGATTAATAAGTGCCTTTAAATACCTGAAAGAGTTTTAATGTTCTGTGGGTTTAGAATCCACACAAACTGATGCCCGATACGCTCTGCTGATGTTTGGTCCTCAAATTGTTTCACGTTTTGGTTTAAAAGGCGTGTATTGCCCTACTTTCTGATCCAAGTTATCCTAAACATACATTTCAGTCACGCGTTTCAGTTCCACCTTGTGATATCATCAAGTGGTCACCGTCTTTGTTGAGCAGAGATGGCCACAGAAAGTCCTTTGCAGTCATCTGCTGGTGTGAGAAACGTTAACAGGGCTAAAACAGTAAATGTCACTCCAAAGTTTGGCAATTCCAGGGCTGGAAATGATCCAACAGATTCTAGTGAAGGTGTGTGGAGTTTAAAAACACAAAGGAGCACTTTGACATCGCAAGGTGGAACAGAGTGTTTTCTGTTTGCGAGAGGAACACAGACTAAATATGCATGGTTTGAGTGAATGAAACAAAACAACTCCACAAAACATAAAAAAAATAAAATAAATATGTGCAAAATACAAACCCTTTTAAGCCAGACAGGAAAAATAATGAATTGTTTTTCACTCTCATGTTGTATGAACAGTTTCAGACTAAGCAACCAAATCAAAATGTGCATTTGAGACACTAGTTTGTCCCGTTATGGCCACTCTGCCTCTGCACACAACTGCCTACGGCCCCAGAAAGGGCAGGTTATGGAAGAACTTGTAGGTGATGAGGAGGACCTTGTATTGGATGCGATATTGTACGGGGACCCGGTGGTGTTGGAGTGAGGATGAGGGTGACGTGGTCTCTGGAGCGGGTGTGGGTGAGGAGGAAGGTGAGGATGTGGGTGAGGAGGCGGGTGTGGGTGAGGAGGAAGGTGAGGATGTGGGTGAGGAGGAGGGTGTGGGTGAGGAGGAAGGTGAGGATGTGGGTGAGGAGGAGGGTGTGGGTGAGGAGGAAGGTGAGGATGTGGGTGAGGAGGTGGGTGTGGGTGAGGAGGAAGGTGTGGGTGTGGAGGCAGGTGAGGATGTGGGTAAGGAGGCGGGTGTGGGTGAGGAGACAGGTGAGGATGTGGGTGAGGAGGCGGGTGTGGGTGAGGAGGAAGGTGTGGGTGTGGAGGCAGGTGAGGATGTGGGTGAGGAGGAAGGTGTGGGTGTGGAGGCAGGTGAGGATGTGGGTGAGGAGGCGGGTGTGGGTGAGGAGGCGGGTGTGGGTGTGGAGGCAGGTGAGGATGTGGGTGAGGAGGCGGGTGTGGGTGAGGAGGAAGGCGTGGGTGTGGAGGCAGGTGAGGATGTGGGTGAGGAGGCGGGTGTGGGTGAGGAGGAAGGTGTGGGTGTGGAGGCAGGTGAGGATGTGGGTGAGGAGGCGGGTGTGGGTGTGGAGGCAGGTGAGGATGTGGGTGAGGAGGCGGGTGTGGGTGAGGAGGCGGGTGTGGGTGAGGAGGGTGTGGGTGAGGAGGTGGAGTTCTGGATGTTTTGCAGTATTTGCAGATGGGTGGAGAAGTACAGAAGTCGAGTCTGGATGTGGTGAAGGACTCAGGATTTCTGCGGTGGGCTGAGAGCGCGAGGAAGATGTGGCAGAAATGGAAAAACCTTCACAAGCCCTGAAAATGTAACAGTCGTGACAATAAACTCTGTTCAGTCTTAAAAAGAAGTTGTCAAAGCTCAAATTATACGAGGAGCCTCAGACCAGCTTCTGCACAGAGCCCCACGATGTCTCGAAGCATCTACAGTCAGGGGTGAAGTCGGACGTACCCTGGGCGAGATTTTCGATGGTTTCACTCAGCTCCAGCTCAAACTGTACGACCAAATCTCAGGGTTTAAAAGTTCACAGCTCACGACTCCACCAGTGAAACCCTCACGAGAGGCGACTGGATTTAAACAGGTTTGATTTTCTTTTGACCTACGATTGTCGATCAGGAGCTGGTCGTCAGGTATTCATCGGTTCCCATAAAACCTGGTGTACACTGTGCGACTTTTGGCCCTTTTTGAGCCGAGAGCACAAAGGTTCAGCTGGAGAACTTGATTATCAAACTTTATATATTGTGAATTACGTTTTCTGTAGGTTTAATGCAAAATATTTATTGTGCTTGAGGCTGAATCACTGAACCAGAAAAAATATCTACTTGCTAAAGTGTTTGTAGTATTAACTGCTGATTGGATTTTTTGAGCAAAACCTGTGATTTTTGGCCCTTTTTGAGATGATCTTTGGGATCGAGTTTTGGCTTAATCGTGTGTCGTGCTTCGTGTAGTAAACATGCGGTAACGAGAACAGATGAATCCCCCACGACCGGCTCCTGTTCGATAAAAACAGTCACACGAGTGAAAAATCGGCTCAAAAAGGACCAAAAATCGCACCATGTACACCCGGTTTTAAGCAAAATGCCAATCAGGAGTTAATACTACAACAAAATTAGTAAGTAAATATTTTTTCTAAAGTGATTCTGCCTCAAGCACAAGAAATATTTTGTATTAAACCTACAGAAAACTTAACTTACAACATATAAAGTTTGAAAATGGAGTTCTCCAGTTGAACCATTGTGCTCTCACCCTGAGTTTGAACACATACCAACGCGCCTCAGCTGCCCTCCCCCACACTCTCCACTCTCCAAAGCATGACTTATCAGCCCCCCCAACCCTGCTCCCCCTGCCCAGCGCCTCAGTCCTCCCCTCACCCCTCCACCAGGCCCGGGTCACAGAGGAGGAATGCACGAGATGGACGGTGGAGGAGGAGGAGGAGGAGGAGGAGGAGGACCACGCGGGGCTGATAAGCGTTGGTGGGTGGAGAGACAAGTGATGGTTAAGGAGGTAGACAGTGCATGTAAAACAGGGGGGCAAGTCCACATAGCTCAGCACGAAGCCTGGAACACAGCGATGCACCAAAAGTGAGAGCCAAAGTTCTCAGAAGTTCACTCCAAACAAGTCCAAACATCTCCGACGCCGCGAGAACCTTTGAGAGCAGCCGGAGAAGCACCCGAGAAGCCACCGGCCTCACCACCCTGGAGGGAGAGCAGCACCCCATGGAGCACCCAGCCGCTGTGAGTACCGCAGGGGCAGGGCACTCCTTCCTGGGGGAACAGAGACGAGAAATGAATTGTTGCAGCCGCTTTGTTTGAGACAATAGGAATATGAGACGACTCGTCTGCTAGAACATGTGAGCGAGTTGACATCAGCACGGTCACGAAATAACTGAATAAAATTAACTGAAACTGCATTCTCCATTCTTTAGCCAGTATACGATATCATCACGGTACGAACCTATGGTACGATATTTATTGTGATATTGTAGGAAAGCTCACGATATTACGATATTCTACATAATAATAAGAGTGACATTCTAAAACGCTTTGACCAGTCATTTGGTACATTTATTGTCATTAGGGATGGAACGAAATCCAAATCTCTCTGTTCGATATTTTCACCATAAACATCTCACTGTACCAGATTTATGGCAATATTTTGTGTGAATCTGCTCCTTTTTCCTCAAAAAATGCCTTCACAAGACTTCATCCAAAGAATGAAGATGTAAATGTCCTGGTTTGAGTGTGGTTGAGGACCCCAAAGCAGAGACAGAGGCGCAGGTAGATGTTAAACAGGTTATTGCCGGGAATGAAGGATGTGGTGATGGAAACTGGCTGGAGACAGACAGAGGGAAGACACAGGGGTAGACTCACGGGTCGACAGACTGGACGACAAGGTCAGGCAGGACGACGTGGACAAGCAGGACGAGGACGTAGACAAGGGACAGAGGAGGAATGAACTGACCAAGAACAAAGGATAAGGACAGAACTAAGTAGTGGAGCTGATTAGACAATGAGCTGCAGGTGAACCACGGAGCAGGTGATCCACACTGCAGCATGAGCCCAGCCACACCCCCGAGAGGAGCAGACAGACACAGAAGGGGGAACACACAACAAACACCAAACCCTGACAGTAAAAGTGCTTAGAACAGTTATTTCTTCATGTCGTCTGCACTGAAACGGAGCAAAGGATCATGGTCTATGTAGTTCCCTCTGTTTTTTTTAGCTATTTCTGCATCAGAACTGTTCATTTAAACAAAGAGACTTGAGATTCGATATATTGTGATGGTCCAGGATATTTTTGTGAGACCTTTGACGATACGATATCACCAGATTTAAAATATTGTTATATCCCTCCCGATCACCCTGTAGTTTAGACCTCTCTTTGTTAGAGATGGTATCAGACAGGGATGTGCATTGCCTTGAGTCTGACCATACGATACATATCGTGATATGCATGTTACGATATATTCCGATACTAAAACAATGGATGATATATTGCAATTTATCAATAATTACTTAGAATAATATTGTCAACTGCACCTTCACCAGAACACAACTGTATGAAATGTAAATCACAAGAACTGTGAATGTAACTAATGAAGTTTAGTGAAAAATATTATTTAAAAAAAACATTCAGATGCATTTTGAATCGATTCGAGAATTGTGCCATGAAGTATTGCGATATATCACTGTAGCAACTCATAACGTAATAACAGCTCTTAACGTAATAACAGCTCTTAACGTAATAACTGAAATGTAATAAATGTTCATAACGTAATAATCGACTCTTAATGTAATAAAATCATGAGCGCATAACGTAATAACTTCTTTGCGCATAATGTAATAATGTAATAACCTATTACATTATGAGCTCCACTATATAGCAACTCATAATGTAATAAAACCTCATAATGTAATAATGTCTTATACTGTGAGAAAAGCTGCATTAACACTGTTTATCTAAAAAAGGAATGGTTTTCAGTATATTATATGTAAATTAGAGAAACTGAGTAGCCTTTTATTTTAGTAGCCTTAAATTTGCATTATCTTTTTTTTTTTTATCTTTGCCATTGCTGCAAGGTGAAACGTTAACGGTTAACTAGCGCTTTTGAAGCAATCCTATTGTTTATTAAAGGTGCACTGTGTAATATTTTTGGTATATGTCCAGAATTCATGCTGCCCATTAACAAATGTGACCTTTTACATGAATACTTACCACAACCATCAAATTCTAAGTACTCATTGTGACTGGGAAAATTAAACTGTTCATAAATGAAAACCGCGATTTTCTCCATTTTTCAAATTTGGCCATAGACAGCAAGTTTCTATTTTTTGACATTTCAATTCACTCTAATCAGAAGAAATTAATTGACTTCTGAGTAATGGAATAACTAATATGTTAATTAATGTTAAGCAATACATTATAATAACTCAAAATGCACTTTGAGCTTAGATATCCATCTGGTCAGTTCAGTCACCCCTTGTGGGTAATGAAGTTTCTGTTTATTTTGTTTGTTTGTCTGTTTTTTGTTGGTGGTGTTGTAACCACTGATAGCATATAAAAGTATTGACAAACCCTGGCAAAAACATAACCCCCCTTGGTCGAAGTACCTAAGAATAATTGTTATAAATGTTATAATATATTGTTATTATATATTGATATAATTGTTATAATTCATAATAACTAAATAATATTAATAACTGTTAATTAATGTTTAATAATTCATCATGATTATGAATCAACAACTAAGAATCAACTAACCAACATTATTTAATCAATTAATGTTAGTTAATGACTAATAATGCATTCATTAAGTTAATGCCTTTTAAACATGTCCTTACTACTTACATTAAATACATGATACAAGCAGAAAAACATTAAATCTGCTTTATTTTAGAACTTGTAAAACTGTACACTTAACCTGAAACATGGTGATCACACAAAACATGAATGGTCACTCGGTTTGCCCTGCGAGGAATCCACGCTTAGACTGTTTCCCAGGGAATCTAGTAACCCAGCATGCTGTATTAGAAATATTGTGAGGTGAATAAATTGGCTTGAATTGAACTTCACGAATCCTGGTCTTCAATCTGGTATGTGCTAAAATGCGTTTAGGGAGATCTTGTTACGACATTGAGTAATTGGAGTCCCCTATTTCAGTTTTGAACAGCGACACCTTCAGATTGTATTTGTTTGAGTTTAAGATTGGAGAAAGAGGACGATATTTCTTCAGTCCATTAGCTAGCTATAATACATGCTAGCTAAAATAGCTCCTAGTGAAGGCACAACAAAGAGCTGTTAGATAAAATACAAATAATAGTACAACAAGTAGTGGCTCACTAAAACATTGTGCAAAGAAGCATCTTAACACACAATTAAAAACATGGTGGATGGATTCATTTTACAATTAATTAAACTTTAGAGGTTACAAAAGTTCTGCTTACCTGCAGTAGTCAGTAGATGTGAGTGCAGTATTCTCAATGACTCAAAACAAAGCTCATCGGTGCCATACAAAATGTAAGAATACAGAATAAAAGGCTACTCAGTTTCTCTAATTTACATATAATATACTGAAAACCATTCTTTTTTAGATAAACAGTGTTAATGCAGCTTTTCTCACAGTATAAGACATTATTACATTATGAGGTTTTATTACATTATGAGTTGCTATATAGTGGAGCTCATAATGTAATAGGTTATTACATTATTACGTTATGCGCAAAGATGTTATTACGTTATGCGCTCATGATTTTATTACATTAAAAGTCGATTATTACGTTATGAACATTTATTACATTTCAGTTATTACGTTAAGAGCTGTTATTACGTTAAGAGCCGTATTACGTTATGAGTTGCTACAATCACCGAATTGATTTTTTCTTAAGCCCCCAGTATCCGATGACAATACTGAAAAACTGTCGGATTGGATATGAGCTTCCAAATATGAGTTCACACGTTACCCGGGTTTATCCTGGTTTATCCTGGTTTATCCTGGTTTATCCTGGTTCACCCTGGTTTACCCTGGTTTATCCTGGTTTATCCTGGTTTATCCTGGTTGGACGTTTACTGGCCACAGTCGGCCAAGAAAGTCTCATGTTTGGACTTTTATTTACACCAAGTTGTTCTGTGGTTATTTGAGACATAAATTACAGTTCCATAACACATTTGTCTTCGCTCTCTGCACTGGTATCGGCTGATAACGAGTCTTGGCAAGAAGATATTGCATCAATATCGCTGTTTTTTTTTGTTTGTTTTTTTATGTTTTGGCTGTGCGATAAGATTTAAGGTGTAAAAGTTTGAATAAATCATTTCTACAGTGAAAATTTCTCTAATCTGGCCAAGATTTCAAAACTTCTATCAGGTTATTCATCTTATTTTCAGATTTATTATCAACTCACTAGTTCTGAATTGGTTGTGTCATCTTAAAAATGGTCACATGTTTTTCTTCCATGACTCAACTCAACATAAAATTTTAAATTTAGACAATAGAAGTTTAAAAGAAGAAGCTACAGTCTGTTTGCCAGAGTTTCCCCCTGCAACACTTCACTTGTTTTTAGATTCTGTGATACAGATTTGCTTGATACAGACTGAAATATGCTCATGTAAGACTGATTTCAAGAACTTCTATCTAGAATTTAGTATCTTTGAATTTATTCTCAGGCCATTTATGCTCATCATAAACTTGTTTTAATCCAATCCACTTTATTTCTATGGCACATTTCATAAATGTTCCAAAGTGCTGCACAAATACATACTAATAATACCAATAATAAAATCCCAATAAAATACTCATATTTAAACCTACTAGTCTTAAAAAACAAAATCAGTAAAATCAAGTAAGGCAGAGGGGTCCAGAGTTCGGGGCCGGCCACAGAAAAGGCCCCGCCCCCCCTGGTTTTATGTCTCATCTTAGGCACCAGGACCTGGAGCTGGAGCCCTCGGGCCTCAAAGCGCTCGCTGGGACGTAAACTTGGGGCCAGTTCATTCAACGCCTTAAAAACAAATGACAAAATCTGAAAATCAATTGTAAAACCAACCGAGCCAGTGAAAAGATGCAAGAATTGGGGGAATGCTCTTTTAAGCATGTCTATCTAGAATTTGGCATCTGAGAACTTATTATCAAACCATGAACACTGATCACAAACTGGTTTATCTCAAACTGAGCATCCATAAACCTATTTCCAGCCCGTGAACACTGACCTGAGACGCTTCATTCTAATCTAGAGTTTGTTTATTTTAAGATAACTTGTCACGTAAAATGATCTCGCTGCATGGACAGATCATTTTACTACTTTTGAGTCATTTTCTGTTTCATCATTAAACATTAAAAGCCTGTTTGAATAAAAATGTCTAGATGTTTTTTTAAAAGAGTCAACAGTCTGTGGTGCTCTCAGGTGCTGTGGGAGACCATTCCAGAGCTGTGGAGCCACAGCCTGAAATCATCTGTCCCCGATTGTGCTCAGTTTGGTCCTTGGAGCACAGAGGCGGTGACAATCTGCAGACCAAAGCTGTCGTGAGGGCATGTATGGATTTAAAAGTTCTGAAAGATAGTCTGGGGCAGTTCCTCAGAGGCACTGGAGTGAGGAGGCAGATTTTATACTGTATTCTCTGTTGAACTGGGACTGTAGGGACTGCAGGATGGGAGTTACATGTTTGTATTTGCGCCTCCTCGTCAGGATCCTGGCAGCGCAGTGCTGGATATATTGGAGCTTCTGCAAGCTTCTGCCAGGGATCCTGATGAGGAGGGCATTGCAGTAATCCAACCTGGAGGAGACAAAGGCGTGGACCAGCTTTTCAGCATCACTAAGGGAGAGGGAGGGATGAAGTTTGGTTATAAGAGGGCTTATTTCAGAGAGGTGAGATTTAAGAAGAGTAGTTGGAAAAGGGTCCAGAGCACAGGTGGAGGACCTGATCTTACAAATGGTGCACTCCACCCGTGGCACAGAGGCAACCTCAAATGCACACAGGCCACTATCAGGCTCCACCAGACCAATGAGAGGTGGTGAAGGTGTGGAGAAGGCACTCAGAAAGGCAGGCATTGCACTGCCTTTCTGATTTGTCAATATTAGAGGGCATTTTTGGTAGAAGTAGTTTATTTATAGTGCTAGATTTTTCAATAGAACACTTAGGTTTTTGGGGGTCATCCAGCTTTAGGGTGATTGTGTCATAAATGAGTTTCAGTATTATTGTTTATCGTCTATTCGTGCATCGTAAAAACAGGAATCGCAACAGTATTGGGGAATTTTTCGATATTGGACAGATATCAGTGACAGACTGATCCACCCTCGCTGTGTGAAGGAGAGGTTCCGCAGGTCTTTCCTTCCTGCTGCTGTCAGACTTTACAATGAACACTGCTAACTCTGCTGCCTGTGCAATACTGGGACCCTGTGCAATAATGTAAGATAGTAATTTATTGTATATATAGTTTTTAGATTGCAACTTATTGTATATATTGTCGTAAGATACCAATTTATATGATGCATAGTTTTATAATCCTTATCTTTATAGATCTTTATAGTGTTTGTCTATTTTTAACTTAACTGTACTCTATTGCTGCTACTGTTTCTTGCTGTTCTCTTTACTGTGCGTTGCAACACTGAAATTTCCCCATTGTGGGACAAATAAAGGATATCTTATCTTATCTTATCATATATCAGTGTTACTAAATCAGATACTTCACTGATTTCACAGATCAGATACCAAAATAGATGCAAAATTGTAAAAAAATATGAACTGCAATAAATGACTATAACAGAGTTCCCACCAGTGCAAGGAAAATGCATCCAGGATAAATACGGACCCCCAAAAGTATGTTCCATCTGTCATGTGTTGAGCGATGAGTTGATTTATCGTGACAGGCCTGTTCAGAACTATACAAGGGTAAAAATTCTGTATTTAAAGTAGTTGTGTAGGTTTTTTTTTCTTTTTCATTGATCAAAGTCGGGGTGAGAGGCGGTCAGGCGCAGAGGAACTCCCATAAGTCCACCAACAAAGCTCTGACGAAGAGCTGGGATCAGAGAGCTTCCTGTTGGACACATGTAGATGGTCATCACACAGCTTCCTGAGCGATAACGCTGACCTCCACATAACCTGCAGATAAGACCCGTGTTTTGGAAAACGTCTTGTAAATAAACTCGATAAATAATGTCTGAAAAAACGGTCAGCACGCGATGTGATGCAGAGTTCGGTTGGTCAACAGGATGACGTCTCTGAAGGTTTTGAGCTCAGTGACTGGGGAAAAGTGGGTAACATCAACACCAGCTGCTGTAGATACTCATGCCCATGACTCTGGGCTGAATATACTCAAATACTTCTTAGTCTTGGTCGCTCTAACCCTCCCCACATCTGTGCCCATCTGTGTCTGTGCAGGTCATGAGTGTGGGCGGGACACTGGAGAAGGGAGCACACCACCAGGCAGTGGACCTGTCTGAGGAGCTGCCCCCCCACCATCACCACCATCTTCCCCCTCACCCCATGCACCCTGTGGGGGCAGACAGGGAGAGCCCGCGGGTGGTCGTGCCTCCCCCGTACTCTGCAGCAGACAGCGGGGGGAGCGAGGGCCCACTGGAGCTCCGGGACTCTCTGGACTGCTGGGCCTGCTCTGTGCTGGTCACGGCTCAGAACCTGCTCATCGCGGCCATCAATGCCTGCCTGGCTGCCCTGGTGTTTGGCTCCATCCTCACCCCCGCTGTGGTCATGGTGCTCTTCGGCTTCCTCTGCCACTCCACAGTGAGTACAGGCCTGACAGGAGAGCCTGTCAACATCACCGCTCTAATGCCATAAAGTCTGTCTCCTGGAGAGAGGCGGGTCCCAGAGTCTCCATGGAGTTAGCATGTGTGCTAGAGAAGCCCTAATGTTACAAAAATATGGTTAAACTAAATCTAGTGTAGCTGGGCTATAGCTTATGCATTCTATGTGCAAAAGGAGTTCTTCCAACTCACACATTTCACCCATGACAACAACTCACAGAACTGTCATTGTGGGCCTGTCTAAAGAGAGCGACATGTGCGGGGTGGGAGGTCCGCCTCATGTGACCACAGCTCACACAGGGATTATGTCCCACTGCTGATGGAGCCTTCACCTCTGCTCCTGGACTTCAGAGCTCTTTAGTCTGCAGCATCTGAGCACCGAGCAGAACACTGAGCAGAGCTCTGAGCAGAGCTCTGAGTACTGCACTGAGCTGCTTTTCAAATGAGTAAGTGTAGGCTGCAGACTACAGTCGCCCACTAAAGTTATCAAAGAAGCTTGCAGAGCACCGAGACTTGTGCTACTGGGAGTCGCTGAAAACATCAAAGGAAATAAAGCCTCAGATCAGTCCTAATATGTTCCTGTGGTTCACTGACCGCTCTGGTCCAGCAAATAGGTCTGCCCTGTCCTCCCCTGCTCCGAGTGAGAAGGCGAACTTTACTTGGCAGTTAAAACTCTTTAAATGTGCTGATGATGCCTGTGTGATAAAACTGCATGTGCAGCATTAATTTAATAGCAGCATCATTAATTGATCATTACCTCTGGCTTATGCCATGTTTGTAAAAGTCGGATAATAATCATCACTGTAATTCCAGTCATTACACCGCCTCATGTTGGCTGCTCCTCACGTGTGTTTGCTGTTCCCAGGTGCGGCCCCATAACTCGGCCCCGTACTGCTCGGAGCTGCTCACAGATGGGGGCTGTGTGGCTCTTCTGGTGGTGGGCTTCCTCCTCATGACCCCCCTCCTGGTGCTGGCCCTGGCTGCATACTGCCGTCTGGCCCGGCACCTCCAGCTGGGGCTCTGCTTCATCCCTTACAGCCGCGCTGTCTACAAGAACCTGCCCGCCACACACCACCGCGGCCTGGGCACATGCTGTGGGGACCGCCAGGGGCCCCACGGGGCCAAGGCTAAAGTGTGGGTTTGAGACAGGAGATGACAAGATGAAAAATACAATCCTTTCATATTTCACGTTGAAACCCTAAACTATTTACTCTTTTAAAAGCAATTATGCAGTGAATCTTTTTTCCATTTATTTTGCTACACATCAAGTTATCAATAACATTGTGAATGTTGTTTGCTATCTGCTAAATCCTCTGGTGTACTGTTTATAATAAAAAGAAAATGTGTAAAATGTTATGGTACTTTCACATTAGTGACATTTACATAACATTTAATAATAATAATAACAATAGAAACAGGCGACACGGTGGCTGAGTGGCAACACTCAGGCCTCACAGCAAGAAGGTTGTGGGTTCGATCCCCGGGTCGCCCGGGCCTTTCTGTGTGGAGTTTGCATGTTCTCCCCGTGTCTGGATGGGTTTCCTCCAGGTACTCCGGTTTCCCCCATCAACCTAAAAACATGCAGCACCTATGAACTAACATCAAGGACCATGTTGTCCACCCTCCTGTGGGCTCACCACCTGCAGAGGGGTTCATAGGGGGGGTCAGGTGCTGTGAGTATTGGGCAGCAAGCTGCCCCTGTGACCCAGCTGGATTAAGCGGGAGAAGATGGATGGATGGACAATAATAATAATAATAATAAACAGAAACACCCAAACTAAAAATATTGCCTGCTCTGAGGGGGAGCTGGTTTCAGATGTGGGCCTTTGTGCAGAGCCATGAGCTCTGGAGCTCTTTTATACACTTTAAAGAGTTTTCCACACAGAGATTTACAGGACTGGAACTTTGCATCAACAGCTCCTCTCTTCCAAGTATTAGTATTAAAGATGAAAGGCCTAATGCCTCTGTCTAGAGCTGAGCCATATAGTAACTATAGTTCTATGAGTGTGTGCGAGCCCACCTACCTTCAGGCCCAGCTGGATCGTCTCAGTGAGCTGATTTGAAGAAGGGAGTTATGTGGTTAGCAGCCTGGTATTTACAGGGCACCGGGTCCGTGGGCATGTGCCAGGCTGTGGGCATGACTGGAGCAGTGACTGCTTTGAGCTTTCTCAGAGGCTGGTTTGGCACCAGAGTGGTGCCAGGTGACCAATAGAGAAGCCTGTACTTTTGATTCATGTTGATAGGACCAATATTTCCAGAGGACCTGTATACACTCTCTGGTTTGGTGCAGCATTAGGGTTTTACTGATACGTATACTTCATATACTCTTGTCTGCTGTGTGCACTTTGGGGTCTATTTATTAAGCACGTGTGCCGTTTATGCACATGTTGCACCTGATTTTTTTGTCAGAACCTGCGCCTCTTTTATTCTAATCTGTAAATGACAGTGTACTGTGTGTACTGTGTGTACTGTGTGTACTCTGTGTACTGTGTGTACTGTGTGTACTGTGTGTACTCAGTGGTACCACCAGTGGCAGCAGACTTCCTCTCCTCCAGAGCAGACATACTTCCACCAGAGCAACAGCGCCCCCTGTGGCCACAGCACTTCACACACAGATACAGACACACACTTACACACACAGATACAGACACACACTTACACACACAGCTACAGACACACACCTACACACACACTTACACTAATACAGACACACAGATACAGATACACACTTGCAGACAAACACACACAAAAAGACACACACACACACATCACACTTGGTTCTGGGTTGATCATTCTCGACTTGTCAGGAAATACTTCATGCCGCAACTTATTTGTAAAATGTTTTTATTTAGTAACACTTAAAACTACACAGAGCTTCATGGAGTTTGAGACAAACAGATGAAGCAGCAAATGGAACAAGGGAGGAAAAGAGGCAAATCAGTATTTTAAATTGTGCTTTATGCACAGTGAAGTGCTAAAATAATAATGATAACATATGTTTGACCACTTTTACAACCCAAGTCACCAGCAGAGTTAAACACCTTGGAACTAATATGTAAACCCTGGTGCTTTAAATGACAAAAAATTAAAAATTAACTTCAGTGTGTATAATGTTAAACCTGTTTTGTCCTGTGCTCTGCTTTCCTGTATGGCTGCCTTCAATATCGGGTCTGTTCACTTATTTGAATATTTCAGCAAATGGATTTTCTTTTATCATTTGGATTATTCACATTATTAATTCATCCTTCAGGTTACTTTGTGACATCAAGACAAAAGAGCTGACAAAATATTAGAAAAATGAATAAATAATTTTCTTCCTAAAAAGTCCTTTCGTGGCCATTTCTAATATTTAAAGGTAACACCACTTTAAGTCCACTGGCTTCATGCATAAAATCCATGGAAGAAGACGGCGACACAGAGCAGGATGAAAGCGTTGGCATTGACCACGTTCCTCCACAGTGGCACTTCCGAGGTGTCTGTGAGTTTCCTCTTCATCTCCTCTTCCTCCTCTGGGCTCAGTTGGACAGTCTCCTGCTGCTCCAGGCCACAGAAACACAATACGGCCCTTTTGCACAAACCAGGCTTTTCCTTTTCTGTCAAAAGTAAAAAATAAAATAATAAAAATAATAATAATAATAATAATTAATAATATCCTCTGCTAACCCTTTATGTCCAACCCACAGACCGAATATATGGTCCAACCTATACAGACGTATCTCTTTTTTCAGACTTCTCTCAAATGTTAATGCTCCTGGACAAGTGTAAAATGTGCACTACACTCATGCATGTCACAAAAGTCTACATTAGATATAAAAATATAATAATCTGATGATAAATAAAGTGTGAATTCAGGAGTTGCTGATAATATAGGACAAGATTTCTAACTTATATTTATTGCTGACCAAGTGGCCCAAATGCATTATAAAGTGGTCACTTTCTAATGTTTCTCAAAAGGTAAAGTATGGTGTGTGGTGCTCAAGAGAAGCACAACACTGGGTACTTACTTAGCAGCTCTTTCCCACATGAAAATATTTCAAGGAAATAGAATTTGAAGTCTTAAATCCAGATCCAGAAATATAATAGTTTTATGGTTACAGCATGATATAATAATAAATGCCTACATAACTTACTACACTTACAACACAGGTCAAAAGTCAACGTGAATTCTGATCTGCTGAGACTGGTTACATCAGAGGCTCATGAGCACAAAAGTCAAACGTAAAGTCACACGTTTCATTTGCACGGGGGGGATTTTCTGTCTTCCAACAGCAGCTAAACTGTTCACTGTGCATCACAAAAAGACAAATGCACTTTTTAACAAGTACTTAAGTGCAGACTGCATGTTTGGGCTGAACAGAGCTGCTGATAACTGACCTCGTTCCTTCTCCGTTTCCATTCGGTCGTCATCTCGATGGTCAGTCCAGTCGTCCACTTCAATGTCAACCCTCTCCTCTGTGTTGTTCCGCAGAGTCCAGCAGAGACGATACAACTGGACAATACAAAACACAAGACAACATTCATTTGATTTGTTTTTGGCAGCGTTTTAAAATGAATATTTGGCTATGTTTGGTCACATACATGCTTGTCATCGATGGGTTTGGTCATGAGGGAGATTCCCAGGATGAGGATACAAGATATTGTGAACAAAATGATGCTAAAGTAGAGATAGTGGACACCGCAGATGATGGTGGGGCAGTTACTGGGGTTTACGCAGCTGCCAGTCCCGTAGACAAACTCTGGAATCATTCGGCACAGTCCAATGGCCAGGCCGATTATCAGCCCAAAGAACGCGCCCTGAAAGAGACAAAACACATGAATGTCAAACTAGGGCCCACCAGAACATTACAGGACTATAACAGAAGGTTCAGAATTCGAAAACAGAAAATACAAATTGGTGAGAATGTGACAAAAAGCATTTTTTGGAGGCAATAAAGACAAAATTGAGCACGAGTCTGAAATGCTAAATATATAAGGCTGTGTTTAAGATTATTTTATTAGTCAAGAGTGGCAGGATATTACATAAGAATTTGCTGAGATACTGTTACTCATTTGCTTCCTACGGACTGAGTGAGAGATAAGGTCAGTAAATCTGTTACTTACGGGCTCATTAACACGTTTGCAGAAGATGGCCAGCATGAAGACGGCGACCACTGGAGGAGTCAGGTAGCTGGTGATGGACTGAACGTAGTTAAAGAGCTGACCACTCTGAGCATTCTGCACCACTGGGATCCAGGCAATACTCACTCCGATCAGAACCAAGATGAAAATTCTGCAGACAGCACATGTGTTTCATTTTCAAAACTAAGTTTCAGTTGAGCTCTTTGCTTTATTTATTATCACAGACTCTAAAGGTACCTGCCAGCAATCATGAGCTCCCTCTCAGTGGCGGAGCGGCGGATCTTGGTGTAGATGTCCATGGTGAAGAGAGTACTGGCACTGTTGAAGATGGAGGTGAGTGAGCTCATGAGGGAGGCCAGCATAACGGACAACATCAGACCACGCAAACCTGCAACATACACATTCAAATGAGAAAAACAGTACTTTGGATTTTAGGAGTCGTCAGTGCCATCACACGTTTGTCCAGGCAGTAGAGCACATGTGTCAAACATGCGGCCCCGGGGCCCTCCAAGACCTTTAATCTGGCCCTCGGCTGATTTTTCTATTAAAATACTTAAAATTTTCAGATTTTTCTGTTAATTTTCTGCACCGTTTAGCACAGCAGCGTCTCCGGCGTTTCTGTACGTCGCGACTCCCACCAGAGCAGCACAAATGAAGACTTTCCTCTTTCCAAACGCTCTTAAAGGACGATCGTTTTGACTGTCGACCGTGACCCTCATCAGCAAAATGTCAAAAAATGAGAAAAGCAGATGCTGAGTTCAGGATTTCCCAAGAAAAATAGTCTAATTCTTATTTGTTGACAGAGGTGAATGGGAAATCTGTGCTCAGTGTGTTTGGAACAAGTGGCGTTGCTCGAGGAATATAATCTTAAACACCACTACGAGACACGGAGAAAAATACAATAACTTGAAGAGAGAACTGAGTTTTCTGATCCGGCCCTTTTGGGATCAAAGTAGGCTGCATACGACACCCCTGCAGTAGAGGTTCATAGTGTTTTTTTTTTTTTTAAACAAGATAAATGTTAGGTAAACATGTCCAGGTAAAGACGTCCAGAGCAGGCTCCAGGGTAAAACCATACAGTCTATCAAAGTTGTCCACTAGGGCAGAACTAATCTCGTGCCCCTGTATCTCCTCACACCAGATCAGACCAACAGCAGCTTCTGGACGGCGGCTGAAACATCTTCATTTCAAAAACATGGTCCAGAGGACTATCTTTTCTACCAGACTTTGACTTGAACGTAAACACCGTATTTTTCGGACTATATGTTGTTCTCAGGGTTTTGGTGGAACTTATACTTCTGCCTTACCTCATACTCAGATGTGACTTACATATTACATTTTTACACCGTCAGTCCATAGACCAAATATATGAATTGTATATATTAATCAAAAATGAAAAAAACAAAACAAATTGTTATCCGTTTTTTCATTTTGGTTTTAGATTTTAGAGACAAAAAAAGAAGTTCTTTTTTCATCATTTTCTTATTTTTGGTTCTATATTGAAAAACGAATGGAAAACATGGACTGTTCTATTCGGTTATTTTTATTACTATAACTTCTATAACTTTGCCTTTCAAAATGAAACGTTGGTTCTTGGCCTCTGATTTTATAAAATATATTTCCCCCAAAAAGTGTGACTTAGTCCGAAAAATACGGTACATGTAACACAACTCACCATTAGGCATCAGGTCCACCACAAGTTTAGGATATGCAAAGTTGGAGCAGCCCACCTCAGTCCCACAAAACCTCTCACATTCTGCTGGATTAACACATGCAATTTCATCTGAAACGACAGACATTTATTTGTTATTTTTAATGATAAAAACGGTTATTGTAATTATACAGACATGGCACATGTACCTGGATAAAGGATCCTGCTAATCATGCCGGGGAAAACCATGAGATACAAGGGCAGCAGCTTCAGGTAACCACACAGGATACAGCCGGCTTTAACATGGGACAGGCTTTTGGCAGAAAGGCAACGCTGCACAATAACCTGCACACACACTGGATTATTAGCATTAGAATATGAACATGTCTGTCATTTACAACAATCTGTAAGTGAGTCCAGGTCTTATCCTGTTCTCCAGCAGCCCATTATGGTTGAAGTGAATGGCTGCTCTCAGTGTGCACTGTTTCCAGCATAAAAGCATCACCAATTAACTGGATCAGCTGCTAATCATTTACTTCTATGTGCTGCTCTCCTGCTCACATACTGACCTGATCTGTGCAGAAATACCAGGTGGCCTGAATGGTGAGCCCAAACACCAGGCCAGGCCAAGGCAGGTCACCTGTGACCGCATCTCTGAAGAGGTGGAAGGAATCTGCACGAGGCTCATAGCACTTTTCACTGATGTTAGCGGTGATGGACGGTACTGCTGTCATGTAGCGCTCCTGGAGCTGCCCATAGCCTCCCACCTCGTTAAAGGCTTGACAAGAGACAAAATAAGACCTCTGTAGATACAAGGGCATTCTTTAGGAACCAAATGCCATTTTACCAAATCCCATGAGAACGAATGATCCAGCGATCATAATGATGGTCTGCAGGGTGTCTGTGTAGATCACAGCGGCTAAACCACCTAAAACACAACACACACACAACACAACTGTGAGAAAACATTCATAACCCTTCTGCTTCTACTTTTTATGCAACTACAACATGCCAAATGTGTTAAAAGTATTCAGAACTATGCTCAGGTTTGTATAGAGACATAGATCAAAAATGGTCAAAGACACAAACTCTAACGATGATTTGATTATCATGTGAAATTCAGTTTGTATCATTGTGTTTTAGTGCACAGAGTTATATCACAGCTGCTCTGTTGCGGTAATATTCAGGTGTGGGGAAAGCTCCTGCTTATCACCATCATGGATGATTAACCACAATAACACTAAGCCAATAAACAAGACACATCTCTACAGAGGGATGTAGTAAGACTTTAACCCAGACCAGGTCCTTTCATAAAAACTAAGACTTAAGGATGCAGTTCAGTTTGCAGGAGTCCAGTGCAATAGGAAGGGAACATATATTTACCTGTGACAGTGTATATCGCAGTAATTGCAAGCAGCGCAATGACAGCCAAGTAGATATTCAGACCGAGAGCCTGTCTGATGAATATACCACCGGAGAACATGTCGGCCTTGGAAGAGACAGACATAGGAAACGCAATGCTTCATATACGGCATGTACAAACTTAAGCCTTTTACAGACAATTTGACTCACTGAGATCTTGGTGAACACATAGAGGCAGAGCGACAGCACAGACAGATAGATGCGGATACGCTGGCCTCCAAACCTCTTCTTCAGATACTCGGGCATCGTCACAATCTAAACGACACACTTTGATGAACAATGAAATGTTTTTTATTAAAATTAAATGTTAAGCGTGAGAAGACGGATGGATGGAAAATTAAATGTGCACTGTGGTTTACCCCAGCCTTAATGTAGATGGGCACAAACACCCATCCCAGAATGACCATGATGATAAGAGCCTGAAACAAACAAAAAGACAGAGTCCTTAGTGGTCATGTGGGGAAACAGCTGAGAGATCTGTGTTAACTCTATATGATAATGTATCTATTTGTCCAGTCCTAAAGCCATGGTCATTAAATCTGTAACACGGAATAAAAACATTTGTGTAAGTGACTCATTTAGATTCCACAAAAGATCCTTACGTTCAACTCAAATCCAGCAATCGCTATACCTGCTGCTGCGGCTGTGCCCGAGTGGCCCACAAAGTGACCACTGCCTATATTGCTGGCAAAGAGAGACGCTCCAATCTGTAAGTGGACACATGCAACAGATATTAACATGTATTCATAAATGTTCATTTAGAAAATATTCAACACTCTAGGCAATAGCTCTGATTTTCTAATCACTACTCACTGGCCACCACACCATACTCCTGCCAGCGAGGAAGAAGCCGCCCACTGTGGAGCGGTTGGTCCGAACCATAGCCTGAAACAGCCAGACGTGTTCTGACATTCAATCTGCTTTGGAAGTTAGTTTTATAAAAAAGCTTTTGATTGTTTAATCAGATATTTTCCATTTGGAAGTTGGACAGTATAATCGTTGTGGAAGGGGTGGCTTTCTTAGTAACTTGTGAATGCATAATTTCACTTTATATTTAAGTAAATCAACTGAAATCACGTCTCAACCATTTAATTTATATGTGGAAATATTGGATGAACCAGCATATGCTTTACCACTGCAAAAGAGCAACTCAAACACATGAAACTTAGTAAAAAGTTAATTCACAGAGACAAGGCCCATTGTGTCGTCATTAGACTCACCCAGACTCCAACGCCCAGCACGACCACAAAATAAATCACAATGACAGAAATATCAGGCGCATTGTTTAGCAAATTAGAAGTGCCATTTCTGGCAGCATTCTTGACGTAGGAGAATCCAAAGTAATCTCGAGACATCCTGTCAGTCGGCCGAGAGAGTAATGTGGACCTGACAGGTTTGTCCCCGTCTGACCCCGTCTACAGGCACGTGTGGATCTGTCGGGTGGAGGTGTGTCTAATGCTCTTCTGTGAGGCAAGTGTCACAGAGACCGTGGGTCAGAGGTGGGGACACGTAACTATTATAAAACTGAACATTTATAAAATTAACATTACATGACCTCGGCCAAATGAAATGAAATACAAATGTTCTTGTTATCAATGAACCCCCAAAGAAGCAAGTGAACAAACTGGCTTCATTCATTAGTTTCATTTTGCTTAGACATGAAATACTCAAATATATTATTACTTGTAATTGACAAGTATACTTTGCAGTCTCACTGGGGGTACTACATGTATGTCTGTGGTGGAATGTTCAGCAGTTACCATGGTGACACAATGCACACATCAGCAAACACGGATTCCCCTCAAAGACAACACTGCACATTGTCACTAGATGGCGCTATAGTACAATTATGAGCAGCTCCTGTTTCCTCTGTAATAAGAGCAGATTCACAGACATTACGACGCTCTAATGCTGAGATTATTTTTATTTAATTTGTTTTCATAATCTCTGAACTCCTAATGCCACTGGAGTAGGCCCGTAACGGTATGTGTATTTGTACCGAACCACTGGAAAAACAGACGTTCGGTTCGATACAGTGCTGTATCGAACGAGTACAGTCAGTATTAGGGGTGTAACGGTATACAAAAATCACGGTTCGGTATGTACCTCGGTTTTGAGGTCACGGTTCGGTTCATTTTCGGTACAGTATGGAAACCAAATGCGAAACCATTTTCTTCCTCAGCATGGTGGTGTTTATTTAACCAAAATGTCAATATACAAATGGAAACCGTAAATAAATTCAAAGTGCTGCTTGGTACAAATAAGTTAAATGAAATATTCTCAGATTAAACAATGTTTGAAATAAAAAATATATTCTTTTTTAACAGTAAACAAAATCAACATGTAAAGTGCAGCACTCAGTTCCAGTTATAAGGAATTCATTGTAAATCTAAATCTTCATATTTTTTGCTAGGAAGATAAGTTTGTCCACGTTTTCAGCTGTCAGAGCAGATCTGCTGGCTGTAACAATGTCCCCAGCGGTTGAAAATACCCTCTCGCTAGGGACTGAGGTTGCAGGAATGGCAAGGTAGCGCTTTGCCAGCTTTGCAGTGAGGGGATATGCAGTCTCATTGGTTTTCCACCATAGAAGTGGGTCTGAGTCTACTGATATGCTGTTCACTGCCTTGTATGCAGCAACTTCTTCTTTGACAAGCTGCAAAGTGTCCTTGTCTCCTACCCGAGTCTGGAAGAGCTCACCAAACATTTCGGCCATCGCTGACCTCTTGATAGGAGGAGGCGATTCAGATACCTCTGTGTGTGAGGATGAAGCGGCTGCTGCTGTCCTTTTGGTCTTCTCATGCTGTAAAATACATAAAAGTACAAATATTTTTAATACAAATAAAAATGAGCAAGAATTTGTTTAAAATGCTGTGAATGGTATTTATATTATATTATTATTATTATTATTATTACTACAATACCTCTTCTTCCATTGCCACAATCTCGGTGATGAGGCTGTTGTAGATCCTGTCACGGCAGGCATCATCCACGTGAGGAAGAGGTTTAAACCTTGGGTCAAGTGCTGTGCATTTCTGGAGGAAGTCTTGACATGAGGAGTACCTGTCCTCCAGGTTTTCCCTGATGGCAGCCTTGACTTGGGTCACTGTGGCACTGTCTCCATCCTTTGGCTCCATAGAGTGGAGAACTGTGGCTTTGAGGGGCATGATCATGGATGCTGAAGGTGTAGCTTCGGTGCTTATGAGTGTTGTGAGAGTCTTTAATGGTTTCAGGACGACCATTACTTCTTCAGCCATTTTCACCTCTTGGTCAGACAAGGTGCTTATGTCCTTTTTCTTCAGAGCCTGTTCTGTCAGTGCTGCGTACACTGCTGCCTGTTGTTCCAGGTGCCTTTCAAGCATATCATAACTTGAGTTCCATCGGGTGGCCACGTCCTGAATTAGACGGTGTTTGCCCAGACTAAGCATATCTTGTTTGCGTTCTAGTATGTGTGCAGCTGTTGGGCTACGGTGAAAGAAAGACGCGTCTCACGTTACCTAGCAGTCTGGCTATTTGACTGAGACCTGTTGCTTTCTGAGAGGCAAGATTAATGGTGTGTGCGAAACACCCGATTTGGGGGGACATTCCAGCTTCAATCACGGCATTTACTATATTCCGGGCGTTGTCTGTTGTGATGGCAACTGGCCTCTCCAATTTCCACTCCAACGCGGTCTCTTTTAGCCCCTCTGCTAGGTTCGCGCTGGTGTGTTGTTCGTACATAACCCTTGTTTGCAGGACGTGGCTATCTTCCACTCAGGGGTGATGTGATGGGCAGTCACAGTAATATAGCTCTCGTTAGCTCTGGATGTCCAGCCATCAGTTGTCAGTGCAATTGCACATGCTTTTGCTAAGTCTTCGATGACAGTAGATTTAGCTTGTTCATAAAGGTCTGGGATGACTTTCTGGCTGAAATGTGGACGACTGGGTACTTCATACCGTGGCTCAATCACTTTTAGCATGTGTTTAAAACCAGCATTCTCAACAACTGAATATGGTCTCAAATCTGACGCTATAAAAACGCCAATGGATGCGGTTATGGCTTTAGCCCGATCTGAATTGCCAGGGAAAGGATGCTTGAATACATTAGTCAGTTGTGTTTGCACTACCTGTTTTTTCTTCCTCGTCGCGGTAATGTTAACACTTGGATGGTGCCGTTTCAGGTGAGTTATCATGTTTGAGGTGTTCCCGGACGAATACCCAACCCCTGTAAAACAATGTCGACATACTGCCTTCGTTTTATCCAGTTGTCTTTCTCCGTTGCAGTATTTCACTGGGAAACCGAAGTGATCCCAAACGGGAGACTTAAGCAACAGGGGAGGGTCTTCTAGCTCCGGTTTTTCGCTATCAGTAGCCATAGCTTGCTGCAACACAAGCCGGGACCTCGCAAAAGTTTTGAAGTGAAGACTGAAGAGTGGTTAGAATGGACAGGCTCGTCTGGTTGGTTCACTGTGTGACGTCACCTCCACGTGGTCATAAGAGCACAAATCACAAACGAGTTTCTCTTAAGAACTTCCCCTTACTACAATCACATACAGCTATCCTCGAGAATGTAAAAAGCGCAAAATGTAGTGCCTGCAGCATATAAAATACATACTGACTGGAGTGTGTGGAAAAACACAGCCCTGCAGTCAACATTACACATTTGAGGACATATGAATATGAAAATGGAAGTCAACTGTTTGTTTGGTGAGGCTACATTTGCTTTTTACAGAATCTCTTACAAGTGAACTGAGTTGGTGGAGTTGTCAGACTGGTATTATTGTATATACGTCTTGAAATCTCCAAATGGGAATAATAAATATTCACTTGAATGAGAATCAATGTCTGAGGCCAAAGCTCTGCTCACACTGTCATTTCAGAGCCCGTTCTGTACACAAGAGAACACTTAAAACCTCCAGGTTCAGCCTGCCAAGGATATGTGCCTCTGCTATGTTCACCTGATACGCAGCTTATGAGTTTTGATGTTCAAAACATAAAGACAGAAGATCACAGCTCTGGATAAACAGTGAATGCTCCTGCAGAGTGCGAGAGCCTCCAGTGAAGCGTATAAACCACTGGGATGATTCCAGTGCTGCATTCAGCAGAAATGTGCTGAATGCTTATGAAAACTGAGCAATATATGATGCCATTTAAATTTCAGTTATGGAACAAATCAGTAAACCAATTCATTGCAAGGAAGTATGAACTAATTGTATTGGCCTCTCTACAGTAATTATTTTCATAAATAAAATTGCAGGGGACAGTTTGGCATGACAAAAAATATATATACACACACACACACACATATATATATTTATTTATTTATTTAAAAGCCTATATGAAATTTTAAATGTACATCAGTCAAAAGTCTGGACAGTTTTTCATTTAAGTTTCTTCTCACTGAACCCTGTTTTGCCTTTTCATTTCTTAAGAAAAGGCCAAAGGTTTATCTTCCCTCTTAAATTTGATGTCCTATATACAGTCCCTGACAAAAGTCTTGTCTCTTATCCATTTTGTAGAAACAAAAGTTTATAACCTGACTTTAAATTAATCGATTGGTTTTAGAAATGTCTCATATTAAAGCTAAAACCCTCCCAAATTATGCTCAATATACGAAAATAAATTAGCTTCACTGAAGAAAGATTGATCATTTAATGAACACAGAAAGGTCAGATTTTGGCAAGACAAAAGTTTTGTCGCCTACAGAAAATTGAACAAATAATTTACTTCAAATACAAAAATCTGTTGCATAACGTCAGTGAATTAAGTAGTGGTGCTGTGAGCTCCATATTTAATATCTTGTATGACTTCCATGAGCTGAAGGACTTCATCCATGTGGTTCCACAATGATTCATACAATTTGTTGATGAAGTCATCAGGAACAGCAAAGAAAGCGTCTCACAGCCTCCAGAGTTCATCCAGATTCTTTGGTTGTTCCTTCCATTCTTCCTCTTTCATTCTACCCCAGACCTGCTCAGTGATGTTCATGTCTGGAGACTGGGCCAGTCCTGGAGCACCTGAAAGCACATGAAAAGTCAACATTATCGGATTTGTACCAAATTCTGGTATTAAATGCTATGCATGACTGCGAGTAAAAAAAATACATTACGGACATGGTGAATTTTTCACTGTTGACCAGGAGGGGGTGCAAAGACTCCCCAAAAATCTTTTAAAGGTGCACCATGTAATTTTTGTGTTGGCCTGGGAAATTTGAATTTGAATCACTAATACGTGATCTCTGCCTGAATATAACACACTGTAAAGTATATGAAAAGTGTGGTTGGGGTTTCCGGTTATTAGGGTTAATGTGGGGCATGGTAGTTGTGGGGCGCGGCGTTTGCAGGGCGTCGTTTTGTAGAGCGCCGTTTGTGGGGCACAGTGTTTGCGGGGTGCAGTGTAGGCACACGCGAGGGCCGATCATCGCCGTTGTATCATATTGTATTTTATGCTCAACTACAGCCAAATTTCTATCCTATGCACACAAATATTTCTGAAAGTTTTTGTACTCCAGATTGTAAATGTATTTGCATTGGGCAAATCAAAGTTTTGGTTACAAAATGCATTTGTGCTTTTTTTTTTTTTTAAACACATTCAGATTTGATCTTTTGATTGAAATGATCAGATCTGAATGTGTTAAAAAGTCTCAGGCTGAGACTTGATTAGAACAGTAGCCATGGGAAGGAATAGCCCAGGTTATAGAACATTGGCTTCTATGCAATGCTAGTGAATACGACTGTAGTAATAACCTCTACGAGAACTCCATTCACTGAACTGGAGCGTGATGCTTAATATAAAACTATATGCGCCATGATCTGTCTCAAAAAGCATCAGCTGTGAGACTAATTCATACATAAACAGGAGTTGTGCGTAATGCTTTTATTTGTGATGTGAACACTCCATCGTCAGTGTACAAAATGCAAGCCTACGATAGGATTTTAAAAGCATTTGGAAAATAAAAATGAATAAAAACTGGCTCATCAGACCCATTCTTTCTCCAAGGTGCTTTGCTGAAATGTCTTCGTCCTCCCCAAACTGTTGTCTCGTGTGCCATTGGTGATGAAGGTAGTGAAATTCTCCTTTCTACAGTTGTGCTCATAACCTTACAAACCCCTGGTAGAATTTATGAGGTAATTTGTGTAGTTTCTGTCGTCATTATGAGTTAAAAAGAGTAAACACAGTTGTTGGATAATACATTGCTTCACCCAAGCACTAACCATGAATGAAAGAAAGGTTTTTGTGTTATCGTTCATATTCTCTAAAAGACGGCCAAGAAATCATCAATTCTGTCGGGGGATGTAAACTTATGAGCACAACCGTACCTGCTCATAGTTCCTTCTTTCAATGTACTTGAAATGATCAAGTGGCCTTACATATTTCATGTTTTGTCATAATATTCATACTCACTGCCCACACCAGTCTCTTCTGGACATTTCAGATATTCAAATGTGAGGTCTGTGCTAATATGTATATTATTCAGTGCTGTTGTTGCACTCTATGCATACAAAATGTGCTATATAAAGAACTTTTTTTTTTATGTTTTATTTACTTTTTCAGCAGGGCCACCGACTTCATCTTCATCCCAAGTTCATGAGGAAGAAAAACACATTGCAGAGGCCATACCACTTCCCAGCACTGTGAAATTATATATATTTTTAAATGACATTAACATAAAGCTCGCCATACAATAAGTGCTCCATTGTTGTACTCTACACATTAAAACTGTGCTATACATTTTTTTCAGCAGTGCCATCTCCACTTCATGAGGAGGACGAAGACGAGTCCACCCCACTTTCCAGCACCGATGCACCTGAAGGTCTTTCAAGCACCATTTTAAGTGAGGACCCGGGACAGTGGCCCAGTGTCCTAATAAGCAGGATGTGCTGTGAAATAGTAAAAAAAAAGAAAAAAGGCCCTCTGCAAATCAGGGACATTAAATTTCCTCAGAACTTAGACAATCCCCCTACAAAAGAACCATGAAAAATGGTGAGAAAATACATGGATCATGGCGGGTTTATTCCATCAGCACAGATGGAGTGTTCCGTTTCCCTTGTACTGTTTTTGGGAAGCGAGACAATGCCTTAATGACCCGTGGCTACGGTGCATGGAAGAACCTTGGGCCAGCACTTAAAAGACCACGCGTATACAAAGGTTCACTGTGACGATGTGAACAAATGACCTTCAGACGAGACTCTAAGTAAAACAATGGATCAAAGACAGCAGGATCTGATGCAGATTGAGATTGAACACTGGAAAGGTGTAATAAGGAGAGTGACTGCCATAATGTGCCATCTCTACGAATGTAATCAGACTGAGAGGACCTTGTAGTGTGCTTCATGACCCCCACAATGGCAATTTCCTAGAACAAGTACAACTGATGGCACAGTTTGATTTGGTTATGAATGAACACATAAGAAGAAAACAAAGCCAAGGAACAAGAGTGCACTGCCTGAGTAATGTCATTCAGAAAGATATAATAAAACTAGTTGGAGACAAAATTCTTGAGGAGATTGTGAGCAGAGTGCACAAAGCAAAATGTTACTCTGTCATCATGGACTGCACTTCTGACATCAGTCAAAAGGAACAACTTTCCATTGTTCTGAGATTCGTCAACTGTGAACCATCTGTGTGTATTGCTGGTCACTTTTTTGGATTTGTACAGGTTGAAGACACGTCTGGCGAAGGCCTCAGTGACGTCCCACTTGACCAGCTGGACAAGCACAACCTGAAAATTTCAGATTGCTGTGGTCAGTCATATGACAATGGCAGCAATATGTGGCCACACCGGCTCGTCAAAGCCTGATCCCGTCAGATCTCAGAAGCTAAGCAGGGTCAGGCCTGGTCAGTACTTGGATGGGAGACCACTGGGAATTCCAGGTGCCACAGGGGCAAAAACTGTCGTCGTCAATTTGACTGTATATTTGTTACTATTTGTTAGTTTTTTTATTGTTCAGTGTTATACTGTACCTTTTGTAACAGTTTGTATATAAATATATTCGTTTTAATTTGGTATTGTGCCCATAGGGTCTTCAAATACCTTGAAACAGGCCTCCACACGTCTTACGGTCTCCGAGCAGAGAAGCGACAGATTTGGGATATTTTCAAATTGCTCCAATTTGCACAAACCAACTCTCTGCCCTGACCTCCTGACTACCCGGGAAAAAATTGTCACATTACAGTTTTTTGTTTTAAATTCCCCACTCTTTGTAAGGTAATTAGAATGCAGAAAAAAAAAATTTGAAAAAAAAAAAAGTTTTTATTTTTAAGATATCATGTGTCCACTGCAGTGGACATCGGAACGCCAAACATGTGAAACTGAACCTTGATGGCAACTAATTAGTCCCACAGAAAATATCAAAAAGTCAACACAAGGATGAATTTATAACTGTCCATCCATCCATTTTCTTCCGCTTATCCGGGGCCGGGTCACGGGGGCAGCAATCTAAGCAAGGACTCCCAGACTTCCCCTCACCCCAGGCACTTCCTCCAGCTCCTCCAGAGGGACCCCGAGGTGTTCTTAGGCCAGGCCAGAGACGTAGTCCAACATCACCTTTATGTTTTTGCTTTGAAAATATCATGTGTCCACAGTGGACATCAAGAACGCCCTAAGTGAAACTAAACCTTGATGGCATCAGTTAGTCATAAAGAAAATACAAGGGTTTAAACTAACGCAACTGTCCAAAGGCAGCACGGAGGCTGAGTGGCTAGCCCTCATGGCTCACAGCAAGAAGGTTCCAGGTTTGATCCCCAGGTCGCCGTGTGCAGTTTGCATGTTCTCCCCATGTCTAGATAGGTTTCTTCCGGGCACTCGGGTTTCTCCCGTCAACCCAAAACAGGCTAGCGCATGTGGTACAGAAATCAAGAACCATCACTGGTGTGATGTGCTCTCTCTTCCTGGCCCTCGTCAGCAGCCGAGCTGCAGAGTTTCGTAGTAGCTGCAGCAGAGCTGCAGTTTTCTTCGGAAGACCAGAAAGGAGAGCATTACAGTAGTCAACACGGTTTGTAATAAAAGCATGTATTAAAGTCTCTGCACTGGCTTGAGAGAGAAATGGCCTGACTCTGGCAATATTTATTAGAAGATAAAAACCCGATTTAGTGATAGACCTGATGGGTGGCTCAACGCTTAGCTCACTATCAAGAATAACTCCTAAACTTTTGACCTTCTCACTGGGGATGAGTGAGTAGGTTTGGAGCCTTGAGCCCCTCTCTCTGAGCTTCAGGACCAATAGTTCAAAGGGTTTTTGCCCTGGTGGAGCTGGAGGGAGTTGGCTGCCATCCAGGACTTAATGTCTAAAATGCAGTTAAACGGGTGTCCATGGGGCAGGAGACATGGCGATATAGAGTTGGGCATCATCAGCATAGATATGAAAGATGTCTCCTGATGACCTGGTCCTAGCGGCAGCATGTAAAGATTAAAAAGGGTTGGACCTAAAATTGAGCCTTGGGGAACATCACTCTCCATTTTACATTTTGTGGAGGACTGCTCCCCAAGACTAACATAAAAGTCCCTGTTTGTTAAAAATGATGTGAACCAGCTCAAAACAACTGAACAGTTCAAAAATGGCACCCATGACATATTTTTTTTACGGCGTTGCCATAGCGATGACAAAAACTCTCCATGTTATTCTAAAGGTAAAAATCAACTAATTGCACAAACTTTGGCCGATTTCACTGAAATTTTAATGGTGGGTGCACACCCCGACCCTGAACAGATTGATGTAAGAAAATGAATGCAATAGCGCCCCCTAGACAATTTGTATGGAACAACAACACTTTGTCACGTACATTTGTGTCAAATGAAAATAAAGCTAGAAAAAAATATCAACAGAAATCTTCTTCCTATCTCAGCACACACACATCCTATTGGAGTCCAACTGGAATCATTCCATTCAACAGTCTGATGTGTGTCCATTTTGTAAACACTGAAACTATCGCAGTGGCAACGGGGCCCCTCCCGCTCAGTGCGTGCTCTTGGACTAGTCCATTCGTGAAAGGGGTGGGGGGTGCTTTGACAATCAGATACTATTTGTTTTCTTGTTTAAATGTAAGTCTGAGGCCTTGGACATTAGTGGCCCTGAGGGCAATTGGTAGGGGGCCCTAGGCGGTAGCGCCGCCTCTGACCACCACCCGCATGCTAAGCGAGTGTTCTACCATTTGAGCCAATTCCCCACGGGGGATGGTAAAGTCCGCAGTCACTAGGATGTGAATGGGCATGTCTGCCCTTCCCCCTGTCATTCAGCACAGACGGAGGAACACAGGCCCTGCTCTGATTGGATGATTTGGGAGGAGGCGTGTCCCACAGTTCACGACCATGAGAGAAGAGCCGGAGCCTCTGTAGCCCTTTATAAAACACTCGGAAAGTCTCTACTGTTGTGTTAGTTCGCTAACACATATACTAAAATTGGAACGATACAGAGAAGATTAGCATGGCCCCTGCGCAAGGATGACACGCAAATTCGTGAAGCGTTCCTCATTTTCAAATTTATAAAATTTAACTTTTGGATAGAGAAACAAAGTAGGGCAAGAGGTGTGGAAAAGGGGCTAAAGGCATCTGAAGTCCAAACAGGGTTAAATCTGCACAGGAAGCCCCTTTCCTTATTATTGGCCCAGACGTTGTCTGCCATGACAAGGACCATCAGAAGCCATTAGTGAAGTTAGGGAGGTGTAAGGAATGCTTCCTTCATTATGCTTCCTTTCATAGCTCCTTTAGCATAGGCCCACAGTAAGGAGCTATGAAGGCATCCTACAATCCACGGCGCACATCCAACTGAAAGTTTTCCAGTCCTAATGTAAAAGTTGTACACTGCAGCAGAAGAATTCAAATCTTCTCTGAAATAAACCAGCCTTTACAGCTCATCAAGCATAACTGCTCTAAACATTACTACATATTGTTTATCTGGTCAAGTCGTGTTTCTGACTCTGTGCTTTGTGCACATGTCAGGATTAAAGCGTTGAACACACAGGCAGGAGGAAACAAACTGCCGCCTCCTCAGATTAGACCCACAGCGCCTGAAAGGACAGAGCAGAAAGAGGGAGAGAGAGCGGAGCGAGAGACGCCTCCAGTCGCTCTGTCCTCCACCACACACTGGACAACATGAGCGCTCTCAGCCTGGACACGCTTTAGAAAGGAGCACAGCATTACCCATGATGCTTTGCTGGCCCGTGTGCTGTTGCTAAGGCTACTTCCGGTTGGGGATATCCACACGTTAAAAGTGTTTAAAAGTCACAGTTGCTTTTGGGTCGACATCAGAACAGACAATCCAGGTGTTCACAGTGAAGAGAGTGGAGCGAGCAGCTTCACAAACGGCCTGAGCACCACAAACGTGACTTTAGTCATTCTGTAAGAGCAGACAAAGACAGGAAATCCGTCCCCCAACTCTGTCCCACTAGAAACAACCACTACAAATCCTTCCTCCCAGGGCTCTACGCTAACTTTTTTTTTTAGGAGCACATGTGCCCCTAAGTTAAAAATTTTAGGAGCACAGAAAAAAAAATGGGGGCACAAGTAGGTTTTCATTTCGAACGATTATTACAGTGCAGAACTTGCGCACACCAACTTATTTGAATTAATTTAATACAAAAAACAAAAGAATTATTATGACTGTACTTTTCCTGCATGATCGCAGTGTTTTTATAAATATATGTTAATTTTATCTGATTAATATTTAGACTAAAAATAAGCCAAACAAACTGTACTGGACTGAAACACTCTGTGGCCCTTTTTGGACCTTCACCCACAGTTTAAGAACCTCTTCTTTAAGAGAATTTCCACTGGCACGTTACACAAAACTGCTTCAAAGTGAAAAACATCCATCCATCCATCTTCTCCCGCTACCTGTATTTTCAAATTCCTAGGTGAAGTTACATTCTCTTACTGGTTTTACAGTGGTTTTTAGCCTCTGCACATTTACCAAACTAAACGCACATTGTGACAGAGTTATTTGGCATTTCCTTAGGCAAACTTCAGCCCACATATCGCCTGCTCTGTGCTGTGGGTCTGCTCTGTGCGGACACGGACAGAAAATTAGTATTGGCGTATTTGACGTGAGGCGGAAGGATAGGTGGGATACCTGCCCTGTGACGCACGTTGGTACACAAGGGTGCGCGCTGTGGACAAGCCGCGCGCTGCGGAGTCTGTGCTGACGGGCCGCACAGTGTCTGCGGGCTCCAGTGCACAGGCCGCAGAGAGACGTCCCGCGTGGTCCCGCACACCGGTACAAGTTTATTGCAGCGGCCGTAATGAAATATGATCACACTCAGTATTCAGACCTTGAGTCCGTGATAAGACCGAGTCCAAATGCGCTCGAGACAAGACCAAGACAAAGCTCTCGCTTTAGCTGAGAAGGAAGTCCAGCGGGGTGGGGGCGTTTACTGAGTGGTGGTACAGGTGTGGGTCCTGCTGCGGGGCGCTCCTCGTTGAAGGGGGCGTGGGTGTGTTTTGAAGCGGAGTTTGTTCGTATGAGTGATATCGGCCACATGCGGAGCTCGTACGCTGGGGTCAGCGCTCGCGCTGGGAAAGCGTGCGGCGCTTTAGGTGCGATCCAGGCTTGGGCACGATTCTAAAGTCCTAGTGTGAGTGCGCCCCTAATGTTTGATACATTTAGAACGTTTAACTTGTCACGTTACGTCTGTGCGCAGTTCTCCTTATTGTGGCTGCAGAAGCACTCGCACTGGTGCGACTGTTTTATTTTCCTCGTTCGCACGACGAAATATTTACTCGCAAATGCGAGTGAAATGGGCGCACTGTAGAGCCCTGCTTCCTCCATGTGCTTACTACAACAGTAACACGAGAGTCAAAATACATGCATCCAATCTGTACGGCTCAAAACATATTTTATAAGATCATACTAAAAACATCAACATTTGAACTGGTTTTCTGTCAGGACCCTTTATGGTGTCATCTGGTGCTAAAGGCTTGTTATTGCACGTGGAACTGGCAGCGTGTGAGCAATTACCAACCGGAACTACTTTCTTCTCATTTTCACACTGATGGGCCCATTTGAAGCCAAAGGTCGTCACGTGTAAAAATGAAGGCTGTTTTAAAGCTCCTTCCCTACAGCTCATATAGTGGAGTTTGTTCTGGACTCTCCCCAAAAAAACAAATGTGCTGCTAAAGCAAATACGTCCAACACACTACAGCTCTACGGTAGTGGAGCCTGACCTGTTGCTATGGAACCATTACAGACAAATACTGCGGTTAACAAACAAAATGCAAACAACCACCTCTGTATTTTACAGTGGGAGACTGAAAATCTTAAAAGACAAAAAACAAAGTTTACACAAAAGCAGCAATTCTACACCAACTGCAGAATAGTGTGAACAGAAACAAGAGTCGTCCCACACTAGACCCAGTACAGTGCTGCTGTTGTGATATTAGTTTTCACCCAATGATCAGGGGAGAGCGCGAACGCAGTCCCCCACTACCACAAATTATGCAGTCGAGATTCCCACATTTGGGGAATTCGCAGGGGTCAGCACAACCGGAGTGCAATGGCTGAGCCTCGCCCTGGGTGAACCACCTTCATGATCATGGTATCTCCCCTGCCAGGTAAGTATGAGTTGTACAGGCGGAGACCCGCGGGGTCCTGCAGAGCCATGCCGTCCTCAGTCAGAGGACGTGTCCTACACCACAGAGACAATACAGCTAAAGCAAATACAACTAAAGCCTTCGCTAATTCACCTTCAGAATCCAAAAGCTCACAGTCAAGAGTGTAAAAAGAGCCACTTTAACAAACGGTTGCACCTTTTTTGATTTCATTCATTCTGAAGGAGCAAAGACAGGAAGTGCATCCTCCAACTCCACCCCCAGGAAACAAGAGAAGAATGGATCCTCCCTACACCCACCCCCGTCTTTAGCCTTGCTCAGTGCTCCTCTTTTGAGTGGCACGGTTCACTCTCAAAGCCTTTCCACTGCTTAAAGTCAACCTGCCAACCTGATGGAGACACACTGTGCAATTGCTTATAAAATAAGTGAAAAGTGAATATGCAAACTTTACATCATTAACAGGGAACATAATGATACCATCAGCCACAAGAAAATATGTGAAAATATAGAATACCATGTAAAAAGACAAATCCACAGTACCTGCTCCTCAAAGGGGCCACAGGAGTGTTCACAGGGGCCACTCCGGGTCCTTTCACACTAAATACAGTGAACCGTCGCTATAACGCGCTTCATCTTTCGCGGCTTCGTGGATTTTTTTTATTTTTTCAGTGCATTGTGTTCTGAATCCTGATTGGCCGAGGGATTTTGGTCTAGAAGTGAAAAAGGTTCACATTAGTCTTTCACTTAGACCAGAGGTCGGCACCTTAAATACTCAAAGAGCCATTTGGAGCGTCTCCCACAGAAAAATAAATAAATAAAAAATAAAAAACACCCGCAGAGCCACAAAACCCTAAATGAGGATCACACTGCATATGATTTTTTTATTTTTTTACCTGTCTGCGCTGTATAAAAGACTATAGCGTGTTGCATTTATGAAATCGATGAAAATACAACACAAATAATCCACTGAGTCGTGTTCTTTAGTCTGACAGAAGCTGAAGCATCAGCACCGAGCTGTTTTCAGCACAGTGGATGCAGATTAGCCCTGTGGTTTTAAGTTTCGTTTCTCCTCTTAGTCCTGGTTTTAGATCTGGTTTACACCTGCTTTAGACCTGCTTTAGACCTGTTTTAGACCTGGCTTAGGCCTGCTTTAGACCTGCTTTAGACCTGGCTTAGACCTGCTTTAGACCTGCTTTAGACCTGGCTTAGGCCTGGTTTTGGTCCCGGTGTTAGTTCTGGTTTAGAGGCACAGGAGGAAGCGCAGTCCACACAGCGGAAGCAATAAGACACGACCCACAGGAGGTGTCTGCGCCATACAGGAGGAGAGGAGGTGTGCGCGGCGTAAGGGAGGAGAGGAGGTGTTCTATAAAGAAGGAGGAAAATAACATAAGGACGATGGGAAAAGACACCTGCACCACAGCCTTCAGTAGAAAAAGACGCTACAGCGGAGCGGAGTCAGGAGGAAGAGGCTCAGTCAAGAGGGACTGAGAAATACACGAGAGTCACAATGTCCAACCTCGTGTCATTGTTAAAATTATTATTTTACAGTATTTTTTAAAAACTATCAGTTATTTGTAAGAAAACATTCTTCCATCCATCCATCTTCTCCCGTTTAATCCAGCTGGGTGAGCGTGCTGCCCAATCCTCACAGCACCTGACCCCCTATGAACCCCCCTGCGGGTGGTGAGCCCACAGGAGGGTGGATGTCATGGTCCTTGATGTTAGTTCATAGGGGTTGTAAGAAAACATTTATATTTTTAAACGCCTGAAAAAAGGTTTGGATCTTTGGTTTCATTCTATAGTACAGTATTGTATTGTATAATAATTGTAACTTCATGGATTTCGCCTGCCGCGGGTTCTTTTTGGAATGTAACTCCTGCGATAAACGAGGGTTCACTGTAACAACACATGTGACTTGAACCAGTGCCGTTTCACACAAACAGCCAAATTAAACAGAGCAGCATTAGAAATGGTTGGATTTCTGTTGGCTTAAAATGCTATGAATTGCTCTCGAATTTTTAGAGGCAAAACAAAATACTATGACAAGGAGGATATGAGAACCAGACAAGATATGATTTACAATAAGTCAATTGTGCACTCCAACTTTTGGCTGTGACTGTAGCACTGCTTTGTGCTACTAGAGCTCCTCAAGAGGTGGAATCCAGCAATGTTCACCTTTTTGGGGCAACCAAAAAACCCTCACAAGATCATTGTCCTCATGTGCCAATTTGATCTCTTCAGATCCTGTGGCACGAGATGATGTCCCATCCCTAGTATTGCTCCTCCTTATACTTCTCATGTTACTGTACATCACAGTGTAATGTACAGGCAGTGACCACAGTTCAAAGTAATGTCCATATAACACGAGGAAAACTGAGCAGAGCAAAAGCCCGAATCTCCCCACTTTAACAAAGATGCTACACACACGATAAATATATTGTTCCAGCTTTCATGTACTGAGCAACAAGCAGACATCACGACAGACCCAAAATATAAGCAGTGCTCCAAGGGCCCAAATTGGCCCCATTCCTCAAAGGCCCAAATGATCAGAAGCAGAACTTTCTACTACATATGTACACAAAGAAAAATAACTCCACTTCGATAAAGTCAATGACATAAAGCTGTGAGGTGACACACCTAAAAGTCTTATTCCAGGGACAGAGGCTCTGCTGTGTGTTAAATGCTCCATCTGAACGACTGTAGTGAACTGGACTTTTCTACTGACAGACAATAAATCACCTCTGACGAAGCTCTGGGGCCGTTCATGTTTCTTTGAACATTCTAATCAGGGGAGAGCGCGAACGCAGTCCCCCACTACCAGAAATTATGCAGTCGAGATTCCCACATTTGGGGAATTCGCAGGGGTCAGCACAACCGGAGTGCAATGGCTGAGCCTCGCCCTGGGTGAACCACCTTCATGATCATGGTATCTCCCCTGCCAGGTAAGTATGAGTTGTACAGGCGGAGACCCGCGGGGTCATGCAGAGCCATGCCGTCCTCAGTCAGAGGACGTGTCCTACACCACACCACACACACCACACACACCACACACACCACACACCCCACACACACCACACACACCACACTACACTACACTCAACACAAACACTTCAGCACAGCCTCTGCTCTGTCCCACTGTACAGCACAAGCTCAGCGTGGACACGCTTTAGAAAGGATTTAGAAATGTGAGCAGCACAGCATTACCCATGATGCTTTGCTAGCCCGTGTGTGTTGCTAAGGCTACTTCCGGTTGGGGATATCCACACGTTAAAAGTGTTTAAAAGTCACAGTTGCTTTTGGGTCGACATCAGAACAGACAATCCAAGTGTTCACAGTGAAGAGAGTGGAGCGAGCAGCTTCACAAACGGCCTGAGCACCACAAACGTGACTTTAGTCATTCTGTAAGAGCAGACAAAGACAGGAAGTCCCTCCCCCAACTCTGTCCCACTAGAAACAACCACTGAAAGAAGATACTTCCCAATGTTTATCTGCTAAAAAGCAGAGTGTATAAAAACACTGCATGCTTTAAATTGTTTAAATGTCAAGAGAAAAATGCATATTTCATTCAAATAAAACCCTAAAAAGTGTCTTTGATTTTAGACTCGTTTTACTGTGGCGCCCTCTGGTGGGGGAACAAATACACTGGCACTATGCAACTTTTCAGGAGTTCACCAGCTCTGACATCAGGCATCATTAAACTTGTATATCTTGCATGTTTTCAATTATGGCTGTTTATCTTGCTCAAAAATTCTTTGAAAAAAATGTACTCATTTCTTACTGTGAGCAGGGCTCAAAAATTCTGTGTCTACAAATAAGCAGAGGTGGCACATGTACATTTATGTAAAATAAATAAATAAATACTTTCCAGAGTACTTTGGCAGCAGCATACTTTTACTCATACTTGAGTAATATTTTTTCTTTGGGTTGAGTAATTGTACAAGTGAGAAAAGCTTTATGTTGACAATATGAACTTATTTGAAAATATGCTTCAGTTTTTGTCATTTTTGTGTCTGCTCTTTAAAAACACCAGATTTCATGTTCTGTCCTTCAAACAACTATAAATCCGATGTTACAAATTACACTTATTTGAGTAATTTTCGAAAATGAAGTAATTTGAAATAATGTTACTCTTACTTGACTACAGCTTCTGGCTTTTCTACCCACCTCTGCTATAACACTAAATAAATAAGTTCTTATTGATGTATTTTTATGTTTTGTAGGCCGACTTTGGAACACAAACTATCAAAAACAAATAGCACAACAAATTACACTGAAACAGGCAGCAAAAAAGGGACATTTGAAAAAGTACTTGGAGCTCAGTTCTGACTTAAATAGGCCCATCTTCAAATCTCAAATCGTGGGAGATTAGGGTGACCAGATGTCCCTATTTACCCAGGGCAGTCCCAGTTCTGAGCCCTGTGTCCCCTGTCCCAGCAGATTTATCCAAAACCACTGATTTGCCTCAGATTTATACAAGAAAGAGACACCTGGGACCTTTTTTTTTAACCAATTTGACTCGTGCCAACAGTAAAGAGAGGCATACATTTTCATGTGATTAGTTAAAATAAAAAATGCTGAAAAGCTGCTTTAAAATGACCAAAAAAGAAAATACGACTATACTGTCTCACATGTTGGTCATGAATGGGGCGAGGGCAGAACAGTTTTCCTTAATCGTGCACTTGTTTCACAATTTTATAATTACCCAACCAGAGGAGTCCCAGTTTTTGGACAAAGCCACGTGACACCCACGCCTTTTAGCACCAACTCGCCCATTTAAGCAGTGTTGGGCAAGCTACTGGTAAAGTGCAGTGAGCCAAGATATCAGTTACTCAACAATAAATTAGGCTTAACTACACAAAAGCTCCCGCCTATAGAAATGCAGCAAAAGCAGTTACTACATCAGAAGCTCCTTCACACTGTACCAACCTAATGTCAGAGGAATTCACAATGACACATCAGATACCTTCACTAAAGTCAGAAACATAAGGCCAGGGCGTATGGCCAGCTGACTAGCCTCCTTGGTCTCCTCCTGTCTCCTCCTTGGTGTCCTCCTTGGTCTCCTCCTTGGTCTCCTCCTTGGTCTCCTCCTTGGTCTCCTCCTGTCTCCTCCTTGGTCTCCTCCTTGGTCTCCTCCTTGGTCTCCTCCTTGGTCTCCTCCTTGGTCTCCTCCTTGGTCTCCTCCTTGGTCTCCTCCTTGGTCTCCTCCTTGGTCTCCTCCTTGGTCTCCTCCTTGGTCTCCTCCTTGGTCTCCTCCTTGGTCTCCTCCATCCTACGTGTGTCCGCTCAGAGCCTCCAGAGCGACAGGGAGTGAGAGGGAGAGAAGCCACAGCGCGGTCAGGTCTCGGTCAGGTCTCGGTCAGGTCTCGGTCAGGTCTCGGTCAGGTCTCGGTCAGGTCTCGGTCAGGTCTCGGTCAGGTCTCTTGGGAGTTCGCCTATCTGAACATGCAGTATTATTCAGGATCGTCCGCACTAAAGACGAGGACTTGACATAGTTAAGCTAAAGTCTCCAAACGCACGACTCTGAGCCCGGTCCCTCTGTGCGCACGCGCCTGACTCTGATTATAGTGTTTCACAGTCAAACAGAGGCTCATGCAGAGAAAGCCTCTGTCACTCATGTCCTGGAATGTGGAGCTTTTGGTGACGCTACGGCGCTACTTGATCAAAAAAATAGCGTAACTACAGGAAAGTTACTTGATTCATAAAGTAGCGATGTTACGTCAATCTACTGGAAAATGTAACGGAAACGCTCCTGCCCATCACTGCATTTAAGCTTTGCATTTAACGACAAGAAAATTCTAATAATTACACCAAACCCGAACTTTGCATGTCCAATTTCAACAATTACCGACATTTCCAACTTAAGTTAAATTTCTTTTCCGTCTAAAACTTACCGAAAGTGAAGCTCCTCAATCTTCACGGGAGCACGTGGCGTAGTCCCAGTTCCGGGCCTCCTGTCGTAGTTTTTTTGGTCTTGTTGGAATTCCCTCGGTTCCTACGACGTAATAAACACATGTCATTATTGTGTGTAGTAAAGCGCGTTATTCGATTGTCATTTGATGGTTAAACAATCGTGGAAAATGCGCTTTGTTTCCTAAATTGGTCGATCTGGGGCCACATGGAGCCGCCACGCGCCGCCTGAGCGGAGAATGGCCCTGACCCAGAGGAAGTGGTTCGGCCAAGGTCACCCGAGTTTTATTTTATTTTTTTATTATTATTATTATTATTAATAAAATATAATACAAACTCTCGTAGAGACGACAGCAAGACTGCAAGGCCTGATATAAAACAAAAAACACAAGGAAATTAAAGTGCTCACAGATCACAAACAAGAAAATTAAAAATTAAAATAAAAAAACACTTAACCACAAACTTCACATATAAAAGAAAACAAACTCAGATGTCCAAACTTTATCTGTAATTAAACATGCCTCAGGAACAGTGGCGCTCGTATCCTCTCATTAACCCTTTTTGTGGGTATTGGCTTAGTGCCGATCCCAAAATTACAAGTAGCGCCATCTAGTGGTGATTAAGAACATTGCCCTAGAAACACTTGGACCTGACAACTCCCCTGAGCGCCAAAGACGCCAAAATCCTCACGTATGGACAATTTCAGCTTGAGAATGACAGAAATGACAGACTCAACTCTGTATCAGTGTCCGTACAATCAACAGAAACAGAAATGAGGCTGGACTCTCCAGGCCAAATCTCCTCCATCACATTCACTAGATGTTCTTCAGATGAAAACCCTGCACCCAAGGGTCAAAAACATCAATACAACGCAGGAAATTTGAAAAGTTATTGCTTAAGAGCATCAAACATTTTTCAGCAGATTTGAGAATTTTGTCAACAATCATATTTTAATTTTGCAGCTGTTTTCCAGAGGCTAAATACATTCTAATGTCGTTTTTTAAAGGACACAATATTTGGCATTTTCCATTTTTTTTTAATTTTATGAATAGGTATTTTTGAAAAAAATATAATATCCTCTTTAGTAAACTGTGAGAGAGTCCTAATTTTTTGTCCAAGCCAATTATATAAATCTTTCCAGAAACTTTGGAAAGAATAAATGTTCTGTTGTTTCTGGAGCTTGTTTACAGAATTCACAAGGATCAACATCGAAAGCAAATCGACCCCTCAGTGTTTCTGCCGGTGGATAATAGTTGTTAATGATTTTGAACTGCATTTCTTTCACTCTTGGCAAAACTGGCCATTTTAGAAATGTCCACTAAATGGCAGAAGGTTTTACTTGTACACAGTCACTTTGTACTTGACTTTTCTAGTAAAATCATGGTATGTTTGACTTTTAAAAGATCTGTTTAAATATTTATTATCACATTTCTTTTCTGTTCGCTTTAATTCTCCTGTGACTAAATTTGGTCATTTAGCTTGAACATTACAGGATAATATAGTATTTTTTTATCAAATGTAATAAAGCAGTGGGAATTGCCCTACAGAGTTTTGATCCTCTTTGAAAGACCACTGCACCTCATATTTGCCTCTAAGGTCATTCAGCTGGAATCCAGCACATCCTGCACAAAAATGATATTGTGATCAAACCAATTCTTATTAAAAAATAGTTTGACAAAATAACTCTATTATTCCACAAGGGGGCGCAGTGAGGGGTCAGATTATGGGGAAATATCATCTTCCACATGTGACATTTATTCTGGGTGTTATTCCTGAGATTAGTGTGATATAACTGTACATTTCACTATAGAACATTTGTATAACTGAGCAGAATGTTTTATCAAATCCAAAATGTTCCAGTGTTTGTATTAAAAAGGCATGTTCTATGGAATCAAAGGCTTTAAAGTCGTCAAGAAAGAAAATTAGACTTTGTGAGTCCAGAAGTGATCGGTCGTCCAACATGTTCAAAACTAATCTAACAGTGTTATGTACAGTCATGTGGAAAAGTTTGGGCCCTGATCATTTTTAAGATTTTCCTTTATAAATCACTGGTTGTTTGGATCAGCAATTTCAGTTAAATATATCATATAGCAGAAAAACACAGTGATATTTGAGAAGTGAAATGAACTTTATAGGATTTACAGAAAGTGCAATAATGACTTAAACAAAAGTAGGCATGTGCATAAATTAGGGCCCTTGTAGTTTTATTGATTTTAAAACCTTTAGCACTAATTATTAGAACACAAAATTAGTTTGTTCAGCTCACTGACCCTTGGCCTACAGACACAGGTGAAGCCGATCGTGACAAAGGGGATTTAAGGGGCCAGATGCAAGTTGTTCTCCTCTTTGCATCTTCTCTGAACAGTGGCAACACGGGAGCCTCAAAACAACTATGACCTGAAAACAAAGACTGTTCAACATCATGGTTTAGGGGAAGGATACAAAAAACTAGCTCAGAAATTTCAGCTGTCAGTTTCCACTGTGAGGAACATAGTGAGGAAATGGAAGACCACAGGCACAGTTCTAGTTCAGGCCAAGAAAAACCTCAGATAAGCAGAGATGGTGAGAACAGTCAAACTCACCCCACAGACCAGCTCCACAGACGTACAACATGATCCTGCTGCAGATGGTGTCACGGTGCATCGAGCAACTATTCAGCACTTTGCACAAGGAGATGCTGTATGGGAGAGGAATGTGACGGAGCCTTTTCTGCACACATGCCACAAACAGAGTCGCTTGAGCTCTGCTAAAGCACATTTGGACAAACCAGCTTCATTTTGGAATAAGGTGCTGTGGACTGATGAAACTAAAACTGAGTTATTTGGACATAACAAAGGGTGATGTGCATGGTGAAAGAAGAGCACAGCATTCCAAGACAAACACTTGTTACCCACAGTAAAATGTGGTGGTTCCATCAGGCTGTGGCCTGTGGCCAGTGCAGGGACTGGAAATCTTGTTAAAGCTGAAGGTCGCATGGATCCCAGTCAGTATCAGCAGATTCTTACAAACAATATTCAAGAACCAGTGACAAAGTTGAAGTTGCACCAGGGCTGGAAACTTCAACAAGACAACTGAAAAATAAGATGGAAAGGTTGGCTGGGTGCGACCCATGACACGTATGATCCTATGGCGTATTCTGATTGCGTATCTGAAACTAATGTCTGCCTGCAATGTCTGTCTTCTGTAACCCTCATCTGCGGCTGTCTGCTACAGCCATATAGAGGGGGAAAAAAGAGGATGTAATGTGTGCATGTCTCGGGTCAGAGATAGGTGACCTGAATGTGTAGAGGAAGCGATAAGGTCAATGAGGGGCCCCATGGGAAAACGAGGAAGTGTGGTTGTATAGGCTCCAGAAGCTTCCTCATGTGTTACACGTGCTGTACCTATGGGTTAGAGGCACAATGCAGAAAAAACTGGTTGATCATGGAAACTGTACATGTGACCTGAGGGTATAAAATGTGAAGACAAATCGGGTGCCTTCGAAGTTCTCTGAGTTGAGACCCCGCTTGTTAGGTGCTCTGAGATTAACTTCCCTCACCCGATTTCTCTACAATACCTCATGTGATTTATTCATTTGCTTGAAATTGTTCTCCACGGATGTGTGAGTATGAATGATTAATTGCTTGACATATTGATACAGCTTGTGAGAGTGTGAGTGATCATATGTTATATGCATTTATTACTTCTCAACTTTCTCTCTCTGAGTGAATTTTTGAATGATCTGTTGTATGTTTGAAAATGTCAGTTCGTTTTCAAGCTGACATGTTATAAAAAATAAAAAAAAAAAAAAAAAAACAGTTCGTCTTCTAACTGGCGTATGTTTTTGCATGTTTGAATGATACTTGGCTGTGAGTGAATATTTCTCCTTGTGAGTGGATTTCTTCCTTTTCTCTGCTCCCTAGAAATTGTTGTTTGTCTGACCTTGTCTGTCAAATAGAAAGTCAGTTGATCTTTGAGTTGACTTGTCATGAAATAAAACCAGTTCGTTCTTCTAGCTGGTATATCAAAGGTCAGTTCATCTTCGAGCTGGCATATATTTTATATGTTTGTCTATCTTATCATGTATGCAATGATGATCGTATGAATGGTGGAAATAAATAAATCCGTGGTGTAAAATCACGATAAAGACAATTTCAAGCATTGATCTAGATTTGCAAAGCACGCACACTTTTTAGGAAGTAAAGATACCGGTGTCCACCTAAAGGTAAGCGCAATTTAAGAATATTGTATAGAAATGTATTAAAGGGTAGACTATAGAGTAAGTAAGCCTGAGTGACTCAGAGTTATACAGGGGAGGTGGTTTAATATTGAGGGAAGCTATTCTCTATGACAGAGGAAAGTAATAGAGTAGAATTGTTTATTATCAAAGGTTCACACAAGGTTGTAATCATTGAGATAACAGGATAGAGTAATGCTTCCAGTCAAAGGTTTACACAGGGTTTTAATCAATGTCTTTGAAGGAGTTAATGTTGATCTTAAGACTAATAGCGGGGGGTTGCGTATCTCCATGTGCTAAGTTAGGGTAAAAGTCTGATGCAGGTAGTGACAATTAAAGAAGCCCTACTTAAACGCACAGAATCTCAACAACAACGACCCTAAACACTGCTCAGATTCTACTAAGGCAGTTCATGCAGAGGAACAAGTGCAATGTTCTGGAATGGCCGTCTCAGTCCCCAGACCTGAATATTACTGAAAATCTGTGGGGCGAGTTAAAGCGGGCTGTCCATGCTCGGGCACCATCAAACTTGACTGAACTGGAGATGTTTTGTAAAGAAGAATGGTCAAAAATACCTTCAGCCAGAATCCAGACCCTCACTGGAAGCTACAGGAAGAGTTTAGAGGCTGTTATTTCTGCAAAAGGAGGATCTACTAAATACTGATGTAATTTTTCTGTTGGGGTGTCCAAATTTATGCACATGCCTACTTTTGTTTAAGTAATTATTGCACTTTCTGTAAATCCTATAAAGTTCATTTCACTTCTCAAATATCACTGTGTTTTTCTGCTATATGATATATTTAACTGAAACTGCTGATCCGAACAACCAATGATTTATAAAGGAAAATCTTGAAAATGATCAGGGTCCAAACTTTGTCACATGACTGTGTTTCTTCCTTTTCTAAACGCAGACTGCACATCATCTACCAGTTTATCGAGGACTTTTTTCAGTCTATTAGCATAAACCAGGGCTAATAGTTTAGAATCATTGCATAACAGTGTTATGGGTCTCCAATGATCTCATTCTGTAGTCTTTATTTGGCTTGGGGAGTAGGGTCATTAGTCCGGTTTTCATTGTGGGAGTCAGGCAGCTTTCTGAATACAATCTTTGAAAGCATTAAAAATTAAATCTTTTATATCCTGCCAGAAAAATGTCAGAAATTCTTTGGTCGGCCCATTGATTCCGGGTGACTTCCCATCACACATATTTTTCAAAACACTCTCAGTTTCTTGAATAGATATATCACTTTCTAAACTAAATTCATCATCTTCACCCATTTTTTTAACATGCCTTTCTATTTGTGTAAAAAAAAGTGTCACAATCTTCTTTATGAAAATTTGAACTGTATAAGTTTGAGTAAAATGGAAAAAAAATCATTTGAAATGTGATCAGGGTCTTCAATTATAGTTCAATGTTTATTTCATTTACCAATTTGTTTTCGCGTTTGTCTAGATTTTTCTAAGCCATAAACATGTGCTGTATTTTTCTCTCCTTCAGTCCACAGGTCCCGATGGGCGAGTCATTAATCACATACAAACACTTAGAAAGTCATTTATAACTTCTGTATAATTTGTGCTGGTAAATATGACATGTGAAGAGCACATGTTTGGAGATGTATTTTGGATTATTTTAATGCTTCAATGTGCTTGTTTTGGATCCTTTAGATAACGTCTGTTAAAAATACATTTAATATTGCATGTTATAGGCTCAAGTCAAACACATTATTTATTACAGCCGTACAGTCTTTGATTATATCTTATTTAAGCCATTGTGCCAGATTTTTCTCATGTATATGAGCCACATTTGTTAGGCCTAAGCAGCTCTTACAAAGCTCTTTGTCCTATAAACAGAAAGTGCATGTTAGTCTGTTATGATTAGGGTGACATGGGACAGTCCCAGTGTTGAGCCCTGTGTCCCCTGTCCCACCAGATTTACCCAAAACCAGTGATTTGTCTCCATTTTATACAACAAATGTCCCAGGTGTCCCTATTTTTGACCAATTTGTTACCTGCCATCAGTAAAGAGAGGCATAAACTGTCATTTGTTTAGGTGAAATACAGAAAAAACTGCTTAAAAACGACCAAAACGCAGACTGAACTATACTGAGTCACATTCATGCTGAGTGCTCAATGATTTTCCTTACTCACTCACTCTTTTCACAGTTTTATTCTTACCAACCACCACAAAGCAGGGATGTCCCAGCTTTTTATTTTGAAAATCTGGTCACCCCAGTTATGACGCTACCTTTACCGTGACAACAAAGGCAAAACTCTGTTCTGGTCACTGAAAGTTGAGAAAAACTCGTCACATTGGTTGGTGGTTGGGAGTGACATTAAAAACCCAGGTTAAGATAAACTGCTGCAGGAGATAACAACCTGAGCACTGTCCTCTGTTTCCTCCTATTTTCTCATCAGCATCACTCACTATGTTCTCATCTGTAGTTTGTTCATTGCTATTCACATGTTGTCCCCTGTCCCACTCCCCCTGTGGAGTGGAACTCTTTCAGACGCCTGATGGCAGCTGGACCCCTCTCCTCCCCCTCCTGGGTAGATGTGGCCATACTGAACTGGCCCACGGGCCTGGACATCTATAGCCTGTCCGTCCATGGGAGTGGATCTCTCCTTCACTGTAGTTCTCCCCGAGGTTTCTTCTTTTTCCCAGGACCCTGGGTTTTTTGGAGTTTTTCCTTGCTGAGAAGGAGGGTCTAAGGACAGGGGATGACTGGACCATGTTTCATTTGCTGCTTTACATGAATGTTGTTTATTCCTGTTTTGATATGTCTGTGTGTATGTTTTACTCATCAAAATCTTGGAACGCCCTTAGAGGCAACTGTTGTTGTGATTTTGGGCGCTACAAAAATAAATTGAATTGAATTGACATTAATTTTATAAAAACAAAGATGATCATAGTAGTTTGGTTTTGCAGCCTAATTATGTTCCCAGATTTGTCATTGCTATGGCCTTTCTTTTGGAGGGGTGGTGTCCACACACTCGGCTCCTCCAGGGGCATCCCAGACATTCCCAGGAGAGTGACTGCAGCAACATCCGGTATCTAGTCATGTAGAATCGAGTGGCAATGGGGTCAACAAAGTACAAATATACAAGTACAGTTTACTTAAGATACTTTTTATGGTTATTTCACTACTTTTGGGAGTGGGGCTCTGTACTCTACTACATTTTTAAATGGATTGAAAATGTATTTTTCTTATAGATTTAAACCCACTCAAATGACTGACACTCTCTCTCTCTCTCGCTCTCTCTCTCTCTCTCTCTCTCTCAAATAAGACACTTCCTAATGCCTAACTGCTAAAAGAATAGTGTATATAAACACTGCATGCTTTAAATTGTTTAAATAAGAGAAAGAGAAGAAAATGCAAATTCATAAATACATTAAAATAAACCCATGTCTTTGATTCTACACTCGTTTAACTCTGGCGCCCTCTGGTGGGTGAACAAATACACTGGCGCACTATGCACTTTTTCAGGAGTTCTGAATGCCGACCAATGGTAGCCTGCCTTTTCTGATTGACGTCAAACAGACTACCAATCACAAGCATACTATTCTGTTTCCGTCGCGTTCGCGCGTTCGCTCATGTCACCTGCAGTGTCTCCGCACATTTCGCCACAAAATTATCGATCAGGTAAGAATTATTCCACTCCCTAATGTTAGTTTAGCATCATATATTTTGCTATTACACGGAGATAAACAATTTTCGTGCGCTGACAACCGCGCTTTAGCACGTTTTCTGCCGATAGCGGTAGCTCATTTGTATCGGTAATTATCGGCATATTTCCCGGAGACGAGGCTGGTTGTATTGATCAGATACAACCAGTATTGATTCTAACTAATTATCAGTTAGAATCAATACTTATGATATCATATGGCGATAAACAGCGCTAGCGAGTGTTGCTACTTCATGCTAATCGCGTGGCTAGCGGCGCTCTGCTGTCAGGTTGTGCGAGCAGCACGCGCGCGCACACACACACACGGTTTAGTCCTGATTTTGTCCTGGTTTAGTGAGTGATGTGTTTCTAATGAAATTCACTGTGTTCTCACTGCAGAGTGGTCTATTACTAGTACTGCTACTACTAGTACTACTACGACTACTTCTTCACCAAGGTACCACTTATTTTACTCCTGGTTTAGTCCTGTTTTAGTCCTGGTTTAGTTCAGCATTATTATATTTTATTTATGCATTCACATCGTTTAGCACATCTTAATGTTGCGATTTTGTGTCATTTTATGTCTTTTGTAGATGGAGAATCCAACATTTAGGCGGCTGCCCGCCAAAAAGAAGCAGCAGCAGCCGCTGATTGTGGGGCCCTCACCTGGGGCCCTCAGCTCCACACCCACACCCACGGCTGCTCCACCAACGCCCCCACCTGCCTCCACTCCAGACCCTGCTGTGATCCAGGAGCCCCGGCGGACATCCGTGGAGGAGTGTTCGTCGGGGGAGGCCACCCTGGCGCCACCACCCAGGAAGAGGAAGAATGTGGAGCAGCCAACTCCCACTCCTGCTGCGGCTGAGGTGAGGAAGAAATCCTCGTGTGCGATACGCAACTATATGCCCGGCGCGCTCTCTCGCGTCGGCTGCCTCACGCCCATTGAGCGTTTCTTACAGTGTGCCTGTTTTTCTTCGTAGCCCCAAATACCGAAGAGCTGGCGGACAGCTCTCACGAGGGAGCAGCAGGAGTGGGTTGCCGGGGTGCTGTTTCGGGTGGACAGCAGGGGGAGGACCCGCCTCTCTGAGGCCCTGGACCTGTGGTGGGACCCCCCCAAGCCCCGGCAAAACTACGTTCAGCCGCCCGCCAGTCCTGACTCCTTCTTCGCATGCCGGTTGTTCCTCTGGATGCCCCAGCGTCTGTGGGGTGTCCGACTGGCATGCACCCAGCCTGGTTGTAACAAATCGTTAACCAAGGCTGGGCTTGGCTCACGCGTTCTTCTCTGTCCGCGCGCATGCGCAGACGGGAGAGAGCGCCCCCCCTCCGCGCCCCACGCTCGGTGGCGCTCCTGAGGTTCCCCAACGAGTCACAACCGTGAGCGGGAGCAGTCTGTCAGAGACGTCCCGGACGGGGGTGTCCTCAAACGACCGGTGACTTTCGGGTGAATCGACCAATCGGTGAACTGAAGCGTTTAAAGGGACGGCATTGCGCGTTATGGGAATGTTTTGATTGTGACTGACGTGTGGAACAGCTTCATTTCATGAATTTTTCTGGTTTGCTAAATAAAAACATGACAGATGATAATGTAAATTAAAGGTGCCATGTACTATTGTGTATAATAAAGGTATATATGCATCAATGTAGTGAATTATTTCATATAGCTCGATGATGACAATGAATAATACATTTGTTCAAAGTTCCAAAGTACATTTATTTGTCACATATTATCGCAGCAGTGTACAACAGTAGTAAAGGCATAAAATCAAACATAGCTATAACATACAGCTAAAGTATTAAGGTACACCTTGATAATGTACAGCTTTGAACGCAGCTAAGGTCTGGACCGGCGTTAGTGGTAAGCCTCCACACCACGTCAAGGTCCCGGTCCGGGTGGAGGGGAACAACGAACACACACACGAACTATTTACAACACCTGCCCCAGGTAGGAGGTGTAAGCAGTTCTGGGAGCTCAATCCGGGTCCTTCTCCTGCATTTCTCTCAGCCAGTCGGGCTTCCGGGTGCATACAATAGTCCTGCCCTGCCGGAAATGTCCCGTCTCCTTGCGGCGGGGCTGGCCGCACTCCGAGCACCGGGGGGGGAGACCTTGGTGGAGTTTGGCGGGGCAGGGGGGCAGCGGACGGAGGAGAAAGGGCAGGGCGCTGGCCGACTGGCATTGTCCGAGAGAGAGCAAGGAGGGGGGGTGGGGCAGGGAGCTCCCTCACCCGCAGCTGGGGCAGTGAGAGGTCCGGGAGAGGCACTGCGGCCCGGGGCAAAGGTCCTGCTGCAGCCGCGGCAGCTGGTGGTGGTGGTGGTGGTGGCGCGGCCAGGACAAGAGCCACTGGTGGAGGGCGTGGCAAAAGGCGTCCTGCCTGGCCAGTGTGCACCGCCGCTGGTGGACTCCTACCAAGCACGAGCATTGGTGCCGCCGGCGAAGGTGGTGGTGGCGGCGGCACTGGTGGTGGTGGTGGCGGCGCGGCCAGGACAAGAGCCACTGGTGGAGGGCGTGGCAAAAGGCGTCTTGCCTGGCCAGTGTGCACCACCGCTGGTGCTGCTGCTGGTGGACTCCTACCAAGCACGAGCATTGGTGCCGCCGGCGGCGGTGGCGCTGGTGGCGCTGGTGCTGGTGGTGCTGGTCCCTGGGGTCCACCTGCTGCAGCGCCTGGTCCCGGTGCCAACAGAAGCCTCTCCTTCTCCCACAGGGTTGCCACATACCTAAAAAACACAAAATTCAAGGACAAACTTTACTCGTGTGTCCAACTGCGGTGAAATTGACTGTAGCTGTGTCTGCCAACATCAAACCTACCACTGCGAGAGGGTCTTCTGCGCTCCTCTGCGCTCGGGCGCAGGTGCTGTGTCAGTTGGAGCCCATGACCACGGCTCCCTCTGAGGCACGGAGATGTCGCCCGGTGGAGGAAGCGTCATGTCCTCCTCCTCTTCAGGGGCGCCATCTAGGAGTGGGTCCTCAGAGGGTGGGGGAAGTACGTTCCCCTCCTCGTCCGTGTCCGGAGCGTCAGGGTCCAAGCTGACGGCCTGCAGCGCTCGGCCCGTCTGGGAGTACAGGTACTCGATACCAATGAGCTCCCCTAAAATTCAACACACAGACACAAAACACACACAACACATTTCTTACTCCTGGCTGAATATGGAAGTCTTTAGGGAATTATGATCTGACAGTTCTCACCAGTGTACTCCCTGGGCCTGGTGAAGTCCCTGAAGAGCGACCGGCCTAGCACCTCTCGGCTGAGCTCTTCAAGGGAGCGCTGCAGGGGGCCACCGTATGAGCGGAGCAGGCGCTCTTCCTCCGCCGCAGACACCGCCCGGTTCTCATTCCACCGCACTAACCCGTCCAGGAGAAACGCCTGAAAGTGCCAGGCACTGGCCGTTCCTCCTGAGATGAAGATGAGACAACGAGTTGCATCAATCACACGGTCTCACACACACACACACACACACATGGTTGAACGCCTAAGGAGGAGCACAGTGAGGGATTTACCTGGGATGAAGAGGTTGAGATGCAGGTGGAATGAATCTAGGGATGTGGAGCCCCGCGCGCATCTGTACACCGGCAGGCTGACCCCCCCCTTGTCCAGCCTGCCCGTCTGGGTGTACAGCTCCACATCCGGCGGGTCCTGGATGCAGCGGAGGTGGCGTTTCTGCTCCGCCCAGATGTCGTGGATGCGGTCATCCAACAGGGGAATTCCCATCGTGTCCCGTCCCCACTCGCTGGTGTACACGGCCAGGAGGTCGTCCACCAGCCACTCCGTCTCCACAGCTCCACGCGTGTGGCGACGGCAGTGGAGGGCCATCTCTCTGCGGCTGACGAGCCTCCAGACCGCAGCGTCGTCGCGGGGGACGGTCTTCCCCTGTGCCGCCAGCTGCTGCTTCTTGGCTGCAAGAAGCCGGGCTGCGTCCTCGGCGTCCCACTCGAAGATGGCGTTGGACAGCTGCTGGAGGAACGGTTTGTACAGCTGGTGGCTCTTGGTTGTGACACCTGCTGCGATGCGCCGCATCAGGTGCCAGATGTCCAACCGGACCACCAGCTCGTTCCAACCGGCGAACATAGCAGCTGCCCTGCCACCTCCGTGCCGCGAACAGCAGTCCCGGTTGACATACAGCAGCAGCGGCGGCTCTACCCCAGCATCCCGGTACCGCCTCACCAGCCCGTCAGCCATGGGCTGAAGGCCGGCCCCCTCGGCGGCCGTGAGCACGGACATGAGGACCTGCCCGTGCTCGTTGCCCACGTTGAAGGCACAGGCTGCGGTTCCTCGGGCAGCACCGGCGAGTTTTCGGGTCACCTGTTGACGATAACAAAACAGAAACACCTCAGCGATAACGCCGGAGCGACGCGCCGGACGAGGCCTAAAATGCGCTGCGATTCACGTACCTTCTTGGTAGAGTCCAACTTCAGGATCTTCCCAAAGATGGAGGTGACCCGACCCTTCACGTCCTGGAGGCGGGCGAGGATGTCGTGGCCATAGACGGTGAGCAGCCAATCAGGCTGCGGGACGGGGCGCATGGCTGGGGGCTCCCGTACCTCAGCCACGACACCCGCCTTCATGAACGGCCTCATGACGCTGAGGTATCTGATGGACTTCCGCATCCACGCCTCTGTGTGCAGCTCACAGAGTTTTTTCTGATGCTGCGTGGCGCTGTTCCCCCGAGTACGCTCACGCAGCATGGCGATGACCCGCCAGTCGCAGGAGAGCCTAAGGAAGAGGAGGCGTGTAACAGAACAGGCACGCACGCAGAGACACGCGCCGTATTACAAGTAGACTGCGACTTACTTGTACGTGAGTACAGCTGGGAACTGCGCCAGCTGTCCTGGCTCCAGCTGGCGCAGCACCTCCTGCGACCATCCTGCTACCTTCCTCCGACATCGAGTGCATTCCAGGTACTCGGTGGCCATGAAGTACCAGGAGTCGATGTCCAAGACCCTCCGGATGGTCTTGTAAAGCCCAGCCTTGGTTAACGATTTGTTACAACCAGGCTGGGTGCATGCCAGTCGGACACCCCACAGACGCTGGGGCATCCAGAGGAACAACCGGCATGCGAAGAAGGAGTCAGGACTGGCGGGCGGCTGAACGTAGTTTTGCCGGGGCTTGGGGGGGTCCCACCACAGGTCCAGGGCCTCAGAGAGGCGGGTCCTCCCCCTGCTGTCCACCCGAAACAGCACCCCGGCAACCCACTCCTGCTGCTCCCTCGTGAGAGCTGTCCGCCAGCTCTCCGGTATTTGTGGCTACGAAGAAAAACAGGCACACTGTAAGAAACGCTCAATGGGCGTGAGGCAGCCGACGCGAGAGAGCGCGCCGGGCATATAGTTGCGTATCGCACACGAGGATTTCTTCCTCACCTCAGCCGCAGCAGGAGTGGGAGTTGGCTGCTCCACATTCTTCCTCTTCCTGGGTGGTGGCGCCAGGGTGGCCTCCCCCGACGAACACTCCTCCACGGATGTCCGTCGGGGCTCCTGGATCACAGCAGGGTCTGGAGTGGAGGCAGGTGGGGGCGTTGGTGGAGCAGCCGTGGGTGTGGGTGTGGAGCTGAGGGCCCCAGCTGAGGGCCCCACAATCAGCGGCTGCTGCTGCTTCTTTTTGGCGGGCAGCCGCCTAAATGTTGGATTCTCCATCTACAAAAGACATAAAATGACACAAAATCGCAACATTAAGATGTGCTAAACGATGTGAATGCATAAATAAAATATAATAATGCTGAACTAAACCAGGACTAAAACAGGACTAAACCAGGAGTAAAATAAGTGGTACCTTGGTGAAGAAGTAGTCGTAGTAGTACTAGTAGTAGCAGTACTAGTAATAGACCACTCTGCAGTGAGAACACAGTGAATTTCATTAGAAACACATCACTCACTAAACCAGGACAAAATCAGGACTAAACCGTGTGTGTGTGTGTGTGTGTGTGTGTGTGTGTGTGTGTGTGTGTGTGTGTGTGTGTGTGTGTGTGTGTGTGTGTGTGTGTGTGTGTGTGTGTGTGTGTGTGTGTGTGTGTGTGTGTGTGTGTGTGTGTGTGTGTGTGTGTGTGTGCGCGCGTGCTGCTCGCACAACCTGACAGCAGAGCGCCGCTAGCCACGCGATTAGCATGAAGTAGCAACACTCGCTAACGCTGTTTATCGCCATATGATATCATAAGTATTGATTCTAACTGATAATTAGTTAGAATCAATACTGGTTGTATCTGCTCAATACAACCAGCCTCGTCTCCGGGAAATATGCCGATAATTACCGATACAAATGAGCTACCGCTATCGGCAGAAAACGTGCTAAAGCGCGGTTGTCAGCGCACGAAAATTGTTTATCTCCGTGTAATAGCAAAATATATGATGCTAAACTAACATTAGGGAGTGGAATAATTCTTACCTGAGCGATAATTTTGTGGCGAAATGTACGGAGACACTGCAGGTGACATGAGCGAACGCGCGAACGCGACGGAAACAGAATAGTGTGCTTGTGATTGGTGGTCTGTTTGACGTCAATCAGAAAAGGCAGGCTACCATTGGTCGGCATTCAGAACTCCTGAAAAGGTGCATAGTGCGCCAGTGTATTTGTTCACCCACCAGAGGGCGCCAGAGTTAAACGAGTGTAGAATCAAAGCCATGGGTTTATTTTAATGTATTTATGAATTTGTATTTTCTTCTCTTTCTCTTATTTAAACAATTTAAAGCATGCAGTGTTTATATACACTATTCTTTTAGCAGTTAGGCATTAGGAAGTGTCTTATTTGAGAGAGAGAGAGAGAGAGAGAGAGAGAGAGAGAGAGAGAGTGTCAGTCATTTGAGTGGGTTTAAATCTATAAGAAAAATACATCTTCAATCCATTTAAAAATGTAGTAGAGTACAGAGCCCCACTCCCAAAAGTAGTGAAATAACCATAAAAAGTATCTTAAGTAAACTGTACTTGTATATTTGTACTTTGTTGACCCCATTGCCACTCGATTCTACATGACTAGATACCGGATGTTGCTGCGGTCACTCTCCTGGGAATGTCTGGGATGCCCCTGGAGGAGCCGAGTGTGTGGACACCACCCTTCCAAAAGAAATCTGGGAACATAACTAGGCTGCAAAACCAAACTACTATGATCATCTTTGTTTTTATAAAATTAATGTCAATTCAATTCAATTTATTTTTGTAGCGCCCAAAATCACAACAACAGTTGCCTCTAAGGGCGTTCCAAGATTTTGATGAGTAAAACATACACACAGACATATCAAAACAGGAATAAACAACATTCATGTAAAGCAGCAAATGAAACATGGTCCAGTCATCCCCTGTCCTTAGACCCTCCTTCTCAGCAAGGAAAAACTCCAAAAAACCCAGGGTCCTGGGAAAAAGAAGAAACCTCGGGGAGAACTACAGTGAAGGAGAGATCCACTCCCATGGACGGACAGGCTATAGATGTCCAGGCCCGTGGGCCAGTTCGGTATGACCACAGCTACACAGGTGGGGAAGGAGCCAGGCAAGAGGAGGAGGAGAGAGGTCCAGCTGCCATCAGGCGTCTGAAAGAGTTCCACTCCACAGGGGGAGTGGGACAGGGGACAACATGTGAATAGCAATGAACAAACTACAGATGAGAACATAGTGAGTGATGCTGATGAGAAAATAGGAGGAAACAGAGGACAGTGCTCAGCTTGTTATCTCCTGCAGCAGCTTATCTTAAGCTGGGTTTTTAATGTCACTCCCAACCACCATCCAATGTGATGAGTTTTTCTCAACTTTCAGTGACCAGAACAGAGTTTTGCCTTTGTTGTCACGGTAAAGGTAGCGTCATAACTGGGGTGACCAGATTTTCAAAATAAAAAGCTGGGGCATCCCTGCTTTGTGGTGGTTGGTAGGAATAAAACTGTGAAAAGAGTGAGTGAGTAAGGAAAATCATTGAGCACTCAGCATGAATGTGACTCAGTATAGTTCAGCCTGCGTTTTGGTCGTTTTTAAGCAGTTTTTTCTGTATTTTACCTAAACAAATGACAGTTTATGCCTCTCTTTACTGATGGCAGGTAACAAATTGGTCAAAAATAGGGACACCTGGGACATTTGTTGTGTAAAATGGAGAGAAATCACTGGTTTTGGATGAATCTGGTGGGACAGGGGACACAGGGCTCAACACTGGGACTGTCCCATGTCACCCTAATCATAACAGACTAACACTTTCTGTTTATAGGACAAAGAGCTTTGTAAGAGCTGCTTAGGCCTATACAATATATCTGTACTGGGGTAAAACAAATGTGGCTCATATACATGAGAAAAATCTGGCACAATGCCTTAAATAAGATATAATCAAAGACTGTACGGCTATAATAAATAATGTGTTTGACTTGAGCCTATAACATTCAATATTAAATGTATTTTTAACAGAGGTTATCTAAAGGCTCCAAAACAAGCACATTGAAGCATTAAAATAATCCAAAATACATCTCCAAACATGTGCTCTTCACATGTCATATTTACCAGCACAAATTATACAGAAGTTATAAATGACTTTCTAAGCGTTTGTATGTGATTAATGACTCGCCCATCGGGGACCTGTGGACTGAAGGAGAGAAAAATACAGCACATGTTTATGGCTTAGAAAAATCTAGACAAACGCGAAAACAAATTGGTAAATGAAATAAACATTGAACTATAATTGAAGACCCTGATCACATTTCAAATGATTTTTTTTTTCCATTTTACTCAAACTTATACAGTTCAAATTTTCATAAAGAAGATTGTGACACTTTTTTTTACACAAATAGAAAGACATGTGAAAAAAAATGGGTGAAGATGATGAATTTAGTTTAGAAAGTGATATATCTATTCAAGAAATTGAGAGTGTTTTGAAAAATATGTGTGATGGGAAGTCACCCGGAATCAATGGGCCGACCAAAGAATTTCTGAAATTTTTCTGGCAGAATATAAAAGATTTAATTTTTAATGCTTTCAAAGATTGTATTCAGAAAGCTGCCTGACTCCCACAATGAAAACCGGACTAATGACCCTACTCCCCAAGCCAAATAAAGACTACAGAATGAGATCATTGGAGACCCATAACACTGTTATGCAATGATTCTAAACTATTAGCCCTGGTTTATGCTAATAGACTGAAAAAAGTCCTCGATAAACTGGTGGATGATGTGCAGTCTGCGTTTAGAAAAGGAAGAAACACAGTCATGTGAAAAAGTTTGGACCCTGATCATTTTCAGGATTTTCCTTTATCAATCATTGGTTGCTCGGATCAGTTTCAGTTAAATATATCATATAGCAGAAAAACACAGTGATATTTGAGAAGTGAAATGAACTTTATAGGATTTACAGAAATTGTGCAATAATTACTTAAACAAAAGTAGACATGTGCATACATTTGGACACCCCAACAGAAAAATTGCATCAGTATTTAGTAGATCCTCCTTTTGCAGAAATAACAGCCTCTAAACACTTCCTGTAGCTTCCACTGAGGGTCTGGATTCTGGTTGAAGGTATTTTTGACCATTCTTCTTTACAAAACATCTCCAGTTCAGTCAAGTTTGATGGAGCCTGAGCATGGACAGCCCGCTTTAACTCGCCCCACAGATTTTCAGTAATATTCAGGTCTGGGGACTGAGACGGCCATTCCAGAACATTGTACTTGTTCCTCTGCAGAACGGCCTTAGTAGAATCTGAGCAGTGTTTAGGGTTGTTGTCTTGTTGAAGTCTCCAGCCCTGGTGCAACTTCAACTTTGTCACTGATTCTTGAACATTGTTCGTAAGAATCTGCTGATACTGACTGGAATCCATGTGACCTTCAACTTTAACAAGATTTCCAGTCCCTGCACTGGCCACAGGCCCACAGCCTGATGGAACCAGCACCACATTTTACTGTGGGTAACAAGTGTTTGTCTTGGAATGCTGTGCTCTTCTTTCACCCTGCACATCACCCTTTGTTATGTCCAAATAACTCAGTTTTAGTTTCATCAGTCCACAGCACCTTATTCCAAAATGAAGCTGGTTTGTCCAAATGTGCTTTAGCAGAGCTCAAGCGACTCTGTTTGTGGCATGTGTGCAGAAAAGGCTCCGTCACATTCCTCTCCCATACAGCATCTCCTTGTGCAAAGTGCTGAATAGTTCATCGATGCACCGTGACACCATCTGCAGCAGGATCATGTTGTACGTGTGTGGAGCTGGTCTGTGGGGTGAGTTTGACTGTTCTCACCATCCTTCACCTCTGCTTATCTGAGATTTTTCTTGGCCTGAACTAGAACTGTGCCTGTGGTCTTCCATTTCCTCACTATGTTCCTCACAGTGGAAACTGACAGCTGAAATTTCTGAGCTAGTTTTTTGTATCCTTCCCCTAAACCATGATGTTGAACAATCTCTGTTTTCAGGTCATAGTTGTTTTGAGGCTCCCATGTTGCCACTGTTCAGAGAAGATGCAAAGAGGAGAACAACTTGCAACTGGCCCCTTAAATCCCCTTTGTCATGATCGGCTTCACCTGTGTCTGTAGGCCAAGGGTCAGTGAGCTGAACAAACTAATGTTGTGTTCCAATAATTCGTGCTAAAGGTATTAAACAGACCCCTATGAACTAACATCAAGGACCATGTTGTCCACCCTCCTGTGGGCTCACCACCTGCAGAGGGGTTCATAGGGGGGTCAGGTGCTATGAGTATTGGGCAGCAAGCTGCCCCGCGACCCAGCCGGATTAAGCGGGAGAAGATGGATGGATGGATGGATGGTATTAAACAGGCTCGTAGCCAGACTTCCAAGGGGGGTGGGTCGTTTTTTAAGCCAAAAGTGACCTTTTTATACGGGTGCCTTTGCAACCCAGTGATTCAATTGTAATTATGCATATATTGTTAAATTATTATAAAAATACAACCAGTTATATAAAGTTATTTGCTTATAAGAACTGGAATTTATTAAATATGAAACAAATCTTTATTAGCATTTTAGAAATGGTTTACAGTATATCGCATTTACAGCACTCAGCACTATTTAAAAAAAAAAAAAAATTTTGGAAAAAGGTGACACCAGTCTCAGGGGAGGGGTCGTCCGACCCCTCGACCCCCCCTGGCTACGGGCCTGTTAAAATCAATAAAACAACAAGGGTGCCCTAATTTATGCACATGCCTACTTTTGTTTAAGTAATTATTGCACTTTCTGTAAATCCTATAAACTTCATTTCACTTCTCAAATATCACTGTGTTTTTCTGCTATATGAAATATTTAACTGAAACTGCTGATCCAAACAACCAGTGATTTATAAAGAAAAATCTTAAAAATGATCAGGGCCCAAACTCTTTCACATGACTGTACATAACACTGTTAGATTAGTTTTGGACATGTTGGACGACCGATCACTTCTGGACTCACAAAGTCTAATTTTCTTTCTTGACGACTTTAAAGCCTTTGATTCCATAGAAAATGCCTTTTTTAATACAAACACTGGAACATTTTGGATTTGATAAAACATTCTGCTCAGTTATGCAAATGTTCTATAGTGAAATGTACAGTTATATCACACTAATGTCAGGAATAACACCCAGAATAAATGTAACATGTGGAAGATGATATTTCCCCATAATCTGACCCCTCACTGCGCCCCCTTGTGGAATAATAGAGTTATTTTGTACAACTATTTTTAATAAGAATCGGTTTGATCACAATATCATTTTTGTGCAGGATGTGCTGGATTCCAGCTAAATGACCTTAGAGGCAAATATGAGGTGCAGTGGTCTTTCAAAGAGGATCAAAACTCTGTAGGGCAAAACTGCTTTATTACATTTGATAAAAAAATACTATATTATCCTGTAATGTTCAAGCTAAATGACCAAATTTAGTCACAGGAGAATTAAAGCGAACAGAAAAGAAATGTGATAATAAATATTTAAACAGATCTTTTAAAAGTCAAACATACCATGATTTTACTAGAAAAGTCAAGTACAAAGTGACTGTGTACAAGTAAAACCTTCTGCCATTTAGTGGACATTTCTAAAATGGCCAGTTTTGCCAAGAGTGAAAGAAATGCAGTTCAAAATCATTAACAACTATTATCCACCGGCAGAAACACTGAGGGGTCGATTTGCTTTCGATGTTGATCCTTGTGAATTCTGTAAACAAGCTCCAGAAACAACAGAACATTTATTTTTTCCAAAGTTTCTGGAAAAATTAGGACTCTCTCACAGTTTACTAAAGAGGATATTATATATTTTTTTTCAAAAATACCTATTCATAAAATTAAAAAAAAAATGGAAAAAAGAAATGCCAAATATTGTGTCCTTTAAAAAACCACATTAGAATGTATTTAGCCTCTGGAAAACAGCTGCAAAATTAAAATATGATTATTGACAAAATTCTCAAATCTGCTGAAAATTGTTTGATGCTCTTAAGCAATAACTTTTCAAATTGCCTGCGTTGTATTGATGTTTTTGACCCTTGGGTGCAGGGTTTTCATCTGAAGAACATCTAGTGAATGTGGTGGAGATTTGGCCTGGAGAGTCCAGCCTCATTTCTGTTTCTGTTGATTGTCCGGACACTGATACAGAGTTGAGTCATTTCTGTCATTCTCAAGCTGAAATTGTCCATACGTGAGGATTTTGGCGTCTTTGGCGCTCAGGGGAGTTGTCAGGTCAAAGTGTTTCTAGGGCAATGTTCTTAATCACCACTAGATGGCGCTACTTGTAATTTTGGGATCGGCACTAAGCCAAAACCCACAAAAAGGGTTAATGAGAGGATACGAGCGCCACTGTTCCTGAGGCATGTTTAATTACAGATAAAGTTTGGACATCTGAGTTTGTTTTCTTTTATATGTGAAGTTACCACAACGGGGTTAAGTGTTTTTTTTTTTTTTTTAATTTTTATTTTCTTGTTTGTGATCTGTGAGCACTTTAATTTCCTTGTGTTTTTTGTTTTATATCAGGCCTTGCAGTCTTGCTGTCGTCTCTACGAGAGTTTGTATTATATTTTATTAATAATAAAATAAAATAAAAACTCGGGTGACCTTGGCCGAACCACTTCCTCTGGGTCAGGGCCATTCTCCGCTCAGGCGGCGCGTGGCGGCTCCATGTGGCCCCAGATCGACCAATTTAGGAAACAAAGCGCATTTTCCACGATTTTTTAACCATCAAATGACAATCGAATAACGCGCTTTACTACGCACAATAATGACATGTGTTTATTACGTCGTAGGAACCGAGGGAATTCCAACAAGACCAAAAAAACTACGACAGGAGGCCCGGAACTGGGACTACGCCACGTGCTCCCGTGAAGATTGAGGAGCTTCACTTTCGGTAAGTTTTAGACGGAAAAGAAATTTAACTTAAGTTGGAAATGTCGGTAATTGTTGAAATTGGACACGCAAAGTTCGGGTTTGGTGTAATTAAAATTTTCTCGTCGTTAAATGCAAAGCTTAAATGCAGTGATGGGCAGGAGCGTTTCCGTTACATTTTCCAGTAGATTGATCATAACGTCGCTACTTTATGAATCAAGTAACTTTCCTGTAGTTACGCTATTTTTTTGATCAAGTAGCGCCGTAGCGTCACCAAAAGCTCCACATTCCAGGACATGAGTGACAGAGGCTTTCTCTGCATGAGCCTCTGTTTGACTGTGAAACACAATAATCAGAGCCAGGCGCGTGCGCACAGAGGGACCGGGCTCAGAGTCGTGCGTTTGGAGACTTTAGCTTAACTATGTCAAGTCGTCGTCTTTAGTGCGGACGATCCTGAATAATACTGCACGTTCAGATAGGCGAACTCCCAAGAGACCTGACCGAGACCTGACCGAGACCTGACCGAGACCTGACCGAGACCTGACCGAGACCTGACCGAGACCTGACCGCGCTGTGGCTTCTCTCCCTCTCACTCCCTGTCGCTCTGGCGGCTCGGAGCAGACACACGTAGGATGGAGGAGACAGGAGGAGACCAAGGAGGAGACCAAGGAGGAGACCAAGGAGGAGACCAAGGAGGAGACCAAGGAGGAGACCAAGGAGGAGACCAAGGAGGAGACCAAGGAGGAGACCAAGGAGGAGACAGGAGGAGACAGGAGGAGACAGGAGGAGACCAAGGAGGAGACAGGAGGAGACAGGAGGAGACCAAGGAGGAGACCAAGGAGGAGACCAAGGAGGAGACCAAGGAGGAGACCAAGGAGGAGACCAAGGAGGCTAGTCAGCTGGCCATACGCCCTGGCCTTATGTTTCTGACTTTAGTGAAGGTATCTGATGTGTCATTGTGAATTCCTCTGACATTAGGTTGGTACAGTGTGAAGGAGCTTCTGATGTAGTAACTGCTTTTGCTGCATTTCTATAGGCCGGAGCTTTTGTGTAGTTAAGCCTAATTTATTGTTGAGTAACTGATGTCTTGGCTCACTGCACTTTACCAGTAGCTTGCCCAACACTGCTTAAATGGGCGAGTTGGTGCTAAAAGGCCTGGGTGTCACGTGGCTTCGTCCAAAAACTGGGACTCCTCTGGTTGGGTAATTATAAAATTGTGAAACAAGTGCACGATTAAGGAAAACTGTTCTGCCCTCGCCCCATTCATGACCAACATGTGAGACAGTATAGTCGTATTTTCTTTTTTGGTCATTTTAAAGCAGCTTTTCAGCATTTTTTATTTTAACTAATCACATGAAAATGTGTGCCTCTCTTTACTGTTGGCACGAGTCAAATTGGTTAAAAAAAAAAAGGGTCCCAGGTGTCCCTTTCTTGTATAAATCTGAGGCAAATCAATGGTTTTGGATAAATCTGCTGGGACAGGGGACACAGGGCTCAGAACTGGGACTGCCCTGGGTAAATAGGGACATCTGGTCACCCTAATCTCCCACGATTTGAGATTTGAAGATGGGCCTATTTAAGTCAGAACTGAGCTCCAAGTACTTTTTCAAATGTCTCTTTTTTGCTGCCTGTTTCAGTGTAATTTGTTGTGCTATTTGTTTTTGATAGTTTGTGTTCCAAAGTCGGCCTACAAAACATAAAAATACATCAATAAGAACTTATTTATTTAGTGTTATAGCAGAGGTGGGTAGAAAAGCCAGAAGCTGTAGTCAAGTAAGAGTAACATTATTTCAAATTACTTCATTTTCGAAAATTACTCAAATAAGTGTAATTTGTAACATCGGATTTATAGTTGTTTGAAGGACACAACATGAAATCTGGTGTTTTTAAAGAGCAGACACAAAAATGACAAAAACTGAAGCATATTTTCAAATAAGTTCATATTGTCAACATAAAGCTTTTCTCACTTGTACAATTACTCAACCCAAAGAAAAAATATTACTCAAGTATGAGTAAAAGTATGCTGCTGCCAAAGTACTCTGGAAAGTATTTATTTATTGTACGTAAATGTACATGTGCCACCTCTGCTTATTTGTAGACACGGAATTTTTGAGCCCTGCTCACAGTAAGAACTGAGTACATTTTTTTCAAAGAATTTTTGAGCAAGATAAACAGCCATAATTGAAAACATGCAAGATATACAAGTTTAATGATGCCTGATGTCAGAGCTGCTGAACTCCTGAAAAGTTGCATAGTGCCAGTGTATTTGTTCCCCCACCAGAGGGCGCCACAGTAAAACGAGTCTAAAATCAAAGACACTCTTTAGGGTTTTATTTGAATGAAATATGCATTTTTCTCTTGACATTTAAACAATTTAAAGCATGCAGTGTTTTTATACACTCTGCTTTTTAGCAGATAAACATTGGGAAGTATCTTCTTTCAGTGGTTGTTTCTAGTGGGACAGAGTTGGGGGAGGGACTTCCTGTCTTTGTCTGCTCTTACAGAATGACTAAAGTCACGTTTGTGGTGCTCAGGCCGTTTGTGAAGCTGCTCGCTCCACTCTCTTCACTGTGAACACTTGGATTGTCTGTTCTGATGTCGACCCAAAAGCAACTGTGACTTTTAAACACTTTTAACGTGTGGATATCCCCAACCGGAAGTAGCCTTAGCAACACACACGGGCTAGCAAAGCATCATGGGTAATGCTGTGCTGCTTACATTTCTAAATCCTTTCTAAAGCGTGTCCACGCTGAGCTTGTGCTGTACAGTGGGACAGAGCAGAGGCTGTGCTGAAGTGTATGTGTTGAGTGTAGTGTGTGTGGTGTGTGTGGTGTGTGTGGTGTGTGTGGTGTGTGTGGTGTGTGTGGTGTGGTGTAGGACACGTCCTCTGACTGAGGACGGCATGGCTCTGCAGGACCCCGCGGGTCTCCGCCTGTACAACTCATACTTACCTGGCAGGGGAGATACCATGATCATGAAGGTGGTTCACCCAGGGCGAGGCTCAGCCATTGCACTCCGGTTGTGCTGACCCCTGCGAATTCCCCAAATGTGGGAATCTCGACTGCATAATTTCTGGTAGTGGGGGACTGCGTTCGCGCTCTCCCCTGATTAGAATGTTCAAAGAAACATGAACGGTCCCAGAGCTTCGTCAGAGGTCATTTATTGTCTGTCAGTAGAAAAGTCCAGTTCACTACAGTCGTTCAGATGGAGCATTTAACACACAGCAGAGCCTCTGTCCCTGGAATCAGACTTTTAGGTGTGTCACCTCACAGCTTTATGTCATTGACTTTATCGAAGTGGAGTTATTTTTCTTTGTGTACATATGTAGTAGAAAGTTCTGCTTCTGATCATTTGGGCCTTTGAGGAATGGGGCCACTTTGGGCCCTTGGAGCTCTGCTTATATTTTGGGTCTGTCGTGATGTCTGCTTGTTGCTCAGTACATGAAAGCTGGAACAATATATTTATCGTGTGTAGCATCTTTGTTAAAGTGGGGAGATTCGGGCTTTTGCTCTGCTCAGTTTTCCTCATGTTATATGGACATTACTTTGAACTGTGGTCACTGCCTGTACATTACACTGTGATGTACAGTAACATGAGAAGTATAAGGAGGAGCAACACTAGGGATGGGACATCATCTCGTGCCACAGGATCTGAAGAGATCAAATTGGCACATGAGGACAATGATGATGTGAGGGTTTTTTGGTTGCCCCAAAAAGGTGAACATTGCTGGATTCCACCTCTTGAGGAGCTCTAGTAGCACAAAGCAGTGCTACAGTCACAGCTAAAAGTTGGAGTGCACAATTGACTTATTATAAATCATATCTTGTCTGGTTCTCATATCCTCCTTGTCATAGTATTTTGTCTTGTCTAAAAATTCGAGAGCAATTCATAGCATTTTAAGCCAACAGAAATCCAACCATTTCTAATGCTGCTCTGTTTAATTTGGCTGTTTGTGTGAAACGGCACTGGTTCAAGTCACATGTGTTGTTACAGTGAACCCTCGTTTATCGCGGGAGTTACATTCCAAAAAGAACCCGCGGCAGGCGAAATCCGTGAAGTTACAATTATTATACAATACAATACTGTACTATAGAATGAAACCAAAGATCCAAACCTTTTTTCAGGCGTTTAAAAATATAAATGTTTTCTTACAACCCCTATGAACTAACATCAAGGACCATGACGTCCACCCTCCTGTGGGCTCACCACCCGCAGAGGGGTTCATAGGGGGTCAGGTGCTATGAGGATTGGGCAGCAAACTGCCCCCGCGACCCAGCTGGATTAAGCAGGAGAAGATGGATGGATGGAAGAATGTTTTCTTACAAATAACTGATAGTTTTTAAAAAATACTGTAAAATAATAATTTTAACAATGACACGAGGTTGGACATTGTGACTCTCGTGTATTTCACAGTCCCTCTTGACTGAGCCTCTTCCTCCTGACTCCGCTCCGCTGTAGCGTCTTTTTCTACTGAAGGCTGTGGTGCAGGTGTCTTTTCCCATCGTCCTTATGTTATTTTCCTCCTTCTTTATAGAACACCTCCTCTCCTCCTGTACGGCGCAGACACCTCCTGTGGGTCGTGTCTTATTGCTTCCACTGCGTGGACTGTGCTTCCTCCTGTGCCTCTAAACCAGAACTAACACCGGGACCAAAACCAGGCCTAAGCCAGGTCTAAAGCAGGTCTAAAGCAGGTCTAAAGCAGGTCTAAAGCAGGTCTAAAGCAGGTCTAAAGCAGGTCTAAAGCAGGTCTAAAGCAGGTCTAAAGCAGGTCTAAAGCAGGTGTAAACCAGATCTAAAACCAGGACTAAAAGGAGAAACGAAACTTAAAACCACAGGACTAATCTGCATCCACTGTGCTGAAAACAGCTCGGTGCTGATGCTTCAGCTTCTGTCAGACTAAAGAACACGACTCAGTGGATTATTTGTGTTGTATTTTCAGTGATTTCATAAATGCAACACACTATAGTCTTTTATACAGCGCATGCAGGTAAAAAAAAAACACTCATATGCAGTGTGATCCTCATTTAGGGTTTTGTGGCTCTGCAGGTGTTTTTTATTTTTTATTTATTTATTTATTTATTTTTCAGTGGGAGACGCTCCAAATGGCTCTTTGAGTATTTAAGGTGCCGACCTCTGGTCTAAGTGAAAGACTAATGTGAACCTTTTTCACTTCTAGACCAAAATCCCTTGGCCAATCAGGATTCAGAACACAATGCACTGAAAAAATAAAAAAAATCCACGAAGCCGCGAAAGATGAAGCGCGTTATAGCGACGGTTCACTGTATTTAGTGTGAAAGGACCCGGAGTGGCCCCTGTGAACACTCCTGTGGCCCCTTTGAGGAGCAGGTACTGTGGATTTGTCTTTTTACATGGTATTCTATATTTTCACATATTTTCTTGTGGCTGATGGTATCATTATGTTCCCTGTTAATGATGTAAAGTTTGCATATTCACTTTTCACTTATTTTAAAGCAATTGCACAGTGTGTGTGTCTCCATCAGGTTGGCAGGTTGACTTTAAGCAGTGGAAAGGCTTTGAGAGTGAACCGTGCCACTCAAAAGAGGAGCACTGAGCAAGGCTAAAGACGGGGGTGGGTGTAGGGAGGATCCATTCTTCTCTTGTTTCCTGGGGGTGGAGTTGGAGGATGCACTTCCTGTCTTTGCTCCTTCAGAATGAATGAAATCAAAAAAGGTGCAACCGTTTGTTAAAGTGGCTCTTTTTACACTCTTGACTGTGAGCTTTTGGATTCTGAAGGTGAATTAGCGAAGGCTTTAGTTGTATTTGCTTTAGCTGTATTGTCTCTGTGGTGTAGGACACGTCCTCTGACTGAGGACGGCATGGCTCTGCAGGACCCCGCGGGTCTCCGCCTGTACAACTCATACTTACCTGGCAGGGGAGATACCATGATCATGAAGGTGGTTCACCCAGGGCGAGGCTCAGCCATTGCACTCCGGTTGTGCTGACCCCTGCGAATTCCCCAAATGTGGGAATCTCGACTGCATAATTTGTGGTAGTGGGGGACTGCGTTCGCGCTCTCCCCTGATCATTGGGTGAAAACTAATATCACAACAGCAGCACTGTACTGGGTCTAGTGTGGGACGACTCCTGTTTCTGTTCAAACTATTCTGCAGTTGGTGTAGAATTGCTGCTTTTGTGTAAACTTTGTTTTTTGTCTTAAGATTTTCAGTCTCCCGCTGTAAAATACAGAGGTGGTTGTTTGCATTTTGTTTGTTAACCGCAGTATTTGTCTGTAATGGTTCCATAGCAACAGGTCAGGCTCCACTACCGTAGAGCTGTAGTGTGTTGGACGTATTTGCTTTAGCAGCACATTTGTGTTTTTGGGGAGAGTCCAGAACAAACTCCACTATATGAGCTGTAGGGAAGGAGCTTTAAAACAGCCTTCATTTTTACACGTGACGACCTTTGGCTTCAAATGTGCCCATCAGTGTGAAAATGAGAAGAAAGTAGTTCCGGTTGGTAATTGCTCACACGCTGCCAGTTCCACGTGCAATAACAAGCCTTTAGCACCAGATGACACCATAAAGGGTCCTGACAGAAAACCAGTTCAAATGTTGCTGTTTTTAGTATGATCTTATAAAATATGTTTTGAGCCGTACAGATTGGATGCATGTATTTTGACTCTCGTGTTACTGTTGCAGTAAGCACATGGGGGAAGGATTTGTAGTGGTTGTTTCTAGTGGGACAGAGTTGGAGGAGGGACTTCCTGTCTTTGTCTGCTCTTACAGAATGACTAAAGTCACGTTTGTGGTGCTCAGGCCGTTTGTGAAGCTGCTCGCTCCACTCTCTTCACTGTGAACACTTGGATTGTCTGTTCTGATGTCGACCCAAAAGCAACTGTGACTTTTAAACACTTTTAACGTGTGGATATCCCCAACCGGAAGTAGCCTTAGCAACAGCACACGGGCTAGCAAAGCATCATGGGTAATGCTGTGCTCCTTTCTAAAGCGTGTCCAGGCTGAGAGCGCTCATGTTGTCCAGTGTGTGGTGGAGGACAGAGCGACTGGAGGCGTCTCTCGCTCCGCTCTCTCTCCCTCTTTCTGCTCTGTCCTTTCAGGCGCTGTGGGTCTAATCTGAGGAGGCGGCAGTTTGTTTCCTCCTGCCTGTGCGCTCAACGCTTTAATCCTGACATGTGCACAAAGCACAGAGTCAGAAACACGACTTGACCAGATAAACAATATGTAGTAATGTTTAGAGCAGTTATGCTTGATGAGCTGTAAAGGCTGGTTTATTTCAGAGAAGATTTGAATTCTTCTGCTGCAGTGTACAACTTTTACATTAGGGCTGGAAAACTTTCAGTTGGATGTGCGCCGTGGATTGTAGGATGTCTTCATAGCTCCTTACTGTGGGCCTATGCTAAAGGAGCTATGAAAGGAAGCATAATGAAGGAAGCATTCCTTACACCTCCCTAACTTCACTAATGGCTTCTGATGGTCCTTGTCATGGCAGACAACGTCTGGGCCAATAATAAGGAAAGGGGCTTCCTGTGCAGATTTAACCCTGTTTGGACTTCAGATGCCTTTAGCCCCTTTTCCATACCTCTTGCCCTACTTTGTTTCTCTATCCAAAACTTAAATTTTATAAATTTGAAAATGAGGAACGCTTCACGAATTTGCGTGTCATCCTTGCGCAGGGGCCATGCTAATCTTCTCTGTATCGTTCCAATTTTAGTATATGTGTTAGCGAACTAACACAACAGTAGAGACTTTCCGAGTGTTTTATAAAGGGCTACAGAGGCTCCGGCTCTTCTCTCATGGTCGTGAACTGTGGGACACGCCTCCTCCCAAATCATCCAATCAGAGCAGGGCCTGTGTTCCTCTGTCTGTGCTGAATGACAGGGGGAAGGGCAGACATGCCCATTCACATCCTAGTGACTGCGGACTTTACCATCCCCCGTGGGGAATTGGCTCAAATGGTAGAACACTCGCTTAGCATGCGGGTGGTGGTCAGAGGCGGCGCTACCGCCTAGGGCCCCCTACCAATTGCCCTCAGGGCCACTAATGTCCAAGGCCTCAGACTAACATTTAAACAAGAAAACAAATAGTATCTGATTGTCAAAGCACCCCCCACCCCTTTCATGAATGGACTAGTCCAAGAGCACGCACTGAGTGGGAGGGGCCCCGTTGCCACTGCGATAGTTTCAGTGTTTACAAAATGGACACACATCAGACTGTTGAATGGAATGATTCCAGTTGGACTCCAATAGGATGTGTGTGTGCTGAGATAGGAAGAAGATCTCTGTTGACATTTTTTTCTAGCTTTATTTTCATTTGACACAAATGTACGTGACAAAGTGTTGTTGTTCCATACAAATTGTCTAGGGGGCGCTATTGCATTCATTTTCTTACATCAATCTGTTCAGGGTCGGGGTGTGCACCCACCATTAAAATTTCAGTGAAATCGGCCAAAGTTTGTGCAATTAGTTGATTTTTACCTTTAGAATAACATGGAGAGTTTTTGTCATCGCTATGGCAACGCCGTAAAAAAATATGTCATGGGTGCCATTTTTGAACTGTTCAGTTGTTTTGAGCTGGTTCACATCATTTTTAACAAACAGGGACTTTTATGTTAGTCTTGGGGAGCAGTCCTCCACAAAATATAAAATGGAGAGAGTAGTTCCCCAAGGCTCAATTTTAGGTCCAACCCTTTTTAATCTTTACATGCTGCCGCTAGGACCAGGTCATCAGGAGACATCTTTCATATCTATGCTGATGATGCCCCATGTCTCCTGCCCCATGGACACCCGTTTAACTGCATTTTAGACATTAAGTCCTGGATGGCAGCCAACTCCCTCCAGCTCCACCAGGGCAAAAACCCTTTGAACTATTGGTCCTGAAGCTCAGAGAGAGGGGCTCAAGGCTCCAAACCTACTCACTCATCCCCAGTGAGAAGGTCAAAAGTTTAGGAGTTATTCTTGATAGTGAGCTAAGCGTTGAGCCACCCATCAGGTCTATCACTAAATCGGGTTCGAATGTGTGTACCGAATTTCGTGGCTCTATGACAAAGTTGAGCTGGGACGGCTGGCATAGACTCCTATGAGCCTAATATTCGATGTGATTATCTCCATTTTTTGATCCCCACGCATGAAATATTTTCTCGAATGTCTCATCATTTCTGAACATTGGCAAAGTTTGGTGAGTTTTTGAACGTGTTTGGGTTTTTATTTCAATCTGTAGGGGGCGCTAATGCACCAAATTAAATTTTTTCACATTCAGTAGCTTTAGGGCAGAGAGTTTAAGAACTGTGTCAAATTTAATTGAAATCAGAGTTTGTTTGAGCAAAAAGGAGCATTTTGTACATTTCCAAAACTTGTGTTCATTATTTGTGGCTTCACTGCTCAGAGACGTCAGACGGGTTTGGGATCTGTTAATATTTTTTGACGTTCCAGCCCTGGAGATAATGTGGACCACATTTGAGGTCGTTTGGGTGACGCCCACAGAGGAGTGCGTTTCAGCTTCGCTAACTTTTAATGCAAGATAGACAGGGGATTTGTCAGGGGGCGTGGCCATAATATTTTTTTTACTTGTCTTGTCATGATTGACTTCTGTGTTAAATTTCATGATTCTACATGCAAATTTTTTTTGTATCATTCGTATTCCCTAATGCATTTTTGTCTCGTTAGGGGGCGCTGACGAGTCATTTTATTTATTGAAAATGGAAATAGCCAACAGTCAGAGAAGCGGAGTCTTTAACACATAGCCAAATTTTGTCACTTTTCGTCATTGTTCACTGGGTGAAAAATGGGTGAGTGCGTTAGGAGAAAATTAATAAGAAGAATATTCTGATACGAGAACAATGTTCCGCTTTTAGTCCTGGTATAAAAGCAGGTCTAAACCAGGGCTAAACCAGGACTGAACCAAGACTAAAGCAGGACACAATGCCGCGCACAATGTGCCTCCTCTCAACGCCCCTCCTCTCAACGCCCCTCCTCTCAACGCGCCTCCTCTCAACGCGCCTCCTCTCTATGGAACGCCAAGACTGCCACAATTCGCACATACTAACTCACGTTGAACTCAAGTTTGCCCGTAAAATACGTTATTGCGCGCGTTTTTTGCGCGCGTTTTGTGTGTCCACCAAGACGCACGTTTTTTACGCGTTTTGTGCATCAAGACGCGCGTAAAAAGCGCATGTATTGCGCAGCACTACGCGCGTAAAAAACGTGCGAGTTTCATTATGATAATGGTATCCAGCCTTCTTGTCTGACAGCCAATGACTTTGAAGTGTTTGCGCCCAATGGCTGATCAAGACAGGCAGACAAAAACAGTTCAGCACAGATCACCTATGTGGCAAAGACTGCTCTAACTGAACTGCATTATATTTTCACATTGGCTGATTTTTGTGGTTGACGGGCCTTTCTGTGTGGAGTTTGCATGTTCCTCCTCGTGTCTGGATGGGTTTCCCCATCAACCTAAAACATGCAGCACCCCTATGAACTAACATCAAGGACCATGTTGTCCACCCTCCTGTGGGTTCACCACCTGCAGAGAGGTTCATAGGGGGGTCAGGTGCTATGAGTATTGGGCAGCAAACTGCCCCCGACCCAGCTGGATTAAGCGGGAGAAGATAACCCATAAATGAACCTCATTGTTAATTTGAATCCCTATTTCATGATACGTTTCATCTAAAATTAGATTTTTTTTTAAATCCTGTGTCATGAATTTAATTCTTTTAGTTTTCTCATTGAATTAGTCTGTAGATTGTGGTGCAGTGGTTAGAGCACCTGCCTAGCAAGACATGCAGTGTGGAAATTAAGATTCAAATCTTGCAAGACACGAAGTTATTTTCTTCTCTCTCCCATGCTGAACTTGCAGATAACGCCTGCAATTATGAAGCATGTTTGTGGTTTCATACAATAAACCTGACATATATTCAATTCAATTCAAATTTATGTGTACAGCGCCTGTTACAAAGTAATGTCTCAAGGCGCCTTACAGCAAGGAGCACCATAGAGCACCAGGGACAAGGAAAAACTCCCTTATGTGGGATTTAGTTAATGATAGGGAGAAACCTTGGGCAGTTCCACGACTCCAACTGCTTAGAGTCATAGAATGTCCATGTTTCCGCAAAATAAAAAAAGCAATACAACATGATAGCAGCATAGCAATAAGAAAAATATACAATGGTAATTAGGTTCAAAACAGTAACCCATAATATTATATTGTATAGCAGGTAGTAACATGATTGTACCAATTGCTATCCATAGCAATGTAATGGGTCAGAGATTAGTGTTGGGGTGGTGTAAGTCATGGGGGAACATGGTTGGTCTAGGTAGAACCAAGGGAGGGAGGACGGGGGGACATGGGGTAGCAGTCGGTCATGGCAGTGGCAAGAGGGAGGGAACACTGGGCCAGCCATGATGGTGATCGTGTGTGTGTGGGGAAGGGGAAGGGGGGGAGGCTTCCGAGGAATGGTTCGATCTTTGCATGGTCATCTCGGGGTGTCGTTGGGAGGGAGTCCTGGTGGAATGACACTCAGCAGGGATGGTTTTGGTGAGGGTGGACAGGGAAGAAAGTAGTAGAGTTAGGTGATTTTCATACACCGCTGGTCGTGTGTGTAGTATGTAGAGCTGCCACTAACGACTAATTTTCTAATGATTAATCTCTCGACTAATTTTTCGATTAGTCGACTAATCTAAACGACTAATTAAAAAAAAAAAAACAAGCGGTTGCAATTTCCATGTGTTCATTTTATTTTGAACAAAATTTTTAAAGAATCAAGGGCCAAAACATAAAATTTCATCTCTAACAGAAGTGAAAAAACATTCAGTGTTTGTTTACTTTTGTCACTCAAAATAAAAACTGTTACTTTCAAACAGAAAACAATCCATTATAGACAAAAGACAAAAAGAAAAGAAGCAAAGTCATTACACTCCTCACCAAAGTGTAATTTTGGTGTGCTGCTGACATTCATGAAAAGTTTTCTTTAACCCTTGGAGGAAAAAAAATGAGAAAAACAAATAAATAGGAGTAGCACTGCACCTCCTACTCAAATTCTACAACTGTTAACTGTAAACATGTGCAAACTGAGCATGTAAACAAACATGTGCAAACTGAGCATGTAAACAAACATGTGCAAACTGAGCATGTAAACAAACATGTGCAAACTGAGCATGTAAACATGTGCAAGACAGCATTGTGGCCAACTGTTTTACATCAAATTATTGTGTTGTAGTGCAGGAATGTTAACATGTCCACATGGTCTGGACTTAGGCTTGCTCTTTTCTTAGACACTATGTTTCCAGCTGAGGAAAAAAGTCGCTCAGAAGGTGTAGATGTGGCTGGTACACACAAAAAGACTTTGCAAGAGGTGCTAGACAAGGAAATCTAGACTGATTCGACTTCCACCACTGCAAAGGATTTGTGCTTTTGGGACAAGGCTGTTCCCCAATAAATTTGAAAAACTCTTCTCGCACTGAATGCATGTCATGATCACTGATTTCCTCACTGTCCATTTGGCAGGTGGATTCATCAGAGTCTGATGATCCCAGCAGTGTGTCTAACAATGAGACAGGGGCCTTTTCACTTGTATCTGCAGAACTGCAGCTGCTGGATGTAGTGTGCTGCTGTACTGCCTCTGACTTCTTCTTTTCCTCAAGTGCAAGACTTTGGATCTTCGCCTGCAGTCTCAGGGCGTCATCTGCAGATAAGAATTTCAGTCTACGGAATCTGGGATCGAGAGCAGAAGCAATCAGGCTGAGATTTGAGTTGTCCTCAGAGAATGTAAGGTCATTCTGCCACCTTTTGGACATTTCACTTTCTGCTGCTCTCTGAAAAGTCAGTACATGGGAATTCTCAAATGAAGAAGTGGTCTGTGTGCTTTTTAGAAGCCCTTTAATGAGTGGAGGTAGGCTAGACAGTGTCACATATGACTCCCCACTCAGGTAGACTGTAGCACATTCGAAGGGTTTCAGAGCTCTCTCAAGCTCTTCCAGGAGGCTCCATTGTTCTGGCTTGAGGTCAAGGTAATGCTTTGACCTATTTGTGACCCCTGGGTCAGATAAGCATGCTGTTACTGGCCATCTCTGCTCCAACAGATGTCTAATCATATAGTAGGTGCTATTCCATCGCACGCTGACGTCTTGAATGAGGCTGTTTTCGGGCTGTCCCATTTGTTTTTGTTTTGCCTTCAGGTTTGAGCTGGCAACCTCACTCTTGTTGAAGTGCTCAACCAAGGACCTTGCAGCTCCAATGGCCTTTTCAATTTGAGAATTCTTCAAAGCATGGTTCACGATAAGCTGGAGTGTGTGACCAGCACAACGAACTGAAGATACCCCGTGTCTGTCCTCCAAGAGTTTGAGGGCACAGACCACGTTTGCTGCATTGTCATGCACTATAGCCAGTATTTTGTTAAAAAGAATGTCAAACTTGCCAACTGCAGCTTCAATCCAGGATGCAATATTCACTGCTGAATGCCGCTCCTCAAGTGGCATGGTAGTCAAATTAAAGTTTAGGAGCTCCCATTCGTCATTTATGAAGTGGCAGGTTAAGCCTCCGTGGCAATGCTTGTCCACACATCTGTCGTCAAACAGGTCATGGAGCTGCAGGAGAGGACATCTTTGATTCGCTGCATTTCCAGAGCATATTATTTTTCCATCATTTTGGTGAAGCATGTCCTTTTGGGTAGAATGTAGCCAGGCTGAAATACTGTCACCATGTTCTGGAATCCTTTGCCTTCGACAATGGAGAGTGGTCGCATGTCTGTTACAATCATTTTGAGGACACTGTCTGTGAGCGCTGCTGCAACCTGTGGCGTGCAGTCCTTCCTTGGAATAAATTCCGTCAGAGTACTTTGCTTGAAACTGACAAAAAGAGAGAAAATCAGAATCAGAATCAGAATGTGTTTTATTGCCATATGAGTGAACAGGTTCACAACATTAGGAAATTGCTGCGGTACTTGGAGCAGGATGTAGACAAACACTGACATGCAACAAATAATAGAATAAAATAAAGCTATAATATAACAAAATTTACAAATTTACAGGAGTATAATAATATAGAGTATGAGAGTGCAAAACAGGCAGGTGCAGGCAGGTGCGAGAACACAGGGTCATGTGACAGAAGCAGAGTGGGGGTGGGACCAGTCCGAGTGTTATTATTTATGAGTCCAACAGCAGAGGGGAAGAAACTGTTTTTGTGGCGAGAGGTTCTGGTCCGGATGGACCGTAGTCTCCTGCCTGAGGGAGTAGGTCAAAAGTCCGTGTCCAGGGTGAGAAGGATCAGCTGCAATTCGACCTGCACGTGTCCGAGTCCTGGAAGTGTACAGGTCCTGTAGAGATGGAAGGCTGCAACCAATCACCTTCTCAGCAGAGCGCACAACACGTTGCAGTCTCTGTTTGTCCCTGGTGGTGGCTCCAGCATACCACACGGTGATGGAGGAGGTGAGGATGGACTCGATGATGGCAGTGTAGAACTGCACCATTGTCCGTGCTGGCAGGTTGAATTTCTTCAGCTGCCTCAGGAAGTACATCCTCTGCTGGGCCTTCTTTATGATGGAGGTGATGGTGGGCTCCCATTTGAGGTCCTGGGTGATGGTGATCCCCAGGAAGCGGAATGAGTCCAGAGTGGTGATGGGGGTGTCGGTCAGGATGATGGAGGGGAGTGGGGCTGTGTGCTTCCTGAAGTCCACAATCATCTCCACTGTCTTCTGGGCATTAAGCACCAGGTTGTTCTGGCTGCACCAGGACACCAGACGATCAACCTCTGTCCTGTAGGCAGACTCATCCCCGTCCGAGATGAGTCCAATGACCGTGGTGTCATTTGCAAACTTGATGAGCTTGACAGACTGATGGGAAGAGGTGCAGCAGTTGGTGTACAGGGAGAAGAGCAGAGGAGAAAGAACACAGCCTTGGGGAGAGCCGGTGCTGATGGTCCGGGGAGTCCGAGACATTCTTCCCCAGCCTCACGTGCTGCTTCCTGTCTGTCAGGAAGTCAGTGATCCACCTGCAGAGAGGATCAGGCACGTTCATCTGGGACAGCTTGCCTTGGAGGAGGTCTGGGCGGATGGTGTTGAAGGCAGAGCTGAAGTCCACAAACAGGATCCTGGCGTAGGTTCCCGGGGAGTCCAGATGCCGCAGGGTGAAGTGTAGAGCCATGTTGATGGCGTCGTCTACAGACCTGTTGGCTCTGTAGGCAAACTGCAGGGGGTCCAGGAGGGGGGCCGTGAGGGTCTTGAGGTGGGGTAGAACCAGGCGCTCCAATGACTTCATGACCACAGATGTCAGAGCCACAGGTCTGTAGTCATTGAGTCCGGTGGTCCTTGGCTTCTTGGGGACAGGAACAATGGTGGAAGTTTTGAAGCAGACAGGCACATGACAAGCCTGCAGTGAAGAATTGAAGATGTCCGTAAACACTGGGGCCAGCTCGTTAGCACAGTGTCTCAGGGTGGCAGAATAGTATTACTTATAGTATTACTCAAAAAGTAGACTTGACAGAGCCCTTTCCTCAATAACACATCACTTTTATTTGCATAGGCTCATTAAGTAATAATAATAATAATAATAATAATAATAATAATAAATCTTGTATTATATAGCACAATTCATACAAGATGCAGCACTAAGCGCTTCACAGTTTGGCAAGAAAAACACAAGACAATATTTCTTGAAGTCAGCGGCTCAAAAACATTATCATTAAACTATGTAGGTATAACTTTAGAATCATCTGCGTTTCCATTAGGCCAGCAGTCGCTAGGCTGCTACGCTGTGTGTGTGTGAGAGAGCGCGCGCGCAAATACTAGTGAGTGTGTGTGTTAGATTTTCCCGGAGGTTACCTTGTGTGTGCTGTGTGTGCGAGTTGCAAAGGTTATTGCTGTTATGTCTGTTGTGTGTGCTCATTCGACAATGTTGAACAACGATATGCACACAATTTAACGAGTTTAGACGAGCAGCATATTGCAACGGTATTGAGAATACCGTTGCAATATGCTGCTCGTTGTTCAACATTGTTTCCGAAAACATTAACAAAGGGTCGCGTTAGCCTGCTTAGCATTTCAAAAATAGGCACAACAGTCATAAAACAAACAAAAGCTAGCTTGACATTCAATAATAATACTTACGTTGGCTTTTCCTTTTCTGAAACGCCTTCAGCAACTCCGGTGTGTCTTCTTTTAAGGTGTTCGTGCATCGTGGTCGTGCTCCTGTGATAAGGCAAAGCATTCTTACAGAGTGTACAAACCACTCTATCGCCATCTGCTCGAAAGTATTTCCAGACTTTCGAGGCTTTAGGTCTTTCGGATCTGACCGTTTTCGGATCTGACTCTGACCCACCGGCCGCCATTTTCATACCGCGCTCAAATCGGGGAGGGGGGAAGAGAGAAAGAGAGAGACCAGCCAGCAGAGTGCGCAATGCAAATACTAGTGGTGCGGAGGGGAAATACCTGATCTCAGGCAAGCAAAAGGTCTCCGGACGAGCCGTTTGAGACCAAAAATAAATAAAGGCGAATATTCGACCAAAAAAATTGTAGTCGACTCATTTTCATATTCGACACGTCGACAACGTCGAATAATCGCGGCAGCACTAGTAGTATGTGCAAACATACTGTATGTATGAGCATGTTTAAAGTGAGAGAGAGAGCGAGAGAGAAGGAAGAGAGAGTTGTACGGCAAGAGACATGGGAGGTTTGTGGCGGCTCTAAGCTATGGACGCATGGCTAAGGTGCGGTGTCCAATTAATCAGCACTACAATAGGGATGGTCAGTGGCTGCCATGCCTAACAACCGGGCAACAGCAGAGGCAGTCCTTCACAATAAGACCCAAATGGAGCGATGATTTACTGTGCACCACCCCTGACTATGGGGTATGCAATTCAAAGTCTTTTTCCCTGGACATTTCGTGCAGGTTGCTGATGACAGAGGTTCAGGGCTCCTTCGGGGTGTTTGAGGGAAGGCCTGGTGACCTGTTTTTTGCCTATGACCTTCAAGCCCTAGAGCAGCATAAATTTTATACTGCAGGTAGGGGGGAAATTATTTCAGCTTCTGATACTGTGCTTGTTTGACTAATAATGTGTGATAATGTGATTGTAATGTGATTGTGAGAGTAATGTGATTATTATGCATAAATGTGTTTGACAAAGACATACCAAGAATCAAAGAAGTTTATTATGCTTGTTATATACTGCACAATGTAAAACAGAAATAACACATTTTATTAAAAAAAAAAAAGAAAAAGCAGTGAGTGTGTGCTGCCGGTGTATTTTTTTTCCCATTCAATGTGAGTTGTGCCACCTACTGTAAGCTGCAGTTGCTGGTACCAGCAGTAATATCTCAGTTTTTTATGAATGCAATCATTGTGACTATAGGAAGCTTGCAAAATTAGTTGCAGCATTTTTCACTGTTAGCAATTAATTTTGTCATTCCTAACTGCAGGTAAACTTACAGCCTGGTCCATAATCCACAATGGACCAGGCCTTCGAAGCATCAACAAGTGTGTGTTCACACTTATGTGCGGCCAGACCGTGGACCTCTCCACCTTTGACCTCGGGCTGATCCAGGTTGATGAGGAGAGCCACCACATTGTAGAGCAGGTAACACTCTATGTCTTAAACTATACTATAGGTGTGCTGTAGCCTCAAAGAACAAAGTGTAATGGCATCAAATTTTTCTTTATTATCAAATCAATACAAGTATGCATATTATGATTTGTAGCGCAATATGAACATTTAGGAAAACTAAGTACTATTCCAAATGCTCCCACTCTATGTCCCTAATGAAACTCGCTCTAAAACATTGCTCTGTAAAGATAAAGAATTGCAGCACAGAGGAGGGGCTACAGACACTGAAGGACATGCATGGGGGCTGGATTGCTGCGTGTGGTGTTCCCACCATATATACCGCTCGCATCCAGGAGGTCCCACAAGTCCTGAGTCGTGGCTCACTTCATTTATCATCGGTCAGAGTAGTGATTGTGACTTCTTACATAATTTGATAGCCTGTATACAATGATTCAAGGTTATTTTATTGACCCATGCAAGAGATTACTAATGTAAAGTTTATTGGTCACATGCATGTGATTGATTAAGAATGCAGTGATATTGACGGTTCTTTTCACATTTTGTGCATAGAGGGGGGTGGGGGGGCAGAATGGGCAGGATTAGTGCATGTGTTGAATACAGTGTATTAAAAAGAGGAGACTAGGGGGTGCATTAAGAAGGGGGTAGATGATATATGTGTGGGGGAACTGTGGAACTGACTGAATGGCTTGGCATCAGTGACTCAAATTTCAGCACGATCGGACTAAGTCTGTGCCAACGGGAGCAAATCTTCACATTGAATATTGTCTAAATCTTGAGAGGAGGCGCGCTGAGCACGGCGGGAGGAGGTGCGTTGAGAGGAGGCAGGTTGAGCACGTTGAGAGGAGGCGTGTTGAGTGCGGCGAGAGGAGGTGTGTTGAGAGGAGGCGTGTTGAGCGCGGCGAGAGGTGTGTTGAGAGGAGGCGGGTTGAGCACGTTGAGAGGAGGCGCGTTGAGCGCGGCGAGAGGTGTGTTGAGAGGTGCGTTGAGAGGAGGCGCGTTGAGCGCGGCGGGAGGAGGTGCGTTGAGAGGAGGCAGGTTGAGCACGTTGAGGAGGCGCGTTGAGAGGAGGCGTGTTGAGCGCGGCGAGAGGTGTGTTGAGAGGTGCGTTGAGAGGAGGCAGGTTGAGCACGTTGAGAGGAGGTGTGTTGAGAGGAGGCGTGTTGAGCGCGGCGGGAGGAGGTGCGTTGAGAGGAGGCAGGTTGAGCACGTTGAGAGGAGGCGCGTTGAGAGGAGGCGTGTTGAGCGCGGCGAGAGGAGGTGTGTTGAGAGGAGGCGTGTTGGGCACGGCGAGAGGAGGTGCGTGGAGAGGAGGCGCATTGAGTGCATCGAGAGGAGCGTTGAGCACGGCAAAAGGAGGCACATTGGGCATGGCGGGAGGAGACGTGTTGCACGTGGCGGGAGGAGGCGCTTGAGCGCTAGCCCTAATTTAGACCTGGTTTAGTTCTGCTTTGGACCTGGTTTTAGTCCTACTTTAGACCTGATTTTAGTCCTGGTTAAGATCTGGTTTTAGTCCTGGTTAAGATCTGGTTTTAAACCAGGACTAAAACCAGGACTAAACCAGGACTAAAATCAGGACTCAAACCAGGTCTAAAACAGGACTAAAACAGGATTGAACCAGGATTGAACCAGGATTGAACCAGGTCTAAAACAGGACTAAAACAGGATTGAACCAGGATTGAACCAGGCTGCGCCTCCTCCGGCCGCACATAACGCGTCCCCACCAGTACGTGAAAATATGGTCCTGAAAAGAGCGCAGTCGAAACTTAATTACATGTCGGAATGGGGAGATGTTGAAAAAAAAGTGAATGTGCCTCCACTCCGACCACGGGGGAAAAAATGTCAGAGTGCAGATGTTTGATAACAAATGGACACAGCTCCACTCCGGTGTGTCGGAATGACGCCCTCTAGTCGAGATGTGTACCAAATTTGAGCCCGTTCTGGTGAACGCCGTAGGAGGAGTGCGTAAAAGTATGAAGTGTATGAGTGCACAGCATTGGCGTCATATTTTTTGCTCGTCTTCACAAACCTGTCGACCGAATTTCAAGACTCACCGGCAAACTTAACATCGGGACGTCTCCCATAGACACAATGTATTTTGACTTTTCCACACAGTGCAACCTTGCCATTTTTTTCTGCCCATTTATGCAACACTTTTTTTTTTTTTGCACATTTTCACAGTGTGTGTGTGTGTGTGTGTGTGTGTGTGTGTGTGTGTGTGTGTGTGTGTGTGTGTGTGTGTGTGTGTGTGTGTGTGTGTGTGTGTGTGTGTGTGTGTGTGTGTGTGTGTGTGTGTGTGTGTGTGTGTGTGTGTGTGTGCTGTACGTGTGACTGATGCAACTCTTCATCTTCATCTCAGGAGAAACGGCCAGTGCCTGGCACTTCCAGGCGTTTCTCCTGGACGGGTTAGTGCGGTGGAATGAAAACCGGGCGGTGTCTGCGGCGGAGGAAGAGCGCCTGCTCTGCTCATACGGTGGCCCCCTGCAGCGCTCCCTTGAAGAGCTCAGCCGAGAGGTGCTAGGCCGGTCGCTCTTCAGGGACTTCACCAGGCCCAGGGAGTACACTGGTGAGAACTGTCAGATCATAATTCCCTAAAGACTTCCATATTCAGCCAGTAGTAAGAAATGTGTTGTGTGTGTTTTGTGTCTGTGTTGAATTTTAGGGGAGCTCATTGGTATCGAGTACCTGTACTCCCAGACGGGCCGAGCGCTGCAGGCCGTCAGCTTGGACCCTGAGGAGGGGAACGTACTTCCCCCACCCTCTGAGGACCCTCGCCCCTGAAGCGATGGAGGAACAGTCCGGGCAACGTCTCAGTGGGAGCCCTGGTCATGGGCTCCAGCTGACGAAACATCTGCACCCGAGCTGGCGGGTCCTCCCACCCCTGAGCTCCACTCCCCAGGCCACACCCTCAGGAGCTGCTGAGGTGGGCGCAGCTCATCATCTGACTAATTACTACCTGGCTGTGGCCGAGCTGTAACCCCACAGAATAAATCCACCTGTTACATTAAAGTTGAACTCCAGCACGTTTGAAGCTAAAGTCCATTTCTCGAGGTGGTGGAATTCTGTCAGAAGCCAAAAAACGGCACAGATCAGTGTTTCCTCGGTGGAGATCTCACTGTGGCAGTGAGTCTGTCAAGGCAACAAACTAGTGCAGTGATGGGGGCAAGTTCTGAACTTCCCTGTAAAACGCCAATTTGCTTCACACTGAAGAAGCTTAACACCACTTTAACCCATCTGACAACAGCCACGAGTCTAACAAACCAAACGCTCTGCCTGGTTCACTCATTAGTGTCTGAAAACGTTAGAAAACAACTTTATAAGCACCTCACACTTCCCTCTGCTGATTTCCCACTGCACAGACCAAAGCCCAAAAGACTTGATCACCAATGTTGTTTCTAATCCCATTTATTTATGAGTGAATTATATTTTTTGAAAAACTCTTTAAACAAAAAACATTCCCAAACCATTTTCTTTCAACAACTCTTTGGCTTCTGACAGAATTCCACCACATCTAGCAGTGGACCCTCTCGCAGTGGTTGGTTTGATGTTGGCAGACGCAGCCACAGTCACTTTCAGCCACGTCACCACAGTTGGAAACACAAGTAAAGTTTGTTCTTGAATTATGTTTTGTGTTTTTTTAGGTACGTAGCAGCTCTGCGGGAGGAGGAGAGGCTACTGTTGGCACCGGGACCGGGTGCTGCAGCAGGTGGACTCCAGGGACCAGCACCTTCACCGACGGCAGCAACACTGCAATGGAAACCCCTTCTGCTATGACCACCACCAATGTGATGCCCCCTCTTGTATGCAGTAACTCGGCTGTAACCCTGCCAGTGCCATGTTTTTCCTCCACCAGGACCGGGACGTTGAGGCCTACCACCAACACTGGTCCACCCCTTTGACAAAACACATACAATAGCTGTATTTTATTGGTACATTTTATTTTGTCTTTAATGTTATTTTACACTGCTGCTGTAATGGATGTGACAAATAAACTTTGAACAAACACATTATTCATTTTCATTATCAAGCTACAGTCCCTGACAAAAGTCTTGTCACTTATCCATTTTGTAGAAACAAAAGCTTATTATAATCGGACTTTAAATGAATCGATTGGTTTTAGAAATGTCTCATATTAAAGCTAAAACTCTCCCAAATTATGCTCAATATACTAAAATAAATTTGCTTCACTGGAGAAAGATTGATCATTTAATGAACACAGAAAGGTCAGATTTTGGCAAGACAACAGAAAATTGAACAAATAATTTACTTCCAATACAAAAAATATGTTGCATAACGTCAGTGAATTAAGTAGTGGTGCTGTGAGATCCATATTTAACATTACCTCCAAAAACGTACCTTTGTCCTTTAAGCTCCAGCTTTATGAATTAATCAAAAAACAAATAAAACGAAAATTAATTCATTCCAAATTCAAACAATATCAAAATTTCAGTGTCCTACAGAGTACTGTTTGTTCTGTGTGTGACACTTGCCCATCTCTATGTCACTGGCTGCCTGGACCAGCTCCTCATCTGTAACGGCGGTGGACACGAGGGGCGCGGATCTCGGACAGAGGTGAACACGAGGAGTAAAGAAGACGGCATCGGTTATCACGTCACAGACACTGAGCATCTGGTGTTTAAAGGAAAGAAGTGAAGGTTCCCCGGAGCTGCAGGCCGTGGTGATGGTGTTGGTCCGCCAGTTTACAGACCTTGGCCTGCAGCTCGCCTGGGGTCAATGAATGCCTGACAGGAGGAAAACAGTGAGATAAACAAAAGCACATGTGAAAACCACAGACCTCAAGCACAATGCAGTAGTAGTTGTAGTAATACTACTAGTAGGAGCAGTAGTAGTACTGGAACACTCTACAGTGAGAACAAAGTGAAGTTCATTAAAAACATATCACTCACTAAACCAGGACTAAAGAAGTAAAGGAGGTGGTACCTGGCTCAAGTAGTAGTCGTAGTAGGAGCAGTAGTAGTACTGGAACACTGTGTCTCTGTGTCTCTCTCTGTGTGTGTTGATCAATACAACCAGCCTCGTCTCCGGGAAATATGCTGACATTTACCGGCAGAACACGTGCTAAAGCGCGGCTGTCAGTGCACTAAAACAGTTTATCTCCGTGTAATAGTAAAAGATACAATGCTAAGTGAATGGAATAGTTCTTACCTCATCGATAATAGTGGCGAATTGTGCGGAGACACTGCACTCTCTGCAGGAGACGTGCACAGTAGCAAATGCTGTGCACGTCAATCAGAATAGTGTGCTACCATTGGTAGTCTGTTTGACGTCAATCAGAAAAGGCAGGCTACCATTGGTCGGCAGTCAAAGAAGATTAAATAAACCTGGAGTGTCTACGAGGTTAAAAAAAAAAAACTCCAGGGGTTCTGGTTTTCAGAGGGTATTTACATATACACATAAATAGATATTTACATGAAACTTTACACCAGAGGTCAATTGCATACAGTAAAATTTAAATTTTTAAAATGTAATGAAGAATTGTAGTTAGAATTTTAAGTACTTCCATCCATCCATCTTCTCCCACTTAATCCGTCTGGGTCGCGGGGGCAGTTTACTGCCCAGTCCTCATAGCACCTGACCCCCCCCCCCATGAACCTCTCTGCAGGTGGAGCCCACAGGAGGGTGGACAACATGGTCCTTGATGTTAGTTCAGGTGCTGCATGTTTTGGGTTGATGGGGGAAACCGGAGCCCCCGGAGGAAACCCACCCAGACATGGGGAGAACATGCAAACTCCACACAGAAAGGCCCGGGCGACCCGAGGATCAAACCCGTGACCTTCTTGCTGTGAGGCCTGAGTGTTGCCACTCACTCACCATGCCCGCAATTTTAAGTACTTTTTCAGTAGTTTTCATACTTTTAGACAGACAGACAGTACTTACTTGAGTAAAATATTGTACAGTGTGACTCCAGTGTCTCTGGAAGAACTCTTTCCTTATAGGGCACCCTTGAGTCTGTCAGACTTTCTGCTCCAGTGGTTTTGAAAACTTTGGTGGAGCAGTAGAAATATGTGACAGCACTGACAGAACTCATGGATGGAGCTGCTGTCGCCCTCACACTTTGGTCCTTTGGCTCCTTAGTGTTGCTGTCGGCTGCTGTTTCTCCACAATGCAACAGCTCCTGAGTGAGAGGTGACAGTCTGAGCAGGAGGAGGGGGCTTTACTGTTGCAGATTGCAGTGACTACACAGTAGTGGTTCTACTGCCTGCTGTGAGAGACTGCCAAAGCATTTGCGCCAGCTTTTCTGGGCGGGTTGAGTGATGATGATGTGTTTAAAAATTTGCTGTTGTGTTTTCTGTACTGTGAAATGTGCAGTTTTGTGGTTGGGTGTAGCATGCTGTTGGCATCTCTGCTGGAGCTGTGGACAGGGTGGCATACTCCTGATCCACAAGTTTGAGCGTGTCCTTCTGTCCCTGTTTGTAAGCACATCATCAGTGGTGGTCTTCATTGGAGCAGGCCAGCACCTGTGGTCCACCACGATGACCCTCCCTCCTATCTTCACTGGTCCAGTCTGGGCACTAGACGGAGAAAACAATGCTGAGGTCTGGGTCCTGGGCATAAACAAGTATAATATAATACATCAATATTTGAAAACAAAAAACTAAATCTATATTAGGAAAGGTGCTGATCTTTTGCCGAACTTTAGCTGAGGCCGAGTCACTGAAAGTGAGTCCTTCAGGGTACAAGATCAGTGAATTTCTCTATCAACCTGAGGCCTGACGGAGATCAGGACACTGATCTCAATGCAGGACACTGCAGCAGGTTGAATACAGAGACAGGACAGGAGACGGGGACAGGAGGATGGCACAGGTCGGAGCAGGAGACTGGAGCATGGAGATCTGAGGCAGATGGATAAGGTAAGTTTACGAGTAACAGGTAAGTATAAAAAAGAGCTAGAACGTAACACTGACAGAGTATTACAATCTGGCAGCACTGAGCTGGCTCGAGTGGCCTTTAACATGTAGTTGATTGTAGATTGGGCTCAGCTGAGGCTCCAGCACCTGTCTCCACTCCTGCAAACACAAAGGGGAGGGGAAGGGAACGGCCACGCAGGGAGTGGCAGATGAGGTCACAGGTGCTTGAGGGGCTGTGACAGAGTGAAATAGGATTCTCCAGCTACTCACAGAACGAATCTGTGAACCTGAACACAAATACTTATAATGCTGCACATCAACTTCAAACTATACAAATATATACACACAGCATGGTGTGTTTTAATCTAGTTATGATGTTATTTCATTATTCTAATACATAATAATACTAGTGGAGTACAAAGATTACAACAACAGGACAAATACTGTACAGTTTTACGAGCAGAGTCAGCCTGCTGCATTACTGTACACGGGAAATGAAAGTCTAACTTAAGACGGGTAAAGTAATAAAGATAATGACACCAAATGTGTTTTTTATCTTTCAGCAAACACGGCAAATGAAATACAGAGCATCAGTCACTTTACGTATGTAGTTTACGATCCTCAAAATCAAAGACTTACCCTAAAGTAGCCGTGTTTCCCCAGATGCTTCACAGGAGGGAGATGCTTAGAAATAATTTAACAACAACTCTAATAAATGCAAATATGATTTATTTTACAGATAATAGAGTCAGCCAATTAACAGACAATTTGAGTCTGGATCCCCTTAAAGCCCAATGCAGGAAGACCCAGAACAAAGGGTGAAGGTTACATTTATAGTTCCCTAGGACATCCCACTTTTACATCTGGAATTTCTCAAACAAAGGCTTAAACACAACCCCCAACCATATAAGATCTAACATGCTTAGTTATCACCAGGTGTCTCCTGTACTTTTACCCTCTTAGGCTCCAGAACAATCGTCTAGAGACCTCAAGCTGTTTTCACACAGACCAATCCTACATTTACGACCCAACCATTTTTCCCACCAATTGTCCTTAGAGGGCATACCCTCCTAACCACTGTCCCCTTACTGCTCCAACCCAGTGATCACACAGATAAGGGAACAATCATCAACAGAAAGGAAAATAAAGTATAATCAGCACTATACCAGATACCACATTTCCCCCCTTCGAGACTTCCAAGAGTCTCGCTACGAAATGACAAATCAATTACCTAGCTTCTTAGCTAAAAATGATGAGGACGAAAAACCAGCAGCAGCTTCAATTCGTCATATTCGCTGGAAAAGACTCCTCACCGGCCCCGCTGCAGCAGCCATGCTATTTTGAAGCTAACCTATAGGGATGTCCTTATTATAATATAATCATCATCACATTTAATTAACATTAACACCAATAACCAACATCATATAAATGAATACATAAAGTAATTGAAAACACAAATGAATACAAACATCATAACACACATATAGTATACTAAAATATGCTAATTATAAGTAAAACCCCATTTCCAAAAGTCCAGATGTGAGCTTCTTTAACTCCAAAGCATCAACTCCACTGTCCATCAAGTTTTGATCAGCTCCAGTCCATTTAGTCCATTTCACATTGATATCCTGAAAAAACAAAAACACCATACGAGTATCTTGTTGCCAAATACAATCACACACTAAAAATCATAGAACATAAATTGTGAAATATAAATGTGTAAATGTATATGAGTACTAATATAAGTATAAAAAGTAAATGTAATAAAATATGATAAATGTAAAGGTAATACAAGATAAAATAAAATAAGCTAATATAATTGAAATGTAAGTAGGGAAAATTAAACATAAAAAATAAAAAAAATAGAAAACAGTCCCAGAAAATAGTCCTAGTCCTCCCTTTTGCACCTAATAGAGATCATAGATTTCCGTGCAAAATTCAGTCCATTAAAATCAAGTCAAGTTAGTTAAGTCAAGTGAAGTCAAATATTTATCAACCAACTCAAATTTCAATCCTACTCCTTCCTCACCAGCATCCAAGTTATAATCCTGTCTCAGTGACAACTGAGTTCCCTCTGATGGCATCACAATACCAACCCATCGCAAAATCATAGCCTTCGCGAATGTTAACAAAATAGTACAGAAACAAAGCATAACAGCTAGTGTTGCTAACACCCCCATCAATGCCCAAATAATTCTAGCTCCAAATACTCCAAATTTATCACGTAACCAGTCATTAACTGACCACCCTGAGCCTTCTGACGGTCCAAACGCATCTCTAATCTTCTTCAGAGCATCAATCACACTAGTCACATTATCAGAGCTATCAGGAATCAAAGTATAGCAAGCTTCTCCAGTCAAATTCAAAACTACACACAACCCTCCTTGTTTAGCTAAAATATAATCTAGAGCCATATCGTGCTTCAACAGAGTCAAACGATGACTTTTCTGAGTATTTGACAAAGTACTAAACCCCTTAATGGTCTCATTAGCGAAACCCTGAAGTGTATATGTTATATTATCAATATGATCTGCCAGAAACACGACGCCATAAAACGGAAATAAACCCAAACCCCACTTCTCAGCCAAACTTATCCTCCAATGGTATGATTCTAAGTTATTAAACTGCGCTAATTCCCTTTTTACCCTATCATGAGACACAATCGCTGGTTGAGTTTCAACAGAGTCTTGACCTTTACGCACCACCAAAAGCTCATATGGGAGCTTCAATCTGGCCATGTAACAACATCCAGTCCATCCATGTGGTAAAAATATATAGGCTCTATTATCACAAACCCACCAAATATCCTTCAGAGTTCCCAAAGTCTTATTCCCAGGAGCTGTCTGATTAATCACTACCAACCTTCTATTTTGTCTAATGCTCGGTATATAAAACATCACAAATTGTTTATCTCCAAGTGCACCATGTGGTACCTTACCAAACTGCATCCCATAAGTATCACAGTCTGATATTCCCAAAAATACCCCTGGACCTCCTTGGCCATCCTTGGAGCATATGCAATGAGGTGCTTTGACAGATTGAACTTCCACTGATGCAGGCATAGTTAATTTCCCCTCTTTATCCAATGAATTAATGTATGGAAGTCTCTCAACCATTTACAATCCCCTAAAGGCCTATACAGATGATATAAATTTCCAAATGGCCAACCTTCTATTTGTATCTCCTGATTGTAGTACAACCAAGACATAACCATAGACTGACATTTAAGACTCAAAGGCTGAGGTACGGATTCCATTATCGATTGCCAAGTGCTAGGTGACGGAACTCTAACCACACATGATTCATTCTTATTAACTGTTGATCTTACAGCATGAGTTAACTGCTGAAACCAAAGATTTTTACTAGCAAAAGTATCCGCTATATGTACTACAGAAGAATCAAACCCAAATGCTTTCCACTTGGCTTCTCTCTTATTCAATGCACGGTATTTTCCTGACAACTCTACCGAAGTTTCATCCATTTCAGTCCAATCATACTCCTCAGCTAACTCAATATCAGCTGCTATCGAGTCGTCAATCTCCATATCAAATGATGTTCTAGTCATAACTCCTTTACTCACTGCTGTCGTAACTACTGGTGTCATAGTAGTCAATGTAGTCTTATTTGTTGTAATTACTGAAAAAACTGTAATGGCCTTAGTCGTAGCAGTCGTCGTCGTCATCGGTGTAGTAGACCTAGTAGCTGTTATATTAACATAGTCGCTAATGTAGGTTTAGGTGTAGTGGTTATTCTAGTTATCATACTAGTTGTTGTTGGTATTGCAGTAATCACTGTAGTTGGTATTGTTTCTATTTTTGTGATAGTTGGTGTTACTGTAGTTACAGAGGTTAATGTACTCTTTATAATTGGAATCGGTGTTTCTGTTTTCTTCAGGCTATTTGTAACATCATCAAATTTATGAGTTGTCACCTCTTGGCCCAAACCAGTAGATATCGCCTTTACAGTAACCTGATTATTATTTATAGACAATTGCTCTGGAGCAGATAACAGATCAGAAACCTCCTCATTCACAAGTAAAGTTATCTTATGTGTTTTATACCCAGGTATCCAACGTCTATTCTCCAAAATAAATGTATGCTTTCTTTGGAAATGTTTGCAAATATAATCCCCTTGATCTTCCCGTGAAAAATATCTTACCACCAACGAACAGTCACCTTTTACAGAGGCCATTTTTATATCATTATATAAAACATATTTCCTCGGGCCCTGGGCAGACCTCCTTACTCCAGGTCCTGACAATACCAAACTTTCACCCATATTATTAACCCACTCAAGTTTATCCCCTCGGGTCCAATTGGAACACCAACACTTGAGAAATGCAGATGTACCAACCGATTCCCGAACTACCAAAACCGAATCAAACAAATTAATAGACTGTGGGCTGACTGTCGTCGACAATAGTCTCTTTAACTTAACCTCAGTCTCTGAGATTAGAACTTCAGGCTTCTGGTCTGCTACCTCTACTGCTGGCCTAGACGTGACCACTCCTTGTAACTCATCACTAACTCCTGCTGGTATGGTTTCAGCTGAATCCACTACCATCAAGATTACAATCTTTGTCCTAAAAATTGAACCCAACCATTCACCACGCTCCTTTTTATCAATCAACTGTGGATCAGGATACAGACATTTATACCATCCTTGATCATTTTCTTGCGATCGGTGTAAATAAAGACTACAATCTCCGACAATCTTCAATCTCCTCCAGTCATTCAACAACATATACTTCTCTGTCCCAATTGTCCTCGAGAGGTCCAATGTTTTCCCAAACTGATCCTCCCATATTGGTCGGAAACGTTCATCATTAGTATTCTCAGCAGTACAAAAACACGGAAGCAAAGCTGCTTTTCCCAAAACTACTTCCACCTTAGTCTCTGTATCGACTAGGTCGTCTCCTTTCTCGGGTTGTTCTCCTCGGACTGGATCTAACCGACTCTTCAAGTCCATCTGGAGTGGCATCACAGATTTCTGATCCATCATTTCCTCGGTCCGGTTCAATTGTTCCTGGGGCATATCGTAAATCAACCTCTTTGAAATGTCCTTCTCCACTGACTGAGGTATCCCCATTGAGTGTCTCAGCAATGTGCAAAGAATCATCAGAATTATCCAAAGTCTGATCACACTCTTCTGTTGACACCCCTGCTTCTGTTGGCTCTCTCTGGCCATCCTCAATTTGGCTCCGAGAGCGTAGTTCCTCCTTTGGAACCTTGACACAGTGTGACAAATGATACCACGTAGGCGACCCGCGAACCTGAATTGCTGTCCCTGTACTACGTACAACTTCAAATGGTCCTTCACGGCGCTCGTTATACCATTTTCTTCTAAAAACCTTCACAAACACCTGGTCTCCAGGCTGCACTATTTCTTTCCTTTGCTCTTCCTCCTGTTTTTCCTCCTGTTTTTGCTTATCTGAAACATATGTAGATAATTTCTTATGTAATTCAGACATATATTTCACATAAGCTCGCATTTCACTGTCTAACAGTGTCAGATTTAGCCCTTGCCACTAGTACGCAAACATAGAGTAGGCATCCACCTTCCCATAAGTAATTCATATGGTGTTACATGCAAATCACCCAATTCACTAGATCGACAGCCATTAAAGCCAATGGAAGAGCTGTAACCCAGTTTAAACCTATATGCTAACAGATTTTGGCAATGCGATTTTTCAAAACCCCATTCATTCTTTCGCAAATACCTTGACTTTGCGGATGGTAAACCGATCCAAAACACTGTTTAATTCCCAATTTTTGCAAAATTAAACGCACAGTTTTATCCACAAATTCCTTGCCATTGTCTGATGAAATTCTATCAGGAAGCTCCCCTCGAGTGACAACCTCTCCACACAAAAAATCTAGCAACCGAGTGAGCATCTTTTCTCTTAATTGGAACAGGTTGTGGTACAATTTCAAACTTCACCACCTCAAAATCATCTCCCTTTGCTTTCACCACTACATATCCCACTCTCAGATGGTCTCCTATCCGATAACAGGATCCATCAGTTCAAAACTCTAGCTCAGGCTCTCTCAAAGGGAGGGCCTGTAAATCTGACCTCAATTTAGCATATATTTCTACTTCTTGGATGCAATCATGTGGTTCCCCATCTTCTGAAGTAGGTAAGGTTTCTGCAGGGTTTACATTAGAACATCTCATCAAGGTAACATCTTCCTGTTCTAGAAGTCTATGATAAACTCTGAGTCTCGACATAGTCAACGTATATTTACCATAGTTCAAAAGATTTCTCAGACTATGATGGGTAAGAATTGTTACAGGATAACCCACTGTAATAGCCGAAGCCTTCTCATACATCAACTGAACCCCCACCATCGCTCTATAGCAGATCTGAAGACCCAACTCTACGTCTGAAAAAGCAATAGAATAGTAAGCAATCGGCTGTGGTTTTACCCCTGTCCCTGTCGGCTGACAGAGAACCGCACATGCATATTTACCCCCCGTAGAAGTGGACACATACAGCAGAAAGTTTTTAGAATAGTCCGGAAGTGTTAATGCTGGTGCTTCTTGAAGTCTCTGCTTTAAAGTTTCAAATGAAACAAGTCCATCATGAGTCCAAGTTAAATTCTCATGTAACTGTGTGTTACCTCTCTCTTTGATCATAGCTCTTAATGGTCCTGTGAGACTAGCATAGTCCTCAATCCATGCAGATGAATAGCCAGCAATTCCCAGAAACGTCATCATCTCTCTAACGGTTCTTGGTTTCGGAGCTTTACGAATGGCTTCCAAATGACTATCAGCAATGCTTCTTCGACCTTTAGATATTGCTTCCAAATGCATCACTTTCTCTTGACAATACTGCAATTTCTTCTGTGAAACCTTGTGTCCTTTTTCAGCCAATATCGGTACTGTGTTTTGACCACAGGCATTCAGGAACTTGTTGCAACATTTCTTCTTCCAAATGCTTTAAGTCTGATATATTGAGTATTGAGTCATTTGTTATTGTAACAGACTGCGGTGTTCCATATCCTTGTGCGAAGATCATAATTTTAAAAAATTGCTGATCATCACTTCTCCAGATTGTATGATTTTCTTTCAAGGTGCAAATTTTACTTTCTCCGCACCCTTCATCATTGCTCCAATATGCTTCGGTTCATAATCGTCAGCTGTCAATAAAGTCACATGTGGAACACTGTTTTCTATCTCGAACTCTTTGGCCAAATAGTCATTGTCATCAATTTTCATTGCAGCTCCTTTGGGCCCCCACAATAATATAACTTAAATGAGTTGGATTTTCTCTGTTGCTTACTCCACCACTCTTCTGGATTTAATCGAATAGTGTCTTTGAAATACTTCAGCGTACAATGTGATTGATATTCAGGAGTCTTTGGATTAAACAGATTTGCAAAAATAAATTTCTCCCATTGTTTGGCTGACTCCAACAATTCTAGACTAAGATTTCCAAGCCAATGAATAGCTATATCCTACTTTCTCATCGTCCTCTGGCTCAACATCATCTGAGTCAGTTTCATCAGTCTCTAGTAATCGAACACTTACTTTGCTTCCTTTCTTTTCCGCGCTCTCCAGCCTCTTCTTGACCTTGGGGTCGTAACCACCCATGTCCTCCTCCATTTCACTTTGCTCAGCCTCTTTCAATTCCACTTTCTTAAACTTTCGACCCAATCCTCTTACTGTCAATTTCTTCTTCTTCTTTGGCAGGCTTGGATATAGTTCCACTCTTCTATTGTTCTCAGATCATCATCTCACAATTGATAAGTTCCTTCGGTTTTCACAATTGGAAACTGTTGATATGGATCATTGCTTACTGTCTTCTCATAATCTGGTGGAGCTTTCACATGAGAAAATGGTTCATTTATTTGCAATATCAACTTTTCTGTTTCTTTGTTTGCTGTCTTGATCATCTGCATCGCTCTTTCTTTCTTCCTTTGGTTGTCCTCTAAAATCCTCTGTCCTTCAATTTCAAACAACTGCAAAACGCCAAGTTCATTTCATCTCTTTTCTGCACGTTTATGACCTTTTCTGCCTTTTCTCTGCTTTGCCTTATACGTAGATATCAGAATTCTTAAAGTATTAATAACATCAAGTGAAAATGTTCCTTCAACCGGCCAACGAGAATCAATATAAGCCCATCGACGATGCCATTTTTTCCCCCGATACTTTATCGATATCTTTAACTAAAGGATTCTTCTTCTTTACTACCCCAACTGGGCTAATTTGAGGAATCACCGGTTCCATTTTCAAAAACAAATGAAAAATATCACAAATGGTTACTAAATAACTTATATCCCCTCTCTTTTTTTTTTTTATGCAGTTACTATTTATCGTTTATTTACTTTCAAAATATGTATTTAGTAAATTATTCAATTGTTTATTCATGCATCAAACAATTCATGTATGTATATATCCATAGACTTGTAATATTTATTTACGTACTAACCTCCACCTGTGGCAAAACTCTAATAAAGAAGTTATTATTAGTTAAACAATCTTTTTTTTTCCTTCAGATAACACAAATTAAAAATGTAACCACATGCATAGATATCACTAAAATTGACTGAAATTGAAATAATAGATATAGAAGTGTTACAATTAATGAGATGCCCTAAGTAAATGAACCACAATCTATCAGAATCATCAATTTCCAACCACACACTCAATAAAACCTTGAATGTACCTCATATATACCCCATTAAAGCAACTATATCATTTTTAAACCCAGCAGGAAATGCAGTAGTGAAGCACAAATGTAAAAAACTCAGGAAAGTAAACAAATAAAGACTGTCATCTGTTGCCAATATTTTGTGTGAGTGTCACTAGATAGTATCAGATACTCAGACAAATAAACAATCATACATGTGTCAACCAAGTTATAATGTAATATAATCAAATGTGTGTATGTATGAAATGGACAGATTTTGTGGATAAAACAAAAATGACCTTTTTCGGGCTATCGGGCGGATCCCTCTCCGGATGTACAACTCAAGCCTGGCCTGGTCTGCTCACGTCACAGCTCGGGCTGTCGCCTGGCGCCTGGACGAACCTCCTTGCCGTGTGAGCTTTCCGCAGTTCCCACGGGACCGTAATGAATAAAACAAAAATACTATCAATATACAACATATATGGCTTATAAAAATGCCTATCTAGATTCAAATCATTGAATCACTATATCACAATATATATTTATCTATCATTATGTTATATAAACACTTCTATCCCAATCATCTCATAATCAAAAATTTCCCCAACAAATTATCTCTCTTCAAAATACCAACACTAGTCAACCATATCAATGGTTAATATGTAAATACAATTTAAACTAGACTACCCAATTTATAACCACTTCATCTCACCAGCAGGGGGTAACACACACTCTACCGGTCAGTGGGCCTTACACCCATCCATACGGTACAATGTATAGGGAAGGGGAGGAGGAGTCAAAGACAGGGACAAAAGAGAGAGAGAGAGAGAGAGAGAAGAAAGCACGCATGCACACACACACCATACAAAAGATAGACCATGCGACAAATCACAAAAACAGAACAAATACAAACAAAAACATAGAACAAATACAAACAAAACAGCAAACAGAAACAACAGCCTGACCTGCAGGCCCTGGAGACAAACTAAACAAAACCCACAAACATATACCCCCAAATCTTGTTTAAAGTCACACTTCAAACATAACCCATAATGAATTCATCCTTATCACAGCTGTGTTTTCCAAAAGAACATCTTTATACCTAATCCTTAATCTTATTTTCCTTGTCCTTTTTTTTTTCTTTCAAGTAACTTTAAACATATCCCAAAAAACGTATTTCCTGAGCGACTTTAAACACGCTCTAACATTTTTCCTGAGCGACTTTAAACACGCTCTAATATTTCTTTCCCTGAGCGACTTTAAACACGCTCTAATATTTCTTTTCTCAAATTCCTTTTCTCAGTTTAAACTCATAACACATTTTCTCTTTTCTCTTTTACCTATAACTCAATGCTCTTTTTACTCATTTTACTCATAACTCTTTATTCCTTTACTCAACTTAAATTATTTCCCTTTTTTCCTCAATACAAACAAAACACAATAAAAACTCAAAACATACGCAGTACTGGTATATCACAAAATTTAGCAATTTAGCAAACATTAAATCATTTCCAAACATTCCCACTGTTCCAGAGCACCATTAATTTAATAGATACTTCTGATCCTGTTCGTGACGCCAAATTTAATGTAGTTTACGATCCTCAAAATCAAAGACTTACCCTAAAGTAGCCGTGTTTCCCCAGATGCTTCACAGGAGGGAGATGCTTAGAAATAATTTAACAACAACTCTAATAAATGCAAATATGATTTATTTTACAGATAATAGAGTCAGCCAATTAACAGACAATTTGAGTCTGGATCCCCTTAAAGCCCAATGCAGGAAGACCCAGAACAAAGGGTGAAGGTTACATTTATAGTTCCCTAGGACATCCCACTTTTACATCTGGAATTTCTCAAACAAAGGCTTAAACACAACCCCCAACCATATAAGATCTAACATGCTTAGTTATCACCAGGTGTCTCCTGTACTTTTACCCTCTTAGGCTCCAGAACAATCGTCTAGAGACCTCAAGCTGTTTTCACACAGACCAATCCTACATTTACGACCCAACCATTTTTCCCACCAATTGTCCTTAGAGGGCATACCCTCCTAACCACTGTCCCCTTACTGCTCCAACCCAGTGATCACACAGATAAGGGAACAATCATCAACAGAAAGGAAAATAAAGTATAATCAGCACTATACCAGATACCACACGTAGCTACCAAATCCACTTTTACACAACGTATCACAACATTAAAGTTAAACTTGCCAAAGGTCCGTTTTAAATACCAGTAAACGTGAGAGTTGTGATACTGTAGAACACACAAAACACGATGAAACAAGACCCTACCCACATATCACTACATCGCCCTTTCTTATCAGGAACATGGAATTGTACATTCAAAAACATGACTAGAATTAAAACACAATACAAATCCTTTTTTTAAAAAAAACAGCAGGTGCTCCATATTTGTATTGGTCTTTTTTTATCTTCACATTTGAACCACAGATTCTTATAAAAGCATAAATATGTACTCAAAAAAACTTTATAGGCCAGAAATCTGTTTCTTCCAACACTATGGAAGAAACTTCATCTTCGTCTGAGCTTTCACTGGCAGCAGCAAAGACTGACACTGGTTCATTATCATCTTCATGTTCATCAGAGCTGACCTTCAGTTGAATGTCTTTACAAAATTTGCAGCATTGTCTGTTATTGTACACACGCAATCTTTTTGGAATTTGAATTCTTTGTGTACATCTGACAATCATTTTGCCAAAACATCATGTGCATGTGCTCCTTGTTAGAATAAAATGCTTATAATGATGAAGTTATTAAAAATGTACATAAAGCTAATGCAGTCTTCAGGGGAATGATACAAACCAGGCACAGTTCTTGAGTAAACCATTGTTAGAGTCTGTGGGGGTGTGACAGGCACTATATCTAAAACCAGATGGTTGAACTTTTGCATTCTGTGGCTGAAGGACAGAGTGAGATTAAGACACAGCTGTAACGACTCCTCCTGTAACGACCATATATCTGCGCTTATCTGATAAAATGTAAACCTAACGCATGATGTATTGTGACCATGATGTATTGTGATGACACAATTGCTTCAATAAAAGCCTCGCCAGGGAGACGTGGCTCTGGGGAGATCAGGACCAGCAGCCAGTTAAGTGCTGGCGTGGCGAGCCTCAGCCAGCGCACGTCTCCCCCGTGCACGTTAAAACTTTGACTTGTCGCAGTGGCTATTTGATTCTGACCCAGGTGATTCAATCCACAATTAGGTTGGAGATTGGCATTTATAAACTAGTCGAGTATTTCACTGCTTGTGATTTATTCTTTGACACTCCTTTAATACGCCGACAAGCCAGTATTGCAGACACATCTGACTTATTCAGCCAATGAATAGTGATTCTCAGCAGTCTGCTGTAGTGCAGACGGCATCAGCCTGACACAGTTTAGTGTTCAGGTCACATATCTCTTGTTCTCTTCTCTCTCTTGTTTAACAATGTCTGTACTTTTTTTCTTGATGGCACTTTTTTGGATGGCTGCAAACCCTTAATTAAATGTATGAAAGCTGGACTTTCCATTTTCCTCAAAGGCTGCAGGTCTCCCACAATACACTGCAGCAAGAGGTTGTTGTTGCTGTGACTGAAGTTTGGATTTTCTTTTTGAAAGCTGGCAGGCAAAGTTTCACATAAATGTGAGGTTATTCCCTTTCTCTCCAACCTTGTCCTAGAGCTCTTTTAAATGTTCATATGATGAATCCGTGTGGCTTCTGCTAGTCACCTCCATGTTGCTGCTTTTTTCTTTTGTTTTGTTTTGATGATGCATGCAGTGATGCTGCCAGACTGAATGTTTTTCATGAACTCAATGAACATGTTCAACACTGGTGACTACATTCAGTAAACCCTCATCAGAATTTATTCCAAGAGATCATTTGATTAAGAATTGAACATAAAACCTTCCAAGTGGACACTATAACACTGTTTACTGTGATGCTCCGTCCTCAGATTTGCCCCAAACTGACCAAAACAAGTCTCTTACCTTCTCCAGAGGATCGATGCAGTGTGTCTGCTGTCCTTTTGGTTCTGTCTCTGTCCTGGTCCAGTCTGGTCCACGGGACAAGGTCCTGGAGCCGAGTGCACGAGCTGGTTCTAAAACTCATCTTAATCACACTTCCCACTTCAGTCTGAAAGTTACACCAGTCCATATTAGCACCAGGGCACCGAGTGGACTTAAGACGTCTGCGCTACGCTTTTACGCCCAGATGCCCCATCAGCGGCAGCGAGTTCTCCAGTCCCGGCAGCGACGGCCCCAAAGGCGGCGGTCCCGGCGGCGAGTGCCCCGGAACCTGGTCTGTGTCAGTGTGTCCCGCGCTTTAGGTCTCTCCTCCGGCTCTCTTGTTTCGGTTTAGGCGAAAGTAGCTAGCGGCCATAGCTCACAGCTCTGTAGTTCTCCATTCATTAGCCTGTAACAGTAGAATTAGCCTGTTGGGGTGAGCATAGGTCTATGGGGGTGAGGCGGGACAGAGCAGCTGAATCCTCATAGGTCAGAACTGTGATGTTTCTAAAGACCAATCAGTTGATTTGAGTCGCCTCCACCCTGCGCTCTACGACATTTTTCAGACGCTGCAATACAAACTAATGGGCAAAAGCAACATAATGAGGTCAAATTTTCTGAATGTTTCAGGCCCCTCCATACACCTCCATTGGGGCGCAGAGACTCAGCGCACTCAAATGCACCACGTGAGTCAAATACAGTGATATGAGCACATTTAACATGATAAAAACATGTCTATGCAGATACACATTCAGTTTTAAACAAAATATTAAACATATAGCCTAATACAAAATAACTTTATAATTTATTTATAATTTATTTTTTTAAATCAAGGTTAAGTTAGGGAGTGTGGTGCACTTGCGCCCTCTATTCACCAGCTGGCTGGTTGTCTGGTTGGCGCAGCAGGAATGCTTCTCCCATTCCTCTTTTCTCTCGCTGGCTGCACAGGACCCTGTCCAGGCCGATGCCTCAGAGCGTGGAGGAGGTTTCCTGTCAACACTCTCACTCCACCTCTGCTTAGGTGTGGGCCATTCCCCTCAAACAGATCCTCTCGTTTCCAGAAAAGATCAAATTCTCAATGTAGTGCAATCCTCTGAGCGCACATGTTCAACAGCGACGTGTTCAGCTGAAGCAGTCGGGTAAATTTGTTCCTTCTCCTTAAGTCTATGTTAGGAAGAGGTCCACTGATAAATGTCTTAATCTTCACTTTATTAAGCTCCAATAATTTAGTGAAATCCCTTTTCAAAACTTCACTCTGTTCTATTGTGACGTCCACTGCAGCCACGTGCACAATCAGCTGTTAAACCCTTCGGTGTGTAGCAAGTGAAAAAAAAAAACCCTGTAACTTAAGCATTAGAAGTAGTAAAGTTGGCTCGTCTACAGGGGGCGCCAGTGGCAAAAAACATAATTGTGTCCTTAGGCAAGACACATCACCCACATTGCCTAGTATGAAAGTGGTGTGTGTGTGAGTGATGGTGGAGGTCGGAGGGGCTGATGGTGCAGATTGGAGCCTCACTTCTGTCAGTCTGCCCCGGGGCAGCGGTGGCTACAGTAGTACTTTACACCACTGAGTGTGGAGAAAATGAAGAATGAACTGTGAAGAGCTTTAGGTGTCTTGAAAGGTGCGATAGAAACGTAATAACTGATTGATAGATCAAAAAACTAACAGAATTCAGCATTCTAACAATAAGTCATTTTAGCTGCCCACATCTAAACATTCTAATGGCCCATAATCTTTAGATTATGGGCCATTAGAATGTTGTGATGACTGAAACCCAGCAATAACACCACTGGAGTTTCTTCTGGAAAGAACTATCCCCACAAATGTTGAGGTTTATGATTATTTGTTTGGGATTAGTTCCACAAATGTGTCATAGCGATTTGGGTATCATGAAAGGCACTATATAAATATATATTATATATTATATTATATATAATAATATATAAATGATTAATAATCACATCTTTGGAATAATGGCACCACCTTCTGAAGTGATTGTTTGTTTATTTGTTTATTGCTTGTGCATCAACTCAAAGAGAACAACAACAACAACAACACCAGCAAAGCTTGACAACCAGCACAAGTCCATAAACTCCGCTCCTTTCACAGATAAAAAATAAATTAAACATTTCTTTAATAATTGACCCCCAACCCAAAACCAAGCCAAGTCCCCACTGAGCCATATGTAGATATTACATATATTATACATATATTACATCTCTATTGTGGTTTGTGGTACATCATTATTTTATCCTTATACATTTTCTTTAATCTAGAAACATTCGTGCAACTTTTAAAATCATAATGTAACAAGTTCCGTATCTTAACTCCGTACACAGAGACACATTTCTGTTTTAATGTCGTCCTTGAAAATACAGAGCTGAAAAAATATCGTCTTCTATGGTCCCAGTCCTCTGAGACAAACGTAAAAAAGATTCTGTAGAGCTTCAGGCAACAGTCTGTGTTTGGCTCTCCACAAAACTAATACAATCTTAAGATCAACTAAGTCTTTAAACTTTAGTTGATTGGACTGAACAAACAGGGGGGTGGTTTGCTCTGAAACCCTTTTTGTTGATGATTCGTGTTGCTCTTTTTTGCAGCAAAAACAAAGGTTTTGTGGTACTTAGATGAGCATTGCCCCAAACCTCTGAGCAACAGCTAAAATATGGGAGAATTAATGAGCAATATAACATGTGAAGTGAATTACAATCAAGCAAATCTTTTACTTTATATAATTTACCAATATTTTGGCTGATTTTTCTTTTTATGTAGTTCACATGAGACTTCCAATTTATTTTTTCATCTAAAATTATTCCCAAGAATTTTATCTCACTCATTGTGAAAAAAATATTTAACTTTTATGTATTTTTGCTCAGACGCTGAACTTTTTGTTTTATGTGGTTTGGCCCAGTAATTATATAGATACTAACTGTAAACCAGGTCAGCAAATCTGTAATGACAGTTAAACATCAAATTCCACCACAGAATTCAGACCTGTCCTCCAGCTCCATTATAAACTACAGGGATTCTGGAATGTTGGACGTCAACACAGCAGGATATAACTGAAAGACTGACAGGTCAGCTCAAGGGTTCCAATTAGAACTTTGCAGTTATAATTGGAGCAAACTGTTAAAGTTGAACTCCGGCACGTTTGAGGCTAAAGTCCGTTTGTAGAGGTGGAGGAATTCTGTCAGAAGCCAAAAAACGGCACAGATCAGTGTTTCCTCGGCGGAGATCTCACTGTGGCAGTGAGTCTGTCAAGGCAGCAAACTACTGTAGTGATGGGGGCAAGTTCTTAACTTCCCTGTAAAACACCAATTTGCTTCACACTGAAGAAGCTTAACACCACTTTAACCCATCTGACAACAGCCACGAGTCTAACAAACAAAACGCTCTGCCTGGTTCACTCATTAGTGTCTGGAAACGTTAGAAAACAACTTTATAAGCACCTCACAGCCTTGACAGACTCACTGCCACAGTGAGATCTCCACCGAGGAAACACTGATCTGTGCTCTTTTTTTTTTTTTTTGCTTCTGCTTCTGACCACCACCTCTAGCAATGGACTTGAGCTTCAAATGGGCCAGAGTTCTCCTTTAACTACTTGAAGAATACCAATATAGACAACTATTTAGCTCTCTTGTTAAACAGAATCAGTCTATGAAACAACAGGTGGAAGAACTAAAAAAAATAATAGAAGTCTGTCTGGATGAGAGCGAGCAACAAAGAAAAGAAGCTTGTGACTAGGGGCAAATTACAAGCAACAGAGACATCTTTAGAGAAGGTAAGAGTCCAACTGTCAGCTGCTGAAGAGGCTGCTGATAAATTAGGCTGTAGGAACAATGTGTTGGAACAAACCTGCAGGAGAACCTTCAAATGTTGGAGAAAGCTGAACGCTGAGTTTCAGAAGACTTCTCTAATGGATAAGAATAAGACTCTAGATCACAGGTGTCAAACATGCGGCCCGGGGGCCAGATCCGGCCCTCCAAGACCTTTAATCTGGCCCTCGGCTGATTTTCTATTAAAATATTTTTAAAAATCAGATTTTTCTGGTAATTTTCTGCACCGTTTAGCATAGCAGCGTCTCCAGTGCTTCTGTGCGTGGCGCCTCCACCAGACAAATGAAGACCTGCCTCTTTCCAAACGCTCTTAAAGGACGATCGTTTTGACTGTTGACCGTGACCCTCATCAGCAAAATGTCAAAAATAAGAAAAGTGGAGCTGAGTGCAGGATTTTCCAAGAAAAATGGACTAATTCTTATTTGTTCACGGAGGTGAATGGGAAATCTGTGCTTGGTGTGTTTGCAACAAGTGGCGGCGCTCAAGGAATATGATCTTAAACACCACTACGAGACACTGCGAAAAATACAATAACTTGAACGGAGAATTGAGAAAACAGAAGATAAACGAATTATTGCTGAAACTGAAAAAACAGACGTCTGTTTTCACCCAGGGGACAAGAGGCGACTGATGCTGCTGTGAAAACAACCTGACCTAGCATAATATTATAATATTTTGTAAAATAAAAAAAAATTCTGTAATAGATTTGCGTTTCTCTGCACAAATATTTGGACTCATTGCTATTTTTGAGGTATATATGCCATGAGTTTTCTGATCCGGCCCCTTTGGAGTCAAAATTGGTTGTATACGGCCCCCGGACCAAAATGAGTTTGACGCCCCTGCTCTAGATTATGAAGTCAATGATCTTGCTCTTGGTGGAAAAGCAGGCTGAGACTGAGCAGAGGACAGATGCATTCTGACTTGAGGGAAAAAACTGCAAACAATAGAGAGTTACTTAAGTGGAAAGAATTGGAAAAGTTCAGAAATGAGTAATAGCTAATAGAAGTACAACACGGCATTTTGTTCATTTGCCTATTGTAGGAAAGAGCTCTTAGAAATGCTAGAATCTGTGGGGCTTCAGGAGACTTTAAATGAACTAGACAAGACAATGAGTGGACAAGTGAAGAGATGGTGACTGAGCAGTTGGGAGTAGAGACAAATGCTTCAGTGCCAAAACTAGAAACTGGTGGGTTAAATGCAGTGAGATGAACTGGAAAAATTTAGAAACAAGTACATCACTAACAAAAGTACACCACCATGTTTTGTTTGTTTCCCTGGGGTAAGATATACATGTGGAATATAATAAAAAAAAAGAGCTTTTAAATGAAATGCTAAATTCGATGGGGCTTTCAAATGAACAAGAACAAAATGCTTTAGAAGATATAACAGTTCAACTGCTTGCGGGTGAGCAGAAGGCCCATGAAGATCTGTGTGAAAAACAGCTTATAGAGAAGATAGACCATGAAAGAAGCCACATGCAAGCGAGAATTCATGACCTTGAGAAAGACCAGAAGACTCTAAAAGACCAAATGGAGCTTCTCTTAGAGCAGGTGGTGGAGTTTAAAGCTCTAAATGCTGCACTGGAGAGCAAAGAAAAGTCTGATAGAGCAGAGAGCAAAGACTTAAACTACATTATTCAGGGAAAGGAAGAGATATGAGGAACAACACACAGGGGTTAGTTTTGTGTGTGTGTGTGTGGTTGTATACATAGTTGTGTGTGTGTGTGTGTGTTTGTGTATATAGTTGTGTGTGTGTGGTTGTATACATAGTTGTGTGTGTGTGTGTGTGTTTGTGTATATAGTTGTGTGTGTGTGTGTGTGTGTATATAGTTGTGTGTGTGTGTGTGTGTGTGTGTGCTTGGTTATTGTTATTCTTATTATTTTGATGAATGAAATGTGTCCAAAAAGCACTCATGTTCATGGTTCACAGGCCTGTGGGTCAGTTCTTAATATTTCCAAAGGTTTTAAACATCTCCTTCACTTTGGTTGATGTATTTTACCACTGACCCAATGGCAGCTCCCTGAATATTACGCCGCGAAGCCCATGGTGGACGTCCTCTCTGCTAAGATGAACTCCACAAACAGGCTACTCCACATCACCCTTTAACGACTCTACGTTTTAAGCAAGCCCAGCTACCTAAAGCTAGCCGACTGTGAACACTGTGGCTAACACAGACGGCCACTACCTCATATTTGACCATTTCTTGCATATGTAGAGCAATATCACGGCACTTAACTATTCTCTAGGCACTACAATCATAGCAATTAACTTGTGAAGACCCTGACAGTTTGGAATTCTGAGACAGTTCAGGAATGTGTTTTCCCTGAGGTTTGGGTAAAAACCCGTCAGTCCTCAGGCCCAAAACAAGCAGTTTACAGTGATTAGGCCAATGTCCTAAGACGCGCATGAATTCCAGTGATTTGAGACTAATCCTTCCTGGTTGTTTCCTTTCTGTGGGCCGTGAGAGGTGTGGAGGATGACGGCTTTAGAACAAGTAATGGTCAAATCTGAGACTCTTATTTCACAAACGTGGGGCAAAGGTTCAAAGTTATTCCTCTCTTAATTCATGCATTCTGAGTATCTTAATTATTGAAGGTCTTATATTCTGCAAACTTGACTCGTGAGCTCTAAAAGTGCACTATGTAACTTTTTGGTTGGAGGTCCCTCACCTGCTTGTTTCTATGGATACATCATTGCTCTGCCTGGAATGTTCCACAGTGTGATATTAAACATCTCTACCTTACATTTATTCAACTCCACGTGGTTCTGTAGTTCAAAAGTACCTAGAAAAACTTTCTGACTGTGAGCGAACCTTGTCAAATCCACAGATCTGACCTGTAACTTAGTCTCAGAATGCTCTTTCGCCCATGATGTCATTTAATGACTAGAATTTTAGCCTCAATTACTGCTCAGCTGCTTTATTTTTAATACTCTAGGTTGTTCTTAATTTAGGGTATTTTAGCTTTACTTTTTGTGCAGTTGGAAATGTCAGCAGAAAGTCTCTAATATCTGCTGGTGCACTAAGGAGTTAAGCTGTTTCAAAGAGGCAAAAAACTCAAAACAACATTATAACATAGAGCAGATCCGAAAATAGTGCAGTATAGGCCCTTTAAAGTGAAAGTCACATACTGTGGCTTTAATGAGCACTGCATTCCCAGGATTTACACTCAACAAAAATATAAACGCAACACTTTTGTTTTTGCTCCCATTTGTCATGAAATGGACTCAAAGATCTAAAATTCATTCCAGATACACAATATTACCATTTCTCTCAAACATTGTTCACAAATCTGTCTAAATGTGTGATAGTGGCACTTTTGCTTTGCTGAGATAATCCATCCCACCTCACAGGTGCCACATCAAGATGCTCATCAGACACCATGATTAGTGCACAGGTGAACCTTAGACTGTCCACAATAAAAGGCCACTCTGAAATGTGCAGTTTTGTCTCAGAGCAAAATGCCACAGATGGCGCAAGCATTGAGGGAGCGTGCAACTGGCATGCTGACAGCAGGAATGTCAACCAGATCTGTTGCTCGGGCATTGAATGTTCATTTCTCCACCATAAGCCGTCTCCAAAGGCACTTCAGAGAATATGGCAGTACATCCAACCGGCCTCACAACCGCAGACCACGTGTAACCACACCAGCCCAGGACCTCCACATCCAGCAGGTTCACCTCCAAGATCGTCTGAGACCAGCTACTCAGACAGCTGCTGAAACAACTGGTTTGCATAACCAAAGAATTTCTGCACAAACTGTCAGAAACCGTCTCAGGGAAGCTCAACTGCTCGTCGTCCTCATCGGGGTCTTAACCTGACTCCAGATCGTCGCCGTAACAGACTTGAGTGGGCAAATGCCCACATTCGATGGCGTCTGGCACGTTGGAGAGGTGTTCTCTTCACGGATGAATCTCGGTTTACATTGTTCAGGGCAGATGGCAGACAGCGTGTGTGGCGTCGTGTGGGTGAGCGCTTTGCTGATGTCAATGTTGTGGATGGAGTGGCCCATGGTGGTGGTGGGGTTATGGTATGGGCAGGCATCTGTTATGGACGAAGAACACAGGTGCATTTTATTGATGGCATTTTGAATGCACAGAGATACCGTGATGAGATCCTGAGGCCCATTGTTGTGCCATACATCCATGAACATCACCTCATGTTTCAGCAAGATAATGCACGGCCCCATGTTGCAAGGATCTGTACACAATTCTTGGAAGCTGAAAATGTCCCAGTTCTTGCATGGCCAGCATACTCACCGGACATGTCACCCATTGAGCATGTTTGGGATGTGCTTGACCGGCGTATACGACAGCGCGTACCAGTTCCCACTAATATCCAGCAACTTCGCACAGCCATTGAAGAGGAGTGGACCAACATTCCACAGGCCACAATTGACAATCTGATAAACTCTATGCAAAGAAGATGTGTTGCACTGCATGAGGCAAATGGTGGTCACACCAGATACTGACTGGTTCTGAGTCCCCAGACCCCCAATAAAGCAACAACTGCACATTTCAGAGTGGCCTTTTATTGTGGGCAGTCTAAGGTTCACCTGTGCACTAATCATGGTGTCTGATGAGCATCTTGATGTGGCACCTGTGAGGTGGGATGGATTATCTCAGCAAAGCAAAAGTGCCACTATCACACATTTAGACAGATTTGTGAACAATGTTTGAGAGAAATGGTAATATTGTGTATCTGGAATGAATTTTAGATCTTTGAGTCCATCTCATGACAAATGGGAGCAAAAACAAAAGTGTTGCGTTTATATTTTTGTTGAGTGTACTTTGTGACTAGTGTATTATGTCAGTGTGGGATGCATAAAGTTCCTCACCTCAGTGTAGATAACATAATGAGTGAACAAATGTCCAAGGACTTACATGTTTACCTCAGATGGAGTCAGTCTCTCAGTGACTCATTAAACCTCTTCATTAAATATTTACACCTCAGCTGGGATTTGCCTTCAAATCAAAAACAAGACACGAGTCATTCAATAAACAATTCAGTGTATTAATTATAAATGAGGGATTTCATTTTGTGGCATCATCTTTCCCCCTTCCTTTGTTTTGTCTGTGCAATCGGTATCAAAACTTTTTTCAGTAAAAAAAAAATCAGAACAAATTCACAAAGCGGCCGAAACATTTTACAGGACAGGAAACATATTCATAAAAAGGTGAAAAATATTTAACAAAAGTACAAACGAAACAGGAAGGGAATCCATTTTTTATTCTGCTGCTGCTAACCTGCATCACCAGATTGTGTCGCTCTGAATGGAGTTCTACACATGATCAATCTGGAACGGATCTCACTGAAAGAGATTAGGAAAATGCAGAACATCCTGATGAAGATTTGAATCCTACTGATGGACATCTTACCCGTCCACAAACACACAAAACGCTTCATGCTGAACATTTTTCCTGAATGAAATAGTCTGTATTTCTGCAAGAAGTAAGAAGTCCATTCGCACTGGTATGTTTGCTTTGGTTAAGATAAGATATCCTTTATTTGTCCCACAATGGGGAAATTTCAGTTCAATGGGTGCTTCACTTAAGTCTTGTGCACAAATCACAACACTGCGTCTAGATTGGACTGAAGTGGTATTCTGACTCAGGCCAAATGGATTCTCAGGAGTTTCTGGACTCCAAATATCACGTGAGTTCATCTTGTCAGCCAGGTTAACCATGGGCAGCTATGCTAACTTAAATAAACTATTGAGATATTTGTTTTTTGCATTTACTGTTGTGTACCACCCCTCATTTGAGGAACTATAGTTCATGGCTGAGCTATTTCTAGCTGTCAGATCTCTGCACCTGCTGATTACTATTTGAAAAATAATCCCATATATTTGGATCCGCATATACAGCTGGTAGTCTTGATTCTGGAAAGTTGTCCAGTCGAGTACAATCAGGTGCAAATCCACTATTTCTTGACCCAAATCTGTGATAGATCAATAAAAAAAAAAGGTTCAAAGAAACGATGTCATATGAGCATACACATGTGCATATGTGCTAGAGGCCAGAGCGCTCAGTAACTAAACCTGTACAGGGTCAGTCCCCTGCAGCGGAAACCCTGACTCCTCTGTTTACACCTGGGCCATGCGTTATTCACATCAGATCAAGCCTACGTTTAACCCCAGGCTCAAATTTGCCCTGGTGGCTGTGAGTATTCCATATAATTACAACTATCAAGACGAGCTCAGTCCATGGTCCCTGCAGTCTGGTGGTGCCAGTGGAGGTGGTGTGGTGTTCTGGATCAATTTAGTTGGGTTTGTTTTTGCCTTTTCCCTGAATAAATAGTTATCGCGGAAACAAAGGCACTGACACAACAGCAGAACACAGCAGAGCTGTGGTCCTCGGGTGAGCATCACAGTAATAAGAATGGGCCCACACTGAGCTGCAGCTGGACCTGGTGAGATATTTATTGATCCTGAGGGAAATCCTGAGTTTTGTTGCAGCAAGATTTACACTGTGCTTCTCAGTGACTTTTGTGTCACAGTCAAAGGCCTCAGTGCAGTTTAATGAGAGGACTGATCAGGGAGGGTCAGCAGATCCTGGGGAAGAGCCACAAGTGTCCTGTGCATCACAGTGTCAGGGGAGCCAGGTGAACACAACAGGAAAGGCCTTGTTCCTCTGAACAGTCCCTTACTTGTGTCCTTTGAACTGCAAATCTTGCACTTCTTAGGTGCTTAAAATCCCAATATGATGTTAAAAACAGTTTTAAAAACTGCTCAGTGGGTGAGCTAGGTAGCCACAAAAACAGCCAACCACTCTGTTGCCCTGGGGATATCTGCATATTGCAGTCAGAGCCCGAGCCTCTGTTGAAGTGTGACCAGAGTGAAGAAGAGGTCACTCCAGGTGTGCCTCAGCCCATAGTGCTGCATGCTGTTAGGTAGTATTTGTGTGCAGATCACAGTACCCCAGCCACTGGTGTCTTCAGCTCAGGCAATGTGTGTGCTTGGCAGCTAATAGGCTATGCCTCTGTCCATGGTGCTGAAAATAAAGCACTTGAGGGACACAAGCTGCTCATTAATTTAAATAATGAGAAAATGATCATACATTTTCCAGAGGTCCAGACATCATGCTGTTCCATGTGGCTGAATCTCGTGGTTGTTCTGGAGACATGTTCTCATCCAGAAGCCTGTTTCATACCACTGGCTTACTTGGTAAGCTAGGTTCAAAAGACCAAGTCTGATTAATTTTGTTGTTATTTGGGTTACATACATCAGTCACAGGCTGACTCTATCACTATGGAAATGTATACAACCATTTAAAATGAGATAGTTCTGTTTTTCATAATTTTGCTCCAGCACAAATAGTGTATATTGAGTAGATCTTGAGGTTAAAAAAAAGTCAGCTGCATGCTGTATGCATCTTACTAAAAATCACTTTATTGTTTGATAATCAGGAAATGTGTGCTAGCATGCTAGCACACACACACTGGTCTCTGAAAGTTGAAAGCCACACTGGTCTCTGAAAGGTGTAAAAATGCTCATAAACTTATTGCAGTGTATAAATGGGATCCCTAAAATGCATAAGGTAAGTGAGGAATAACTTTGAACCACTGCAAGCTTTGTAAAACTTTGTCTTGCTTTTCACTTTTTTGAGACAGTTCAAATCAGACACGGCACCTTTAACATGGAGCTGTGGAAACATAGGAGTACTCCCTTTGTAACACCGCTCCTCATTAGATTTAGACAAGAGGGAAAAAATGAACAATGACGACATTGTTTACTTATGTCTCAGCCTTTAAATGAAGCTGCACAATGTCCTGGCACTCAGAAGGGGGGTCACTGCACTGTACTACCACTCTCTAGCTGTTTTCAGGCCAGAACGGTGCCGGTTCCTGCACCAGTTCCACTGGGAACCAAAGTTCTCACCAGCGAACGACCTGCAAACCAGTAAAGTGAACCCAGGACGTCATCAAAAGAGGGCGTGGCTTTGCCACTAAATAAAAACAAGGCCATACGAAAGCGGATGTCAGAGCATGGAAAATAACAATCATGGATCGCATATCGCGCATGGATCGATATAACTTGCTTTTTCTTGTGCTGCTGTCGAGCTTCTGTTGAAATTCTGTTCAAGTCCATATGGCAAATATTTTGGTCATCATCTTCATGTTTTCTCCGCCATATTCCCATGGATGCATATTGCAGACACGTTTTCTTTGTTTATTTTACCGCGTGTGACCCTGATGAACCTACTGATGTCGTCTGTGACGTAACGGTTCACTTGAAAAAAACAAGTTTTACCTGGTTCCCATCAGGAGCCAACTTTTTGGTTCCCGAACGCTCTGATTTTCGGCGTGAACATGTCAATCAGTTTGAGATTAGGTGCAGAAACCGGCACCGGCATGGTTCTGTCGGCCTGAAAGCGCCTGGAAAAATGGTCAGATTGAGCTCTAGCTGTAAAAACGAATCAAAAGGATGGGCAAAATTTGAAGGAGGAGAACTTCAGTGTTGTCCCCCTTTGGGGCAGCTCCAGCTCCGGTCTCCTCGGGAGCTGGTGGAAACTCCTGGGTGAGCTGCTTTGTGAGCTCCTGTGTGCTCTTGGTGAGGACTCGGAAAGCACTCGGGAAGAAGTGCAGAATTGGGGTCTGTCTGAGTCTGTTCTTTCCCTTCCCCCGCTTTGACTTTTAGCGCCAAAGCTAAGCCAATGGGAAGGCAGATGAGTGAGATGCACCACCAACCGTTTTTTACACAGATGAAGTATTCCCATTTACATTCCCATTTACAAATCAATATTAGAACACAATCAGTGATTCAGAGATTTGAATAGTTCACAGAATGTTCAAGTTCATTCCATCTTTCTCTAGGGAAAGTCAGTTGACTTGAAATGTAGAGAATGTTCGATAGATCGAAAAAAGTATCCTTTTATTTGTCTCAATTATTTATTTAATATATTTTATTTAAATTACTTCAATCAATGTGGTTTCTTTGGAAAAGAAATTTCCAATTTCTTTGTAGAAGTCTTTTTGAGTCTCTTGTCTTCAAGTCAGTTTGGACAGAAAGTGACCCTTGCTTGTAAAGCACAGGCAATATGTCTTCATTTCTGCGACAGGTCCCAGATCCAGGCCATAGGAAGCTAGAAGTGAAGGTTTGCTCAGGTCGGCGGGTCTCCCAAATTCCAAAGGGAGATAACAGTGACCATTCTGAGTCTTTAGTTTCCTTAATCGAAATGGTCAGACTGCTTAAACTTCTGCCTCTACAACCCAGCCCCGGATAAAGCAGAAAAGCAGTTTTACACATTTTAAACTTCAATTTTTTCATGTGAACTCAGTAGGACTGTGCAGGTGTCTAGCCACTTTTCTGTTAATTTTCTTTCTTTCTTTTTCTTTCTTTTTTTTAAACAAATTACCTAATTTACTTTTTAATGAAGTATGAAAGTATGAAATATTTGGTCATTTATGCATTTTTGTCCAGTATTTCTCGGCTGCTTCCACACCCCACCTGCCTCACTCCAGAGTGGACAGGAGCTGCTCCGATGTGTCTAGTGATTTGTCTAACTAGTGACTAGTGTGAAAACCTAATCTATTACATTTGTTCTGGTCTTTCATTGGTTAATCATTGAAATAAATCATTGAACTACGGTCTCATTTTAGAATACAGAAAATCATCCAAACAAGGACCAACAAAAGCACATCCTGTCATAGTTTTGACATCTCCTCCAACAGTTTTCATCAAAAACACTGGCAATCTCACCTGGCTGCAATGATCTCACTGAACTGTTGCCGCCTGTTGCTTCCAACCCTTTACCTGGGATTGCGAAGCACCAACCACTATAGATCCTCACATTCCGAGCCCAGCTGGAGTGATATAAAGTTCATATCATATACGCAGTTGTGTAGTTGCCGCTTCCTGTTTACAGCAATGCATTGTAACGTCAACAGGTAAAGGGAAAACCGGATCCCACGATGGCATGGATCTGGAGTCACCGCAGAATTGCATACACTTGTCTTAACTTTACCTGCAGCACCCTCAGCCAGCACTGACCTCTCATTCATGGTCCCATTTATGAGTCTGCTGGTTTTGAAGGATTACATTTTAATGCCATTTCACCATTCTGTGGGATGCAAGATTAAGGTGTCTGTCAGTTATAAGATGTTTAAGCAGAGGGGGCTCATCATCCTCCTGCTGCTCATATCTGGAAACGTTCAACGCAACCCAGGCCCTGATCAGTTTACCTTCTGATAGCGCTACACTCAGACCTCCCAGTGAACAATTATCTTTTGACTCCTTCTGTGATCGTAAACATCTAGGGTTTTTGCATCTGAACATACGTAGCCATTGCAGAATTGACTGCTTATGTCCACACATCAAACCCTGACATATTAGTCATCTCTGAAACCTGGCTCAAGAAATCCACCCCTGACACTGTAGTCACCATCCCTGGTGACTATAATATATGCCGCCAGGACAGAGTTTCCAAAGGGGGTGGGGTAGTCGTCTAGTGTAAAATTAATATGCAGTGTTCAATCTTAGCATCCAAATCTGCTGCAAAGCAATTTGAGCTGATTATTATTATTACCCTGTCAAAAAACTTCTCTATTACCATGGCTGCCTTTTACAGATCGCCCTGCCTGTGCTCTACCTGCAATTAGTGATCACGCACAAAAAGCACAAATAAAACACACCTAAACTCTGACAGGAAAGGCGTCAGGTTTCATAACTTCCATCCATCCATCCATCTTCTTCCACTCATCCGGGGTTGGGTCGCGGGGGCAGCAGTCTAAGCAGGGGCTCCCAAGCTTCCTTCTCCCCAGCCACTTCCTCCAGCTCCTGCGGACGGACTCCGAGGTGTTCCCAGGCCAGCTGAGAGACATAATCCCTCCAGCGTGTCCTGGGTCTTCCCCGGGGCCTCCTACCGGTGGGACATGACCGAAACACCTCCCGAGGGAGGCGTCCAGGAGGCATCCGGACCAGATGCCTGAGCCACCTCAACTGGCTCCTCTCGACGTGGAGGAGCAGCGACTCTACTTTGAGCTCCTCCCGTGTGGCCGAGCTCCTCACCCTATCTCTAAGGGAGCGCCCGGCCACTCTGCGGAGGAAAGTCATTTCGGCCGCTTGTATCTGCGATCTCGTTCTTTCGGTCATTACCCAGAGCTCATGACCATAGGTGAGGGGAGGAACGTAAATTGACCGGTAAATCGAGAGCTTCGCCTTTCGGCTCAGCTCCTCTTCACCACAACGGTCCGATACAGCGACTGCATCACTGCCGACGCCGCACCGATCTGCCTGTCAGTCTCACGCTCCATCCTCCCCTCACTCGAGAACAAGACCCCGAGATACTTGAACTCCTCCACTTGAGGCAGAGACTCCCCACCCGGAGAGGGCAATCCACCTTTTTCCGGTCGAGAACCATGGCCTCGGATTTGGAACAGCTGATTCTCATCCCAGCCGCTTCACACTCGGCTGCAAACCGCCCCAGTGCTGCAGGTCCTGGCTCGATGGAGCCAACAGGACAACATCATCCGCAAAAAGCAGAGATGAAATCCTGTGGTCCCCGAACTGGACCCCCTCCGGCCCCTGGCTGCGCCTAGAAATTCTGTCCATAAATACAATGAACAGAACCAGTGACAAAGGGCAGCCCTGGAGTCCAACATGCACCGGGAACAAGTCTGACTTACTGCTGGCAATGCGAACACAGCTCCTGCTCCGGTCATACAGGGACTGGACAGCCCTTAGCAAAGGGCCCCGGACCCCATACTCCCGGAGCACCCCCCACAGGGCACCACGAGGGACACGGTCGAATGCCTTCTCCAGGTCCACAAAGCACATGTGGACTGGTTGGGCAAACTCCTATGAACCCTCGAGCACCCGATGGAGGGTGTAGAGCTGGTCCAGTGTTCCACGACCAGGCCGAAAACCACACTGCTCCTCTTGGATCCGAGGTTCGACTATCGGCCGAACTCTCCTCTCCAGTCCCCTGGCATAGACTTTACCGGGGAGGCTGAGGAGTGTGATTCCCCTGTAGTTGGAACACACCCTCCGGTCCCCCTTTTTATACAGAGGGACCACCACCCCAGTCTGCCGATCCAGAGGTACTGTTCCCGACCGCCACGCGATGTTGCAGAGGCGTGTCAGCCAAGACAGCCCCACAACACCCAGAGACTTAAGGTACTCAGGACGGATCTCATCCACCCCCGGAGCCTTGCCACCGAGGAGCTTTCCGACCACCTCAGTGACTCAGGGTGATGGATGAGTCCGCCTCTGGGTCCCCAGCCTCGGCCTCCTCTTCGGAGGACGTGACAGTGGGATTGAGGAGATCCCCAAAGTTTTCCTTCCACCGCCCGACAACATCCCCAGTCGAGGTCAGCAGCTCTCCCCCCGCACTGTAAACAGTGTTGGTGAAGACCTGCTTCTCCTGAGGCGCCGGACGGATTGCCAGAATTTCCTTGGGGCCGTCCGATAGTCCTCCTCCATGGCTTCCCCGAACTCCTCCCAGACCCGAGTCTTTGCCTCTGCCACCGCCTGGGCTGCAGCACGCTTAGCCCGCTGGTACCTGTCAGCTGCTTCAGGAGTCCCCCGAGCCAGCAAGGCCCGATAGGACTCCTTCTTCAGCTTGCCTTCCTCAGCAATGGTGTAGACATCACTGACAAATCAAAAATCATGGATTATTTTAACAAGCATTTTGCACAGACTGGTTATTCCTGTTCCCACAAGGATATTGCATCACCCTCTTCTCAACTGCCACTGACCTCACCACCAGTAGATCTCCATACAGCGCCTGTAAGACCTGTCTTCACTATCGATGCCATTCCAGAGTCCGAAGTCCTCAGTGAGTTGCTGAAAATTGACACATCTAAATCTGCTGGACTTGACTCATTAGAAACATGTTTTTCTGAAAACAGCAGCTCACATTATAGCAGTCTCCATCTGCAATTTATTTAATCTCTCTGATACAGACTGATGTTGTCCCACAAGACTGGACATCTGCTGCAGTCATCACTTTATTTAAAGGAGGTGACAACTGTGATCTGAACTGCTACAGACCCATTTCTATTCTGCTGTCTCTCAAAAATATTTGAAAGACTGGTAAACAGGCAACTTAAAGATCAACAGGAGTCTCACCATATCTATAACCCTATGCAATCCGGTTTCAGGGCTAGTCACAGTTGTTTAACTGCTTCAGTAAAAGTTCTTAATGACATTATCTGTCCTACTAATAATAAGCAGTATTGTGTGGTTATTTTTGTCGATTTGGCCAAAACATTTGACTCTGTGGATCAGAATATTCTACTGCACAGGTTAAGAGAGACAGGCTTTTCAGACAGCAGCATGGCTTGGTTTCAAAAGTATTACTCAGGGTGCATACAGTCAGTGAGAGTGGAGGGCCTTCTCTTAAAACCTCTACCTCACCTTAAAGGTTTGCCCCAGGGATCTATTCTTGGCTTCACGCTGTTCAGTATCTATATTAACAATATCACGCAAGCCATTGGTCAATCTCATCTGTAATCGCAGATGATGAATTAGATTTGTGATACATTCTGGGCTGTTTTCAAGAAAAAAGCTGTTTTTAGAGAAAAAATAAATCTAGCTTTAACAAACATATTTTGATTGGAAAACCGAAATAGTTTTTCTGCAACTTGAATTATTACTGCAATTATTGTTCAAAAATACTTGGAAGAGCCTCCATCTTTACTTTGACCAGGCTTTAAATGGAGTTGTTATTGGTGGGTTTCAGATGACATCACAGCATTCTATAGGCCAGTATTAATTAACACAGATGGGAGGCAGCTAAAAATGAATATTCTTAAAATCCAAAATTATGCTGTAATACAGTGACTTCTTGAGTTTAGTTTGTTATAAACTCACTGCAGTGAATAATTGGGATCACTAAAAAGCATAAGGTAAAAGAGGAATAACTTTGAACCACTGCAAACTTTGTAAAACAAACTAGTCTAAACAAACAGACACGGCACCTTTAACATGGAGCTGTGGGAACATAGGAGCACTCCCTTTGTAACAGTAATCCTCATTAGATTTAGACAAGAGGGAAAAAATGAAGAATGATGACATTGTTTACTTACGTCTCAGCCTTTAAATGAAGCTGCACAATGTCCTGGCACTCAGAAGGGGGGTCACTGCACTGTACACTGCTACTACTCAATGTGGACTGCACTAGGAACTGTTACTACTAAATGTATTTGATGCTTTATTGTAAACTATTATATCATTTAATGCATGGCTTATAACCAGTCTGCTCCAAGTTTGGGATTTCTAGCACGACAAAATGAGATTCTCTTTGTGACTGTACAGGTGCTTATAATAATTTTCCTTTACATCAACTCTCTAATGATCACAACTTTCTTCAGGAAGGAGATTTTCTACCGAAGTACGCGTTACATTTTGTTCATTAACGCGCTCATGTCTGACTGCCTGTACCTCATTATCACAAATATTTTACTAATCTTCGTTTCATTTAAAATTTCTATGCAGATGTGGCTGTGTTTAATTATTGTTGTTGTATCTTCTTTGTATAACTTCATCACGCCGGTCACCCTGACCGCCATGACCCTGGAGCGCTACATAGCCATCTGCAAGCCCTTACAGCATGGACAGATCTGCTCAACACAAAGAGTTCCGTATGGCATTTTGATTATTCATGGAGTTAGCTTTATCCCATGTTTCATTATGATGCTCGCTGTTTTCACCACTGTAAACGTCAGCTTCTATCGTGAGGATGTTACCTGCTCTGTGGAAAAGTTGACAATTACGTTGTGGCAGAGTTACTTAAGATCAGGAGTCAGTCAGTTTTACTTCCTGATCATGTTAATTGTTATCATGATTTCCTATATTAAAATCATGGTGGTGGCGCAGGCAGCATCAGCGGAGAATAAGAAGGCTTCGAAGAAAGGTCTACAGACGGTGTCCCTCCATGCGTTCCAGCTGCTTCTCTGTCTCATCCAGTTCTGGTGTCCGATTGTGGAAACAGCTTTATTGCAGATTAGTTTAATTTTGTATATCAATGTTCGGTATACGAATTATATCATGTTCAATCTCGCACCACGCTGCCTCAGTCCACTCATCTATGGACTCCGTGACAAGGAGTTTTTTGAGGCATTGAGATACTATGCTTTGTGGGGTCTGTACAAGAGAAAAATCTGTTTGCAAAACTAAAGGTGCACTATGTTTGGTTTGGGGTTTGTCACCTGTCTGGACTGTTCCATAGTATAACATTCAACAGCTCCTTCATACATTTATTCAACAGGTGGTTTTACACCTCAAAAACCCTAGAAAAACATACATTGTGACTGTGATTGGGGTTGCCCCTCCACAGATCTGGTGCTGGCATTAGCCAACAGTTTTTCAGTTAGTCACACTCACCATTTTTATCGAAAATCAAACTCCTAAACAGGACCATGTGCTTTTTTACATCTCTGTTGTTCTGACTTGTCCTCGTACACTTTTATTGCGCTTGTGTTTTTGCACGATTGCATGTGAGTAATGTTACGTGTATTTGATGGTGAACGAGTACAGAGATCTAAAAGTTCAAATGGTTCATAACAAAAAGGTATGAGGTATTGAATGTTACCAGTATAGGGATAGGGATGGAAAGTGGCTCTTATTCTTTTAAAAAAACATGTTCTCCTCGTGTCTGGATGGGTTTCCTCCATCAACTCAAAACATGCAGCACCCCTATGAACTAACATCAAGGACCATGACGCCCACAGGAGGGTGGGCGACTCTGCTGGATAACGCGGAAGAAGACGGATGGACGGAACCACAAGAGATCCAGTTGTGTTATGTAACTGTTATTTATCCTTCACTACTGAAATGATTCAGATGAATAAAAGTTCAAATATCATGAGACCTAAATCTGCCTGTAAATATTATTACATCCAATTAAAGGCCCAACCAGGATTTCTGCTTAAGCAGTGTCATGGAACTGATAGTCTGATATTCAGCTCATTTCCTGTATCAGCGCCGACAACAAGTAACTTGGTCTGGCTTGATCTCTGTTTAGATATAAAAGGCATCTGATCGGTCCTCCACCAGAAAAGTTGCACAATGCACCTTTAAAGGCTGAAATTCTTTTAGTATGTTGATGTTTTTTAAAGCTATAGTATGTAACATTTTATGGATGTTTGCGTTGAAAAACAGAAAAAATATATCTACTACTGTATGTGTGGGCTTGCTTCTCCACAAAAAGTAGTAATATTTCACAGGATGCCTTAAAACGTAGCCATCTCCAATGAGAATGGTCCAAAGAAGTTTGTAACTTTATATTTCCATGGAATCAGCCTGCTGACTTTCCATTTCCAGAAATTTACTATAATATAACCAGTCCTGGGGTGGGTGCTTAACAGCGAGCGTCTGGTGGCCGGGCTCTCCCCAACGGGCCCCGGGCCAGGCACACCGGAATGAGCAACCTGTCACCTCTCTGGGGGGAAGGAACCCGAGCTTGTGCAAGAGGTTGTACATTACCAATTAGATATAGTTGGCATCACCTCAATGCACAGTTTGGGGTCTGGAACCCAACTCCTTGAGAGGGGCTGGACTCTCCATTTCTCTGGCTTTGGCCGCGGGCAGCAGCAGCGAGCTGGTGTGGGCCTGCTTATCGCCCCACAGCTCAGCCGCTGCGTGTTGGAGTTTACCCCGGTGAACGAGAGGGTTGCGTCTCTGCGCCTTGGAGTCAGGGACAGGTCTCTCACTGTGGTGTCGGCCTACGGGCCCAACAGCAGTGCAGAGTATCCGGCCTTCTTGGAGTCCTTGGGAGGGGTACTGGCCCACGTGCCTGGACATCTATAGCCTGTCCGTCCATGGGAGTGGATCTCTCCTTCACTGTAGTTCTCCCCGAGGTTTCTTCTTTTTCCCAGGACCCTGGGTTTTTTGGAGTTTTTCCTTGCTGAGAAGGAGGGTCTAAGGACAGGGGATGACTGGACCATGTTTCATTTGCTGCTTTACATGAATGTTGTTTATTCCTGTTTTGATATGTCTCTGTGTATGTTTTACTCATCAAAATCTTGGAACGCCCTTAGAGGCAACTGTTGTGATTTTGGGCGCTACAAAAATAAATTGAATTGAATTGAATTGAATTACTACCATTAATAATTCAAAAGGAAATGCTAAAGAGATCTGGCAGAACCTAAAAAAGCTAACAGGAAAATCCAACACAGGAAACAGACTAATTAAACTGAAAATAGATAATAATGTATTTGAGGATGTGGGTATGGTCGCTAATGCCCTTAATCATTATTTTGTCACATCCATAAGAAATATCACACAGGATCCTGACCAATCAAAATTTAAAGTTGTGCCTCTGGATATGCATGCCCCTACACTAACATTTACTGAAGTGACACAGTCAAAGGTAGAAACAATTATCTCATTCATTAAATCATCAAAAGCAAAGGACATTTTCAATATTGATGTTTTTAAAATCTAATAAAGTGACATTAATCCCATCCATATGTAAAATTGTTAACTGGTCAATGATTGACCACTCCATGGAAAACAGCTGTAATTACTCCCATCTTCAAATCAGATGAACAAATGGACATAAGCAATTACAGAACTATAAGTATTCTACCAGCAATTTCAAAAGTATTAGAAAAATGTATTTCAGAACATATTATATCACACTTGAACTCCTCGCCATTCACATTGCACCCAATGCAATTTGGATTCTGGAAATACCACTCTACCGATACAGCAATTATCTATCTAAAAGAAAACATCAAGGCAAAATTAGACAAGGGGGGTGCAGTCGGGGCCGTCTACCTTGATTTAAGAAAGGCCTTTGATACCGTTAATACTGACATCTTGATTGCCAAATTATCAAAATTCAACTTTTCACCAAAAGTCTTACAGTGGGTGGAATCATATTTAAAAAACAGAAAACAATGTGTTCGATCCATCCATCTTCTTCCGCTTTATCCGACTGGGTCGCGGGGGCAGCTTGCTGCCCAATCCTCATAGCACCTGACCCCCCCATGAGCCCCTCTGTGGGAGGTGAGCCCACAGGAGATTAAGATCAGTGTGTTCGAGTTAATGATAAAATCTCTGATGTACCGTCTAATTCTGTAGGTGTGCCCCAGGGCTCCACCCTCGGCCCTCCATTATTTAGTTTATTTATCAATGATCTGCCTGATGTGTGCTTTACAGCGTCATGCCAATTATAGGCTGATGACACCATTGTGTATGTCTACGCAAAAAAAAAATAACAGCAGGCTGCCGAGAACCTGTCATCCGCAGTGGTGACTGTCTGACTCATGTTTACTCATGTTTACATCTCAAGGTCACCAAAACTATGTGTATGTTTTTCTCAAAATTTGCAAATAGAGAGAGAGATCCAATAGTTCTGGTAGACGGGCAAGCCCTACAAGTGTTACAAGAATACAAGTATCTAAGTGTCACAATGGACTCTCAATTATCATTTAAAAAGCATATAAAAATGCGATAAACAAAATTAAATTCAATTTGGTGAATTTTAAACATATTAGAAGAAATTTAACTACAAAGGCCTCAAAATCTAAATGCCACTAGTCTCATATAAACTATTGTGTGATGAGCTGGAGCCAGGCAAACTAGAGCACACTGCTGCCTATAGTAGTCTCTACAAGCAGAGTTTGAAAATCAAACTCGTATCATCATTATAAAATATTGAGCAAATATCATATTCTAAATTGGGAAAACATAATTATTTATTCTGACATTATTCTGGTCTACAAAACCCTCCATGGTCTTGCTCCACCTCCATTAAAAGAGTTCGTACAGTTAAACACAAGTAGTCGAGCGTCGAGTAGAGGAGACTGTAAAATCCCATTCAGAAAGACTTCGTTTGGACAGTCGGCCTTTTCAGTTTGTGCCGCACACTCCTGGAATCTGATCCCCACATAAATATGGAACATAACCTTCATACAAAGCTTTAGTAGATTTGTGAAACAGTGGCTTCTGGACAATCAGACATGTGAACACAACTAACCTGTATGTGTTTTAACATCACAGCAAATATCTCTGTCTTGGTGTGTGATTGTGATTGTGTCTGTTGTCTTTAATCTACACTCAACAAAAATATAAATGCAACACTTTTGTTTTTGCTCCCATTTGTCATGAGATGGACTCAAAGATCTAAAATTAATTCCAGATACACAATATTACCATTTCTCTCAAACATTGTTCACAAATCTGTCTAAATGTGTGATAGTGGCACTTTTGCTTTGCTGAGATAATCCATCCCACCTCACAGGTGCCACATCAAGATGCTCATCAGACACCATGATTAGTGCACAGGTGAACCTTAGACTGCCCACAATAAAAGGCCACTCTGAAATGTGCAGTTTTGTCTCACAGCAAAATGCCACAGATGGCGCAAGCATTGAGGGAGCGTGCAATTGGCATGCTGACAGCAGGAATGTCAACCAGATCTGTTGCTCAGGCATTGAATGTTCATTTCTCCACCATAAGCCGTCTCCAAAGGCGTTTCAGAGAATATGGCAGTACATCCAACCGGCCTCACAACCGCAGACCACGTGTAACCACACCAGCCCAGGACCTCCACATCCAGCAGGTTCACCTCCAAGATCGTCTGAGACCAGCTACTCAGCTGCTGAAACAACTGGTTTGCATAACCAAAGAATTTCTGCACAAACTGTCAGAAACCGTCTCAGGGAAGCTCAACTGCATGCTCGTCGTCCTCATCGGGGTCTTAACCTGACTCCAGATCGTCGCCGTAACAGACTTGAGTGGGCAAATGCCCACATTCGATGGCGTCTGGCACGTTGGAGAGGTGTTCTCTTCACGGATGAATCTCGGTTTACATTGTTCAGGGCAGATGGCAGACAGCGTGTGTGGCGTCGTGTGGGTGAGCGCTTTGCTGATGTCAGTGTTGTGGATGGAGTGGCCCATGGTGGTGGTGGGGTTATGGTATGGGCAGGCATCTGTTATGGACGAAGAACACAGGTGCATTTTATTGATGGCATTTTGAATGCACAGAGATACCGTGATGAGATCCTGAGGCCCATTGTTGTGCCATACATCCATGAACATCACCTCATGTTTCAGCAAGATAATGCACGGCCCCATGTTGCAAGGATCTGTACACAATTCTTGGAAGCTGAAAATGTCCCAGTTCTTGCATGGCCAGCATACTCACCGGACATGTCACCCATTGAGCATGTTTGGGATGTGCTTGACCGGCGTATACGACAGCGCGTACCAGTTCCCACTAATATCCAGCAACTTCGCACAGCCATTGAAGAGGAGTGGACCAACATTCCACAGGCCACAATTGACAATCTGATAAACTCTATGCGAAGAAGATGTGTTGCACTGCATGAGGCAAATGGTGGTCACACCAGATACTGACTGGTTCTGAGTCCCCAGACCCCCAATAAAGCAACAACTGCACATTTCAGGGTGGCCTTTTATTGTGGGCAGTCTAAGGTTCACCTGTGCACTAATCATGGTGTCTGATGAGCATCTTGATGTGGCACCTGTGAGGTGGGATGGATTATCTCAGCAAAGCAAAAGTGCCACTATCACACATTTAGACAGATTTGTGAACAATGTTTGAGAGAAATCGTAATATTGTGTATCTGGAATGAATTTTAGATCTTTGAGTCCATCTCATGACAAATGGGAGCAAAAACAAAAGTGTTGCGTTTATATTTTTGTTGAGTGTATGTGCTGTGTGTGCATTTAGCATGTTCACATTTTACTAATACGTTTACTATTAATATTCTCTGATCTTTAATGTCTTTGTCATGTGTGATGGACTGAATGTTATTGTGCCTACACTACCGTTCAAAAGTTTGGGGCCACTTAGAAATGTCCTTATTTTTGAAAGAAAAGCACTGTTTTTTTTTAATGAAGATCACTTTAAACTAATCAGAAATACACTCTATACATTGCTAATGTGGTAAATGACTATTCTAGCTGCAAATTTCAGTTTTTTGGTACAATATCTACATAGGTGAACAGAGGCCCATTTCCAGCATCTATCACTCCAGTGTCTAATGGTACAATGTGTTTGCTGATTGTGTCAGAGGCTAATGGATGATTAGAAAACCCTTGTGCAGTCATGTTAGCACGTCTGAAAACAGTTCAGCTGGTTAGAGAAGCTATAAAACTGACCTTTGAGCAGGTTGAGTATCTGGAGCATCACATTTGTGGGGTCGATTAAACGCTCAAAATGGTCAGAAAAAGAACTTTCATGTGAAACTCAACCCTCTATTCTTGTTTTTAAAAATGAAGGCTATTCCATGCAAGAAATTGCCAAGAAACTGAAGATTTCCTACAACAGTGTGAACTACTCCCTTCAGAGAAGAGCACAAACAGGCTCTAACCAGAGTAGAAAGAGAAGTGGGAGGCCCCACTGCACAACTGAGCAAGAAGATACGTACATGAGAGTCTCTAGTTTGAGAAACAGACGCCTCACAGGTCCTCAACTGGCAGCTTCACTAAATAGTACCCGCAAAACGCCAGTGTCAACATCTACAGTGAAGAGGCGACTCTGGGATGCAGCTTCAGGGCAGAGTGGCAAAGGAAAAGCCACATCTGAGACTGGCCAATAAAAGAAAAAGATTAATATGGGCAAAAGAACACAGACACTGGACAGAGGAAGAGTGGACAGAAGTGTTATGAACAGACCCCACTGAGCTGTTGTGGGAGCAGCTTGACCGTCTGGTATGTAAGAAGTGTCCATCCAGCCAATCCAACTTGTGGGAGGAACTTCTAGAAGCGTGGGGTGAAATTTCTCCAGATCCTTCAGCAAATTAACAGCTAGAGGCCAAAGGTCTGCAAGGCTGTAACTGCTGCAAATGACGAAAGCTAATTTTAAAGGAAAAAAATATTATTTCAAATACAAATCATTATTTCTAACCTTGTCAATGTCTTGACTATAGTTTATTCATTTTACAACTCATGGTGGTAAATAAAAGTGTGACTTTTCATGGAAAACACAAAATTATCTGGGTGACCCCAAACTTTTGAACGGTAGTGTATGTCCAAGTTTTTGTCTTGCCATCAACCTGCCAGTGGGACTACGGATGAACATTAGCCTGCATGGCTAACTCCAGCACATTTACAGCTGTACTAACATATGTTGATTAATGTGCACTGTCCCACATTTAATAAATAAACATAAACATAAGATTGCAGATACAAGAGGTCGAAATGAGTTTCCTCCACATGGTGGCTAGGCGCTCCCTTACAGATGGGGTGAGGAGCTCAGTCATAGTTGATTGAGCGCAGAGTTGATACAGTGCTCCTTCACGTTGAGAGGAGTCAGCTGAGGTGGCTCGGGCATCTGCTCTGGATGCCTCCTGGATGCCTCCCTCAGGATGTGCCCAGAACACCTCCCTTGGGAGGTGTCCGTCTGCCTTTTTGAAAAAAAAAAAAAAAGATCTAGCTTTAACTTTTTTTTGAATGAAAATCCTCAATACTTTTTCTGATATTTTAATACAATTATTGTTCAAAAATACCCGGAAGAGCCTCCAGCTTAACTTTGACCAGGGTTTAAATAGAGTTGGGGTTTCAGATGACATCACAGCATTCTATAGGCCAGTATTAATTAACACAGATGAGGGGCAGCTAAAATGAATATGGTTAAAATCCAAAATTATGCTGTAATACAGTGACTTCTTGAGTTTAGTTTGTTATAAACTCACTGCAGTGAATAATTGGGATCACTAAAATGCATCAGGTAAAAGAGGAATAACTTTGAACCACTGCAAACTTTGTAAAACAAACTAGTCTAAACAAACAGACACGGCACCTTTAACATGGAGCTGTGGGAACATAGGAGCACTCCCTTTGTAACAGTAATCCTCATTAGATTTAGACAAGAGGAAAAAATGAACAATGACGACATTGTTTACTTATGTCTTGGCCTTTAAATGAAGCTGCACAATGTCCTGGCACTCAGAAGGGGGGTCACTGCACTGTACACTGCTACCACTCAATGTGGACTGCACTAGGAACTGTTACTACTAAATGTATTTGATGTCTTATTGTAAACTATTATATCATTTAATGCATGGCTTATAACCAGTCTGCTCCAAGTTTGGGACCTACAGTGCAAAAAAATGAGTTTCTTTTTGTGATTGTACAGGTGCTTGTAATAATTTTCCTTTATATCAACTGTCTAATGATCACAACTTTCTTCATGAAGGAGATTTTCAACCGAAGTACGCGTTACATTTTGTTCATTAGCGCGCTCATGTCTGACTGCCTGTACCTCATTATCACAAACCTTTTACTAATCTTCGTTTCATTTAAAATTTCTATGCCGATGTGGCTGTGTTTAATTATTGTTGTTATATCTTCTTTGTATAACTTCATCACGCCGGTCACCCTGACCGCCATGACCCTGGAGCGCTACGTAGCCATCTGCAAGCCCTTACAGCATGGACAGATCTGCTCAACACAAAGAGTTCCGTATGGCATTTTGATTATTCATGGAGTTAGCTTTATCCCATGTTTCATTATGATGCTCGCTGTTTTCACCACTGTAAACGTCAGCTTCTATCGTGAGGATGTTACCTGCTCTGTGGAAAAGTTGACGATTACGTTGTGGCAGAGTTACTTAAGATCAGGAGTCAGTCAGTTTTACTTCCTGATCATGTTAATTGTTATCATGATTTCCTATATTAAAATCATGGTGGTGGCGCAGGCAGCATCAGCGGAAAATAAGAAGGCTTCGAAGAAAGGTCTACAGACGGTGTCCCTCCATGCGTTCCAGCTGCTTCTCTGTCTCATCCAGTTCTGGTGTCCGATTGTGGAAACAGCTTTATTGCAGATTAGTTTAATTTTGTATATCAATGTTCGTAGGACAAATTATGTCATGTTCAATCTCGCACCACGCTGCCTCAGTCCACTCATCTATGGACTCCGTGACAAGGAGTTTTTTGAGGCATTGAGATACTATGCTTTGTGGGGTCTGTACAAGAGAAAAATCTGTTTGCAAAACTAAAGGTGCCCTATGTATCTTTTAGGTTTGGTGTCTGTCACCTGTCTGGACTGTTCCATAGTATAACATTCAACACCTCCTTCTTACCTTTATTCAATAACAGGTGGTTTTAAATCTCAAAAATCCCTAGAAAAACATACATTGTGACTGTCAGTGGGGTTGCCCCTCCACAGATCTGGTGCTGGCATTAGCCAACAGTTTTTCAGTTAGTCACACTCACCATTTTTGTTGAAAATCAAACTCCTAAACAGGACCATGTGCTTTTTTACATTTCTGTTGTTCTGACTTGTCCTCCTCCACTTTTATTGTGCTTGTGTTTTTGCACGATTGCATGTGAGTAATGTTACATGTATTTGATGGTGAACGAGTACAGAGATCTAAAAGTTCAAATGGTTCATAACAAAAAGGTATGAGGTATTGAGTGTTACCAGTATAGGGACAGAGATGGAAAGTGGCTCTTATTCTTTTAAAAAACATGTTCTCCCCGTGTCTGGATGGGTTTCCTCCATCAACTCAAAACATGCAGCACCCCTATGAACTAACATCAAGGACCATGACGCCCACAGGAGGGTGGGCGACTCTGCTGGATAACGCGGAAGAAGACGGATGGACGGAACCACAAGAGATCCAGTTGTGTTATGTAACTGTTATTTATCCTTCACTACTGAACTGATTCAGATGAATAAAAGTTCAAACATTATGAGACTTTCTAGACCTAAATCTGCCTGTAAATATTATTACATCCAATTAAAGGCCCAACCAGGATTTCTGCTTAAGCAGTGTCATGGAACTGATACTCTGATATTCAGCTCATTTCCTGTATCAGCGCCGACAACAAGTAACTTGGTCTGGCTTGATCTCTGTTTAGATATAAAAGGCATCTGATCGGTCCTCCACCAGAAAAGTTGCACAATGCACCTTTAAAGGGTGAAATTCTTTTAGTATGTTGATGTTTTTTAAAGCTATAGTATGTAACTTTTTATGGTTGTTTGCATTGAAAACCAGAAAAAATATATCTACTACTGTATGCGTGGGCTTGCATCTCCACAAAAAGTAGTAATATTTCACAGGATGCCTTAAAACGTAGCCATCTCCAATGAGAATGGTCCAAAGAAGTTTGTAACTTTATATTTCCATGGAATCAGCCTGCTGACTTTCCATTTCCAGAAATTTACTATAATATAACCAGTCCTGGGGTGGGTGCATAACAGCGAGCGTCTGGTGGCCGGGCTCTCCCCAACGGGCCCCGGGCCAGGCACACCCGAATGAGCAACCTGTCACCTCTCTGGGGGGAAGGAACCCGAGCTTGTGCAAGAGGTTGTACATTACCAATTAGATATAGTTGGCATCACCTCGATGCACAGCTTGGGGTCTGGAACCCAACTCCTCGAGAGGGGCTGGACTCTCCATTTCTCTGGCTTTGGCCGCGGGGAGCGGCGGCGAGCTGGTGTGGGCCTGCTTATCGCCCTACAGCTCAGCCGCTGCATGTTGGAGTTTACCCCGGTGAACGAGAGGGTTGCGTCCCTGCGCCTTGGAGTCACAGACAGGTCTCTCACTGTGGTGTCGGCCTACGGGCCCAACAGCAGTGCAGAGTATCCGGCCTTCTTGGAGTCCTTGGGAGGGGTACTGGACAGTGCACCCATTGGGGATTCCGTTGTTCTACTGGGGGACTTTAACGCCCACGTGGGTAACAACAGTGACACCTGGAGAGGGGTGATCAGGAGGAATGGTCTCCCTTATCTGAATTTGAGCAGTGCTCTGCTTTTGGGCTTCTGTGCTACTCACAGTTTGTCCACAACAAACACCATGTTCAAGCACAAGGGTCCATCATTGCATGTGGCACCAGGACTCCCTAGGCCAGAGGTCGATGATCGACTTTGTTGTCGCGTCATATGACCTCTGACCATGTGTCTTATACACTCGGGTGAAGAGAGGGGCAGAGCTGTCAACCAATCACCACCAGGTGGTGAGTTGGGTCCGCAGGCGGAGGAGGAATCCGGAAAGACCTGGCAGGTGTAACCCAGGTAATAAATCCTGAGTCATCTGTCATTCTCCGTTCATTTCTGTCTTGATTAGTCTCACTGTGCGTCTGACGTAGTCACGCACCATCCCCCGTTAGTTAACCAATCAGTGCATTAGTTTTCTGGTGACGTCATGCGATCATGTGACCTGTGGCGCCAAACGCGTGTGTATTTCCTGCCGCGGGAGATTCACTTAGGTTAGACGCCGTGGGGATGCCAGAGGAGAGCTGGGCTGCAGGTCTGTTTTCACGCGGTTTCGCTTGTTAATTCACATTTTCGCTTGATATTTATGGTTCACTTAACCCATAGGAGCCGTCGGCTACCGTGTCCAAAACCCAATCGAAAGGGCGGTTATATGCGGCGCTATTTGCGGAGTTGGTGAGTGAAACGTTGTTGTGCTGAGTAGCCTAGCCGCTCCCATGTAGTTAGATAGGAGCGGTTAGCCTACTGTTTTATTAGAGTTTGTACCTTGTTCTTTCAAATATGACTCTTCTCTAAGTGACACCAAATATTAAATTGAATTGCTGCTATCTTATCTTATGCAATTAATGCATTTTATTGATTATTGATAATTGGCATATGACAGATATTATTTGATATAACTTTTATTTATGCTGAAGAGCTTCAGTGCAATTAGTGCTATAAATTGAACTGTCGCACACCAATGTTACAATTTATTAGCACTTGACTTTATTTGATATGTGCATATGATTCATTGGGGCCTTTGCTATTTATACAGGCCAGGTTTCCCAGTTACCCGACCCGATGGCGAGCTAAGGAGTGGGCTTTGAGCCTAAGGACTTTCTGAACTGTGGGAGAACCACTATCTCTCTGCCGGACCGGTAGGGGGCTCCTGTAGCCCAGGGAATCTCTCACCCCACACACGTCACTCACTCGCATCCATCTTTTACTGCAATAATGAACTGCCGAAACTCTTTTACCTCAAATTCTGCTGGATCTCCTTTATCACCCAGACGTGGGTAATTCAGTGAACTGTGGGTGGGTTGAGGGTATGGACTTCTTGATTTTTTGGTTCATCTGGTACCTATTGATCATTGCATCGCTGTGTACAAGCTTTGCAGAAGATTGTGTCAACCTTTTATTATTGAATGAATCTTGAAATAACGATTTGTCTTTAATATTACTTGTATTTTCGAGTGGCCATTCGCACAGGGTGTTTCTCAGTATGTTATGTCAATTTTTTTAAATTTTTGTCAATACATGGTGTCATCCCAATTGCAAACTTCAGTCTCTATCACTCTCTCCGTAGTCGATTTCTAGACTTCTGATCACTAGCCTATTACATTCCAATATTACTACCAGCTATTGTATTGTAGTTCAATAATACATATGTTACATAATATTGGCGAGCGCTAGCCAGGAGAGAGTTGCACAGAACTGTCTTTAAAAAATTAAGTTTTTTCAACCTTGTTAATAATATTAACAGCAAAAACCTAAATATTGTAGACACCATGGACATATTGGAGGAACGAGGTATAAAAATACCAAACTCTGTTTCTAATCAAAGATATTACAAAAAGCAAAACAGCAGATGAGGTTGTGGAATTTTGGCACAATATGGCAAAATTTCAAAAATTGAATATTGCGATGAACTGACTCCTACTTTGCGTCGTGTGCTCATTGTCGAATATGAATCTGGTGTTGCAGTTGCCGCATTACAAAGTGTTGCCATATAATTATGATTGCGACTCTGCTAATATGACATATGTTATCTTTGATTTAGCTACTGTGTGTGCGAATGAGTTAGGTAAAGCCCAAACCCAAACCTATCTCACTGAATTACAAAAGTTAGCCAAACTCACTGGTCAGGACTACGCTGCGGTCCTAAATGGGGTGATGTCTCTACTTGGGCAATCAGTGACTGAGCTCTGCCCAAAGCCAAGTCACATGAAAACCCCACCTGATGATGAAGATGGAGTGGCTGTGCAGTCTACTGGCGTGAGAGGTCTAAATGTACCCACCACTCACAAAGACGGTGCTCTAACTCCACCTCCAGCTCGAGAGCAGTTTAACTTCCAGTCTGATTCCACCAGTGAACATGAGCTCAAATCAAAACCCTCCTTTTCATCAGCATCTGCTCCAGAGTTCAACCTACGAGATGTGCCACACTATATTGTAGAACACGTTGTTAAGAATAATGACTCTTCTTTGCATTTGTCCAGCCATCGACTCGAGCATTCTCCGGAAAGTCACCAAGACCTCAGCATGAATCTGACTATGATACGTGGCGTTCCGGTGTCGATCTCCTCCTGACAGACCCTTCTGTGTCCAATCTGCAGCGTTCTCGTAAAATCGTTGAGAGTCTCTTTCCACCGGCAGCTGATATGGTGAAACATCTGAGAGCTGAAACACTTCCTGCGACCTACCTGCAAATCCTCGATTCAGCTTATGGGACAGTTCAGGACGGTGATGAATTATATGCAAAGTTTATGGACACTTTCCAAGACGCTGGTGAGAAACCCTCTATGTATCTGCAGCGCCTGCAAGTAGCATTGACCCTTGCAGTGAAGAGGGGTGGAGCTTCAGAGGCAGCTATGGACCGTTTCCTGCTCAACCAATTCTGTCGAGGCTGCTGGGACAATACATTAATTTCCGAGTTACAGCTAAAGCAGCGCAAGTCAAATCCACCTACATTTTCCGATTTCCTGCTACTGCTCCGCACTGAGGAAGATCGAGAAGCTACTAAAGCATTGAGAATGAAACAACATCTCGGCTCAGTAAAACCCAGAGTCGCCACTCACGCTCAGTATGCCTATCCAACTGCTGACGAGAAAGTCTCCAATGATTTTATAACTATAACGCAGCAGCTTGCCAAGCAGTTAGCAGACATCCAGAAACAACTTGCATCTTTAACTGCCGCTCAGTCCAGTCCCGGACAGCCTGTTCCATCCAAGACCCTAGGCGTCCATAAGCTGAGAAGATCAAAGGAGTGGGAAGTCAACAGGTCGACCGTCAAACAGAAACCCCGTCCAGGCTATTGTTTTCAATGTGGTGAAGATGGTCACATCAAATCAAATTGTGACAATAATCCGAATCCAGCGCTCGTGGCTGCCAAGAAAAAGCAGTTTAATCAAAAGCAGCAGAAGTGGCAAAAATCAAACTCAAGTGACCAGTCTTTAAACTAGAAAGGGTTCCTGTGGAGGGACGATCAGGAACTGAAGAGGACCCACAATGTCCCACAAGTTCAAGCTTTGTGAAATGCAAGTTGGCTCAGTCCACCAAATCAAACAGATCTCGCCTTCCCAAAGGGCTGATCGGATCCAGGTGTACTTCCCAAGTGAGCCTTGCTGGTCAGAACTGTCAGTGTCTACTTGATACTGGATCTCAAGTAACGACTATTCCAGTGTCATTTTATAATAAACATTTGTCACACTTACCTGTAAACCCACTCTGTGATCTGTTGCATGTTGAAGGGGCAGCTGGACAATTAGTTCCATACCTTGGTTACATAGAAGTAACAGTAACTTTTCCTCAAGATTTCCTGGGCACTGAATTTGACATTGACACCTTAGCTTTAGTGGTCCCAGATGTGCGTCCAGAGTTCAAGACCCAGATCTTAATTGGGATGAACACATTAGACACACTCTATGAACAATATGCAGAGACTGAATTTGCCCATTTTCAACCTACCTTGCATGGGTACCGAGCAGTTCTAAACCTGTTGCAAATTCGGCACCAGAAAACTTATGGAGGCAGCGATGGTGTTGTAAGACTGGCCAATAATGTTCCTGTTCTGATTCCAGCTGGTCAAACTGTTGCGGTTGAAGGCTCTGTCCGTGCTATCCCAAGCCTGTCTGCTGGGTGGGCCCTGGTAGAACATCCCACTACTCCACTGCCTGGGGGGCTCTGTGTGCAGAACAGTCTTATCACATTGCCAAGCCATCCACATCACAAGATTCCTGTTGTTCTCACTAATGAATCAGACCAAGTCATCACTTTACCACCACTGAGTATCATCGCTGAGCTCGTAGTGTCTCCGCAGATCCTGTCTCATCACGCTACTTCTGATGTGTCATCCACAGATCCTGATCACCATTCCATAAATTTCAACTTTGGAGATTCACCAATCCCTCCAGAATGGAGAGACCGCATCCTCCAGACACTCCAAACCATTCCTGAAGTTTTTGCTCAGAATGATTTAGACTTCGGACGAACCGACAAGGTGAAGCACCGAATACATCTTCATGATGAAACAACTTTTAAACATCGAGCTCGTCCGATTCACCCTAACGACCTCGAAGCCGTTCGTAAGCACCTGCGAGACTTGCTGGATGCGGGGTGATTCGAGAGTCTGAGTCTCCATTTTCGTCGCCCATTGTCGTTGTTCGCAAAAAGAATGGAGATGTGCGTCTTTGCATCGACTACAGAAAGCTGAACCTCCAGACAGTGAAGGATGCGTACGCACTGCCGAATTTAGAGGAGTCGTTTTCTGCGCTGAACGGGTCTCGCTGGTTTAGTGTTTTGGACCTCAAATCTGGGTATTACCAGATAGAAATGGAAGAGGCAGACAAGGCAAAAACCGCCTTTGTGACCCCTAGTTGGGTTTCCTGGGAGTTTAATCGTATGCCCCAGGGTGTGACGAACGCTCCCAGTACCTTTCAACGCCTCATGGAGAAGTGTATGGGGACCTGCACTTAAAGAAGTCCTAGTGTTCCTGGATGACTTAATCATTTTTTCCGACTCACTTGAAGAACATGAACGTCGGTTGTTGAGAGTTCTCCATCGCCTCAAAGAATATGGGTTAAAATTGTCGCCCGAAAAATGCAAGTTTTCCAAACATCTGTGAAGTATTTAGGCCATGTGGTGTCCGAAAATGGCGTTGAGACCGACCCGAGAAAGTCAGCACATTAAAATCCTGGCCAACTCCCCATACACTGAGGGAGCTTAAGTCTTTTTTGGGATTCGCAGGGTATTATCGAAGGTTTATTAGTGGCTACGCTGCCATTGCCAAGCCACTTAACGACCTGACTAAGGGATATACCTGCCCGCCGCTCACCTCAAAAGCGCTCTACCAATGCCAAGGGTCTCGACAGCAGCCAACCCTTCGGGAACGATGGAACCTCCACTGTCAGCATGCCTTTGACACGCCTTATCGAGAGACTGAGTACTGCTCCTGTCTTGGGCTTTGCCAACCCAAAGCTGCCATATATCTTGCATACCGATGCCAGTACCACCGGCTCGGGGCTGCTTTATACCAAGAGCAGGATGGCCAGTTGCGGGTAATCGCATATGCCAGTCGGGTTTATCCTCCAGTGAAGCAAGCTGGAGTTTCTAGCATTGAAATGGAGTGTATCAGAGAAGTTTCACGATTTCCTGTATGGCGCTGAATTTGTCGTGATAACTGATAACAATCCTCTGACATATGTTCTGACCTCTGCGAAGCTAGACGCAGCCAGCCATAGATGGCTTGCGGCTTTGTCGACGATATAACTTCAAGCTCCAGTACCGTGCTGGTAAACAAAATCTAGATGCAGATGCACTGTCCAGACGGCCTCATGACCATCGCCTTGATTTACAATTGCAACAAGAGTGGGACCGGGTTCGACAGTTTGCCAATGGTCACAGTGTTGACAGTACATCTGAAGTTCCTCAAGCTGTTGTTGCTGCCATCTGTCTCAGCTCGCTGGCCAGAACTTTTTCCCGATCCTGATAACTGCTCAATCACCTTGGTAGAGTCCATGAGTGTTACAGCGTTAGCAGTGCCAGAATGCTTTGCCGATGAAACACAGCATGGGTTACTAGTCATCCCAACCTTGTCACAACTGGACCTGAAAGAGAAACAGCAAGCTGATCCTTGTATTCGTGAAATCATCCATCAAATCAAAACTGGTGAAAAGTCCCACCAACAGCTAGGCAAGAGCTGCCTGATCTTTCTGTCCTCTATTGCGAGAACTCAATCGTCTCGAGCTCCGTGATGATGTTCTGTACCGCAGACGACAAGATGGTGAGCAGCTCATGTTCCAGCTAGTACTTCCAGAAGAGCTTCGCCCAAGTGTCCTCTCTGCTCTCCATAATGATATGGGACATATGGAATAGAGCTAACTCTTGATCTCATTCGTTCCAGGTTTTTGGCCCAAAATGGCAAGTGATGTGGAGACAAAAGTCAGGACCTGTCCTCGATGTGTTCGCCGTAAAGCTTTGCCAGAGAAAGCTGCCCAACTGGTAAACATCAAAACTACTCGTCACGTCAGAAGCTGCTTTGCATGGACTATCTGTCGTTAGAACCTGACAAGAGTAACACCAAAGACATTCTGGTTTTAACAGACCATTTACAAAGTATGCAGTGGCGATACCAACTGCCAATCAGAAAGCGAGGACTGTAGCAAAGTGCCTTTGGGAAAATTTTTAGTGCATTATGGAATCCCTGAACGGCTGCATACTGACCAAGGACCTGATTTGAATCCAAGTTAATTAAAGAACTCTGTGAAATTGCAGGCATTCAAAAAACAAGAACTACACCCTATCACCCACGTGGTAATCCGGTCGAGAGATTCAACAGAACACTTTTGAATATGCTGGGTACACTAGAACCAAATCAAAAGGCCACTTGGAAGGAATATGTCAGACCATTAGTCCACGCCTATAATTGTACCCGTAATGAAGTTACCGGCTTTACACCGTATGAACTCATGTTTGGCCGTTGTCCCAGACTCCCTGTCGATATTGCTTATGGCTTACCTGCACGAGAACCATCCTCGAAGTCTCATTCTCAGTATGTGCAAAACTTGCGGTCCCGACTGGAAGAAAGCTATCAAATCGCTTACAAAAATGCAGAGAAATCAGGGGAACGAAACAAACGTCGTTTTGATCAACGAGTGACTCCCTCAGGTCTGGAAGCAGGAGACCGAGTCTTGGTGCGTAATGTACGGCTCCGTGGCAAGCATAAGTTGGAGGATAAATGGGAGAGAGATGTTTATGTGGTCATTAAGCGTGCTGGTGATTTACCTGTTTATGAGGTGCGGCCAGAAAATGATGTAAATGGGCCAACGCGGACGTTGCACCGTGACCTATTGCTTCCATGTGGGCTTCTCCCTGTCACTAATGATCCAGACTCTCCAACTTCTACTCCTGTTCGAAAGCCTCGAACCCGAAGTCAGCCACCAGCTGAAGAATCTGATGGTAATCTGGAAGAGGAGGATGTTGAGTTGGATTTTCCTTTGGTTGTCCATTCAGCCAACAGTTAAAGATGTGATCACTGTTCCTGTGTCTGGAAATCGTGAGCATGAGTCTATTGTACCTGACACAACACCTGATCCTGCAAATCCAGAGTCTCTTCCCTCTGCTCCGTACCGCTTACCTGAAATGATTGACAATGCCGATCCCACTGCTGTTCTTGGAGTTTCTCTACCTGTGGATGAACCTGAACCTGAATCAGAGAATCACTTACCTGAGACTGATGACCATCCACTTTCCTGTGGGGCTGAAGACGAAGACCCTGAAACTGAATCGGTGCCCCATGCCCAGGTAGAGACACCCTGCCGTAATTGATACGCCGTTTAACCGAGTTGAGGAACCAGTCAATGTTACTAACTCGGATGATGCTAATATCGCACGACGATCCACTAGACAGCGACAACCGCCTAGCGTTTGCAATACTCAGCCTTGGGTAATCCCCTCATTTCAGTTGTACAAACTCTCTTTCACAGCTTAGCTGATGCTTATGGTGAAGCATTTATTCTCTCTGCGTCTGATACCCCTGTGTGCTCTCATGTTCATGTCATATAGCATGCATCGGAGTTGCATGGATTTAAGGGGGGAGGGTGTAACCCAGGTAATAAATCCTGAGTCATCTGTCATTCTCCGTTCATTTCTGTCTTGATTAGTCTCACTGTGCGTCTGACGTAGTCACGCACCATCCCCCCGTTAGTTAACCAATCAGTGCATTAGTTTTCTGGTGACGTCATGCGATCATGTGACCTGTGGCACCAAACGCGTGTGTATTTCCTGCCGCGGAGATTCACTTAGGTTAGACGCCGTGGGGATGCCAGAGGAGAGCTGGGCTGCAGGTCTGTTTTCACGCGGTTTCGCTTGTTAATTCACATTTTCGCTTGATATTTATGGTTCACTTAACCCATAGGAGCCGTCGGCTACCGTGTCCAAAACCCAATCGAAAGGGCGGTTATATGCGGCGCTATTCATGCGGAGTTGGTGAGTGAAACGTTGTTGTGCTGAGGTAGCCTAGCTTCGCTCCCATGTAGTTAGATAGGAGCGGTTAGCCTACTGTTTTATTAGAGTTTGTACCTTGTTCTTTCAAATATGACTCTTCTCTAAGTGACACCAAATATTAAATTGAATTGCTGCTATCTTATCTTATGCAATTAATGCATTTTATTGATTATTGATAATTGGCATATGACAGATATTATTTGATATAAATTTTATTTATGCTGAAGAGCTTCAGTGCAATTAGTGCTATAAATTGAACTGTGCGCACACCAATGTTACAATTTATTAGCACTTGACTTTATTTGATATGTGCATATGATTCATTGGGGCCTTTGCTATTTATACAGGCCAGGTTTCCCAGTTACCCAACCCGATGGCGAGCTAAGGAGTGGGCTTTGAGCCTAAGGACTTTCTGAACTGTGGGAGAACCACTATCTCTCTGCCGGACCGGTAGGGGGCTCCTGTAGCCCAGGGAATCTCTCACCCCACACACGTCACTCACTCGCATCCATCTTTTACTGCAATAATGAACTGCCGAAACTCTTTTACCTCAAATTCTGCTGGATCTCCTTTATCACCCAGACGTGGGTAATTCAGTGAACTGTGGGTGGGTTGAGGGTATGGACTTCTTGATTTTTTGGTTCATCTGGTACCTATTGATCATTGCATCGCTGTGTACAAGCTTTGCAGAAGATTGTGTCAACCTTTTATTATTGAATGAATCTTGAAATAACGATTTGTCTTTAATATTACTTGTATTTTCGAGTGGCCATTCGCACAGGGTGTTTCTCAGTATGTTATGTCAATTTTTTAAATTTTTGTCAATACATGGTGTCATCCCAATTGCAAACTTCAGTCTCTATCACTCTCTCCGTAGCCGACCCCTAGACTTCTGATCACTAGCCTATTACATTCCAATATTACTACCAGCTATTGTATTGTAGTTCAATAATACATATGTTACACAGGCAAAAGTGCATCATGATGGTCTGTTTGGAACGTCTGGCAGAGCCATCTGTCGGGGCAACCTTCAATTCATACCTCCGGAAGAGCTTCTCCCAGATTCTGGGGGAGGTTGCGGGACATGAAATCTGAGTGGGCTATGTTCTCAGCCTCTATTGTTGATGCAGCCGCTCGTTGCTGTAGTCATAAGGTCTGTGGTGCCTGTTGCGGCGGCAATCCCGGAACCCGGTGGTGGACACTAGAAGTAAGGGATGCCGTCAGGCTGAAGAAGGGGTCCTATTGGACCTCGTTGGCTTGTGGGACTCTGAGGTAGCTGATGGGTACTGGTGGGCCAAGCATGCTGCAGTCCGGGTGGTCGCAGAGGCATTGACCCAGGAGGAGTTCGGAGAGGTCATTGGACGTCAGAAGGAATACTTTAAGGATCCCCTCAATCCCACCGTTACATCATCTGAGGAGGAAGCAGAGGCAAGGGGACTTGTCCATCAACCTGGCTGAAGTCACTGAGGTGGTTGGAAAGTGCCTTGGTGGAAAGACTCCGGAGGTGAATGAGATCTGTCCTAACTATCTCAAGTCTCTGGATGTTTTGGGGCTGTCTTGGCTAACACTTCTCTGCAACATCACATTGCGGTCGGGAACAGTATCTCTGGACTAGCAGACCGAGGTGGTGCTCCCTCTGTATAAGGGGGACCAGAGCATGTGTTTCAACTACAGGGGAATCACACTCCTCAGCCTTCCTGGTAAGGTCTATGCCAGGGTGCTGGAGAGGAGAGTCCGACCGATAGTCGAACCTCGGATACAGGAGGAGCAGTGTGGTTTTTGGTCTGGTCGTGGAACATTGGACCAGCTCTACCCCCTCCATCGGGTGCTCGAGGGTTCATGGGAGTTTGCCCACCTAGTCCACATGTGCTTTGTGGACCTGGAGAAGACATTCGACCGTGTCTCTTGTGGTGTCCTGTGGGGGGTGCACCGTGAGTATGGGGTTCAGGGCTCTTTGTTAAAGGCCTGTCCGGTCTCTGAATGACCGTAGCAGCAGTTCTGTTTGTACTTCTGGCAGTATAGCAGTAGAGTCCCTGCCTCAATTGGAGGAGTTCAAGTATCTTGGGATGTTTTTCACAAGTGAGGGAAGAATGGAGCATGAGATTGATAGGTGGATCGAACTGTTGTGATGAAGAGGGAGCTGAGCCAAAAGGCAAAGCTCTCAATTGACATCTACGTTCCTACCCTCCCCTTTGGTCATGAGCTTTGGGTAACGCCTGAAAGAACAAGATCCCGGATTCAAGTGGCCGAAATGAATTTCCTCTGCAGGGTGGCTGGGTGTTCTTTTAGAGATAGGGTGAGGAGCTCAGTCACAAGGGAGGAGCTCGGAGTAGAGTCACTGCTTCTTCACGTCGAGAGGAGCCAGCTGAGGCAGCTCGGGCGTCTGCTCCAGATGCCATCTGGACGCCTCCCTCGTGAGGTGTTCTGGGCACGTCCCATTGGCAGGAGGCCCCAGGGAAAACCCAGGACACGCTGGAGGGACTATGTCTCTTGGCTGGCCTGGGAACACCTTGGTGTTCACCCGGAAGAGCTGGAGGAAGTCTGCTTGGAAAGGGAAGTCTGGGACTGCCTGCTGAGACTGCTGCGACCCGGCCCCGGATAACACGGAACGAAATGGATGGATTTCCATGGAATCAGGCAGCTGACTTTCCACTCCCAGAAAGTTACCTAATATAACATTAAAGAACGGTTTTACACACTTTTAAACTTCAATCTTTTCTTGTGAACTCAGTAGGACTGTACAGGTTTCTAGTCTCTTTTCTATCCATTTTTAAAATTTATTTAACCTTTATTTAACCAGGAAAGTCCCACTGAGATTCGTAATCTCTTTTTCAAGGGAGTCCTGCCATGCACACACCACTTTCATTCTACGCAATACGGGTAAAGTGTCTTGCCTAAGAACACAACAACAGTTTTTGCCACTGGCGCCCCCCTGTGGCACCTGGAATTCCCAGTGGTCTCCCATCCAAGTACTGACCAGGCCCAGCCTTGGTGAGCTTCTGAGATCTGACGGGATCAGGCTTTGACAGGCCGGTATGGCCACATAATTTATTTATTTATTTTTACCAAATGATCTCATTTATTTTCTATAAGGAAAGTATGAAATATTTCGTCATTTATACATTTTAGTCCATTATTTCTCGGCTGCTTCCACTCCCCACAGGCCAACACTCCGGAGTGGACAGGAGCTGCTCCGATGTGTCTAGTGATTTGTCTAACTAGTGACAGGGTTAAAACTTAATCTATTACATTTGTTTTGGTCTTTCTTTGGTTAATCATTGAAATTAATCATTGAACTAGTCTCATTTTGGAATACAGAAAGTCATCTAAACAAGGACCAACAAAAGCCAAACCAACAAAACCAACCTATCATAGTTATGACATCTCCAACAGTTTTCATCAAAAACACTTCAGACTTGACTAAAATACACAAAACCCATGTGTGATTAAAGACGATCAATTAGATTTCTGATACATTCTAGGCTGTCTTAAAGAAAGCTTTTTTTAGAAAAATAAAATAAAATCTAGCTTTAACAAACATTTTTAGATTGAAAAACCAAAAGAGTTTTTCTACCATTTCAATTAATACAATTATTGTTCATTGTTCCTGGGAGGGCCTCCATCTTTACTTTGACCAGGCTTTAAATGGAGTTGTTATTGGTGGGTTTCAGATGACATCACAGCATTCTATAGGCCAGTATTAATTAACACAGATGAGGGGACAGCTAAAATGAATATTGTTAAAATCCATAATCATGCTGTAATACAGTGACTTCTTGAGTTTAGTTTGTTATAAACTCACTGCAGTGAATAATTGGGATCACTAAAATGCATCAGGTAAAAGAGGAATAACTTTGAACCACTGCAAACTTTGTAAAACAAACTAGTCTAAACAAACAGACACGGCACCTTTAACATGGAGCTGTGGGAACATAGGAGCACTCCCTTTGTAACAGTAATCCTCATTAGATTTAGACAAGAGGAAAAAATGAACAATGACGACATTGTTTACTTACGTCTCAGCCTTTAAATGAAGCTGCACAATGTCCTGGCACTCAGAAGGGGGGTCACTGCACTGTACACTGCTACTACTCAATGTGGACTGCACTAGGAACTGTTACTACTAAATGTATTTGATGCCTTATTGTAAACTATTATATCATTTAATGCATGGCTTATAACCAGTCTGTTTCAAATTTGGGATCAGCAGCACAAAAAAATGGGTATAACTTTGTGATTGTACAGGTGCTTGTAATTATTTTCCTTTACATCAACTGTCTAATGATCACAACTTTCTTCATGAAGGAGATTTTCTACCGAAGTACGCGTTACATTTTGTTCATTATCGCGCTCATGTCTGACTGCCTGTACCTCATTATCACAAATATTTTGCTAATCTTCATTTCCTTTCAAGTTTATATGCAGATGTGGCTGTGTTTAATTATTGTTGTTATATCTTCTTTGTATAACTTCATCACGCCGGTCACCCTGACCGCCATGACCCTGGAGCGCTACATAGCCATCTGCAAGCCCTTACAGCATGGACAGATCTGCTCAACACAAAGAGTTCCGAATGGCATTTTGATTATTCATGGAGTTAGCTTTATCCCATGTTTCATTATGATGCTCGCTGTTTTCACCACTGTAAACGTCAGCTTCTATCGTGAGGATGTTACCTGCTCTGTGGAAAAGTTGACAATTACGTTGTGGCAGAGTTACTTAAGATCAGGAGTCAGTCAGTTTTACTTCCTGATCATGTTAATTGTTATCATGATTTCCTATATTAAAATCATGGTGGTGGCGCAGGCAGCATCAGCGGAAAATAAGAAGGCTTCGAAGAAAGGTCTACAGACGGTGTCCCTCCATGCGTTCCAGCTGCTTCTCTGTCTCGTCCAGTTCTGGTGTCCGATTGTGGAAACAGCTTTATTGCAGATTAGTTTAATTTTGTACAGCTATGTTCGGTTTATAAATTATATCATGTTCTATCTCGCACCACGCTGCCTCAGTCCACTCATCTATGGACTCCGTGACAAGGAGTTTTTTGAGGCATTGAGATACTATGCTTTGTGGGGTCTGTACAAGAGAAAAATCTGTTTGCAAAACTAAAGGTGCCCTATGTATCTTTTAGGTTTGGTGTCTGTCACCTGTCTGGACTGTTCCATAGTATAACATTCAACAGCTCCTTCTTACATTTATTCAATAACAGGTGGTTTTAAAGCTCAAAAATCCCTAGAAAAACATACATTGTGACTGTGAGTGGGGTTGCCCCTCCACAGATCTGGTGCTGGCATTAGCCAACAGTTTTTCAGTTAGTCACACGCACCATTTTTATTGAAAATCAAACTCCTAAACAGGACCATGTGCTTTTTTTACATCTCTGTTGTTCTGACTTGTCCTCCTACACTTTTATTGTGCTTGTGTTTTTGCACGATTGCATGTGAGTAATGTTACGTGTATTTGATGGTGAACGAGTACAGAGATCTAAAGGCTTAAATGGTTCATAACAAAAAGGTATGAGGTATTGAATGTTACCAGTATAGGGACAGAGATGGAAAGTGGCTCTTATTCTTTTAAAAAACATGTTCTCCCGTGTCTGGATGGGTTTCCTCCATCAACTCAAAACATGCAGCACCCCTATGAAGTAATATCAAGGACCATGACACCCACAGGAGGGTGGGCGACTCTGCTGGATAACGCGGAAGAAGACGGATGGACAGAACCACAAGAGATCCAGTTGTGTTATGTAACTGTTATTTATCCTTCACTACTGAACTGATTCAGATTAATAAAAGTTCAAACATTATGAGACTTTCTAGGCCTAAATCTGTCTGTAAATATTATTACATCCAATTATAGGCCCAACCAGGATTTCTGCTTAAGCAGTGTCATGGAACTGATACTCTGATATTCAGCTCATTTCCTGTATCAGCGCCGACAACAAGTAACTTAGTCTGGCTTGATCTCTGTTTAGATATGATAGGCCCTCCACCAAAAAGTTGTACAATGCACCTTTACAATCTGAAATTCTTTTAGTATGTTGATTGTTGAAGATATAGTTTTTGGTTTTTAAAGCTATAGTATGTAACTTTTTGCTAAACAATAGACTAAAATAAAAGAATCTGTTGAATGAATGAAAAACAGAAAAACCATGTCTACTACTGTATGCGTGGGCTTGCATCTCCACAAAAGGTAGATAGATATGTTTTAAGGATGGCTTAATATGGCCCTCCAGTACATCTGAAGCTAAAGTCCATTGCTAGAGGTGGTGGAATACTGTCAGAAGACAAAAAACGGCACAGATCAGTGATGCCTAGTCAGAGATCTGACTGTGGTAGTGAGCCTGTCAAAGCAACAAGCTAGCGTAGTGAATTGGGCAAGTTCTTAACTTCCACGTAACATGCCAATTTGAACAGAAGAGGCTTAATACCACTTTCTAACCCATCTTACAACAGCCACGAGTCTAACAAACAAAACGCTCTGCCTGGCTCACTCATTAGTGTCTGGACATGTTATAAAACAACTTTATAAGCAGTTTTAGCCTTACCTTTGTTAATTTTCCATTGCGCATTGCGAAAGCCCAAAAGACTCGATCGCTGATGTCGTTTCTAATCCCATTTATTTACGAGTGAATTATATATATCTATATCTATCTATCTATCTATATATATATACTTTTTCAGTGTTTTGTTGTTGGACTTCTGGGGTAGTTACAGATGTCCATAACAAACACCATGTTCGAGCACAAGGGTGTCCATCAGTGCACGTGGCACCAGGACACCCTAGGCCAGAGGTCGATGATCAAGTTTGTTGTCATGTCATACGAACTCCGGCTGTGTGTCTTGGACACTCGGGCGAAGAAAGGGGCAGGGCTGTCAACCAGTCGCCACCTGGTTGTGAGTTGGGTCCACTGGTGGAGGAGGAAGCTGGAAAGACCTAGCAGACCCCAGCGTATCATGAGGGTTTGTTTGGAACGTATGGCAGAGCCCTCTCTCGGGGCGACCTTCAATTCACACCTCCAGCAGTGCTTTTCCCGGATTCAGGGAAAGTTTGGGGGACACGGAGTCTGTGGGCTTTGTTCTCAGCATCTCTTGTTGATGCAGCGTTTGTTGCTGTCGTCATAAGGTCTGTGGTGCCTGTCGCGGCGGCAATCCCAGACCCCAGTGGTGGACAGCGGAAGTAAGGGATACCGCCAGGCTGAAAAAGGAGTCCCATCGGGCCTTGTTGGCTCGTGGGACTCCTGAGGCAGATGATGGGTATTGATAAGGCAATAACCCAGGGTTTGGGAGGAGTTCGGAGAGGTCATGGAGGACTATTGGACGGCCTCAAAGAAATTCTGGCAAACCATCAGACGCTTTAGGATGGGGAAACAGTGCTTCATCAACACTGTTTAAAATAAGGGGGGGGCTCTTAACCTCGACTGAGGAGGTTGTTGGATGGCAGAAGGAATACTTCTAGGATCTCCTCAATCCCACCATTACATCTTCCAAGGAGGAAGCAGAGCCTGGGGACTCAGAGGCGGACTTGTCCATCTAACTGGCTGAAGTCACTGAGGTGGTTGGAAAGTGCCTCGGTGGCAAGGCTCTGGGGGTGGATGAGATCTATCCTATCTCAAGTCTCTGGATGTTGTGGGGCTGTCTTGGCTGACACCTTTCTCCAACATTGCGTGCCGGTCGGGGACAGGACCTCTGGACTGGCAGACCGAGGTGGTGGCCCCTCTGTTTGAGAAGGGGGAGCGGAGGGTGTGTTATTATTACAGGGGAATCACACTCCTCAGCCTCCCTGGTAAGGTCTATTCCAGGGTACTGGAGAGGAGAATCCAACCAGTAGTCAGAATCAGAATCAGAATTATTTTTATTCATCCCTGAGGGGAAATTTTCTTCGTTACAGATGCAACAGACCAAGAACATGTAGTTAGAATCAAGTTTCAAAAATAAGATAAGATAAATACAATAAGATAAAAGATAAAGATAGTTCTCTCTCAGAAATTATTTACATCAGTGACATATTTACATCTATATACATGTGTGAGCAGGGAATTGGATATTACAGTAGTTTGTCAGTGATTTAAAGTACAGAGTTCAACAGTTTGATGGCGACAGGCAGGAAAGATTTCCTGTGTCTCTCAGTGGAGCAGCGCGGCAGCAGCGTCTATGGCTGAAACAGCTCCTCTGATTGGCCAGCACCTTGTGGAGGGGGTGGGAGGGAGAGTCCAGAATAGTCCTGATTTTGTCCAACATTCTCCTGTCCACCACAACAGCCAGAGTGTCCAGCTCCTCCCCCACAACATGTCCAGCCTTTCTGATGATCTTCTCCTGTCTATTAGTGTCCCTCACTCGCAGACTGCTGCCCCAGCAGACTACAGTGTACATGATGGCACTGGCCACCAGCGACTTGTAGAACATCCTGAGCATTGTCCTCCAGATGTCAAAGGACCTCAGCCTCCGCAGGAAATAGACACAGCTCTGGCCCTTCTTGTTAACCGCGTCCACGTTCTTGCTCCAGTCCAGTTTATTGTCCAAGTACACCCCCAGGTACTTGTATTTTCAATTCAATTCAATTCAATTTATTTTGTACCGCCCAAAATCGCAACAACAGTTGCCTCTAAGGGCGTTCCAAGATTTGGATGAGTAAAACATACACACAGACATATCAAAACAGGAAAAAACAACATTCATGTAAAGCAGCAAATGAAACATTGTCCAGTCATCCCCTGTCCTTAGACCCTCCTCCTCAGCAAGGAAAAACTCCAAAAAACCCAGGGTCCTGGGAAAAAGAAGAAACCTCGGGGAGAACTACAGTGAAGGAGGGATCCACTCCCATGGACGGACAGGCTATAGATGTCCAGGCCCGTGGGCCAGTTCGATATGGCCACAGCTACCCAGGTGGGGAAGGAGCCGGGCGAGGAGGGGAGGCCGGGCAAGAGGAGGAGCCGGGCGAGGAGGAGGAGCCGGGCGAGGAGGAGGAGCCGGGCGAAGAGGAGGAGCCGGGCGAGGAAGAGGAGATGGGTCCAGCTGCCTGTACTCCTCCACCACGTCCACACTGACCCCCTGGATGGAGTTGGGGGTCACAGCAGCTTTGGTCCTCCTCAGGTCCACCACCAGTTCCTTTGTCTTGGTCACGTTGAGCTGGAGGTGGTTCTTCTTGCTCCAGGTGACAAAGTTGTCCGCTACAGTCCTGTACTCCGCCTCGTCACCACCGCTGATGCATCCCACTACTGCCGAGTCATCAGAAAACTTCTGAAGGTGGCAAGACTCGCTGCAGTAGTTGAAGTCCCTGGTGTAGAGGGTGAAGAGGAAGGGAGAGAGGACTCTGCCCTGTGGAGTCCCCGGTGTTACTGACCACTCTGTCCGACACACAGCTCTGCAAACGCACATACTGTGGTCTTCCAGTGAGGAGTAGACTCTGTGGAGTAGGGTCAGGATGGCGTTGTCTACTCCAAGGTGGGGCTAGTGGGCAAACTGGAGAGGGTCTTGCAGATGTTGGACCACAGGACTCAGCTGCTCCAGGATGAGTCGTTCCAGAGTCTTCATGATGTGAGAGGTCAGTGCCAAGGTCCTGTAGTCCTTGGGATCGCTGGGACGCTACGTCTTCGGGACGGGGACAAGGCACGATTTCTTCCACAGCAGGGGTACTCTCTGAAGACTCAGGCTCAGGTTGAAGATCTGGTGTAGGACACCACTGAGCTGGAGCGCACACCCCTTCAGGACTCTGGGGCTCACTCCATCAGGTCCTGGTGCTTTCCCGGCTTTCAATCTCTGCAGTTGACACCTCATCTGCTCCTCAGTGACAGTCAGTGTGGAGGTGTCAGGAGGGGGAGGGGTGGTGTCATCTGAGGTGTGAGCTGGGTCTTCCAAAGGAGATGGGGTAGGGAGGGGTAGGGGGATGACTGCTGCTGGCTGGAGGTGGACAGTTCCTGCAGTGTCAAAGCGATTGAAGAAAATGTTGAACTCATTGGCTGTGTTCACATCTCCCTCAACGCTTCCCCCTTGGGTCGGCTTGTGTCCTGTGACGGTTCTCATGCAGCTCCACACGTCCCTCATGTTGTTCTGCTGAAGTTTCCACTCCAGCTTCCTCCCATGTCTCTGTCTGGCCTGGCTCAGCTGCACCTTCAGTTTCTTCTGAGCAGCCCGGGCCTCCTCGTTTCCCGAGCTGCAGGCCTTCCTCTTCCCGAGGAGTGTGGCTTTAATGTCCTTGGATATCCATGGCTTGTTGTTTGGATAACAGCTCACCGTCTTTGTTGGGACTACTGAGTCCACACAGAAGTTGATCTAGCTGGTGATGCAGTCAGTCAGCCCGTGGAGGTCTTCTCCATGGGGATCAGTGAGTGCAGCCCAGTCTGTCACCTCAAAGCAGCTCTGTAACTCCTCCAGACACTCGTCTGTCCACTTCCTCACAGACTGGGGAAAGGGGGGAAGGCGCTTCACCAGAGGTGTGTAAGATGTCGTGAGGAGCACCAGGATGTGGTCTGAACAGCCAAGTCGGGGCAGGGGGGCCGCCAGGTATGCACCACGAACATTAGCATAGAGATGGTCTCATGTTTTTCCCTCCCTGGTGGAGCAGTTCACAGAGAGAAAGTGGGGAGAGTTTTGGCCAAACTAACATGATTGAAGTCCCCGAGATGGCGATGAAGGCTGTAGGGTGAGTGATCTGAATCCGGGCTACAGCAGCGTGGATAAAGTCACAGGCGCTGTGGGTGTTGGCACGTAGACAGCAACAAACACAACATGAGAGAATTCCCTCGGTAGATAATAAGGCCGTAGTCCAACAGTACATAGCTCCACATCGGGGCCGCAGATCCGTTCCTTGACGGTGATGTGCGATGGATGGCACCAGCGGTGGTTGACGAGCACCGCGAGCCCGCCGCCTCTGCTCTTCCCGCAGCTGGTGCGCTCTCTGTCGGCCCGTACAGTGGAGAAACCCGCAATAGACAAGTTGTCATCAGGCACGTCTTCGTGCAGCCATGTCTCTGAGAAGCACATTAAACTGCACTCCCGATATTTCTTCAGACTCTGGGCTAGCGCTGTCAGTTCGTCCATCTTATTTACGAGGGATCTCACGTTACCCATAACGATACAGGGGAGACACGGCTTGAACTTAAGTCTCTGTTGTTTTGCTGCTATCCTCTTCCGTCGCAGTTTTTTATTGCCTCTGCAGCCCCTGTGTGTCCTTCTCCTGCAGTCCGCGGGGATGTCAGGTAAGCTCCCGGTGGTTCCTATAGAAGCCGCTCCCGCGTCTCTCAGCGCCATCAGCTGTTCCCGAGTGTAACAAAGCTGCATTGTAACCCTGTGTCGGTCAGAAACAGTCACTCAAAGTCGCCAAAAAAACTCCCTCGGCTGACTTCAGTGTTGTTAAGACTAGGTGCTCAAATAGAAACATAAAAGTACAAAAATGCAAGAAAAAGCGAAGAAAGGGTTGGAGCTCTGTAAACAGGCTGCACACGCGAACTCGCGGATGTGCACAAATACAGTAGGAGCAGTGTGGTTTTCGGCCTGGTCGTGGAACACTGGACCAGCTCTACACCTTCCATCGGGTGCTCAAGGATTCATAGGTTTTCCCAACCAGTCCACATTTGTTTCATAGATCTGGAGAAGGCATTCGACTGTGTCTCTCATGGTGCCCTGTGGGGGGTGCTCCGGGAGTATGGGGTCTGGGGACCTTTGCTAAGGGCTGTCCGGTCTCTGAATGACTTGAGCAGGAGCTGTGTTCGCATTGCCGGCAGTAAGTCAGACCAGTTCCCGGTGCATGTTGGACTCCACCAGGGCTGCCCTTTGTCACCGGTTTTATTCATTGTAGTTATGGACAAAATTTCTAGGTGCAATCAGGGGCCAGAGGGGGTCCGGTTTGAGGACCACAGGATCTTGTCTGTGCTGTTCTCAGATGATGTTGTCCTAATGGCTTCATCAAACCAGGACCTACAACATGCACTGGGGTGGTTTGCAGCAGGGTGTGAAGCGGCTGGGATGACGTTCAGTTCTGCCAAATCCGAGGCCATGGTTCTCGACCGGAAAAAGGTGGATTGCCCTCTGCAGATGGGTGGGGAGACCCTGCCTCAAGTGGAGGAGTTCAAGTATCTCGGGGTCTTGTTCACAGTGAGGGGGGTTGGAGCATGAGACTGACAGGTGGATCGATGCAGCGTCGCCAGTGATGCGGTCGCTGTATCAGATCATTGTGGTGAAGATGGAGCTCAGCCAAAAGGCAAAGCTCTCGATTTACCTCAATCTACATTCCTACCCTCACCAGTGGTTATGAGCTTTGGGTAATGACGGAAAGAACTTTGGGTAATGACGGATTCCAAGATAGCGGCACGCAGTGGGGCAGGTGCTACGTTGCCATCTGTCAAACCTTTCAAAAGCAACAATATCTCTCAACAATACCATAAACCAAGCGGGAAAGGGAGCCTAACAGCGTGCAGATTTAAAATCACTGCATGGATCGTAACCTATGCCATCTGTGATACTATGTGCTCCGTTCAAGCATGCCTGGCTGACTCTTTCAAGAAGCTCACGGATAAGGACACCTTTTATGCGCATCTTTGGACTCCCTCCGCTTGCGCTTGCCTAGTGATATCAACTGGCCAGTACACATCATATAACAGCGTTCTTAACAACAGCAAAGCGGTATTACATAACGTCACAAAAAACAGTCAGACTGTCAAACAAATGTATCGGCAACAACAACTCTTTGCATGCGTGACGTACAGCTGAACCCGGGGCCTGTCTTCGACTTGGACACATCTTCTTATCTGTACCCCGTCACAAACCTGGATACCGGCGGCGGTGATCGGGCACATCAGCCTGGAGCGAGCAGCGGTGGCAGCACTAACCATACACTTTGCCCTGCGTGTCAGATCTTGCCATAATGTTAACCCAGCCATCGTCAAAATCGCCACTGCAGACTATTTAGAACTGCCAACCACGCCCGTGTGTTATGGAACTCAAGAGCCAAACCAAGCAGGTTATTAGGTGGACACTTGAACATCAGAAGCGCCATACCCAAATGCGATCAGCAACCAGTGAGATGCCAATAATGAAATAATATTGATAGATTTTAATATTAATTGGAATGACAAAGAAAAAAGGAAAGAGTTAAAGAGCATCTCTAGTAAATATGATCTTCAACAAATCACTGAGGGACCAACCAGAATTACCAAATCCTCTGAAACAGTCGTTGATTTGCTTCTTACCAATAAATCAGAGCGAATTAAGAAGAGCTTTCATTTAGCCACCGGATTATCAGATCATAACATGATCCTATTTGTGAGGAAACTTAAAACTAAAATAAATGTCTCATCCAATAGAAAACAAGAAAACGTTAAAATTCCTAAAAATCAATTACCTCTGCTGGAAAAGAAAATTAGGGAGACTGATTGGGCTCAACATATCACTGAAAATTGTACAGAAAGTAGTTGCAATTAATTTATGGCACAACTCAAAACTATTTTAAGTGGGTTCATGAGAAAAGTCAAATGCAAACCAGGGGATGGTAAAAACTTGCCCTGGCTAAATGGCGATATATGGTCTCTTATGAAACAAAGGGATCATGTTCTCAAAACAGTACTCAAAAGTAAGAAAGCTCATGATAGAAAACTATTTACTACTTTAAGAAACCAAGTCACAAAAGAGATCTGAAAGGCCAAAGCATCTTTTTTCATTACAAATAGAGCACTTCGCTCTCAGAATGCAGGATTATTAGTGGTTCCTAGAGTGTCTAAAAGTACAGTGGGGGGGAGAGCCTTCAGTTACCAAGCTCCTGTGTTATGGAATCAACTCCCTGTTGATGTTAAACAGGCTCCACAGTCTCTTTATTTAAGACCAGGCTTAAAACCTTCCTCTTCGGAATAGCTTATGACCAGGTTTCTTAGTTTGATGTTACTCCTAACTAACTATGAACAGGTTGGTTGGGAGTAACATTAAAATCCCAGGTTAAGATAAACTGCTGCAGGAGATAACAAGCTGGGGGAAGTGTGGCAACCTGAGCACTGTCCTCTGTTTCTTCCTATTTTCTCATCAGCATCACTCACTATGTTCTCATCTGTAGCTCGTTCATTGCTATTCACATGTTGTCCCCTGTCCCACTCCCCCTGTGGAGTGTAACTCTTTCAGACGCCTGATGACAGCTGGACCCCTCTCCTCTTCCTCGCCTGACTCTCCTCCTCCTCGCCTGGCCCCCTTCTTCCCCGCCCGGCTCCTCCCCGGCTCCTTCCCCAGTGAGCACTTTTGCTTTGCTGAGATAATCCATCCCACCTCACAGGTGCCACATCAAGATGCTCATCAGACACCATGATTAGTGCACAGGTGAACCTTAGACTGTCCACAATAAAAGGCCACTCTGAAATGTGCAGTTTTGTCTCACAGCAAAATTCCACAGATGGCGCAAGCATTGAGGGAGCGTGCAATTGGCATGCTGACAGCAGGAATGTCAACCAGATCTGTTGCTCGGGCATTGAATGTTCATTTCTCCACCATAAGCCGTCTCCAAAGGCGTTTCAGAGAATATGGCAGTACATCCAACCGGCCTCACAACCGCAGACCACGTGTAACCACACCAGCCCAGGACCTCCACATCCAGCAGGTTCACCTCCAAGATCATCTGAGACCAGCTACTCAGACAGCTGCTGAAACAACTGGTTTGCATAACCAAAGCATTTCTGCACAAACTGTCAGAAACCGTCTCAGGGAAGCTCAACTGCTCGTCGTCCTCATCGGGGTCTTAACCTGACTCCAGATCGTCGCCGTAACAGACTTGAGTGGGCAAATGCCCACATTCGATGGCATCTGGCACGTTGGAGAGGTGTTCTCTTCACGGATGAATCTCGGTTTACATTGTTCAGGGCAGATGGCAGACAGCGTGTGTGGCGTCGTGTGGGTGAGCGCTTTGCTGATGTCAATGTTGTGGATGGAGTGGCCCATGGTGGTGGTGGGGTTATGGTATGGGCAGGCATCTGTTATGGACGAAGAACACAGGTGCATTTTATTGATGGCATTTTGAATGCACAGAGATACTGTGATGAGATCCTGAGGCCCATTGTTGTGCCATACATCCATGAACATCACCTCATGTTTCAGCAAGATAATGCACGGCCCCATGTTGCAAGGATCTGTACACAATTCTTGGAAGCTGAAAATGTCCCAGTTCTTGCATGGCCAGCATACTCACCGGACATGTCACCCATTGAGCATGTTTGGGATGTGCTTGACCGGCGTATACGACAGCGCGTACCAGTTCCCACTAATATCCAGCAACTTCGCACAGCCATTGAAGAGGAGCGGACCAACATTCCACAAGCCACAATTGACAATCTGATAAACTCTATGCGAAGAAGATGTGTTGCACTGCATGAGGCAAATGGTGGTCACACCAGATACTGACTGGTTCTGAGTCCCCAGACCCCCAATAAAGCAACAACTGCACATTTCAGGGTGGCCTTTTATTGTGGGCAGTCTAAGGTTCACCTGTGCACTAATCATGGTGTCTGATGAGCATCTTGATGTGGCACCTGTGAGGTGGGATGGATTATCTCAGCAAAGCAAAAGTGCCACTATCACACATTTAGACAGATTTGTGAACAATGTTTGAGAGAAATGGTAATATTGTGTATCTGGAATGAATTTTAGATCTTTGAGTCCATCTCATGACAAATGGGAGCAAAAACAAAAGTGTTGCGTTTATATTTTTGTTGAGTGTATGTGCTGTATGTGCATTTAGCATGTTCACATTTTACTAATACGTTTACTATTAATATTCTCTGATCTTTAATGTCTTTGTCATGTGTGATGGACTGAATGTTATTGTGCCTACACTACCGTTCAAAAGTTTGGGGCCACTTAGAAATGTCCTTATTTTTGAAAGAAAAGCACTGTTTTTTTTTTAATGAAGATCACTTTAAACTAATCAGAAATACACTCTATACATGTGCTAATGTGGTAAATGACTATTCTAGCTGCAAATTTAAGTTTTTTGGTGCAATATCTACATAGGTGAACAGAGGCCCATTTCCAGCATCTATCACTCCAGTGTCTAATGGTACAATGTGTTTGCTGATTGTGTCAGAGGCTAATGGCTGATTAGAAAACCCTTGTGCAGTCATGTTAGCACAGATGAAAACAGTTCAGCTGGTTTGAGAAGCTATAAAACTGACCTTTGAGCAGGTTGAGTATCTGGAGCATCACATTTGTGGGGTCGATTAAACGCTCAAAATGGTGAGAAAAAGAACTTTCATGTGAAACTCAACCCTCTATTCTTGTTTTTAAAAATGAAGGCTATTCCATGCAAGAAATTGCCAAGAAACTGAAGATTTCCTACAACAGTGTGAACTACTCCCTTCAGAGAACAGCACAAACAGGCTCTAACCAGAGTAGAAAGAGAAGTGGGAGGCCCCACTGCACAACTGAGCAAGAAGATACGTACATGAGAGTCTCTAGTTTAAGAAACGGACGCCTCACAGGTCCTCAACTGGCAGCTTCATTAAATAATACCCGCAAAACTCCAGTGTCAACATCTACAGTGAAGAGGCGACTCCGGGATGCAACTTCAGGGCAGAGTGGCAAAGGAAAAGCCACATCTGAGACTGACCAATAAAAGAAAAAGATTAATATGGGCAAAAGAACTCAGACACTGGACGGAGGAAGATTGGAAAGAAGTGTTATGAACAGACCCCACTGAGCTGTTGTGGGAGCAGCTTTACCGTCTGGTATGTAAGAAGTGTCCATCCAGCCAATCCAACTTGTGGGAGGAGCTTCTAGAAGCGTGGGGTGAAATTTCTCCAGATCGTTCAGCAAATTAACAGCTAGAGGCCAAAGGTCTGCAAGGCTGTAACTGCTGCAAATGGAGGATTCTTTGACAAAAGCAAAGTTTGAAGGAAAAAATAATTATGTCAAATACAAATCATTATTTCTAACCTTGTCAATATCTTGACTATAGTTTATTCATTTTACAACTCATGGTGGTAAATAAAGTGTGACTTTTCATGGAAAACACAAAATTATCTGGGTGACCCCAAACTTTTGAACGGTAGTGTATGTCCAATTTTTTGTCTTGCCATCAACCTGCCAGTGGGACTACGGATGAACATTAGCCTGCATGGCTAACTCCAGCACATTTACAGCTGTACTAACATATGTTGATTAATGTGTACTGTCCCACATTTAATAAATAAACATAAACATAAGATTGCAGATACAAGAGGTCGAAATGAGTTTCCTCCACATGGTGGCTAGGCGCTCCCTTACAGATGGGGTGAGGAGCTCAGTCATAGTTGATTGAGCGCAGAGTTGATACAGTGCTCCTTCACGTTGAGAGGAGTCAGCTGAGGTGACTCGGGCATCTGCTCTGGATGCCTCCCTCAGGATGTGCCCAGAACACCTCCCTTGGGAGGTGTCCGTCTGCCTTTTTGAAAAAAAAAGATCTAGCTTTAACTTTTTTTTGAATGAAAATCCTCAATACTTTTTCTGATATTTTAATACAATTATTGTTCAAAAATACCCGGAAGAGCCTCCAGCTTAACTTTGACCAGGGTTTAAATAGAGTTGGGGTTTCAGATGACATCACAGCATTCTATAGGCCAGTATTAATTAACACAGATGAGGGGCAGCTAAAATGAATATGGTTAAAATCCAAAATTATGCTGTAATACAGTGACTTCTTGAGTTTAGTTTGTTATAAACTCACTGCAGTGAATAATTGGGATCACTAAAAAGCATCAGGTTAAAGAGGAATAACTTTGAACCACTGCAAACTTTGTAAAACAAACTAGTCTAAACAAACAGACACGGCACCTTTAACATGGAGCTGTGGGAACATAGGAGCACTCCCTTTGTAACAGTAATCCTCATTAGATTTAGACAAGAGGGAAAAAATGAAGAATGATGACATTGTTTACTTACGTCTCAGCCTTTAAATGAAGCTGCACAATGTCCTGGCACTCAGAAGGGGGGTCACTGCACTGTACACTGCTACCACTCAATGTGGACTGCACTAGGAACTGTTACTACTAAATGTATTTGATGCCTTATTGTAAACTATTATATCATTTAATGCATGGCTTATAACCAGTCTGCTCCAAGTTTGGGACCTACAGTGCAAAAAAATGAGTTTCTCTTTGTGATTGTACAGGTGCTTGTAATAATTTTCCTTTATATCAACTGTCTAATGATCACAACTTTCTTCATGAAGGAGATTTTCAACCGAAGTACGCGTTACATTTTGTTCATTAGCGCACTCATGTCTGACTGCCTGTACCTCATTATCACAAACCTTTTACTAATCTTCGTTTCATTTAAAATTTCTATGCCGATGTGGCTGTGTTTAATTATTGTTGTTATATCTTCTTTGTATAACTTCATCACGCCGGTCACCCTGACCGCCATGACCCTGGAGCGCTACGTAGCCATCTGCAAGCCCTTACAGCATGGACAGATCTGCTCAACACAAAGAGTTCCGTATGGCATTTTGATTATTCATGGAGTTAGCTTTATCCCATGTTTCATTATGATGCTCGCTGTTTTCACCACTGTAAACGTCAGCTTCTATCGTGAGGATGTTACCTGCTCTGTGGAAAAGTTGACAATTACGTTGTGGCAGAGTTACTTAAGATCAGGAGTCAGTCAGTTTTACTTCCTGATCATGTTAATTGTTATCATGATTTCCTATATTAAAATCATGGTGGTGGCGCAGGCAGCATCAGCGGAGAATAAGAAGGCTTCGAAGAAAGGTCTACAGACGGTGTCCCTCCATGCGTTCCAGCTGCTTCTCTGTCTCATCCAGTTCTGGTGTCCGATTGTGGAAACAGCTTTATTGCAGATTAGTTTTGTTTTGTATATCAATGTTCGGTACACGAATTATATCATGTTCAATCTCGCACCACGCTGCCTCAGTCCACTCATCTATGGACTCCGTGACAAGGAGTTTTTTGAGGCATTGAGATACTATGCTTTGTGGGGTCTGTACAAGAGAAAAATCTGTTTGCAAAACTAAAGGTGCCCTATGTATCTTTTAGGTTTGGTGTCTGTCACCTGTCTGGACTGTTCCATAGTATAACATTCAACACCTCCTTCTTACATTTATTCAATAACAGGTGGTTTTAAATCTCAAAAATCCCTAGAAAAACATACATTGTGACTGTGAGTGGGGTTGCCCCTCCACAGATCTGGTGCTGGCATTAGCCAACAGTTTTTCAGTTAGTCACACTCACCATTTTTGTTGAAAATCAAACTCCTAAACAGGACCATGTGCTTTTTTACATCTCTGTTGTTCTGACTTGTCCTCCTCCACTTTTACTGTGCTTGTGTTTTTGCACGATTGCATGTGAGTAATGTTACGTGTATTTGATGGTGAACGAGTACAGAGATCTCAAAGTTTAAATGGTTCATAACAAAAAGGTATGAGGTATTGAGTGTTACCAGTATAGGGACAGAGATGGAAAGTGGCTCTTATTGTTTTAAAAAACATGTTCTCCCCGTGTCTGGATGGGTTTCCTCCATCAACTCAAAACATGCAGCACCCCTATGAACTAACATCAAGGACCATGACGCCCACAGGAGGGTGGGCGACCCTGCTGGATAACGCGGAAGAAGACGGATGGACGGAACCACAAGAGATCCAGTTGTGTTATGTAACTGTTATTTATCCTTCACTACTGAACTGATTCAGATGAATAAAAGTTCAAACATTATGAGACTTTCTAGGCCTAAATCTGCCTGTAAATATTATTACATCCAATTAAAGGCCCAACCAGGATTTCTGCTTAAGCAGTGTCATGGAACTGATACTCTGATATTCAGCTCATTTCCTGTATCAGCGCCGACAACAAGTAACTTGGTCTGGCTTGATCTCTGTTTAGATATAAAAGGCATCTGATCGGTCCTCCACCAGAAAAGTTGCACAATGCACCTTTAAAGGCTGAAATTCTTTTAGTATGTTGATGTTTTTTAAAGCCATAGTATGTAACATTTTATGGATGTTTGCGTTGAAAAACAGAAAAAATATATCTACTACTGTATGCGTGGGCTTGCTTCTCCACAAAAAGTAGTAATATTTCACAGGATGCCTTAAAACGTAGCCATCTCCAATGAGAATGGTCCAAAGAAGTTTGTAACTTTATATTTCCATGGAATCAGCCTGCTGACTTTCCATTTCCAGAAATTTACTATAATATAACCAGTCCTGGGGTGGGTGCATAACAGCGAGCGTCTGGTGGCCGGGCTCTCCCCAACGGGCCCCGGGCCAGGCACACCCGAATGAGCAACGTGTCACCTCTCTGGGGGGAAGGAACCCGAGCTTGTGCAAGAGGTTGTACATTACCAATTAGATATAGTTGGCATCACCTCGATGCACAGCTTGGGGTCTGGAACCCAACTCCTTGAGAGGGGCTGGACTCTCCATTTCTCTGGCTTTGGCCGCGGGCAGCAGCAGCGAGCTGGTGTGGGCCTGCTTATCGCCCTACAGCTCAGCCGCTGCATGTTGGAGTTTACCCCGGTGAACGAGAGGGTTGCGTCCCTGCGCCTTGGAGTCACAGACAGGTCTCTCACTGTGGTGTCGGCCTACGGGCCCAACAGCAGTGCAGAGTATCCGGCCTTCTTGGAGTCCTTGGGAGGGGTACTGGACAGTGCACCCATTGGGGATTCCGTTGTTCTACTGGGGGACTTTAACGCCCACGTGGGCAACAACAGTGACACCTGGAGAGGGGTGATCAGGAGGAATGGTCTCCCTTATCTGAATTTGAGCAGTGCTCTGCTTTTGGGCTTCTGTGCTACTCACAGTTTGTCCACAACAAACACCATGTTCAAGCACAAGGGTCCATCATTGCATGTGGCACCAGGACTCCCTAGGCCAGAGGTCGATGATCGACTTTGTTGTCGCGTCATATGACCTCTGACCATGTGTCTTATACACTCGGGTGAAGAGAGGGGCAGAGCTGTCAACCAATCACCACCAGGTGGTGAGTTGGGTCCGCAGGCGGAGGAGGAATCCGGAAAGACCTGGCAGGCAAAAGTGCATCATGATGGTCTGTTTGGAACGTCTGGCAGAGCCATCTGTCGGGGCAACCTTCAATTCATACCTCCGGAAGAGCTTCTCCCAGATTCTGGGGGAGGTTGCGGGACATGAAATCTGAGTGGGCTATGTTCTCAGCCTCTATTGTTGATGCAGCCGCTCGTTGCTGTAGTCATAAGGTCTGTGGTGCCTGTTGCGGCGGCAATCCCGGAACCCGGTGGTGGACAGCAGAAGTAAGGGATGCCGTCAGGCTGAAGAAGGGGTCCTATTGGACCTCGTTGGCTTGTGGGACTCTGAGGTAGCTGATGGGTACTGGTGGGCCAAGCATGCTGCAGTCCGGGTGGTCGCAGAGGCATTGACCCAGGAGGAGTTCGGAGAGGTCATTGGACGTCAGAAGGAATACTTTAAGGATCCCCTCAATCCCACCGTTACATCATCTGAGGAGGAAGCAGAGGCAAGGGGACTTGTCCATCAACCTGGCTGAAGTCACTGAGGTGGTTGGAAAGTGCCTTGGTGGAAAGACTCCGGAGGTGAATGAGATCTGTCCTAACTATCTCAAGTCTCTGGATGTTTTGGGGCTGTCTTGGCTGACACTTCTCTGCAACATCACATTGCGGTCGGGAACAGTATCTCTGGACTAGCAGACCGAGGTGGTGCTCCCTCTGTATAAGGGGGACCAGAGCGTGTGTTTCAACTACAGGGGAATCACACTCCTCAGCCTTCCTGGTAAGGTCTATGCCAGGGTGCTGGAGAGGAGAGTCCGACCGATAGTCGAACCTCGGATACAGGAGGAGCAGTGTGGTTTTTGGTCTGGTCGTGGAACATTGGACCAGCTCTACCCCCTCCATCGGGTGCTCGAGGGTTCATGGGAGTTTGCCCACCTAGTCCACATGTGCTTTGTGGACCTGGAGAAGACATTCGACCGTGTCTCTTGTGGTGTCCTGTGGGGGGTGCACCGTGAGTATGGGGTTCAGGGCTCTTTGTTAAAGGCCTGTCCGGTCTCTGAATGACCGTAGCAGCAGTTCTGTTTGTACTTCTGGCAGTATAGCAGTAGAGTCCCTGCCTCAAGTGGAGGAGTTCAAGTATCTCAGGATGTTTTTCACAAGTGAGGGAGAATGGAGCATGAGATTGATCGGTGGATCGAACTGTTGTGATGAAGAGGGAGCTGAGCCAAAAGGCAAAGCTCTCAAATAACATCTACGTTCCTACCCTCCCCTTTGGTCATGAGCTTTGGGTAATGCCTGAAAGAACAAGATCCCGGATTCAAGTGGCCGAAATGAATTTCCTCTGCAGGGTGGCTGGGTGTTCTTTTAGAGATAGGGTGAGGAGCTCAGTCACAAGGGAGGAGCTCGGAGTAGAGTCACTGCTTCTTCAGGTCGAGAGGAGCCAGCTGAGGCGGCTCGGACGTCTGCTCCAGATGCCATCTGGACGCCTCCCTCGTGAGGTGTTCTGGACACGTCCCATTGGCAGGAGGCCCCAGGGAAAACCCAGGACACGCTGGAGGGACTATGTCTCTTGGCTGGCCTGGAAACACCTTGGTGTTCACCCGGAAGAGCTGGAGGAAGTGTGCTTGGAAAGGGAAGTCTGGGACTGCCTGCTGAGACTGCTGCGACCTGGCCCCAGATAACACGGAACGAAATGGATGGATTTCCATGGAATCAGGCAGCTGACTTTCCACTCCCAGAAAGTTACCTAATATGACATTAAAGAACGGTTTTACACACTTTTAAACTTCAGTCGTTTCTTGTGACCTCAGTAGGTCTGTACAGGTTTCTAGTCTCTTTTCTGTCCATTTTTTTATTTATTTAACCTTTATTTAACCAGGAAAGTCCCACTGAGATTCGTAATCTCTTTTTCAAGGGAGTCCTGCCATGCACACACCACTTTCATTCTACCCAATACAGGTAAAGTGTCTTGACTAAGAACACAACAACAGTTTTTGCCACTGGCGCCCCCTGTGGCACCTGGAATTCCCAGTGGTCTCCCATCCAAGTACTGACCAGGCCCAGCCTTGGTGAGCTTTTTGAGATCTGACGGGATCAGGCTTTGACAGGCCGGTATGGCCACATAATTTATTTATTTATTTTTACCAAATGATCTCATTTATTTTCTATAAGGAAAATATGAAATATTTGGTAATTTATGCATTTTAGTTCAGTATTTCTCGGCTGCTTCCACTCCCCACAGGCCAACGCTCCAGAGTGGACAGGAGCTGCTCCGATGTGTCTAGTGATTTGTCTAACTAGTGACAGGCTTAAAACTTAATCTATTACATTTGTTTTGGTCTTTCTTTGGTTAATCATTGAAATTAATCATTGAACTAGTCTCATTTTGGAATACAGAAAGTCATCTAAACAAGGACCAACAAAAGCCAAACCAACAAAACCAACCTATCATAGTTATGACATCTCCAACAGTTTTCATCAAAAACACTTCAGACTTGACTAAAATACACAAAACCCATGTGTGATTAAAGACGATCAATTAGATTTCTGATACATTCTAGGCTGTCTTAAAGAAAGCTTTTTTTAGAAAAATAAAATAAAATCTAGCTTTAACAAACATTTTTAGATTGAAAAACCAAAAGAGTTTTTCTACCATTTCAATTAATACAATTATTGTTCATTGTTCCTGGGAGGGCCTCCATCTTTACTTTGACCAGGCTTTAAATGGAGTTGTTATTGGTGGGTTTCAGATGACATCACAGCATTCTATAGGCCAGTATTAATTAACACAGATGGGAGGCAGCTAAAATGAATATTGTTAAAATCCATAATCATGCTGTAATACAGTGACTTCTTGAGTTTAGTTTGTTATAAACTCACTGCAGTGAATAATTGGGATCACTAAAATGCATCAGGTAAAAGAGGAATAACTTTGAACCACTGCAAACTTTGTAAAACAAACTAGTCTAAACAAACAGACACGGCACCTTTAACATGGAGCTGTGGGAACATAGGAGCACTCCCTTTGTAACAGTAATCCTCATTAGATTTAGACAAGAGGAAAAAATGAACAATGACGACATTGTTTACTTACGTCTCGGCCTTTAAATGAAGCTGCACAATGTCCTGGCACTCAGAAGGGGGGTCACTGCACTGTACACTGCTACTACTCAATGTGGACTGCACTAGGAACTGTTACTACTAAATGTATTTGATGTCTTATTGTAAACTATTATATCATTTAATGCATGGCTTATAACCAGTCTGTTTCAAATTTGGGATCAGCAGCACAAAAAAATGGGTATAACTTTGTGATTGTACAGGTGCTTGTAATTATTTTCCTTTACATCAACTGTCTAATGATCACAACTTTCTTCATGAAGGAGATTTTCTACCGAAGTACGCGTTACATTTTGTTCATTAGCGCACTCATGTCTGACTGCCTGTACCTCATTATCACAAATATTTTGCTAATCTTCATTTCCTTTCAAGTTTATATGCAGATGTGGCTGTGTTTAATTATTGTTGTTGTATCTTCTTTGTATAACTTCATCACGCCGGTCACCCTGACCTCCATGACCCTGGAGCGCTACATAGCCATCTGCAAGCCCTTACAGCATGGACAGATCTGCTCAACACAAAGAGTTCCGTATGGCATTTTGATTATTCATGGAGTTAGCTTTATCCCATGTTTCATTATGATGCTCGCTGTTTTCACCACTGTAAACGTCAGCTTCTATCGTGAGGATGTTACCTGCTCTGTGGAAAAGTTGACAATTACGTTGTGGCAGAGTTACTTAAGATCAGGAGTCAGTCAGTTTTACTTCCTGATCATGTTAATTGTTATCATGATTTCCTATATTAAAATCATGGTGGTGGCGCAGGCAGCATCAGCGGAGAATAAGAAGGCTTCGAAGAAAGGTCTACAGACGGTGTCCCTCCATGCGTTCCAGCTGCTTCTCTGTCTCATCCAGTTCTGGTGTCCGATTGTGGAAACAGCTTTATTGCAGATTAGTTTTGTTTTGTATATCAATGTTCGGTACACGAATTATATCATGTTCAATCTCGCACCACGCTGCCTCAGTCCACTCATCTATGGACTCCGTGACAAGGAGTTTTTTGAGGCATTGAGATACTATGCTTTGTGGGGTCTGTACAAGAGAAAAATCTGTTTGCAAAACTAAAGGTGCCCTATGTATCTTTTAGGTTTGGTGTCTGTCACCTGTCTGGACTGTTCCATAGTATAACATTCAACACCTCCTTCTTACATTTATTCAATAACAGGTGGTTTTAAATCTCAAAAATCCCTAGAAAAACATACATTGTGACTGTGAGTGGGGTTGCCCCTCCACAGATCTGGTGCTGGCATTAGCCAACAGTTTTTCAGTTAGTCACACTCACCATTTTTATTGAAAATCAAACTCCTAAACAGGACCATGTGCTTTTTTACATTTCTGTTGTTCTGACTTGTCCTCGTACACTTTTATTGCGCTTGTGTTTTTGCACGATTGCATGTGAGTAATGTTACGTGTATTTGATGGTGAACGAGTACAGAGATCTAAAAGTTCAAATGGTTCATAACAAAAAGGTATGAGGTATTGAATGTTACCAGTATAGGGATAGGGATGGAAAGTGGCTCTTATTCTTTTAAAAAACATGTTCTCCCCCTGTCTGGATGGGTTTCCTCCATCAACTCAAAACATGCAGCACCCCTATGAACTAACATCAAGGACCATGACGCCCACAGGAGGGTGGGCGACTCTGCTGGATAACGCGGAAGAAGACAGATGGACAGAACCACAAGAGATCCAGTTGTGTTATGTAACTGTTATTTATCCTTCACTACTGAAATGATTCAGATGAATAAAAGTTCAAATATTATGAGACTTTCTAGGCCTAAATCTGCCTGTAAATATTATTACATCCAATTAAAGGCCCAACCAGGATTTCTGCTTAAGCAGTGTCATGGAACTGATACTCTGATATTCAGCTCATTTCCTGTATCGGCGCCGACAACAAGTAACTTGGTCTGGCTTGATCTCTGTTTAGATATAAAAGGCATCTGATCGGTCCTTCACCAGAAAAGTTGCACAATGCACCTTTAAAGGCTGAAATTCTTTTAGTATGTTGATGTTTTTTAAAGCTATAGTATGTAACTTTTTATGGATGTTTGCGTTGAAAAACAGAAAAAATATATCTACTATCTATAACCAGTCCTGGGGTGGGTGCTTAACAGCGAGCGTCTGGTGGCCGGGCTTTCCCCAACGGGGCCTGGGCCAGGCACACCGGAATGAGCAACCTGTCACCTCTCTGGGGGGAAGGAACCCGAGCTTGTGCAAGAGGTTGTACATTACCAATTAGATATAGTTGGCATCACCTCGATGCACAGCTTGGGGTCTGGAACCCAACTCCTTGAGAGGGGCTGGACTCTCCATTTCTCTGGCTTTGGCCGCGGGCAGCAACAGCGAGCTGGTGTGGGCCTGCTTATCGCCCCACAGCTCAGCCGCTGCGTGTTGGAGTTTACCCCGGTGAACGAGAGGGTTGCGTCCCTGCGCCTTGGAGTCAGGGACAGGTCTCTCACTGTGGTGTCGGCCTACGGGCCCAACAGCAGTGCAGAGTATCCGGCCTTATTGGAGTCCTTGGGAGGGGTACTGGACAGTGCACCCACTGGGGATTCCGTTGTTCTACTGGGGGACTTCAACGCCCACGTGGGTAACAACAGTGACACCTGGAGAGGGGTGATCAGGAGGAATGGTCTCCCTTATCTGAATTTGAGCAGTGCTCTGCTATTGGGCTTCTGTGCTAGTCACAGTTTGTCCACAACAAACACCATGTTCGAGCACAAGGGTCCATCGGTGCACGTGGCACCAGGACTCCCTAGGCCAGAGGTCGATGATCGACTTTGTTGTCGCGTCATATGACCTCTGACCGTGTGTCTTAGACACTCGGGTGAAGAGAGGGGCAGAGCTGTCAACCAATCACCACCTGGTGGTGAGTTGGGTCCACTGGCGGAGGAGGAAGCCAGAAAGGCCTGGCAGGCAAAAGTGCATCATGAGGGTCTGTTGGGAACGTCTGGCAGAGCCATCTGTCGGGGCGACCTTCAATTCACACCTCCGGGAGAGCTTCTCCCAGATTCTGGGGGAGGTTGCAGGACATGAAATCTGAGTGGGCTATGTTCTCGGCCTCTATTGTTGATGCAGCCGCTCGTTGCTGTAGTCATAAGGTCTGTGGTGCCTGTTGCGGCGGCAATCCCGGAACCCGGTGGTGGACAGCAGAAGTAAGGGATGCCGTCAGGCTGAAGAAGGGGTCCTATTGGACCTTGTTGGCTTGTGGGACTCTGAGGTAGCTGATGGGTACTGGTGGGCCAAGCATGCTGCAGCCCGGGTGGTCGCAGAGGCATTGACCCAGGAGGAGTTCGGAGAGGTCATTGGACGTCAGAAGGAATATTTTAAGGATCTCCTCAATCCCACCGTTACATCATCTGAGGAGGAAGCAGAGGCAGGGGGACTTGTCCATCAACCTGGCTGAAGTCACTGAGGTGGTTGGAAAGTGCCTTGGTGGAAAGGCTCCGGGGATGAATGAGATCTGTCCTAACTATCTCAAGTCTCTGGATGTTTTGGGGCTGTCTTGGCTGACACTTCTCTGCAACATCACATGGCAGTTGGGAACAGTATATTTGGACTGGCAGACCGAGGTGGTGGTCTCTCTGTTTAAGGGGGGGACCAGAGCGTGTGTTTCAACTACAGGGTAATCACACTCCTCAGGCTTCCTGGTAAGGTCTATGCCAGGGTGCTGGAGAGGAGAGTCCGACCGATAGTCGAACCTCGGATACAGGAGGAGCAGTGTGGTTTTTGGTCTGGTCGTGGAACACAGGACCAGCTCTACCCCCTCCATCGGGTGCTCGAGGGTTTGTGGGAGTTTGCCCGCTCAGTCCACATGTGCTTTGTGAACCTGGAGAAGGCATTCGACCGTGTCTCTCGTGGTGTCCTGTGGGGGGTGCACCGTGAGTATGGGGTTCAGGGCTCTTTGTTAAAGGCCTGTCCGGTCCCTGAATGACCGTAGCAGGAGTTGTGTTCATATTTCTGGCAGTATAGCAGTAGAGTCCCTGCCTCAAGTGGAGGAGCTCAAGTATCTCGGGATGTTTTTCACAAGTGAGGGGAGAATGGAGCATGAGATTGATCAGTGGATCGAACTGTTGTGATGAAGAGGGAGCTGAGCCAAAAGGCAAAGCTCTCAATTAACATCTACTTTCCTACCCTCCCCTTTGGTCATGAGCTTTGGGTAATGCCTGAAAGAACAAGATCCCAGATTCAAGTGGCCGAAATGAATTTCCTCTGCAGGGTGGCTGGGTGTTCTTTTAGAGATAGGGTGAGGAGCTCAGTCACAAGGGAGGAGCTCGGCGTAGAGTCACTGCTTCTTCATGTCGAGAGGAGTCAGCTGAGGCGGCTCGGGCGTCTGCTCCAGATGCCATCTGGATGCCTCCCTCGTGAGGTGTTCTGGGCACGTCCCATTGGCAGGAGGCCCCAGGGAAAACCCAGGACACGCTGGAGGGACTATGTCTCTTGGCTGGCCTGGGAACACCTTGGTGTTCACCCGGAAGAGCTGGAGGAAGTGTGCTTGGAAAGGGAAGTCTGGGACTGCCTGCTGAGACTGCTGCGACCCGGCCCCGGATAACACGGAACGAAATGGATGGATTTCCATGGAATCAGGCAGCTGACTTTCCACTCCCAGAAAGTTACCTAATATAACATTAAAGAACGGTTTTACACACTTTTAAACTTCAATCTTTTCATGTGAACTCAGTAGGACTGTACAGGTTTCTAGTATCTTTTTTGTTCATTTTTAAAAATTTATATAACCTTTATTTAACCAGGAAAGTCCCACTGAGATTCGTAATCTCTTTTTCAAGGGAGTCCTGCCATGCACACACCACTTTCATACTAGGCAATGTGGGTGATGTGTCTTGCCTAAGGACACAACAACAGTTTTTGCCACTGGCGCCCCCCTGTGGCACCTGGAATTCCCAGTGGTCTCCCATCCAAGTACTGACCAGGCCCAGCCTTGGTGAGCTTTTGAGAGCTGACGGCATCAGGCTTTGACAGGCCGGTATGGCCACATAATTTATTTATTTATTTTTACCAAATGATCTCATTTATTTTCTATAAGGAAAATATGAAATATTTTGTCATTTATGCATTTTTGTCCAGTATTTCTCGGCTGCTTAACACAGATGAGGGGACAGCTAAAATGAATATTGTTAAAATCCATAATTATGCTGTAATACAGTGACTTCTTGAGTTTAGTTTGTTATAAACTCACTGCAGTGAATAATTGGCATCACTAAAATGCATCACGTAAAAGAGGAATAACTTTGAACCACTGCAAACTTTGTAAAACAAACTAGTCTAAACAAACAGACACGGACATGGACATGGAACTGATACTCTGATATTCAGCTCATTTCCTGTATCGGCGCTGATGACCTGGTTTGATCTCTGTTTAGATATAAAAGGCATTTGACTGGCCCTCCACCAGAAAAGTTGCCCAATGCACCTTTAAAGTCTGAAGTTCTTTTAGTATGTTGATGTTTTTTAAAGCTATAGTATGTAACGTTTTGCCAAATAATAGACTAAAATAAAAACATGTATGGATGTGATATGTGATACGGATGTGTGCTGAGGAAATATTTAAGCATTTTTATACACATATACAGTTATTTTTTACTGCTAGTACATGCACACATGGATATTTCCCATGCTAGATTGCATCAGTTACTTGGTAAACCATATTGACTGTTTCTGCGGCCTATCCGCAGTTATGTCTTATAATATTCTTTTGGAGTTAATAATTACAGAAGACTCTGGCTGATCCGAGGAAAGTCCTTTTTATCTTATGGGAACGAGACCACCTTCCAAATGATCTAACAGCAACAAGCAGCATTGTGTATATAAATATCTCTAAGCGAGGGTCAGCAGGCAGTCAGAGTCCTTGGTGTAAGTCCTGAATTAACATCATAAGGCTAATAGGGAAAGAACTGGCTCAGACCTCTGATTAGAGCAGCACAACTCTTGTATTAGAAGTTAGGGTAATAAACTTTGGCCTGAACTGAAACGTTTGAATCCTGGTGGTTATTCTCCTTCACCCTCTACAGTGCATTGAACAACATAGAAAAAAATGTGTCTACTGCTGTATGAGTGAGCTTGTATCTCCACAAAAGGGACTCATATTTTATGATATGGCTTAAGATGTACCTATCTCCAATGGAAATGGTTCAATATTTGATTTTAACTTTATATTTCCATGGACTGCTGCCTAGTGCTCTTTACACCCAACCCCAAAGAAACTCTCTGCGGGTGGTGAGCCCATAGGAGGATGGACCCATGTCATCCTTTTTGGGCTGAGCCCGGCCAGGCCCCATGGGCAAAGGCCCGGGCCACCGGACGTAGAAGAATACTCCTCAATCCCACCATCACGTCTTCCAAGGAGAAAGCAGAGGCTGGGGACTCAGAGGCAGACTCGTCCATCAACCTGACTGAAGTCACTGAGGTGGTTGGAAAGTGCCTCGGTGGAAAGGCTCCGAGAGTTGATGAGATCCGTCCTGAGTAACTCAAGTCTCTGAATGTTGTGGGGCTGTCTTGGCTGACACATTGCATAGCAGTTGGGGAGAGGACCTCTGGACTGGCAGAGCGGAGTGGTGGTCCCTCTGTTTAAGAACGGTGACCAGAGGGTGTGTTCCAGCTACAGGGAAATCACACTCCTCAGCCTCCCTGGTAAGATAAGATAAGATATCCTTTATTTGTGTCATGAATTTTTATACAATCACAAACCAGTGACAGTATTTGTGACATTTAAACGCCAGTCTCCTACCAATTGAGATTAAATCAGACCACTGAGTCAGTTCTTTTTACGTGCCTTGCACGGAGAAGAGCTCTGCCAGCGTCCAGCTCTCTAGGCTCGTCCACGCTGCTCTTCCAAAGCTCCTCCCCTTGCAGTACGGTTTTATTAATTTCAAACAATCCATCATGTCAGTACAAAGGCAACCTGATCAACGTATACATAATCTCGTTAAGCTTACCACAGATAACATAGTGAAGTATATCATGACTTTGTTTTACATTGGATCAGATAGTACAAATTTACGATCGGGACTGAGCTGGGCACGAAGCAAGAGGTCACAAGAGGTCACACATCTGGTTTTAGCAGAGATAGTGTTAACACAGGCTCTTTTCATCCTCTGCAAATTTGAGATCACCTTTTAACTTAGATGTACATTTTTTTAATAACCTCATCATTATAAGCATTTTATTCTAACATTTTCCCCCTGTTTATAAAAATTACATCATATAAGATCAGAACATGCCATTTCACTAGCACATGCCATCACAAAAATGTGTAAAATCGTACACTGAGGATAATGTTGGCTCTTAGTCATTTTAACTTGTGTTTACATTTGCCTATTTGTGTTCAAAGTCCTGGTTGTCTTCGTCAGGGTCAATTCTGTCTTGTCCTCTTTTGTCAGTGTGGTTGTAGGCTGTGTCACAGTCTCAAAGACAGTTGTTACATTTGTGTTGTGTGAATTGTGCACTCACTACCAAGTCAGGGTGTGTATGCTTGATATGTATCACAAACAATATTGCTATGTGCACCATGAATAGAATCATTACAAATAACACCTTATTTAACCATCTTAACTGGGTGTCCTGTGGTTGTCTGACGTCTTCTTCTCTCAGACAGTTGTTTTTCCCTTGGGATGGATGGAGCTGTCATCTTTTTCAGTGCCCGAGGGTAAACTTCCTCGTAAGAACACCGTTGGAGTGAACATAGTTTACCTACTGCTCACTCTTGAAGTGGAGTCTGGTTGACTTGAAGTCCTGAGTCAGTGATGTCCTGCGTCTAGGAGGTCCAGTAGTAGTCTAGGCGTTCTGCGTTTGCGAGTTCTCGGAGGCTGGGTCTGGATCTGTCAGGTCCAACTGGTTCCTTCACTTACAGGACTGATGAATCCAGGTTGACCTTTACTGCAGTAGATGTAGCCAGGACGACTTGATGGGTCCCACCTTGGACTGGTCTTGTTCCTCCTTAGAGTCTTTATGAACACGTGGTCTCCTGGTTTTGACGTGTTGCCCTGTGGAGAAATAGTTCCTTCTGGCAGTTTATTGTTGTTTACAACGTTTCTTGTTAACAGGGTTTTTCTCAAATAGTCAATAAGATCTTGATCAGAATCTGGTTGTTCTTTTATCTTCATGAGTCCATGTGTAGCATGTGAAAAGGATGCTCTGGAGTAGGAAACTCCTCTAGATCTCTCTGTTGTCTTTGTGCATTATTTTTAATACAGATTAGCATTGTTTACAAAAAATTTTTTTTTTTTTAGTATTTATTAAAACCTATTGTATTAACCATATTTCCCCCTGTTGACACATTTGGCAAAAGCCTATTGTGTCAATTTTCTTTATTTTCCTGACACTTATATTTGTATTTCTTATTTAGTCATGCTTACGGAATTTGTGTTTCTGTCTTTCTCACTGTCACTATCTCCCCTTTGTCTGTCTCTCCCTCTCTTCTCTCTCACTTTAAATATCTTTTCGATTTCTCTTTTTGTCTCTCTATCCCTCTCTATTCTTGCTTTCTCACTTTCTCTCTCTTTCTTTCTTTCTGTCACTTACTTTTCCTCTTTTCTGTCAGTCCACCTCTCTGTTTATCTCCTCCCCCCCCTCCCTCTATCTCTTCTCTTGGCACAGTTGACTAGGCCTTGCACCTCTGCCTTACTGTCACCTTTTGACCTAGGAGATGGGAGACGCAGAGGTGGAGTTTTCTTATCATATGCGGGTGGAGGGCTCTGCTAGCCTCTGGATTAGTGGGAAATGCCCAAACTAGATTTTGGTTGGCTTGTGTTTTTGTACTTTTAATTCTGGAAGTTTTGGATAAAGCCCCATAGTCCTAAACTCCTCCTTTTCTTTTCTTTTTCACCCAATTTCTCATTTTCGCCTTGTTCCTCACCACCCTCTGCCTGTAGAGGGCTTTTTTCACCACTGTGCTATCATCGCCCTTCGGACGAGACACTTTAAATGTTTTAACGCTTTTACTTATCATGAATTGATAGGTTCATCATCAGCTCGCTTAACTTTATTTCATCTAATTTTTCATCAAAATTATATTTTACTTTTCATTTTCGTAGGAATTTGCAATTCTCTGGATAACCTCATACTCCGAGTCTGTTTCTATTTTTACTGTTTTTTTTCTTTTTTTCTCTGCCATGATACTTTGTCTAAGTTTTGCCTACTGTTGATCAACGAAACTTCTCTGTGTTTTATGACAAGCTTCTACCACGATGGGCGGTCATAAACTGGGTGTTAATTCACACACTGAGAAGGACGCTGGATCAATTTTCAACAAAACATCGACCTGTGTCCTGAATGAGATTCAACCTTGATACATCTTAACAATGATCAGTTTGACTTCCCCCATTCATTCACACTCTACAATAACTACAAATCTCTATGTAGTTCTGTTTAACTTCACTCTCTAGAAGTTAAATTTCTGACCTCAGGTGATATAACTGGATCTGGTTGACCGGGTCCTTCCACGAAGAGGATGCCCCACAGGGGTTGCCGTCGAGAAAAGACGGATTTCTCAGCTCCAGCTGGGTGCGCACACTCTTTCCAATCTCTGTCGTTCATCCTCCAGGCAGAAGTACACCGAATCCGGCTCGAAGGACCATTATGTCATAATTTTTATACAATCACAATCCAGTGACAGTATTTGTGACATTTAAACGCCAGTCTCCTACCAATTGAGATTAAATCAGACCACTGAGTCAGTTCTTTTTTACGTGCCTTGCACGGAGAAGAGCTCGGCCAGCGTCAATCTCTAGGTTCGTCACGCTGCTCTCCCAAAGCTCCTCCCCTTGCAGTACGGTTTTATTAATTTCAAACAATCCATCATGTCAGTACAAAGGCAACCTGATCAACGTATACATAATCTCGTTAAGCTTACCACAGATAACATAGTGAAGTATATCATGACTTTGTTTTACATTGGATCAGATAGTACAAATTTACGATCAGGACTGAGCTGGGCACTAAGCAAGAGGTCACAAGAGGTCACACATCTGGTTTTAGCAGAGATAGTGTTAACACAGGCTCTTTTCATCCTCTGCAAATTTGAGATCACCTTTTAACTTAGATGTACATTTTTTTAATAACCTCATCATTATAAGCATTTTATTCTAACAATTTGTCCCACAATGGGGAAATTTCAGTGTTGCAACGCACAGTAAAGAGAACAGCAAGAAACAGTAGCAGCAATAGAAGTACAGTTAAGTTAAAAATAGACAAACACTATAAAGATCTATAAAGATAAGGATTATAAAACTATGTATCATATAAATTGCTATCTTAAAACTATATATACAATAAATTGCAATCTAAAAACTATATATACAATAAATTTCTATCTTACATTATTGCACAGGGTCCCAGTATTGCACAGGCAGATCTATTCCAGATAGTTGAACCTCAGATCCAGGAGGAGCAGTGAGGTTTTCGTCCTGGCCATGGAACACTGGACCAGCTCAGTCCACTTGTGTTTCATAGATCTGGAGAAGGCATTCGACTGTGTCCCTTGTGGTGTCCTGTGGGGGGTGCTCTGGGAGTATGGGGTCTGGGGCTCTTTGCTAAGGGCTGTCCGGTCCGTGACTGACCGGAGCAGGAGCTGTGTTCGCATTGCCGGGAGTAAGTCAGACCTGTTCCCAAGTTGGACATGTAAATAGTGTTTGGTCTAACAGTGACAGTGTGAAAACTTAATCTATTACATGTGTAAAATCCCTCAGTCCTCCAGTAGAATCCATGGCAAAAGGAGAATTTAATTCGTCAACTGGACAAAAGTTTATTTTGGTCGAAATGTTTTGCAGCTCATCCAAGCTGCTTCTTCAGTCCCTTCACACACTGGTGGACACTGCATTATATCTGCCTGAACGGAGGAGCTAACTACAATGAAACTACTCTGAAACTGACACACCTACTTGTTTACAGTTTCTGTTAGTTAGTTCGCTCGGCCTATTGAAGTTGCACTGACTGCAGAGTCATATTAGCATAATCATTCAGGGCACAATAAGTGCTTTCACACCTTTGGGCCTGACCTGTTTTCTTTGTTCTGATTTAGGTCTGAGGATGGAGTTATAAATGGGAGATGATGTCTGAGCCCTAATTTCTATTGAAGGAAGGATTCTCTTTCCTAGCAGAAATAGCCTCTTTAACTCAAACCAATTCTTTTCTCTGGCTAAGATCTGTACTTTAGTCCTCAGTCTGCCACACATCACCTAAAAGTTACGGGCCATTTGAGTCCTTTGAAGATAGTGAGGTACAGGTACCTCCATTCAGGCAGATATAATGTAGTGTCCACCAGCGTCTCACCAGAACTGAAGAAGCAGCTTGGATGAGCTGCCAAAAATATTTGACCAAAATAAACTTTTGTCCACTTGACATATTGAATTTCTCCTTTTGTTATTATTTTTACTTTTGTTTTTGTCTTTCTATGGTTAATCATTTAAATAAATCATTGAACTACAGTCTCATTTTAGAATACAGAAAGTCAGCTATATTGGATCTAACCAGGGACCGACAAAAGCACATCCCGTCATACTTTTGACTCCATCTCACATTTCAGACTTGGCCAAACACACACAAAACCCATGTCACTAATCACTAATATCACTAATCTAAGTGAACCAGATGATCACTTAGATTAGTGATATATTCTCGGCTGTTTTCAACAAAAAAACAAATCCATCCATGCATCTTCTCGCGCTTAATCCGGCTGGGTTGCGGGGGAAGCTTGCTGCCCAATCTACCTGCACCTGACCCCCCCATGAACCCCTCTGTGAGTGGAGCCCACAGGAGGGTGGACGTCATGGTCCTTGATGTTAGTTCAGGTGCTGCATGTTCTGAGTTGATGGGGAAACCGGAGCCCGGAGGAAACCCATCCAGACACGGGGAGAATATGCAAACTCCACACAGGCCCGTGTGACCCGGGGATCAAACCCAGAACCTTCTTGCTGTGAGGCAAGTGACACACAAAAAAACTAATTCTAGAATATGATGTCACACTAGGCAAATTCACAAATGTTGACCCTGATATTTTCAATTATTGACTAAACCCAAGAACTCTGTATTACAGAACTGTATTACAGCATCATTTTGTGTTTTAACAATATTAATTTTAGCTGCCCCCCATCTGTGTTAATTAATATTGGCCTATAGAATGTTGTCATGTCATCTGAACTAAAGACAAAAGTTCAAAATAAGGAAGAGGACCAGAAGTTATCCGGAATTTGGACATACTCAAAGGTTCCAGGATATTGTTGAGGAGAAATCTCAAACCATCACCAACCTGGAGTCTATCATTAAGGGAAATATCAAAAATAATGAGGCTATAAGGAAATCTCTCCAAAAGTCCTTTCTAGATCAAACTGAGAAAAGCGGAGTAATGCATGGAGGAGAGGATGTCTCATGAGATGCAGAGAATGGAGAGAGAAACTGCATGGTTGAAGAGCGAGCTACAGGTGTGTTGGGTTCAAAACAGGTTAAACACCATCTAAAATATTCAGAAGAAAGACAAGAGAGATTATTCAGTTTTACTCGCGAGGAGAACGGATCGAGACGTGCTCAGTTACACTCTCCAACCCGCTCTGAAGCACGGCCCGCCGTCTCCTCACTTTTATTTACATTAGGATGACCCTGGTTACAATGGGTATCGCTGCTCTAAGGGAAAGGGGGAAAACAGCAACGATACCAAGATATGACAAATAAAATAAAATATGATTATGCATTATTGATCAAGGTCAGACTGTAGGCTGAGCGCGGTGACCACGCTGGAGTTTGAGCACATTCAGTTCATGTTTTGCCAAAAACCAAACAGCTCCTTGTCGCATAGGCTGATAAGCATGGCTCCAGCCAGGCATCGGCTCCACAGCAGTGGAAAAATACTGCACACAGTTTTCAAGCACAAAAGAGATTATTGCAAGTACACAAATATCTAACACATGATTAAGACAAATATGGGATAATATACATAATGATTCTAACAAGGTGCAAGAACAGAGGCACCAGGAAAAGCCTGATAATACAGATGAAGCTATGGAGATGTCTGCAGAAGTGACCATCAAAGATCTGCAAGATCAACTCCAAAAAGTCCAGCCATCATGAAGACGTTCAGACCTTGTGGAGGAATATGGAGATGTCTGCTCAAGAGATCATCCAAAATATACAGGAAAAGATTGAGAAAATCCAGGAGGAGAAGCACAACGTGGACAAAGCATTAGAGGAGACCAGGCCTGATGAGGAAAGAGATCAGCTGAGGAACCACCTGGACCAGAAACATATGGTTATTGTTCAACTAGAGATGGATTTAGCCGAGGCTCAGAGGGCAACGGCACACTTAAATCACCCTGACCTAACACCGAATTCCTAAACCTCCTCCCTACCTCCTCCCATACCAAAACTCCACCCCCTAACCCCATCTGTAGCATAACCCCTACACCCTACCTCCTAACTAACTTAATAATAATAACAATAAAAACTAAACTAAAATTATGTTTAGTTTTATCCTTTGAAATGTCAAATGCTGGAAAATTCAAAGTGATACCATGGGCAATGACAATGCCAATGACTAACTGCTGTGCGCACATTTTGCATAATGCACAAATAGTCCGGCAACAATGAAATCACATTCTGCATCACTACTCTGCTGCAATCACCATAGCAACAGGTAAAAAAATGCTTAGTTTTAGGACAGGGGTGTCAAACTCATTTTGGTCCGGGGGCCGTATGCAGCCTACTTTGATCCCAAAAGGGCCGGATCAGAAAACTCAGTTCTCTCTTCAAGTTATTGTATTTTTCTCCGTGTCTCGTAGTGGTGTTTAAGATTATATTCCTCGAGCAACGCCACTTGTTCCAAACACACTGAGCACAGATTTCCCATTCACCTCTGTCAACAAATAAGAATTAGACTATTTTTCTTGGGAAATCCTGAACTCAGCATCTGCTTTTCTCATTTTTTGACATTTTGCTGATGAGGGTCACGGTCGACAGTCAAAACGATCGTCCTTTAAGAGCGTTTGGAAAGAGGAAAGTCTTCATTTGTGCTGCTCTGGTGGGAGTCGCAACGTACAGAAACGCCGGAGACGCTGCTATGCTAAATGGTGCAGAAAATTAACAGAAAAATCAGAAAATTTTAAGTATTTTAATAGAAAAATCAGCCGAGGGCCAGATTAAAGGTCTTGGAGGGCCGGATCTGGCCCCCGGGCCGCATGTTTGACACATGTGTTTTAGGATCAGCACAAATCAGCTCACCTGTTGTAGTTTCAACTAAGTCCGTTTTTTTTTTTTTTTCCGGGAAAAACAATCGAGCTTTTACATAGAATTTTGACAGGAAAAACCTGATCACCTGTGCCTAAGCATCCACATTTGTGAGCGAGACGCAATGATATCAAAATCAAGCCACTTTCTAAGAAAATGACTCTCTAGCGCCTTCTCAAAGTTTTATTAAAAAATCATGAAACTAAATTGGTTTGTCAATAAGTTGTGGGGAAAAAAATCCAGGGCTCCTTTGTGATGGTGACTTTTTTGTTAGAGGATAAAAATAAGTGGAGAAACTTGAGCCAAAGTATGAGGAAGTATAGTATACACACGGCATTGGCAATAGCATGTAACTTGTGGTCAGAAGGAGGGTGAGGGCCTCTGACGCTGCCTGCGGCTTTCATTTCTCTTGTTTTACTAAATCCACTGGCCTGTACTACAGAAATGAAGGTGTGCAAAAATCTGAAGCCTAAATAATGCAGTGTTACTGTGGCAGGTTGACGTTCACAGTGGTGAGCCCATGGATGAGGAGGACAAGTGTGTGGATGTGGGACATGCCTTCCTGGACCTCAGGGACCTGCTGGAGACTGGGGAGGCTGTGCTGGGGAACACATGTCCACGGCACTGAAAAAAAAACAAGATCGGTTTTGGTTTGAATTTATAATATTCACAATTTTAATCAAAATTCAGAATTGCAGACTTGTTTAGGCATCGTTTTCATTTATTTTGGACTAATTTCTATATTGCTAAATGTCTCTCAACACTCTTTACCCCCTTAACTGCTGTTTAGTATAATATCAAACAAAAATTCTCAAGCAAAAAAAGAATTGTAGCCTAATCATTGTGACTTTTTGACGTTTGTTTTTCAGTTGTGGCTGTAACCACAGACAGAGAGAACAAAGAGGTGATTGGACACCTCAGAGTGTCCCTGGAAGCAGCAGAGGCTCTGAGCGGCATCTGCAGGGAGTTCCACCAGCGCAGGGACACAGAGGAGGATGAGGAGGACAAAGACATCGAAGAGACAGAGACAGAGTCGCTAAAAGTCATGGAGTTTGACCAAGACCGTGACTTTTGATACCTTTGTTTGGATTTCTTTCTCTTTTTTTTTTGCATTCTACCATGTTATTATAGCATTGTTCCCTTTTCAAAATGCCCAAAGAGGTTTTAGATGTTATGCATGCATGTTTGAGTAATCTAGTGATCTCTCCTGGGATCTATTCAAACCCTCCTGACATTTAGCCACCCACAAGTCTACATCAGCCATGCTCCCCACAACGATTTTCCATAAACAAACAAAAGCTACACAGCAACACTGTAAAGCCGAACAGCTGAGCAGTCATTAAAACATTTGAGCTAAACGGTCGCCTAACTTTTAAAGTTTATAGTCTTCATGTTTTTAATTAATTTAAATTAAAAAAAGAGTACATATCACACAAAATGTTTAATTATATTTAGGATTTAATAAAAAGAATAATTTCACATTTCTTAAACTATTTTATTAAGGATATTAAAACAAATTATTGACACTAAAAGATTTCAGGTGATACTTGCACATATTTTTTACAGTGATTAAAGAAGTAGAATCACCAAAAGTTAGGCAACCATTTACTGTAGCTCCTTTTTTTTTTTTAAATTTTACTTAAATAAAAAAAAATGTTCTAACAAATATGCATTTACTATGCTTAATACAAAGTGAAAAACATTTTAAATTTCAATGTTTTTATTCATTGCTAACAGAAAACAAATTCAAAAATAGAACTCCTCCATTTCAATGGAGAGAATAAACCGTAAAGGGCACAAACACATTCCCCCGACATTTTTCAAACAGCTTTAACATTTTTTCCTACCAGTTCAAGAGTTAAATAAAGTTGACAGGTGTAATAACAGCATCACATTCACACTGTCAGATAACTTTTAAAGTCTGCAGTCTGGGGGAAAGCTTCCTCCACCATATCTCCACTTTCCACTCTCTGGCTTCCATAATACTCCACTACTAATCACACAAATACACTCATATCTCTGTGGTAATAACATATCAAATAGTTAGAATTTGTATACTATTATTATTATTATTATTATTATTATTATTATTATTATTATTATTATTATTATTATCATCAACCCATCTTGCTGTCAAACAAACACTCAAAAATATATCCATAGAATAGGGCAAGCGGGGCAGGGGGACCAGAGACTGGAGGCCACACACCTCTGGCCTGTTGGTACTCTTCCCCTGTCCTTTTTTTTAATGCAACATTAGCTTAGGGCAAACCTCCATTCCCACAAAAAACAAATAGGGGGGTCTGCGGACAAGGCTACACACCTTGAGACCGCAGACAACCCTTTTTTTTTATTTTTTTATTTTTTATGCACCACTACATGTCACAACCCTCCACAAAGAATCACTTTTAAAATCATAACAAATGGACAAAAACTCACTCAACTGTATGACAGCAAGATCGAAAAATAAACAGAATGAATCAAGGATCACACCCCATGCATGGGTCTTAATAACTAACTATTTGTTACTGTTATTACCAACACCTCCACCGTATCACAAACCACCTCACCATACCTCTCTTACAGCTTACAACACAGCCATAACCAACATCACATCCTTTTCCAATATACACTTTCTCCATTATTATTATTATTATTATTATTATTATTATTATTATTATTATTATTATTATTATCTTTATTATTATTGTTATCATTGTCATTATTGTTATTATTTATTTACTTATTCTATTTTATTTTTTATTATTATTATTGTTCTACTCTGACTGCCAATCACCCTTTGAACCTACTTCTCTCTAATTATCTAACTGTCCTTCATACGACCCACAATGTTACACCCACACCCACATCCACACACACATACATACACACACACACACACACACACACATACACACCCATATACATACATCTATACCCTCTTCCCTTTTTCTCTGCTGTCTAATGTATGTAAATGCACTATACCTGTGATATGTAATTGCAATGTCATATGTTTGTACACCTGGTGACAGCAAAATAAAAAAAAATAAAAAAAATAAAAAGGGGAAAGCTTCCTGTAGAGCATCAGAAGTACTTACATGAACACAAAAGTATGGTTCAGATGGTTAGAATCACTCAGGTGTAATGTGTGAATTGTTTCCATATTTGATTAAAGGGTCGTCTGTTCCACAGACTCTGGACAGAAGAGCCACAGGTGCAGTGGGTAGAACAGGCTCCTCCCTGTTCTCCTGTAATAAACACAAACCAATATTAATGAAAAGCCATACTGAAAAAGTTTTTTTTTCTTTTTTTTCTTCTCCTGGCAAGAATCCATGGTTCTATAATCACAATATGAAAGGTGAACACAAACGCACCAGGGAATTACCTAACAGGGCATCATTCAAGTTTAAAAACACCACTAGCAGCTACTTTGTGTGATTATCAAACCCTTGTCACTGTGGCAGTGCCCTTAAGGGTACAGAGCTGTACCGTGTGAAAGGGGCACATATGACCTTTAAGTGCCTCATCTGTACCTTCAGGATCAAATTTGTACCTTTCTGGATGGTACGAATATTGTACCTTCAACAAGGACACAAATCTGTACCACAGTGGAACCACCACAGTGACGAGTGAATTTGTACCTTTTAAGGTACATATTTGTATCTTTCAAGTGGTACATAACTGTATGCTTAAAGGAACTTAAAAAACTTCAAAAATACTTTTTAAAAAGCATAATTAGTTTATTGTATTGAAACACAAAGCATATTTAACCACAGTATTGTAACTACAAAAAAGGGGTAAAGAAATCTATTTAGGTTCATTGCAACATGAGTAGACCTATTTTACTAAATGATCATAACATAGTATAACATAACATTTCATAACATTCCAATACTCATAACTGACAATTAACAGTCCTTTGGCATCTTTGAATTGAGAAAAGTGTGACAGTATGTTGTCTGACAAGTGGGATCATGCTTCGACAATGAGCAAAGGTTTGCTTCATTTTCCTCTTCACTCTGTTTTCATCAGTGTTTCATCAGTGACATGACGTTCTGACCTTCTTCACTCAGGGACGCCTCTGGAAGATACTGGGACTCCTGCCTAGCTGTTGGTCCTCCCAACAGTTCTTCACCGCTCATTCCTTCAGTGGAGCACAGCACAGAAACTGCTCTGCTTAAAGTGACAAATGATTTGCTACTAGCTGCTGATAACGGGCTGGCTTCAGTCCTGGTCCTACTGGACCTCAGTGCAGCGTTTGACACCATTGATCACAACATTCTACTGCAGAGGTTAGAATGTGACATAGGTGTCAGAGGGACTGCCCTCAAATGGTTTAAATCCTATCTATCAGATAGGTACCAGTTTGTTAGTGTAAACCAGTGCACCTCTCCTCTGTAAAAATACAGAAGAATCCCTACAAAATTCGACCTTTATGAAAGCTGTGGACGCCCTGTCAGCCGAACACGGGCAGTTTGATTTCTCAAAAAATACATTGTGCATCTATGGGAGAATTTTTCTTGGGCTGTAATATCTCGCTGGCCACACATCAATCTGCGATCACGCGTAGAGAGGGCGTGTCTTATTATACATCCATGCTATAGAACTATACAGAAACACCCACGCGCCTCTCGCGCTGCGCATGCGCTGACATTGCGTTAGTTAAATATTAGTCAACGGAAATAAAAAAGTCCTAATATAGGTGGCTCCAGGTCACGTGGTACATTTTTGTTTATACCGCCATTTTGCCGGTCAAACATGCTAGCTTTCTCTGTGCGCCGACATTGCTTATATACGTGATTTTTTAAAAAATGAAACTGTTATTTTATTTGGATTATGTCGCCTTTCGTTGTAATGGATAGTGATTGTACTGAAGTATTATCTGATACAGTAAAACATCTGGATGCAGCTTCAAAAGAACGTTATTTGCAGAAATTAGACATCGCTGGGACACACGATCCCTACATTTTGCCAGCACGTTTGTTTACATCACTCGAAACTTGCTTGTCTGGTGACTCTGATGCAAATGTGCTACCAGACTTATCATATTATGATATTTATAACTACTTGATTAACTCAGCATCACCATATACTGGAGAAAGTTTGAAAGCATATAAAAGTCTCGAGGGATACAAGTATTTTGTTGCTGGCTGGGTCAGTGATTGCAAATTGTGGAAAGTGCCAGATAAAGATCGCATTCTAGTAACAGCTAAGGTAAGATTATAATCAGTCTAAATGCTTTTTCTTTTTAATATTTTCTCAAACACTAGAGGTTTAAAGCTACGTATTCTGATGTATATTTTTTAAATCATACTGACAATATAGTAATAATTAAATTCAATAAGTAGTGTATTGTCCTCTTCAATGGACGAGTTTGTGGTGCATATGCTTTTATCTTTCTTACAAATTCCTGTCATAATAAGCAAACAATTCTCGACAATGAACAAAAATATAACTTCAAAATGGATGTCCGTTGTAGAAGATATTTACTTTATATACGCCGTATGTAGAAACCAATATATACACATACAGTATTATTGACTTTGACATTTAAATTGATTACTTATGATTTTTATTTGTCTTTCAGGTACGCCATTCCCAAAAAGTGAGCGAACCTCCACTTCAACCATGGTTTTCTGTACAAAAGGATGGCCAGATATTGTGTTGTCACTGTACTTGTATGGCTGGTCTCGGAGAAAGCTGCTCGCACATCAGAGCTTTGTTGTTTGCTATTGAGACAGCAAACAAAACATTAGGCTCACAAACATGCACCTCTGTACCCTGCCAATGGATAAAGGGTTCGAACAGAAAAGTTGAATTTATGGAGGGTGCAGATATTGATTTCACTAACCCCCAACAAAAACATAAAAAAGCCAGATTAAATTTATCTGTGACAACAAAAGAAAGACCATCATCTTTAAGTAATAGTAATGTACAACCCACGGAAACGGATATAAATAATTTTTATTTAGAACTCTCTAACAGCAAGGCTGACTGTGCCATTCTTTCAATATTACCCAAGTACTGCGAGAACTACATTCCCTCTTCTATAAAAAGAGATATCCTCAATACACTCACCAGTCTTTTCAACACAAAGCATACAAAACTGGATTTGGATGGATTTACACAAGCCAGGATGAACTCAAGAAGATAACTGTAACACCTGATCAGGTAATTATTACAATGAGCAATGTAGTGTAATCCAGAAATGATTTGTATTCACATAAAATTAAACACATAACACATGCATGTATATAATATATTTTTATTATTATGTATTTCCATTTTATGTGATGTTCTTCTATTTCATACAATGTACAATCATTAACTATTAAAATAACATTATAGTTAATTTTTTTACAGGTCATTGCTATTGAGGAAGAAACAAGGGGCCAAGCATCGAGCACCACTTGGTTTAGACAGAGCTGGGCGGATAACAGCATCAAATTTCAGAGATGCAGCAAAAACTGACCCACTCAAGCCTGCTGTATCCCTTATAAAGAAGATATGCTACCCTGAAGCCTACAAGGTCTCTACAGCAGCAACTAGGTTGGTTTTTCATTATACAATATACAAAAAATATCCAAAATATAACCATGCAATATAGAGATAATTTACAGCATTATAACAAGCATTATGACAAATATAATACAAAGATACATGTATGTCATTAACTAGGCTGACATTAATAAAAGTACCAATTTGTTTCAGGTATGGATGTTTACATGAGGAAAAGGCGAAGAAATTGTACAGTGACATACATGCATCTCACACCAATTTCTCATTGTCGGAGAGTGGATTACACATCCACACCAAGTATCCATACCTAGGTGCTACCCCTGATGGAATTGTCACATGTTCCTGCTGTGGAAGGGGTTGTGTAGAAATTAAATGCCCGCATTGTTTGGAAGGAAAGCCCTGAGCTGAAGTGTTGGAATCACAGCCTAACTTTTGCTTGTCAAAACACCAAGATGCTATTTGTCTCAAAAGAAATCAAATACTTTTATCAGATTCAGGCACAAATGGCCATCACAAATACAAGCTACTGTGACTTTGTAGTTTGGAGTGAAGACACCGCCATTATTGAGACAGTTTTATTTGACAGTGAATTCTTCGAAAAAGAAAGAGAGCAGATTTTTTTTAACCATTGTATAATGCCTGAACTTTTAGCCAAACATTATTCTACAGCACCAGTGGCACAATCCAAGGTTGAAAACAGCATAACAATTTGTTATTGCAAGGGTTCAAGTTCATCCGGTGATGTACTAGTATGTGGTTCTAGTGATTGTAAAATTAAGAAATTCCACAAGATGTGTGTAGGCTTAAAAATACTACCCAAAAAACAATGGTATTGTCTGGAATGTAGAAAATTTATGACATGTAAAAAATAATGTTTCTTGCTTAAATGTTTGTGTTTACCACATATTTTTAAAGTTTATCATCAATATCAGTGTTTCGATAACATTGACTAAATAATTTGTTTATATATCATTTTCTTGGTGGTCGTGTTTTGTTATATCTTAATACTTTGCCTTCATTATATTTTTTAACATTTTGTATGAATATATCCCTGATATGTTAATTATTAGGAACTATAGACTTGCAAAGGTTTGTTAATGAACAACAAGCATGAACAATTTTATCAAGTGTTGTAACTCCATTGTCTTTTGTAATTAAAAGAGATATTGGTATTGTGCTTCCTAGTATTGTATACTTTATCCTAGCTTGACCAATAACTCTCTCCACATGAATGCGGACTGAAGCAAGCCCTCTTGTTTCTTCAATATCAGTAGCACTTAACTGCTTTTTACCCTTTGTGAAAGCTGGTATTTTGAGTTGAGCCCCTCTCAACCCAATTGAGGTTTCGACATCGAATCCTCTATCTGCTAAAACAAGGTCTCCAGGGAGCAGTTTATCTAAAAATCTGAAAGAGTTTTCAGTAACAAACTTGTCACTGGTTCTTCCACCCCATCCTTTTGAAATAAAAGAAATGGTGCCTTGTGGGGTAATACCAATGAGATATTTCATTGTGTTATGACTTTTGTAGTTAGAATATGTCTGTGCCCTAGCTTTTAAATCTACTGGTCTTTCTATAAATATTTCAAAACAATCTATTATACATATACACTTACTAACATTTTTATGGAATATTACAGGAAGTGTGAGTCGAACTTGTTCACGTTCGGGCCATTTAATCAAAGCAGGCACTAATCTGTTGTAGCATACATCTAGAGTTTCTAAAAATATAATTGATGCCGTTGATCGGGATACTCCAAAACATAGTCCAAGAAACTCAATATTAAGATTGAGTCTCAGGCGCATCAGAAATAGTAAAAGTTGTTGAAAGGGGGAAAGAATCTTTTCTTTACTCAAGCAAGGGAGGAGAAAATTTAAGACAGCCGTAAAAACAGTCAAAGATGGCAGTCCTGTAAAATATTTCACTCTCTCATCCCCTACACTGTCAATTTCAAAGGACTGCTTGTCAAATGAAAACGTTCTGTTTAGCTTAAGGTCACTTATCTCCCTTCTTAAATAGTTACATTCTGCATTCAAAGCTGTGATATCCTTGCCCAGCAAATCCGTTTGTGTTCCTTTGTTTACATCATCACCATCAGAAATGTCTGCCTGTTCTTCATACTCAGCTGCTAGTGATAGAAGAGATGCTGCAGCATCATTCTTTTCTTGTTCTGCGATACGGCTCCTCTTTGACTGCTGGCGTCTCTCAAAAGAAGCTAAACTTTGAACAACTTTTCTCTTCTTTGGTGATGGTGTATGGCTGAATATGGTTGGTACAAAATCTGGTGATAAGGGATGGTCACTCTTTTGGCCTAAAAATAACATGAAAATAACATTAAACATGAAAGCAAAAACAAGTAATAAGGTTTTTTCATACATAAATGTTTATTATATTACCTAAAATATAAACCACTTGTAGCAATAATAAAATTTAAATATTTGCCATATGAAAATCTATAAATTGGTGACTGATACTATTAAAATATATATATATATATATATATAGATAGATAGATAGATAGATACATGTATATAAATATGATTTGATGTCATTTATTTATAATTATAATGACCTTGCACATAAATAAAATAATAACAAAAAAAATTATTGTAAATAAAAGAGAACTAAAACAAAAAAAAGTAAAATAATACTGAATAGATAAGTATGCATAAGTGTACAATAAAATTTTAAAATGGATAGCACTAAAAAGTTATGGTATTAAAAATACTTAATACTTATTTCCATATTGTTCTTATAGTTAGATTAATTATTATATATAATCAATGTGTATGATAACAACAATAAATCAGATTTACCTGACGCAAAGTGTTCATTGCACAGCCTTGTGTACGTTGTTGGAACGAAGTCTTTTCTGTTTATTGCTGTCAACCACTTTTCTCGGCGACCTTTTTCAACAGGGATCCTATAAAATGATAGTTTTTTCGATCCATCTCGCCTGTTATTGCATCCTACAGCACAACATGTTTCAGGCATTGTAAATTCACTGTTTTTCCTTAGGTATACTTAAATTCACACGCAAAAAAACGGGATTTTTTTGGCTATAATCTAGTCAGTATCCGTCTTCCTCCCATGTGCTAATATACGATAGGGATAATGGCTTGACCGGCAAAATGGCGGCATCCCAGTGCGTGACGTCACACTGGAGCCACCTATAGAACTATACAGAAACATCCACGCGCCTCTCGCGCTGCGCATGCGCTGACATTGCGTTAGTTAAATATTAGTCAACGGAAATAAAAAAGTCCTAATATAAGAAGAAAAACTGCTCAGTTTATGATTTAATGATTACAGATGCAAGAATAAATAAATACATTATCTAGCACTCTTGTTGTTCATTTTGTTCTCCTCACGCTTCATTCTTATCAGACATACAGTCATACACGGACTACATACTACATATGCACATACAAATATATATACATACATACATACATAGAATTTAGACAAACACTAGAATTTGTTAAAAAAAATTAATAAATTCTTAAAGAACAATCTTTAAGTTTGTTTAATCTTAAACAAACAAACAAAAGAAGCCTTTAGTGTATAGATATGATAAGACAAATCAAATACAAATAAATACAATAAAATACATAAAATAATTATTCGAATATGCTACATTTATAAACTATCTGTACGTAATTTTTTTTGGAGGTTTCTGTTTTCATAATGACTCTAAAATTGGATAAAAAATTATCTTAGCCTTTTAATAAACTCTCTTGAATTTGTCTACACTTTCAACAGAACAAATACAATTAAAATCGATAAATGAAATGATAAAAACGTCATCAACTCGCGAAAGTTCCGAGGCGGCCTGAACGTGACCGTGCGCACCTGCAGCTAACGGAACTCGCGCGCACCCGTTTGAATTTCATTTTTTTTAATTTTTTCTTTTTCTTTTACAAAACAACAAGTTCCGCGCGGCCACGAGGAGCTAATCAGGAGCTGATCCCGGGGCCCAACGCGTCTGTGGAGACTTTTGTCCTGCTGGCGGCTCCTGAGCGGGACTGTGTGGAGAAAAAGAGACATTTGGCTGGATTTTTACAGAAATAAGACACAAACTCGTCGCTAGCTAACCTGGGGGACGCGCACTGTGCAGCGGATCATGGTGAGTTCTGTCGAAATTGAATTACTCGTTTTAGCTAAAAGAGTGTGCACATTTAAAAGAAGATCACATTAGTATAGGCTAGCTGTTTTTTTTTTTATTTACTGAAAGATCGCACAGGCATTCATTCGTGCGATAGTTTAACCTCCTGAGACCCGAGCTTTTGTCTGCTGTGCATTTTTCATTTCTTCTTGCTATTTGGGATAAGTAGGACCTACTAAGTAAGTCTTCTGTATGACACCATTGGTTAAAAAATGTAAAAACATTAAAATGTATAAATAAATTACAAAAAACAAACAAACAGCAATTAGCTGTTTATTTCAAGCCCTAAACCTGCCAAATGTGACGTAGGTCGACCGTGAGCGGGTTGGGGTTCAGTGAGTGAGGTTAAAAACACACAAAAAGGCCTGAAAATGTGGTCCACAGTTTTAATTTTTTCTGGTTTTCAATCGTTACAAAAAAAAGTAGAGGTGCAAAAAGTGGAGACAGGCAGCAGTTTCCCTATAGCAGCAGAAACGTCCAGCAATTTATAACTGTAAACTCATCTAAATATTCCCAAGTTTACCTCACAACATGTACAATCAATAATATAACACAGTCCCAATGTCTTCAAACGAGGACATTTCCTGATGCTCTCGTCTGCTGTGGTCAATAAAATGGGTCAAATTTTAATGCCAAATGAAGATACATTAAGATACATGAAGAGACATTATTGTACATAAATACATTGGTTTTATTCATAAATTTTGCATCTAAACTTTACCAGGCAGTTTTTTTTTACCTTCGGGAGCTGCTGTAGAGGTTTTTAGTTGATTACAGGTGAAAGTTTAAAATAATTGAAAATCATGGTGCTAAGAGGCAAAAATGTAATGTCCTCGTGTGGGGCCACAGGGTCTCAAGAGGTTAAATACAACATTTTTGCATTTGGTGGAGAAATCTGTGCATATATTTAAAAATGAACAAAGTGAAGATGCAAACAGTGACCAGCATAGCGGTGTTTTTAATTTAAGCCTTTATTACAAGATGAAATATTTTTAATGGACAATTCCGTTTGTTTGTAAAATACACTACCAGTCAAAGTTTGGACTTACTTTTCAGTGTTTTTATTTTATTTTTATATTTATTCTACATTTTATACTAAAGACATCAAATATAAGAAGCAAGATATGTCAAATTATGCAGCAGACAAGATCTATATATATATATATAAATAAAAACTCGTTCTTTTTTCTGTGATACATAATTTCATATATTTTGCTTCATATATTTGATATATTCTGTACGTACCTGTCTAAAATGTAGAAAATATTAAACACAATGAAAGAAAAAACATTAAATGAGAGGTTGTGTCCAAATATTACAGGTTTCTTTGTAGAAAAAGTACATTTGGCTATAAAATACTTCAATATAACCATTTCAGTGACGATATACACTTAGGAGTGTGTTTTTTCCTGATGGACTAATACATACAAGAGCTTTTGCATAACTGAGTCACATCGTTCCAAAATGTCCTCGTAAATGCCCAGGATAAATGGGGTTCAGTTTCAGTAATGTGAGCACAAAATGGGTGGTCTTTTTACATTCACTCTGTTCTACGGGGTACAGTTTGTTATATATTTATTTATATTTATATTTATGACATATTTAGTCCAGTACAAAACCGCGTGGAATCACTGGTGCAACTTTCACTCTTTAAAATGGGTGTAGGTGTTGTACATATTCAGGTTGTACAATAAGTTAAAGTCTCACTGTGTCTGAACTTTTCTGGTACTGGGTCCACCACCTGCTTGTCTCCATGGAGATATTATTGCATTGCCTAGAATGTTTCACAGAATGGCATTAAATGTTGTGCGTTTATTCACTTGCAGGGGTTTTATTGCGCAAAAATACCTTGAAAACCGTGTTCTTAAAAGTAATCATGTTGTTTTGTGTGACGTCCTGAAGGAGGCGGTGAAGATCGTGAGTCACCAGCAGGTGGTCAAACTGCTGCACAATAAGTTTGTGGTGGTCCTGGGCGACTCCAGTGAGTATCTCCACACTCGCCAACAGTGCTGTCACCAAACTCAAATTTCAAACACTTTTGATGCTAAGAAATGGAGCCAATTCACAAGTTCACATTAAATGGTAGTCCACAGATATTTCTTATATCTGTGTCCAATAGTGGTCCAGATGGGCAGGTAGATCATGCTAAAGCTATTCAGGAAAGATTCATTTCCGTCCTGTGAATGACATTCGCCTCTGCTTCTACTCTGCTTCTCCTCTGCTTTGCCTCTGCTTTGCCTCTGCTTCGCCTCTGGCTCTCCTCTGGCTCTCCTCTGGCTCTCCTCTGGTTCTTCTCATCCTCAGTCCAGCGTGCTGTCTACAAAGACCTGGTCCTGCTGCTGCAGAAGGACAAGTACCTGAGCTTGAAGCAGCTCTGCACTAAGGTGAGGCCGGGTTCTGATGGTGGCTTAAACATGTCCACAGTGAGACACAGGAAACCAGACAGAAAACTGTAGTGTGTGAGATCTAAGCAGCAGACGGGAGGGACACTTGATTTCAGGGGAAAAGTGGGGCTGCTGTTAGGGCTCCAACGATTCATGGACTAATTAAAAAAAAAGAACTGTAGTCATATTTGGATAATAACAGTGGTTATCTGGAGTGTCTCGTCTGTAGAAGACATATTTGAAAAGCCCTTTGATTACAAAGACAGTGGCAAAAAATAGAACTAGATGTACAATACAAGCTGTACAAGTACAATAGAAGTACAATAGTTTAACTAATTGACGAATCAAAAAAAAAGTATCACTAACTTGTCGACTACAAATGTTTTGATTACCGTATTTTCCGGACTATAAGCCGCTACTTTTCCCCAGGCTTTGAACCATGCGGCTTTTACAAAGGTGCGACTATTCTGTGGATTTTTCTTCCACCGCTCGGGGCGCTCTAACCGGAATTTCAAAACAAGATAGATGGAAAATTAATGCAAAGAAGAATACGCTACTTTTTATTTAGCAGATATAACACGCATGACAAATTACTAACTGGTAATTATTTTCAAATCCTCGGCCCTTCATCATGAAAAGCTCACAAAGGAGTTTGTATGATGCAAGTTTTAAGTTGAAGGCATCGATCTTGCTCCAGGAAGGAAACCGCTGTAGAGCCCTGCACCCGCGGGACCCAACACAAAACAGGACAGCGTGGGACGGTCTGTCCTGCAGACCTCTACCGTGCTGCTGCTGTAAGCTTGGGCCAATGGTTTCAGCGAAGATGATTAAAGTGACTTGTGGTTTCACTGCACAGGAGAAATGAAGGTCAATTACCGGTTCTTTTCAGTTTTTGACCTGTTTTAATCAGCACAGTTGCTGCCGTGTTAAAAGGCACTGTTCAGGAAGAATCTGTTCAGGTACATAAATGCACATTTACAGTACAAAATCGTTCTGTAGATGCAGTAAATATCTCATTTTTCAACATAGATATCAGCGGCTTATAGCCCGGTTGCGGCTTGTACAACTTTTTTATTTTATTTAAAAATACAGTGGATGCGGCTTATAGACCGGTGCCTCTATAGTCTGGAAAATATGGGAATGGTCTGTAGTCAAGCGATTCTGACTGTACAATGAGATGTTTAACCAAATAAAGGCTGACCGTCTTTTTCTGCCACTTTATAAAACTGTTTTGGTGCATGTTTTAATCTGCTTAGACCAGATATAATTATGATGATCAAAATTCTATTTTTTATTGTCAACAAATCATTTTAAGTCTGATTAATCACTGCAAATCTCCCGGTACATGAAAGTACATTTCACAGCCATAACAAACTGTGTCACTCAGATGTGTGAAAGAATTGTAGGGGTCATTTTTGTTTTAATTTCCCAGTAAAAAAAGAGATTATTACATTACTAGTTCATATCATGATTTTTCCATGGAGCACATCTGCTGAAGTGTTGAACAGTGTGAGCTCTTCCAGGAGGAGGAGTGTTTGCATTTGCAGAGATTTTAAATTAACACTAAAAACGAAAGGGCTAAACGGTGTTGTTGTGTGCAGGGGGAGATGAGCTTCGAGCAGGACTGCCTGGTGGAGGGGGGCTGCCTCAGCTCTTTACACAATGGGACCGCGTACAGGGAGGTGCGCCAGTACCAGTCCGACCACCACCTGATGCGCTTCTACTTTGTCACACGAGTCTACTCCCCCTACATGAAGAGCATCCTGAACGACTTCCGCCGCGGACCCAAGCCCGACGTCGTCATCATCAACTCCTGTGTGTGGGACATCTCCAGGTGTGTGTTCCGTCTCTCACACTAACACTCTCCTCACGCTAACACTCTCCTCACGCTAACACACTCCTCACGCTAACACTCTCCTCACGCTAACACACTCCTCACGCTAACACACTCCTCACGCTAACACTCTCCTCACGCTAACACTCTCCTCACGCTAACACACTCCTCACGCTAACACACTCCTCACGCTAACACTCTCCTCACGCTAACACTCTCCTCACGCTAACACTCTCCTCACGCTAACACTCTCCTCACGCTAACACTCTCCTCACGCTAACACTCTCCTCACGCTAACACACTCCTCACGCTAACACACTCCTCACGCTAACACACTCCTCACGCTAACACTCTCCTCACGCTAACACTCTCCTCACGCTAACACTCTCCTCACGCTAACACACTCCTCACGCTAACACACTCCTCACGCTAACACACTCCTCACGCTAACACACTCCTCACGCTAACACTCTCCTCACGCTAACACTCTCCTCACGCTAACACTCTCCTCACGCTAACACACTCCTCACGCTCACACTCTCCTCACGCTAACACTCTCCTCACGCTAACACTCTCCTCACGCTAACACTCTCCTCACGCTAACACTCTCCTCACGCTAACACTCTCCTCACGCTAACACTCTCCTCACGCTAACACTCTCCTCACGCTCACACTCTCCTCACGCTCACACTCTCCTCACGCTCACACTCTCCTCACACTCTCCTCACGGTCACACTCTCCTCGCGCTCACACTCTCCTCGCGCTCACACTCTCCTCGCGCTCACACACTCCTCGCGCTCACACTCTCCTCGCGCTAACACTCTCCTCACGCTAACACACTCCTCACGCTAACACTCTCCTCACGCTCACACTCTCCTCACGCTCACACTCTCCTCACGCTCACACTCTCCTCACACTCTCCTCACGGTCACACTCTCCTCGCGCTAACACTCTCCTCGCGCTAACACTCTCCTCGCGCTAACACTCTCCTCGCGCTAACACACTCCTCGCGCTAACACTCTCCTCGCGCTAACGCTAACACTCTCCTCGCGCTAACGCTAACACTCTCCTCGCGCTAACACTCTCCTCGCGCTAACACTCTCCTCGCGCTAACACTCTCCTCGCGCTCACACTCTCCTCGCGCTCACACTCTCCTCGCGCTCACACTCTCCTCGCGCTCACACTCTCCTCGCGCTCACACTCTCCTCGCGCTCACACTCTCCTCGCTCACACACTCCTCGCTAACACTCTCCTCGCTCACACTCTCCTCGCGCTCACACTCTCCTCGCGCTCACACTCTCCTCGCGCTCACACTCTCCTCGCGCTCACACTCTCCTCGCGCTAACACTCTCCTCGCGCTCACACTCTCCTCGCGCTCACACTCTCCTCACACTCTCCTCACGCTAACACTCTCCTCACGCTAACACTCTCCTCACGCCTAACACTCTCCTCACGCTAACACTCTCCTCACGCTAACACACTCCTCACACTCTCCTCACGCTCACACTCTCCTCAAGCTCACACTCTCTCACGCTCACACTCTCCTCACGCTCACACTCTCCTCACGCTCCACACTCCTCACGCTCACACACTCCTCACGCTCACACTCTCCTCACGCTCACACTCTCCTCACGCTCACACTCTCCTCACGCTCACTCTCCTCTCTCTCTCACACTCTCCACTCTCTCACACTCTCCTCACGCTCACACTCTCCTCACGCTCACACACTCCTCACGCCACACTCTCCTCACGCTAACACTCTCCTCACGCTAACACTCTCCTCACGCTAACACTCTCCTCACGCTAACACTCTCCTCACGCTAACACACTCCTCACGCTCACACTCTCCTCACGCTCACACTCTCCTCACGCTCACACTCTCCTCACGCTCACACTCTCCTCACGCTCACACTCTCCTCACGCTCACACTCTCCTCACGCTCACACTCTCCTCACGCTCACACTCTCCTCACGCTCACACTCTCCTCACGCTCACACTCTCCTCACGCTCACACTCTCCTCACGCTCACACTCTCCTCACGCTCACACTCTCCTCACGCTCACACTCTCCTCATGCTCACACTCACATTGCAGTCTGGAGCCTTGTGTTTGGGGCATCTCCATGTGGAACAGTGAAATCTTGTTTTCCTCCTCCAGGTATAAAAGTGAGTGGACAGAGGACTATAAGGAGAACCTGCACCAGTTCTTTGACGAGTTGAACGGCGTGCTGCCCATGGAGAGCCTGGTGATCTGGAACGTGACCATGCCCCTGGCAGAGAAGATCAGAGGAGGCTTCCTGGTGGCAGAGGTGAGCCACTGTAGCACGCCACAGGGATTCATCCATAATCTGGAGTGGTTTTGGACTGGTCATTTAGGGATGGTCCCATGTGGATTTTTTGAGCTGTTAGCTGATATTTGGTCTTCTGCCGTGGCCGATACCAATTAGGGATGTACTGATACCACATTTTTTTGTTTTCAGTAAGAGTACTTTATTTTGACTACTTGCTGATACAGAGGATTGATCCACTGACCAGACGTTACATTTACAGACATTATTTCATTATGAATTATTCAATATTTGCCTGTTATCATTGGTATTTCATTATCATTTATATATAATGTCATAGTAGACCCTTTTTTTACCCCCTGGAATGCTGATGTGAAGAGCTCATATTTTTACAAAAATAACTTAAGCTGCGTATAATTCCAAGAGAAGTACCTTTTACAGTGAGTGTCGTCTTATTTTACCACGGCCACACATGCTGTACCTCTGTGAAAGTTCTGAACCTGCTCTAGAGCTAGATTTGTTTGCCAGTTACAAATCACAATGGCCACACAAGAATCACCAGCACCACGTAGCCACGTTAGCTACTGTGTAAACTCCAGCAGTGCATCAGTGAACTCTAAAAGAGTTGCTGTGGGCGCCGCTGTCATTTGGGTTGTATTAATTTGCAGGGAATTGATCTTGACATTAAATAAGTTCAGTGTGACTTCTTGGTGCGCAGGACAATTGAACATTTTACAAAAATGAACAGACTGTGTCATATTTAAGATTCAAGACGTTTCCCAAATCATCCACTGACATGAATGGGATCCACGTTAAACCAGAAGGGCCACCACGAGAAAGCGCCGTTTAGGAGCGTTTAGAGACAAATGTGCTGCTTTATGACGAGCTCCTCACTGCTCAGAGCTCAGCTGAGAAAGAAGTGGACGTGGACGATGGATTTTACTGTTGCGAGTTCTCAATAATTGTCAATAAACCAAATCTCTTGTCCCCCCCACTCCTGTCCCAGATTGAGCACAAAATGCCCCGTCTGCGCTTGGATGTGATCGAGGCGAACTTCTTTAGCGGGATGTTGGCGGACGGTTACGGTCTGGACGTCCTGGACCTGCACTTCCAGTTCCGCTACTCCCAGCAGCACCGCGCCAAAGACGGAGTGCACTGGAACGCCATCGCCCACCGCAGGATCAGCTGGTTACTGCTGCGTCACATGGCTGATGCCTGGGGGGTGGTCCTCCCCTGCCCGCTGGCCTCTGTGGGTGAGTTACTGCACCGTATCCCACACTGCACCGTTCAAACCTACTCCCCTCTTACAAGTACTTTGTTTTGAGTACTCGCCGATGCCAAATACCAATACTAGACATGAGTTTTGCAGGGGTCCACTACGGTGCAGAGGCAAAAGCTTCAGTTAGTTTAGTAAAAGCTCATTTTGAACACTCTGCTGTCCGTGTGTCACTGTGTGCGGTGTTTGTGGTGTTACTGTCACTGCCTTGAACTTCCTTTGTGTTTGTAGAAAATCACGACGGGCAGCCAGAATCTCAGAGGAAAGCCAAAACTCCAGGTCTGTCTTGCCGCACATGGGACTGGACTGTCCTGCTCACGCCACATGCTCCACTGACTGTGCTCTTTTTTTACAGGAATCACTCGTATCGCAGCTCCCATCAACTTCCACTATCCTCCAAGCAACTACTTCTCCAACTTTGGTAAGAACGCTCATGTGTTTTACTCAAACAGTCTGGGCATTTAGCCACTCTAAAGAAGTCACATTCACAGGACAGAAATGAACCTTTCCTGAATGTCTTTAGAATGATGTTGAGCTGTATCAGAACAAGTATCAGAGCACATCGACTAGTACACACCCATGGAGCACTAGGGAACCTACTGGACCAGAATAGTTCATTTTTATGATACAAGCATGAAACTTTGCTAGATTATTAACACCCCCAGGACTAATATTTCTGGATATGGAACTTGCCTCCCGACAGTGTCCGTTTCCAGACACTAATGAGTGAACCAGGCAGAGCGTTTTGTTTGTTAGGCTCGTGCCTGTTGTAAGATGGATTAAAGTGGTGTTAAGCTTCTTCAGTGTTAAGTAAATTGGTGTTTTATGTGGAAGTTCAGAACTTGCCCCCATCACTGCACTAGTTTGTTGCCTTGACAGACTCACTGCCACAGTGAGATCTCCACCGAGGAAACACTGATCTGTGCCGTTTTTTGGCTTCTGACAGAATTCCTCCACCTCTAGAAACGGACTTTAGCCTCAAATGTGCCAGAGTTCAACTTTAATCTCTCTATTTCTGTGTATTCAGAATATAAATCCATTGTTCTGATAGACCGTAGCTTTCTAACAATATAAATAACAATATAAGATTCCTTCTCTTTTCCCAGTAACACATATGATTGTAAGCGTCTTGAGTTACTCATATCTGCATAAGTGGAAGCATTAGTGATGATGTGTGATAATTGAACATTACAGCAGTAGTTTAGCTCCCAGCCTCGTTTCCACGTTAGCCTTTTTGTGACATGTGCAATACTCGGCTCCAGGGTCGACTTAGGCCTGGTTCCATATCCACAAACGTTGGTCCTCGGGATGTTAATAATGTGGCAAAGTTTCATGCAAGTACCATAAAAGTGAACCACTGGGCACTTTTTTAGTCCTCAACAGCTCCACTATGAGTGATTCCACAGATATAAGGCCACATGGGAACACAAAAGAAAGTTCTACCGTTTATGTTGAAAATCACACACTATTGTATTATCATCGAGGTATCAGAATTGGTATTGAGTATCGAGTCTGTTCCTTATTACTGAAATGGAGTTTGACATTTTAGTATCACACTACAGTGCAGAGGATGTCACTCTTCTTCCAGTTTTCATGCTGAGGAATAGTTGAGTTGTAATGCACAGATTTTACTTGCTCTGGTAAAATAAAAGCCGACAGTGATGTGACTCCCGTACGCTGTTGTTCTTGCAGCGGGGGCAGGGCTGCGTCCACCGCCCCCATTGCCCCCAGTGCCCCCAGTGCCCAGAGGGGGCGCTGCTCTGTACAGCGAGGAGGAGTTCTACAGCAACTCTGTGCCCAAGAGCTTCTTGAGTTTTGACGAACCCCAGCGTCGGCTCCAAGTTCAGCCGCTCCCTCCCCTGACGCAGCGCAGGGGCTGGGGCTGGGGCAGCACACACGCAGGTACTGTAGGATTTTTACTACACCTGTCAGGGCTTCAGCATCTGATTTAGTGGGATCCATCCACAGGTTTCTGCTTCTTGTTAAAGTAGACCTTGTGACGACTTTACTGTTGAAATGGTTTATTTTCTGAATGTAAATGGTATAAGGAGTCCTATTCTTGCAAACTGGACTTTTCAAAGCCCACTAAAAACAGTCTGACCCACTCCACGGAGCACCCGAGGCAAAACTATTAGAACTCCAGACTGTCCATGTGAACGTCCGTGTCCAGTGAATCATTTTAGAAGTAAAATAGATAGAAGCTCGGCAGCGGCGGACTGATATATGAGAAAATAGTCCCTCAATACGATGCAAGGTTGGTTTTATTTCAGACATGATTCTCTGGACACAGACGTTCACAGGGACAGTCTGGAGTTCTAATAGTTTCCTCGGGTCTGTGGAGTGGGTCAGACTGTTTTTAGTGGCAGGACGACTGTGGCCATTGACCTGCACTATCCCAGCACCAGCACCTCTGCAAATACAAGGACTGGAGGGAAGATTTCAAAAACTGCCTCCACACGTCTCCAATACTCTGGCTCACGAGGAAATAAGGCCCTATGTCCAAAATTCCGAACTGTCGCTTTAACCGCTATGGTGACAGTCCAAAGTTTTCATCGTGGATACTGAAATAAGCCTAAATGTGACCTCCTACTCACCGCTCACTCCCCCTCTGGGACGGAGCTCTTCTGAAACCACTGGAGTCGTACTCGGATCATAACTGTGTGTGTTTGTGTGTGTGTCTGTGTGTTTGTGTGTTTGTGTGTTTGTGTGTTTGTGTGTGTGTGTGTGTGTCTGTGTGTTTGTGTGTTTGTGTGTGTGTCTGTGTGTTTGTGTGTGTGTGTGTGTGTGTTTGTGTGTTTGTGTGTGTGTCTGTGTGTTTGTGTGTGTGTGTGTTCGCGTGTGTGTGTTTGTGTGTTTGTGTGTGTGTGTTCGTGTTTCTGTGTGTTTGTGTGTGTGTGTGTGTGTGTGTGTGTGTCTGTGTGTTTGTGTGTTTGTGTGTGTGTGTGTGTTCGTGTGTGTGTTTGTGTGTGTGTGTGTTCGCGTGTGTGTGTGTGTGTGTGTGTGTGTTTGTGTGTGTGTTACAGACTGGTCCAGGCCCAGGGTCAGAGCTGATCCTCAGGAGCAGAGGCCGCAGTACATGAACAGGAGCCGCCGACGCCACCACTACACCCCCTACACCCCCTACAGCTACCAGCGCCCACAGCCCTACATCCAGCACTGCACCCGGGGCTACTACTGACCCCACACGTACTCTGACCTACTACTGCTGACCCTGCACCTACTCTGACCTACTACTACTGCTGACCCTGCACCTACTCTGACCTACTACTACTGCTGACCCCGCACCTACTCTGACCTACTACTGCTGACCCCGCACCTACTCTGACCTACTACTACTACTGACCCCGCACATACTCTGATTACTACTACTGACCCCGCACGTACTCTGACCTACTACTACTGACCCCGCACATACTCTGACCTACTACTGCTGACCCCGCACGTACTCTGACCTACTACTGCTGACCCTGCACGTACTCTGACCTACTACTACTGACCCCGCACGTACTCTGACCTACTACTGCTGACCCCGCACGTACTCTGACCTACTACTGCTGACCCTGCACGTACTCTGACCTACTACTGCTGACCCCGCACCTACTCTGACCTACTGCTGACCCCGCACGTACTCTGACCTACTACTACTGCTGACCCTGCACGTACTCTGACCTACTGCTGACCCCTCACCTACTCTGACCTACTACTACTACTACTGACCCCGCACGTACTCTGACCTACTACTGCTGACCCCGCACCTACTCTGACCTACTACTACTGCTGACCCCGCACCTACTCTGACCTACTACTACTACTACTGACCCCGCACGTACTCTGACCTACTACTACTACTGACCCCGCACATACTCTGACCTACTACTGCTGACCCCGCACGTACTCTGACCTACTACTGCTGACCCTGCACGTACTCTGACCTACTACTGCTGACCCTGCACGTACTCTGACCTACTACTGCTGACCCTGGCCTGCATGTACTCTGACCTACTACTACTGACCCTGCACATACTCTGACCTACTACTGCTGACCCCGCACGTACTCTGACCTACTACTACTACTACTGACCCCGCACATACTCTGATTTACTACTACTGACCCTGCACGTACTCTGACCTACTACTACTGACCCTGCACGTACTCTGACCTACTACTACTGCTGACCCCGCACGTACTCTGACCTACTACTACTGCTGACCCTGCACGTACTCTGACCTACTACTACTGCTGACCCTGCACGTACTCTGACCTCCTGCTGACCCCGCACGTACTCTGACCTACTACTACTGCTGACCCTGCACGCATACTCTGACCTACTGCTGACCCCCGCACGTACTCTGACCTACTACTACTGCTGACCCTGCACGTACTCTGACCTACTACTACTGCTGACCCTGCACGTACTCTGACCTACTACTACTGACCCCGCACGTACTCTGACCTACTACTACTGACCCCGCACGTACTCTGACCTACTACTACTGCTGACCCCGCACGTACTCTGACCTACTACTACTGCTGACCCTGCACGTACTCTGACCTACTACTGCTGACCCCGCACGTACTCTGACCTACTACTACTACTGACCCCGCACATACTCTGACCTACTACTGCTGACCCCGCACGTACTGACCTACTACTGCTGACCCCGCACGTACTCTGACCTACTACTACCGCTGACCCTGCACGTACTCTGACCTACTACTACCGCTGACCCCGCACGTACTCTGACCTACTACTACTGCTGACCCTGCACGTACTCTGACCTACTACTACTGACCCCGCACGTACTCTGACCTACTACTACTGCTGACCCCGCACGTACTCTGACCTACTACTACTGCTGACCCCGCACCTACTCTGACCTACTACTACTGCTGACCCTGCACCTACTCTGACCTACTACTACTGCTGACCCCGCACCTACTCTGACCTACTACTACTACTGACCCCGCACGTACTCTGACCTACTACTGCTGACACAGCACGTACACTGACAAACTACTGCTGACACCGCACGGACTCTGGCCTACTACTACTACTACTGACCCTGCACGTACTCTGACCTACTACCGCTGACCCTGCACGTACTCTGACCTACTACTACCGCTGACCCCGCACGTACTCTGACCTACTACTACTGCTGACCCTGCACGTACTCTGACCTACTACTACTGCTGACCCCGCACGTACTCTGACCTACTACTACTACTGACCCCGCACGTACTCTGACCTACTACTACTGCTGACCCCGCACGTACTCTGACCTACTACTGCTGACCCCGCACGTACTCTGACCTACTACTACTACTGACCCCGCACGTACTCTGACCTACTACTACTGCTGACCCCTCACGTACTCTGACCTACTACTACTGCTGACCCTGCACGTACTCTGACCTACTACTACTGACCCCGCACGTACTCTGACCTACTACTACTGCTGACCCCGCACGTACTCTGACCTACTACTGACCCTGCACGTACTCTGACCTACTACTACTGACCCCGCACGTACTCTGACCTACTACTACTGACCCCGCACGTACTCTGACCTACTACTACTGCTGACCCTGCACGTACTCTGACCTACTACTGCTGACCCCGCACGTACTCTGACCTACTACTGCTGACCCCGCACGTACTCTGACCTACTACTACTGCTGACCCCGCACGTACTCTGACCTACTACTACTACTGACCCCGCACGTACTCTGACCTACTACTACTACTGACCCCGCACGTACTCTGACCTACTACTACTGCTGACCCCGCACGTACTCTGACCTACTACTACTACTGCTGAGACTACACATATTCTGATCTGCTACTACTGAGAGTTCATGTACTTTGATCTACTTTTACTGAGAGTTCGTGTACTGTACACAGACTGAGGGAAGCATCAGGCCTGTGGACCAGTACAGATTGTATATACTTGTGTACTTCCCTCGGCTCTGACAGGCGGAGCAGGTTTGTGATGGACGCTGGAGCAGGTACAAACACCTCTGTCCTCTGTGCAGTCGTTTTAGTTACATGACGTTTTACCTTTTATATTTGGTGGATTATATTTGTTTCAGCCTTTTGTATTTTACCGTCTTTAACCTTTTATTAAACTTGTTGAGTGCGAATTCTCTACAGAAATGACATGTTGAGTTAGATAATCCACTGGAGTAGGGCTATGCAAGAAGCAGATCTGAATCGACACCTACATGGGTCATTTTTAACGGTCAGCGGTCAGCTTGGGTATTTTTAATGGAGAAGGAAGCAGAATGCAGATGGAAATGAGCTTTCCCGGCTCTACTCTGGTGCAGAACATCTCTGTCTTTGCACTTCATGTATCTGTACATCGTCCCTTTAAATAAAGACTAAACTAAGGAAAGTGGCTTTTGTTAAATCAGCTCTGTGTAGAGGGGAGCCAGTGCCTAAAGCGACATGTTGCACTGTTTCCTATGTTCTAATGTAGTTTCCCCATCACAAACAGACCCGAGTTGTGGCTCTCTACACCTTGAATTGCCAATCTACTGAACTAAAGGTAAAATGCAGCTGTTAACATGTGAACTACCACTACATGACATCACAAGGTGGAGTAGAACATTTTGAGTGGCGATGTAGACGGACAGAATGGGTGGACCCTTCCTCCAAAGACCACTGTGCAGCACCTCCTCCTCTAGGGTCGGCTCTTCTGAAGCCGAGTCCTGCTGTGGGCTCCTGGATCTGAACAGGCTCCAGAGGGAACGACTGCACCGTGTCACGTCACCAAATCAAATGCAATAAAACTCTTGAGTTTGAATAAACATCAACGCTTCTTCAAATATAAAGTGCTCAGAGTGTTTTATGTGTCGGGCATTAAAACGTGCGATAAACGCTGCGTTAATCGTCTCACTGAGGTGTTTAGGCTGATCATTAAACAGAAATAAATACACAGGCGGAAATATTTTCAGATGATCGGCTAATTTTATTTCCAATTCCCTCAAGAGATTCTGCTGCGTTTGTCCAGATTTGAATTCATTGATCTTGTAACAGTGTGAACTGCAGCAATGTGGCTAAAATATTGACTTTGTTTTAATTGGAGAATGAGCTTTATCTTACTCAAAATGCATTTTACCACTTAAATACATTTTGTTTAAAAATTAAGCTGTGGTGCATTGTGGGCACTTTGCAGCGCTCCTGGACCCACCCGGGGATCCTTGGTAAAAGAGCCAATTCAGGAGTGGAGTGCAGAGGGCGCAAGGGCTTTGAGGGAATCGGAGCAGCACTCGGAGCTCATCACTGGATCTGGCCCAAGTGGTTCAATACTCGAGGGTCCGAGGAAATGCCCAGTAACACTCAAACATGAAAGAAACAAAACAACTCCAGGGTGTTGTAGAATGTTGTTACCTCGTCAAACAAGAAAACAATCAGTTATGCCACATGTGTCAAACATGTGGCCCGGGGGCCAGATCCGGCCCTCCAAGACCTTTAATCTGGCCCTCGGCTGATTTTTCTATTAAAATACTTAAAATTTTCAGATTTTTCTGTTAATTTTCTGCACCGTTTAGCATAGCAGCGTCTCCGGCGTTTCTGTACGTTGCGACTCCCACCAGAGCAGCACAAATGAAGACTTTCCTCTTTCCAAACGCTCTTAAAGGACGATCGTTTTGACTGTCGACCGTGACCCTCATCAGCAAAATGTCAAAAAATGAGAAAAGCAGATGCTGAGTTCAGGATTTCCCAAGAAAAATAGTCTAATTCTTATTTGTTGACAGAGGTGAATGGGAAATCTGTGCTCAGTGTGTTTGGAACAAGTGGCGTTGCTCGAGGAATATAATCTTAAACACCACTACGAGACACGGAGAAAAATACAATAACTTGAAGAGAGAACTGAGTTTTCTGATCCGGCCCTTTTGGGATCAAAGTAGTTTGCATACGGCCCCCGGACCAAAATGAGTTTGACACCCCTGAGTTATGCAATACAGGATGTGTGGCTACAGGAGCTGGAGTTTAAGAAGTGCCCGTCCAGATCAGAGGCATTTAGGGTTTAAACCAACTGGATTTCAGTGTTTAACCTGGCAACGCAAACAGACTTATGAGGTTCATTCTGTTTTCTGAGAACAGTGACGGAAAACAAAATGTGACGGGTGTTTATTCAACCCCCAGTGTTGATATAAAAAAAAAAGACTTGACAGCCATATATATTCAAGCTTTATTTTGAGTCTAATACAAAGTGGAATCAACTGCAAAAGATCTGGTCTCAAACGTGACACCGTGTAGAACAGACTGACAATTGGCGTTTATGTTCTGTGTTAAATACGTATTTGCTGCTGTAGTGTTCAGGTGCTGAGCAGGCGGTGCACCTGTCGCAGCTGCCCCTGGCTCAGCACCACCCTGTGCACCTGCTCCTGTCCTCTGGAGCAGGGGACGTGCACCCGGCCCACCAGCACCGTGCCCTCCTGCCCCTCCTCTTTAGCCTGGAACAAACACGGCACCAGGTCAAACAAAATGTACGTCAATCGACTAATCATTTTATGGAGTTTATGAGGATTTCTATGGGACAAAAGCAGGAAGGAGAAGTCTGTGAGCTGGAAATTTGGTCTTTTTTGGTATCTATATGTAAAAAAGGCAGATTAAACTCAAGATTCATATATGCAATCTGCTTTTACATAAATATATTGTTTGTTTCCTTGTACTTTTCTCTGCATCAACAGTAGTTTTTGCATGAGCTCCCCCTGCAGGTGTAGTCTGGCGAGTGCAGTTTGGGTCAGATAATAGAGATAAATGATACGATGGGCAGAATGTGTCTTTAATCCACCAATAATGTCTTTAGTCGAGCACAGCCCCACAGTTCAAATGCAGTTTGTGGCGTATTAGTGGTGAGTTCTATAGAATCCCTCTATGTATGTCAGTAACATGGAAAATATAATCCAAAATGTACAATTTATGCACAAGGAAGGAATTTTGGTGTTATAGTTTATTTCTATTAGTCTAATTAAAACCTATTATACCCGCTGTGCTTGTCCAATCAGGAAGTAACATGTATAAACTTAAAAACAATAATAAATAGGCAAGTTTTTAGTAATCTCTTATATTTGATGCCGTCCAGCCCGTCATGCACGTTAAAGGTGACAGACAGACTGGTGGAGTTACCTTGACGAATGAGGAGCGTGGGAATGTTGCAAAGTCCGAGTTTGCCTTGGCTCCGGGTCTCTGTGAGACGACGTGCTCGGACACTTCTCCCTGAAACAGAAACACACGAGCTGTTAAACATGTGCAGTCACACACACTCTGCCTGTGGTGTGTGTGCTGTAGAGGTGGGAGAGGTGAGCAGAGGATCCAAACACAGATTGTGAATGTGTATTTAAAAAAATAAGTGCACTGAAATAGCTGAAAGTTACAAACTTCCAAAAAAGGGTATGAAAAGGTGTAAGACTGAAATTTCTTCAGTTAACTTAAGATCGAAACACAAATCTATCAGAAAATGTCTTAAAAATAGTGAAATGATCTGTCCATGGAGCAACATTTTGCTTGACAAGAACGACGTAATCTCAGAACTAGTAAATCGACATAAATCTGAAAACAAGATAAATAACCTGATGTATTTAAAACCTTGGGCAGATCAGAGAAATTTGCATGTGTCACTTTACAGTCATTTCATAAAGAGCTGTTTGTTTAGTACATTTCTGTTGGATTGTTAAAAATGAGCCTGTTGTATGAGAGCAGGTGAGTGTCCCATGTGTGGACAGAGGGCGCAGGGGCGAGGGCGCAGGGGCGAGGGCGCAGGGGCGAGGGCGCAGGGGCGAGGGCGCAGGGGCCAGGGGCGCGGGCGCAGGGGCGAGGGCGCAGGGGCGTGGGCGCAGGGGCGAGGGCGCAGGGGCCAGGGGCGCGGGCGCAGGGGCGAGGGCGCAGGGGCGTGGGCGCAGGGGCGAGGGCGCAGGGGTGCAGGGGCGTGGGCGCAGGGGCGGTACCTTGAGTTTGTCCAGAGCATCGCTGAGGTTCTGCAGTCGAGCCGTCTGCTCCAGGAGCTGAGCACTGGCGCTCACTGTGAGGACACACAAGGACACGGGTTAGAGACATGAGACGGGGAACACAAGGCACTGGACACAACACAGGGAACATGGACAGAAGACTGGAGGCAGTGGACATGAGGCACTGATACTCAAAGGAAATAAAACAATGTAAACCACAGAGAGACAGTGAGGACCTGACAGGGACATGACAGTGGTCCATACCAGAGGTCTTGCCGGTCACGTCCACGACCCTCATCTCCGCACTGAGCTTGAGCAGAGTGGACAGCAGCTGGTCCGTGCGGCGGTAGATGCCTGTGCTGAGGCCCCCTAGTGGTGTGGAGGGCTCTCTGGACATCACTGGGAGCTTCGGGGGCACCAGAGGGGGCAGAGACGCCAGCTGTGCCCGCATCCTCTCCGCCTGGTCAGCACAACACAAACAAGATCAACTAATGCAAAGCTAAAGGTACCTGCACCTGATTTTCCCCATGTATTTGAGCAAATGCATCTTTGCCCAGTAAAAATATACTGTATAAGCAGCTCTTAAAGGGGAATTCTGGCACATTTGAGGCTAAAGTCCATTTCTAGAGGTGGTGGAATTCTGTCAGAAGCCAAAAAACGGCACAGATCAGTGTTTCCTCGGTGGAGATCTCACTGTGGCAGTGAGTCTGTCAAGGCAACAAACTAGTGTAGTGATGGGGGCAAGTTCTGAACTTCCACGAAAAACACCAATTTGCTTCAGACTGAAGAAGCTTAACTCCACTTTAACCCATCTGACAACAGCCACGAGTCTAACAAACCAAACGCTCTGCCTGGTTCACTCATTAGTGTCTGGAAACGTTAGAAAACAACTTTATAAGCAGCTTTAGCCTTCCCTCTGTTGATTTCCCACTGCACAGGCCAAAGCCCAAAAGACTCGATAACCGATGTAATTTCTAATCCTATTTATTTACCAGTGAATTATATTTTTTGAAAAATGCTAAATAAACCAAACCATTTTCTTTCAGCAACTTTCAGTTTCTCTTCTTCACAGTCAGTAGACAATCCTCACTTGTCGTTTATGCTCGCCGCCGCTGGAGTCGACGATCGAGTCTTTTGGGCTTTGTCCTGTGCAGTGGGAAATCAGCAGAGGGAAGTGTGAGGTGCTTATAAAGTTGTTTTCTAATGTTTCCAGACACTAATGAGTGAACCAGGCAGAGCGTTTGGTTTGTTAGACTCGTGGCTGTTGTCAGATGGGTTAAAGTGGAGTTAAGCTTCTTCAGTCTGAAGCAAATTGGTGTTTTACCTGGAAGTTCAGAACTTGCCCCCATCACTGCACTAGTTTGTTGCCTTGACAGACTCACTGCCACAGTGAGACCTCTGCCAAGGAAACACTGATCTGTGCCGTTTTTTGGCTTCTGACAGAATTCCACCTCCTCTAGAAATGGACTTTAGCTTCAAACGTGCCAGAGTTCCCCATTAAGATCTGCTGTGTACGGTTAGAAAGGACTATACTGTCTGATAATCAGGAGGTGGATCTGTAGCATGCTAGTTCTTGTTAACTTTGCTGTAAATTCACTGAAAGTTTTGAAATTACATTCTTACAACCGCTTCAGAAAGTGGTGCCATTATACACCCCAAAGATGTGACTGTTGAACTTGAAGCCTGCATTAATATGAGAAATGTGGGGGCCATTCCCAAACAAACGAGGAGAAGGTGGAGCGCGAGCCTGGAGCGTTCAGGTGCATCTCCCTGTGAGTTCTACAGCCCCCTGCGGCGTCTGAAATCACACGGCAGAACACGAACACGGCTGGCGTCGCACCTTGAGTCTGTTGTTCTCGTTCTTGAGGTGCTTGATGCCGAGTCTCTGGACCTCCACCTGCTGCCGGAGGAGAGGAGAGTCCACCACCTGCACGGGCCCGGCCAGGGCTGGAGACACGCCTGGGACAGGAGCACACGGTCAGGTCTACACTCAAACACAACAACAAACGCCACACCAGAGCCTCTTTTCCACCAGCTCAGTTCGGGGCGGGTCCGTCTGGTGCGACTCGCTCCAGCCCAGGTGTGTTTCAGGGGCCGAGCTCTGCTACATGGGCCCCTGACGTCCCCCAAACATTACAAACCTTTTTTTAATACATACAAACTAAATCATGTCTGAATCATACTTTTAATCATGAGGCCGAGAGCTCAGTGATTCACAAGAATATGTTCAGGAATTCTGAGTTTGTTTCCTACAGGTTAAGGTTTAAGTTCCTACAGGTTAAGTTTAAGTTCCTACAGGTTTAAGGTTTAAGTTCCTACAGGTTAAGTTTAAGTTCCTACAGGTTTAAGGTTTAAGTTCCTACAGGTTAAGTTTAAGTTCCTACAGGTTTAAGGTTTAAGTTCCTACAGGTTAAGTTTAAGTTCCTACAGGTTTAAGGTTTAAGTTCCTACAGGTTTAAGGTTTAAGTTCCTACAGGTTAAGTTTAAGTTCCTACAGGTTTAAGGTTTAAGTTCCTACAGGTTAAGTTTAAGTTCCTACAGGTTTAAGGTTTAAGTTCCTACAGGTTTAAGGTTTAAGTTCCTACAGGTTAAGTTTAAGTTCCTACAGGTTTAAGGTTTAAGTTCCTACAGGTTAAGGTTTAAGTTCCTACAGGTTAAGGTTTAAGTTCCTACAGGTTTCTTCCAAGTTAAATTCAAGGCTTTTTAAGACCTTTTTAAGACTGTTTTTATAAAAACTTAATACCTCTTTCACTGGCAAAGAAAAACTAAGTCCTGCTGATTGAAAAATGACTGACTGATGACGTCAGCATGAAATGTGTCGCTTGGTAATGTAAAACCAACGTTAAAAAAACCAACAGCTTTAATCAAACTTTGCGTTCCTTGTGGTTCTGTAGTTGGGATCTTCAGCGACGGGTTTGGAGGATTTTGACTCGGGGCTGCGTCGTGTTCTCAATTATTGGTTCCGCCGCTCTTTATTTAGGAGACGTTATTTAACCAAATAATGGTGTTTGACAAATTAAACTTTAGAGGAGAAATGCGACTCGGAAAAGTTACGTACTGCACAAATTTTAAGATCCAGATATAAAAATTCAAGACCTTTTCAAGTCTTTTTAAGGTATTATTTCCAAATTCATAAATCCAATGCTTTTAAGACACTGTAGGAACCCTGATGATATGTTCGGTCTTTGTACATGAGTGGTGTGCATCCATAAACAGGGCACAATTGATATATTTGTGCTAATTTTGTTTTGTCACCAGATTTTCAAAATAAAAAACTCTGACACCTTCAGTTTGTGGTGGTTGGTAATAATGAAATTGCGTAATTAAGGAGCATTGTAAGTCAGTATAGTCACATTTTCTTTAAGTTTTGGTCATTTTTAAGCAGATTTTCTGTGTTTTACCTAAACAAATGATGATTTATGCCTCTCTTTAGTGTTGGCAGGGGTCAAACTGGTCAAAAATAGGAAAATTCATATATAAAACTGGGGCAACTCACTGGTTTTGGATAAATCCACTGGGTTAGGGTTAGACTGTCTGTCCCGGGTCAATAGGGAAGTCTGGTCACCTTATGCCAGCTCAACATATGAGTCACATCACTGGAAATGCAGCGGTTTATTACAAGATTAAAAGAGATTATAATTTTATGTTTATATCATCTCTTTGTCGTCTTGTTTTCGCCTGACTCCGAGTTCTCTTGTCCAATCTGTCCAACCGTACTGACCCATTCCGAAGTGAAAAAGAGGAAACGAGACTTATGAGACCCTCCTGCACTGACCGGCAGCGGCGCCCTGGACGATGGAGGCGATGCCCGCTGTGGGGCCCCCGCGCAGGCCCTCGATGGTCATCTTGGACTGGTTATTCAGCCTTTGCTTCAGCTCCATCTTCTCCGCCTCCAGCTGGTCGATGTCAGCCTGCAGAGCGTCCATGGTCTCCTCGAACTCCCTGAGAACAGGACGGGATTCTTGGAATAACGTGAAGATATGGAAAGATGTGTAAAGAAGCTCAGGAGTGATATGGAGACTATGTGAATGGGGCTTTGGTTAATTCTGTGTAATGTTACGCTGTTTTTGTTTGTCCTATATTATTGTTTTTGTATTGCCGTAGAGGTGCTGACTTCTCTTTCTTCTTGAGCAGAGCAATGTTCTCGTCCAGTTTGGTCTGGATCTTCTCCACTCTCTCGTCTGCGTCTTTGGTGGACGTGTCCAGCTTCTTCTCCAGGAGGCTCAGGCGGACATTAGCCTCGCTCAGCTCCTCGCCCTGGACACAAAAGAACATCAGAGCATCAGTGAAGGCGTCTCACCTCGGTGTCAGTGCGGTGTGTTCATATCATCAACATATCAAGTTTTGTCACTGTTTCCTTCTCAGTGTCGTCTATTTGCTGCCTAAACCTAAACAGTAATCATAATGCTAAAAGCAGAACATTTGGTACATATGGTGCTCATACTTCTTTTCATTGTTTAGAAAAGCTTACATGGAAGATAAGGCTAAAGACAAACTCAATGTCCAAATATACAAATATAGTTTCTGTTTTCCTGGTGCTAAAACTATTACGGATTCACTTAAATAAATTAGTCTTTAGTCTAAAACAAAAAAAATATTATTTGAGTAAATCTAAACTAAAAATCATTTTAGTCCAAAGACCAAATTCTAATTTGTCAAAATGGCGCAGATGATGCCCTGGTTCAGGCTGCCAGAGGCCGGTGCTCTTCACACATTCTTTCAGCACCGCCCTCTGGTGGACACCTGGGATTCCTACAACCATAGTTAATTGTATAATGTTCGCTGTTCCTTGCCCAGAGTTGATTCTGTTTTTGAACACGAGCTGGTTTAAAGGGGTGGACTTGCCTTGATCTTGAGGGATTTCTTGAGCTCCTTGATGACCGTCTCTCTGTCCTCCAGTTTTACACCCAGCCCCTCTGCATCGGTCATCTCAGCTCGGACTGTGGCTGCACGGACCTCCACCGGAGGAGTCTGATACACAGGCACAGGGGAACACATGAAGAAAAGATTTACTTTTGGAACTATTCTAATATACGCCACACTTAAGCACACAGCTGAACACAAAGATGTCTGTATTTCAAACGAACATGCTAAAGGAGAGCTGACCTGGGCAGTGGGCCGGTCGGTGTCGTACTCGCCCTCCTGCATGGCGGTGGCCATCTTGTTCATGGTGGTGATGACGGAGGTGCAGGACTGCTGCAGACACTCACTGGGCTTCAGACCCTGAGAGCCATAGATCTGCACACAGACGTACACCATGAGGACAGGCACATATCAGTGACTCTGCTCCTGTGTGAAGCACGCTCCCACCTGCTCCACAGCCTTGATGAGGAAATCCTCCAGTTTCCCAGCGCTCAGACCCTCGTTCTCTGACAGAGGAGCCATGACCTGAGCTCCAGCTGCAGCCACCTCCTGCAGCACGGCCAGCACCCGGCTCAGGTGACGCCTGCACTCCGTCAGGGTGTCCGACACCTGCCACACAGTCAGGACTCAGGCACTGATGGAGTCTTTATTTTGAAGCCATTCATAAATAAGAGGCGTAAAATGTGCATTTTCAAATGGTTCGGTGCAGCAGTAAAAAGGTCCTTTAAACCAGAAGCATGTAGTGACTGCAGTGACAGAAGTGATAAAAGTGTAAGGGTGAGTGCCTCTCACATGTCAGTGCAGTGCAGTGATATGACGTACCTGTGGTCCAAAGCTGAGGGCCGCTGGGACCCCCGGGACGTCAGCCCCGGGCATACGTCTGCGGATCTTCTTACAGAACTGCCTGATGTCAGAGCAGGATGTGTCAAGGTCTTTGAGCAGCACAGCCAGACCTGAGCTCTCCTGCCCCCCAGAGAGGAAGGCCCTGAGACGGGACACTTCCACCGCCATGCAGTCCAGAGCATTGCCTGTGAACTGCACACACGCACACACGCACACATACACACACATACACACACACACACACACACAAACACACACACACACACATACACACACACGCACACATACACATACACATACAGAGGGTGAGAGGAGGGAGGATTAGGGCTGGAGAAGCAGCTCACACTGAAGTACCTTTATGTGATCGGAGAGCTGCACTGTGCAGTCCTCACTCAGCTCAGACAGGTGCACGCTGTACAGTTGCTGAAAGACAAGAAGAAAACAGTTATAGAAGAAATTCAAACTACCATCATCTGCTTCCTTTTTTGTTTTATTCTTATCTTGGTCAAAAGTTCAGCTAAAATCCACACACATCCTGTGTGCTAATAGTATTAGATAAATGAAATCTTAAAGTTACAAAAGAGAAAAGTAAAAATACAAAGATTCCATCAGCCACACCACAGGATCAGTTTTTTCATCAGTTTAGGCTGTGATTTGCTTCAGGGAGGTGTGACCCGACTATAGATCCTCATGTGGAATTTTGAATCTGCTGCTCTCCTCGTGTGTGTGTGTGTGTGTGTGTGTGCTCCTCGTGTGTGTGTGTGTGTGTGTGTGTGTGCTCCTCATGTGTGTGCTCCTCATGTGTGTGTGTGTGTGTGTGCTCCTCATGTGTGTGTGTGTGTGTGTGCTCCTCATGTGTGTGCTCCTCGTGTGTGTGTGTGTGTGTGTGTGTGTGTGTGTGTGTGTGTGCTCCTCATGTGTGTGTGTGTGTGTGTGTGTCCTCATGTGTATGTGTGTGTGTGTGTGTGTGTGTGCTCCTCATGTGTATGTGTATGGTCTGTCTATGGTCTGTATGTGTACTCAGCTCTTGTAAAGTCCTACATAAATGATCCCTGTGAATCCTTTTCTTTAAAGGTAAAAAGGTGAGAGGAGCTCCTCATGTGTCTGTTTACATCCACACAGTGAACAGATCAGGGTGAAGCTGCAGATTAGAGATTCTACTTGCGATGTACTTCCTGTTCATGATCTCCTGCCTTCTGTGCATTAAAAATCCTGTATCTGAAGTATTGCACCATATTTCAGAAATAATAATGACACAATTTTGACTTATACTGAAGTACAAGTGCAGAGCTGTGATCTTTTGAACAGTGTCGTTTCAAAATGGTTTAAGCCTGTAAAATCCTGTAGTGTGTGGCGGGCTTCAGGATGCAGATGGCTGCACGGGTCTGTGGTACCTGGTAGTACTTGATGGCCTTGGTGAGAGGCTCCACCTGCACGGTCTCGTCCAGCTGGTCTCGGTGCAGCAGGTCGATGAAGTAGTCCAGAGAGCGCTCGTGGAAGCTCATCTCTGAGTAGAGCGTTCCCATGCGTTTAAACACCTCCACGGAGCAGGAGCCCAGGGCCCTGCACAGTCACAGCCTCATGTTCAGTCCTCATGACACACACACACAGGCCTGTGCACTGATGTGTTTGCCATTTATTCCAATATGTATCGCCTGAACTAGGCCTGAGGTTGACTAAAGAAATTCTTGGTAGACTAAAGACATGTCCTGCCACTCCATTAGTCCACTACAAAGGGGCGTGACAAAAGCTCTCAAAACTGTTGTTGTAAATGATTTGATAAAGTAGAATTCACATGTTCATATTGGCCAACTACAAAGAGAAGGTTCACAATAGGACTGTAGTGCTTTAGTCGTTTGGTCGATTAATCGGTCAATGGAGTTTTAGTCAAACTAAATTTGTAGTAATTGATGAATCATTTGATTAAGGGTTTCTATAGGACAGTGGCAGAAAGGAGAAGTTAGAGTGAGCTGAAGATTTGCATTTTTTGGTATTTGTATTGTAAGTCAGATTAAACTCACAAGATTCACAAACTGAATTTGCCTTTATGTGAATATATTGTTTCCTAGTAGTTGTTGCATGAGCTCCCCCTGCAGGTGTAGTCGTGAGAGTGCAGTCTGGGTCACAGCGACGCAGAGAAGTTTTGAGAGCTTTAGCCACGCCCCTTTTTAAATCCCTCAGCAGAAAATGTCTTCAGTCGACTGCTCTGCACATGTGTAATTACTTACTGTTCGTAGCGGTGCAGTGTGGCCTGCAGCAGACTCAGAGAGTACACCAGACCAGAGGCAAAGCTGCGCTGCTCTCCTGGAGGGCCCCTCAGCGTGGGGCCCTGTACCAGGGGCCCGTTCAGATCAAACTTCTCCTGAGCCTGTTTACTGATCAGCTCCGCCTGCACAGGACACACACACAAGTACAAGTCATGAGAAAACAGCACTAATGATTTGAGGAGCCACATTAGGAACATTAGGGCCCTGCTCACGACATCTCCCTCTGGAACATGATGAGCTCCTTCTCCTCTCACTGTCAGAGGATCAGTGGATTTTTTAATGGTTTTATTTTAAATATTTACTGCATTTTTGCATCATGAACTGTAATTTATTCTGTTGTGTTTTATGCACGTCTGTTTGGGTTGTTATGTACAAATTGTGTTTGCAAATCCTTTTGGCTTTTCTGGTGTTTGTGTATGGCTGTACATGGAAGAGAATAACTTGAATCTTCACGTTCTCCTTCACATTTGTCTATGGCAGAACTGGGCACAGTCCAGTTCCCAGGTCACTCTTGTTGACTCTGCCCGGCCCGTGTGAGCTGTTTGGAATTACAAAATAAACTGATTTTATAACTGTACCTCATGCATGGACTAAAGCTGCACTGCTTTTATTTTAGAGGTGTTTTTTAAATTACTTTTTTATGCAGAATTGAGTTAAGCATTTTGTCCCTCCACAATATTTCCTGTTTCTCATGTGGCCCCATGGAAAAAATAATTGCCCTCCCCTGGTTTATCGCATTATTTTACCCTTTTTGTATAATTTTCCATGTCAAAACCTGCACAGGTGTAAACGAATCAGATCGCACACGTCCGCAGTTCACGTGCCAAATAATCCCCCCACAGTCCCATCTCCACGTGTCCGTACCTTACAGATGAGGCGCGGGATGAGCAGCAGCACCAGGATGCAGTCGTGGTCTCCTCCGTGACGCACAAACGAGTCGGGCATGAAGGAGGTGAGGAGCGCCACCTGCCTGTTCAGCTGAGACACCTCCATCTTCCTCAGCTCCATCTCTATGGCCTGCACACAGCACGCACACGTGTTAGACCAAATACTGCGCAAACCAGTGCATAAAAGTAACAAGTACATTTTCACGCATTTGTACTTCACTTAAGTACATTTTACTATGTCAAATGTACCACACTCTCCTCCATTGCAGCTCCAAGACTCTGAAATTCACTCCCCAACCACCTGAGAGCCCCGCAGTCTGTTTCTGCTTTTAAACGGAATCTTAAAACATCTTTTTACCGAAGCTTTTTGTTTTTATTGGTTTTACGTTGTGCGCTGTAATAGTTTTAGCTTCATGCACTTTTATGCTGATGCACTTTCATTCACTGCTTTTTTTTAACCTGTAGCACTTTGAGATTATTTTATGTAAAGTGCAATATAAATAAAATGTATTCTTATTCTTATTTATTTCATTTTTTTTCCCGGCACAGTGATTTCTTGCCTAAAGGTTTTGAGTTCAAGTCCCGGCTTTGAGCAAATAAGATTTCAACATTTGACCATGTAATAGTTTTGTAATATAACCCTAGGCCCTTTACCTTTGCATAGGCCTCGCTCTAATATAACCCTTGCCCTTTACCTTTGCATAGGCCTTGCTCTAATATAACCCTTGCCCTTTACCTTTGCATAGGCCTCGCTCTAATATAACCCTAGGCCCTTTACCTTTGCATAGGCCTCGCTCTAATATAACCCTAGGCCCTTTACCTTTGCATAGGCCTCACTCTAATATAACCCTTGCCCCTTTACTTTGCATAGGCCCCGCTAATATATACCTAGGCCCTTTACCTTTGCATAGGCCTCGCTCTAATATAACCCTTGCCCCTTACCTTTGCATAGGCCTCGCTCTAATATAACCCTAGGCCCTTTACCTTTGCATAGGCCTCGCTCTAATATAACCCTAGGCCCTTTACCTTTGCATAGGCCTCGCTCTAATATAACCCTAGGCCCTTTACCTTTGCATAGGCCTCGCTCTAATATAACCCTAGGCCCTTTACCTTTGCATAGGCCTCACTCTAATATAACCCTAGGCCCTTTACCTTTGCATAGGCCTCGCTCTAATATAACCCTAGGCCCTTTACCTTTGCATAGGCCTCGCTCTAATATAACCCTTGCCCCTTACCTTTGCATAGGCCTCGTTCTAATATAACCCTTGCCCCTTACCTTTGCATAGGCCTCGCTCTAATATAACCCTAGGCCCCTTACCTTTGCATAGGCCTCGCTCTAATATAACCCTAGACCCTTTACCTTTGCATAGGCCTCGCTCTAATATAACCCTAGGCCCTTTACCTTTGCATAGGCCTCGCTCTAATATAACCCTAGGCCCTTTACCTTTGCATAGGCCTCGCTCTAATATAACCCTAGGCCCTTTACCTTTGCATAGGCCTCGCTCTAATATAACCCTAGACCCTTTACCTTTGCATAGGCCTCGCTCTAATATAACCCTAGGCCCTTTACCTTTGCATAGGCCTCGCTCTAATATAACCCTAGGCCCTTTACCTTTGCATAGGCCTCGCTCTAATATAACCCTAGGCCCTTTACCTTTGCATAGGCCTCGCTCTAATATAACCCTAGGCCCTTTACCTTTGCATAGGCCTTGGTCTCTGCAAACTTGATCTTGAAATCGAAGAGCTCTGCGGGCGGCTGCTGCACCTGCTCTGTGGTGGCGCTCTGCTGACTGAGCAGCTCTCGGTTCACCTCCTGAAGAAGAAATGATCAAAAGGTTTAGTGTTTATTCTAAAAGGCATTCATACCTTTATAGTTAGTAATATACTGTGTTCATCAGGATGGGAAAAAATAAACTTTCAGATAACTTAGATTAGAACCCTGCATTAGGTTTGAGCATCCAAAAGGCGGTTAGGAAGAAATTTGGAAGAAAAAAGGAGATGTTTTAGAGGTTGCACAAGCTTCTTGACAATTCCTGGAAATTTTGCATTTTCAAGTAACTTTTTATGGACTGTATGAACTTTCTAAGTATTTTTTATGCAAGTTTCAGTTTGTGTCTGCAAAATAAAATGTCAAATTATTAGAATACGTCTTATTTATTTGGTTCACTGTGTTATAGTACAGGGCAATTTCAGGGCAACCTCTAAATATTAATTAATTTGCATGAAATTTGGACCCAAATATTTGGCCAGATATGGAGCCAAATGCAGGGTTCTACTCTACAGGATCCAAAAATAATAATTTGGCGCCCCCTAGTGTTCGTGTGATGCTATAACACTCTTGTAGGGATGGTTGAATATGGATTTTGTTTTGCTGCGGTGGATGATGACTGATATTTGCCAAGATAAATATTACAATTTTGAAATCCATATCGACGCATTTTTAGTAAGGTTCACAAATTCACACTTCTCTTTTGTAAAAACAACATTTATCTGATTTAACATGTTTTTGTAAATATACAACCATAGTTTTTCTTCCATTCTAATGTTTACTCAGTGCAGGGGTCTCCAACCTTTTTCCTTCAGTGAGTTACCTTCACAAAACAAAAATTTTAGAGAGCTACAAATGTTAGCGGTCGCAAGAAATTGAGTGTATATAACAGCCATAGCTGGGGAACAGGTTAGAGCTCTATAAAAATACACAATTATCCATGTATTAGTGCACAAAGTTAGGCATCAAAATGATACAACGGTAATTAAGTCAATCTTACTTGTTCAGCACAGTGCGTATAATTCAGAAATCATTTGGGGAGCGAAGGGGGTGGAGAGTTATCGGTTGGAGGCCTCTGCTTTTGTGTGTTCAAAAAGCCAAATCCATAAAGAAAATATCTGCACAATTTTCAGTTGATACTTTACAGTGACGTCATGCTGGGGGTGTTCTGCCTGTGTGCATATGGTAGAATGTTTAGCGGTTATCAGGATGACACAATTCACACGTGAGCAACGACAAGCAAAAAAGGTTTTTCAATTGTCTGACAAATCAAGAAAATAAAAGGTTCATGGTCCTGTTTAGGAGTTTGATTTTGAAGAGAAAGATGAGAGTGACTAACTGAACTAACTGAACCAAGACTGTGTTAAAATAAAGCTCAAACTGAAGCTCAAATCTAAGTCTAACTTGAGTAACAGGACTTTAGACAGCGCAGAATTAGCATCACACCCCAGGGAATGTTGATGACATCAGCTGCAAAGGACCAATACTGGACTGACACCAATAAGGAGCCAACACGTCACCAAACCCAGTTCTGTATAGTGCATTTTGAGAATCTTCTGCTTGGATAATTCTCTCAAAAACATTTAGTTGCTCATTATGTGAAACGATGACATGTTTTAACACTAGAGCACAAACGCAGCCTGTTGATACCTCATCACATGGGTCAGATGAAGCCGTGGACCCTGTGAGCGCTCGGTTACCTGCAGCTGCGCCGTCAGCTCCCTGTACTTGGTGATGGTGTGCTGGTAGTCGGCCACGGTCTCCTGGGCGGCCTCCACCTTCTTCTCGGCCTCCCGCACCTTGGCCGCGCTCAGGTCCAGCTGCTCCCTCAGCTCCATCTCCGTCTCACGGGCGTTCTCCTGCAGCTCGTCGTTCATCTCGTTGATGGCTTCCTGCGCAGACGGGGGACACGACATTCATCAGTGGTTCATTTAAATGGTAACGGTTCATTGAGTAGGTCCCGTATCACACAAAATGGACTCTTGTGAGTTTTAAGTCACGTTAGAATAATCAACACGGAGACTGTGAGGATAAATAACTAGGCTTAGCTATTTTGTATAACCACTTCTATATTTCATTATTGTACCGAGGTCATGTGAAGATAAGGGCTCTGATCACAGCTGTGACACTCAGATATATGCTAAGACAAATGCAGGATATTCCAATCTGTCTAATAGCAAACTAACTAAATAGGACAAGAACTACTGATAGGGATGATGTCATGACTTGTTGGACAGAAAACACCCAGATGGAGTCTGATTGGACTGTGTGACGGGCCAACAGGCCTGGCTGATCTGTGCACCAGTGAAAAGGCGCTAAGTCTAAACCCTGCTGTCCTCCCACTACTGTCACTGTATAGGCATAAATATTCAGTCTCTGCATGGGAATGTCAGCACAGACTCTTTGTACAAGTTTGGCTTTCTAATATTTGAATAAGTAAATTATATGGACTTTATTTCTGTTTCAAGTGTATATTTTATCGAAGCAGAAACTACATGTGAGGAAAAGGCTGTTTTCCTCAACAAGACTAAGAAACATGTGACTGAAGCAGTGAATAGTCTTACACAGGTGAACATAGGTTCACTATTCAATTCAACCGTGAAGCAGCATCCAAAACTGTCCCCATGCTGTGAAAACCTCTTCTCCCCCGAATAAATTGGAAGCACTTCATATGGTCCACAGTAGGGATGGGGGTTTGATTACATTTTCTTAATCGATCGCCGGGAGAATTACGATCGATTATCGATTAATCATGAACGTTTTTATATTAAAATGATCATCATTATTATTACTATTCCTGATCTGATAGATATATAGATATACTTTATTCATCCCCATGAGGGGAAATTCAAGTTGTCCAGTAGCACAGACGTTAAACATTAAACAAGACCCACAAATCAAAGAACCATTTAAAATGTAAAAAACCTACATACATAAATACATTAACAATAAAATAAATAAGTTAATAGTTAAAAGCTGCTAACAATAGTAATAAGGTGCCCATTAGCCAGAGCTGTTAAACAGTCTTATAGCAGCAGGAATAAACGATTTCCTCAACCTCTCAGTTCTGCATCGCAGGGAGAGGAGCCTGAGAGGAGTCTGTCACTGCTTCTCTGAGCAGCAACAGTCTGGTGGAGAGGATTCCTGCTGTTGTTGAGGATGGACTGGATCCTGCTCCTCATCCTCCTCTCCACTGAGTCCACTCTCACCCCCATGACAGAAACACACTTCTGCATAAATAAACTCAACTCTACAACATATAAACCATCACCACTGCAGAGCCACATCAGTGTGAGATCAGAATGTGTTTAATGCAGCTTTGGAACATTTGTTAATGTTTTACAGAAACTAAACTTAAAACCGTGGCTCGTTTCCATAAACTGTAAATGCAGGAAAAAAGAAGCTCTTTCCTTGTGCTGATGCTTCAGCTTCTGTCGGACTAAAGGACACGACTCCTGTGGCAGATTTGTTTGTGCCTGTGTCGTTCTTGGGGAAAATGAGAAAGACGCACTGGAGGAAGGGACTACAGAAAGACTAGAGGAAGTGTTGGAGAATGGAAAATGTATGCGGTGTATAAAAAAAATCTTAATATCTATTTTCAAAAAAAAAAAAAATCAATTTGACTTGCCAACTCGATTTTTATTTGAAATACATTTTTGCCCAGGTCTACTTTTACATTTGTTATTAAAGTGTAGCAGCTCTTTGACATTGTAGGTTTGGTGTTTTGAGCTTTTACAGAAGAAAATGTCCTTACTCCACACTGACAGTCATGTAATGTTGCCGCTCTGCATAATCTTGTAATTGTAATTCACTGTGGTTTTTGGTGTGTGTTTTACTCACCAGGTCAGTGACAGTCTCCCTCAGCTCTCGCACTTTCTCCTCCAGGTCCAGGTTCCTCTCGGTCAGGGTCTCCACCATCTCCTCTGCGCCCAGCGCTGCGTCCACCTGCACACAGGCCTGTGTTTAAACCTGACCTCCACATACACCAGCAGGGCCTGGTGTGCTGTGGTACCTGTTCTTTCAGCTCGTCGATGGTGGCCTCGGCCTGCTTCAGCTCCTCGCTCAGTTTGTCCTTCTGAGCTCTGAACGTCTCCAGCTCACTGTTCTTCTTCTCCATCTGCTTCTGCAACTTCACGTGCTCCTGCTTCTCTGAGGCAGACAGGTCTCGCATCCTGAACACACACACACACGCACATTCTGACATCAATGCAGAAGAAGTAGCTCTAAAAATGGCATCCATACTTTAGAGAAAATCCTCCAAACAAGAAATGACATCTTCTACGCTTAAAGGGACAGTTTGGAGTTCTGGACATAGGGCCTCATTTCCTCGTGAGCCAGAGTGTTGAAGATGTGAGGACACGCTTTTTTATGGCTACTGACATAATACAAGGACTGGATGGAATATTTTTTAAAAAGGGTTGAGTGATATTACCGTAATGTGGTATGTCAGTTTCTTTACCGTCATTAAAAAATCTGCATAAGGATCTAAATCCACAGGTGGGACTTTCTCCCCTCCACTCTCTCTCCTCTTCACACGTGGTTCCGCTCGGAGATTTTCATCCACATGCAGCGAGGAAGAAGAAAAAAACCTGACTGACGCTTCGTGTGCGATGTTGAGCCCAAAGGTTTGTGATGGAGACGTTTTATTGAACGCCGAGTTGAGAGGGGACGAGGCTGAAGAGGAGAAAGTTCCCACATGAGGGCAAAGTCAGACTTTCACGGAGGAGATGGTAAAGCCCAATGTATGGCTCTGCATCAAAACGACACAGACCATAAGGGCTGTGATTGGTCCTCTCCACCGCTCTTCATGTCCGGTACTCTGCTCATTTATAGACTTGGAGTAATAATGTGTTTAATGCAGCTTTGGCACATTTGTTTACGTTTTACAGAAACAAAACTTAAAACCACTGATAAAAACAACTCGTGCGCTGATGCTTATCTGTCTGAAAATCAAGTCGCACTTTAAGGTCAAATAACCAACTTCTTTTGGAAGTCCCCCGAGCCAGGCTCAAACATTGGAGTGATCGAGCTTTCTCTGTAGTTGGTCCCAGACTGTGAAACAATCTGCCCTTTGAGCTACGGAACATCCCTGATTTTAACCTTTAAAATCTTAGCAGCTACAAAATTCTCCACAGTTATACCGTGAACCTCGGTAAAATGCTGAGATGGCTTAACAGTATCAACATTTGGATACCGCCCAAACCTCCTCCACACGTCTCCAACACCCAAAATTCCGAACTGCCCCTTTAAATGCACTTTTATGCACTTTTATCAACACTACATTTTTTAAACCAGGATTACTTGATTCATTTATGCTCAGGGGAAATTACCAAGACATGCACTGCCAACCAGAAGAGAAACTATGGTTTACACACAATACAGAACTGAAATGATTCTGCATATTAAGCATATTTTAAAAAGCATATGTACAAAGTGAGAAGCAGTGCACAAAATTTGCTAAATTTGAGCAGGAGTTTGAGGGTGGAAAGCAGAAATGGTTTTGCCACAACAGGCTATTTATATCCGTTTCCTTTTCGCTCATTTCATTCTTTTTCACTTAAAAGACAACGTGATTCCGTGAAGCCAATGCTTGTGCCTCTTAAAGTGCTGATGTAAATATATGATCATAATATTGTACTTAATATTGCAGTATTCTCCAACAGTTTACAAATGATTTGATTTGTTTGTTCTACAGTGTGTATTGTTCCTTTGTAAATGCTCGGTTCGAATGCCGCCGTTATTGGCCTTGGGCGAGACACTTAACCCTCCTGATGTAAAGTGCTTTGAGAGCGTCGAAGGTGGAAAAGTGCTATATAAATGTGACCATTAAAAACAGAACGTTTGATGAGCTCGGAGACTGACCTGACCAGAGCCTCCTTCAGCCGCGAGTTCTGCTCCTCCAGCTGTTTGACGTGGTAACTGGACGCAGCTCCATCTGACCCTGGGACACCAATGAAACATGATGCTGATTAGAGCTGCATAGAAACTGCAAATTTCTGTGATCGGGCCAAGATTGTGAAACTTCTTCCAGGTTATTCATCTTGTTTTCAGATGTATGATCTACTCACTCATTCTGAGACGCTTCATTCTAGTCTAGAGGTTGTTTATCTGAAGATAACCTCTGTCAAGTAAAGTGATCTGTCCATGCAGCGAGATCATTTCACTACTATGAAGACATTTTCTGAGCTTTTGTGCAGTGTACCGATTATTTTAGTAAATGACTAGTCAGCAATTCATTTTTCAAGTAGTTAAATGATTATTTCTATTATACACTGAGATTTCCTAAATACATTATGACCCAAATAAAGACTGAGTGTGTTTTTGCTATAAAAAAGGTCTTTCTAGGGATGTAACAATAACCAAAATATTATATCGTATCGTCACAGGTCTCACAATAATATCGTGGAGCATCACAATATATCAAATCCCAAGTCTCTTTGCTTAAATGAACAGTTCTGATGCAGAAATAGCTAAAAAAAACAGAGGGAACTACATAGACCATGATCCTCTGTTTCAGTGCAGACGACATGAAGAAATAACTGTTCTAAGCACTTTGAAGTCTTCATTCTTTGGATTAAGTCTTGTGAAGGCATTTTTAGAGAAAAAAGGAGCAGATTCACACTTTTGTGCCTCCACAAAATTTTGCAGTAAATATTCGTGAGATGTTTATGGTGAAAATCTGGCACAGAGAGATTTGGATATCGTTCCATCCCTAATGACAATAAATGTTTTTTATTTACATGTTAATGTTTTTTATTTACATTTTAGAACGTCAGTCTTGTTATTCTGTAGAATATCATCATATCGTGAGCCTCCCACCGTATCGTGAACTTTCCCACGATATCGCAATAAATATTGTACCGTGAGGTTTATACTGTGACCATATTGTATCATGAGACTTGGATATCATTACACCCGTAGGTCTTTCACATGTATTTTAAAGTCTGGATGGTCCAGATAACTATTACGATTATCAAAATGCAACTACAGCTATTATTTACACCCATCTAGTCTAATCATTTGTTGCTGCCCTAATGTGTTCTTATTCTGACTTTCTGGAGAATAGGACAGACCTTTCTCAGAGATCTCGTGGCGCAGGATCTCCAGGTCCATGGACAGCTCCTCCACCTTCTCCTTGAGCGTGTCCACCTCCACCTGCAGAGACTCGGCCCGCTCCTCAGCCATCTCCTTGTCCAGAGTGGCCATCTCTATAGCGTCCGCCGTGTCCGACATCTCCTCCATGTAGCGGTCTTTGGCCTCCTGAGCCTCACGCGCTTCCTGACGGGGAGAGAGCATTGAGTTCTGGCTGCTAATAACTGAAGAGAATTAGACTTTTTTTGTGTGTGTGTTTATATTCTGACTTGGTTTTGGTGTACTAAATATTTGCCTAAGTAACATGTGGAAGTCTGTGGAGAAAAGGATGGGAGTTCTTAGATGGAATACCTGTATCAATGTGAGAAACACTGAACATTTTATCCAAAATGCAGGGACAATTTACATAGGAAGAATTTTACTATTATTTTATTTTATTTTACTTCTGTGGGGTATTAACTGCTAACACATAATATCTTTAGATCGTGTTACCTTTTAGTGTTTTGAAAATGCCATATTTGGGACGCTGAGTTCTCCCTTCTTTGCTCTCCGCAAACTTCTGCATGTCACATCAGGTTTGTCAACTCGCCGTGTACAGTTTTGAATGATGTTTTTGTATATTTACGGAATTGTCGTGTGGAAGCGTGGGTGACACAGGCTTGTGGGCGGAGCCTTGTACAGAATCTTACACCGAACCGTGAGGAGGGTTTGAATTAGGGTTGGGCGGTAATACAGTATTAAGGTCTCCCGAGTTATCAAAAAGTAGCAACGGTTTCAGTTTCATTGCCGTCATTAAAAAATCTGCAGTGCATAAGGACCTAATATAATATTCTGCAGTATTTTGTCTTCGGGCTGAATGACAGGGGACGGATGCAAATGTTGACAGAGCTACGATCCTGCGTCAGGCCAGAGATCGGCACAGCAGCGACTTTCTCCCCTCCGCCCTCTCTCCTCTTCAAACGTCGTTACGTTCGGAGATGTTCGGAGATTTCAATCCACACGCAGTGAGGAAGAAGAAAAAAACCTGACTGACGCTTCGTGTGTGACGTGGAGCCCAAAAGTTTGTGATGGAGACGTTTTATTGAACGCCGAGAGTCGAGAGGGGACGAGGCGCTGAAGAGGAGAAAGTTCCCACTTGCGGGAGAAGTCAGACTTTCATGGAGGAGACGGTAACTTCTCCCGAGTGCCGAGAGAGTCTGTCAGATACAACATGCTGCAGTGGGAAATATCACACGCCCCGGACTGTCGCCTTTTACTTTTTATTCCGGAATCTGCCTCTTCTGCGCTTTTCTTGTCTTAGCGTGTCCCAGATCATTAAATGGAGGGAGATACGCGCTGGTGAAGTTTGGTTTGATCAGAACTTGTGCCTCATCTTCAAATATAAAGCTGAGACTCTGTTTCTGAATGGTTTAGATGCAGCTACAAAATAATTCTTTATTACTCATGGTAATACTGTAAACCCCGGTAAGATGCTGAGAAGGTTTAACGGGATAAAAATTTGGATACCGCCCAACCCTAGTTTGAATAGGGCTCATGAGAGAACGCTAGATTACTGAAACATGCATGAATGACATCTAAAAGGTCTTTTCGTGTTTTTCATGTGGGAATAACAATGGAAAAAAGCTACAATAAGACGACTGTTGCATATATAGTGTGTACTTAGAGAATATTATGTACACACCCTCTTGGCCTCCTTGAGCTGTCTCTGCAGCTCGCTCTGCTGCTCCTGGATCTTGCTCTTCCACTCCTGGAGCTGCTCCAGTTGGATCTTGTGCTTCTCCAGCTCTTTAAGTTTGGCCTTGTCCTCACTCCTCTTCATCTTCAGGGTCTCCAGCTTCTCCTCCAGGTCCTTCACCTGAGCACGCAGGCTCTCCTCCTCCTGAACACACAGTACATGCAGTTACACACAAGCAGTACACACAAGTACGTCTGTCACCATACTTCCTATATCGTCTCATGGTCACAGATGTTTATCGATGGTGCAAATCATTTGTGGGTCAATATTTATCGTGGCTCTGAATAATTTTTCTTTCTACTATTGGGAAACTTTTAGGTATCTTTCTGTACTAAAATAAGATTTGAGCTGTACACGGATGAATGAACCAGAGAACAAAGATATGGCTTTTTGCAGGTTTTCCAATCAGTGAAAACAGGTAGAGCTCTCGGAAAAAACAAGGCCCAAAACTAAAAATCAAAGCTAAACCCCGATGAAATTCGCCCACACACGGTCTTCATCGGGGTTTAGCGATATGTCTCGACTGTCGAAACAGAGCGGCCATTTAAATAAAGACCTTTCAACTATACTTTTCCTTATGTGACTTTTACTTTTCTGGAGTGCTTGGTTGTAGTTTTTTTATAAGCCTGAATAAATAACCTGTATGAATGTAAATGTTAACAGGAAAAGAAAATTGAATTCTGACCATTAAACAAACTTTTTGCAGAATAGACCTGATTAATATAACTAAGACGTATAAAGACATGATCAAAAAATCAAAAGCAGAGTCTGTCTCCACTATAGAGGTTATAAAAATTATAACCTCATTTCAAGTTACAGATCATATCTGTGGAGAGGCAAGCCTGCTTCGTTTACAAAGTATTTTTGAGCAATAGAAATGTCCATAATGAAGTAAATGCTTTGATAGTCATGTTTAATGTCATACTGTGGAACATTCCAAGCACAGATACATTTCCCTGGAGACATGCATATAGTGTACCAGCCACTAGAAATGTTACACAGTGAACCTTTAATCAGGAAATATCCAGTGAGATGAATGAGGCCTTAAATCAAGATTATTTTATTTTATTAATTTTATTTATAAAATCTAATCAAACCTAATCTTCTTACCAAATGTCATAGCTCTGTTACACGGGACTGTCATACATTAGTAGGATAAACTGAAGCACCCGGAAGCAAAACAAACACAGGGAGAACATGCAAACTCCACACAACCCAACCAGATCAACCAATCAAACAGAAACAGGAGCTTTTCACTACGAGACAGAAGTGCTAACCACTCTGCCAGTGTGAGTAAGTGATGACAACTTCCCCCTGTTAGTTAAATAGGGAGCGGTGAGGAGAGCCATGCGTCCAGAGGATTCACCCAAACACTGTTTAAATGACAGGCAGTGCGCTCATGGTTCTCCCAGCGACCTTTGACTTTACCTGTTGGGACGAGGCTGGTTCCTCCTGGTCAGACAGCAACACCATGAGTCACATTATACGTATACATTTAAATATATGTATATGATCTACGTTATAATGCGGTTTCCTCATCAAAAACAGACCTGGCATTTTGTTTTGTTTCATTATTCACACATTTTAAACTCTCGCAGCCCTGGAATCACCAAGTTCTACCAAATTAAAAGTAAAAACTAAAGGTGTCTGTTGAAATTATCGCTTGATGACATCACGAGGTGGAACAAAGTATTTTAAGAGGCATTTTGGAGGTGTAGATAGATTAATAAACCAGAATTACTCAAACGTGTGTGAATGAAACAAAACAACTCACATGTTTCTGAGGTTTTATTATTATATTTGTATATTATATTATCTATTATATTATTATTATTATTTATATTATATTCTAACACGGCTCACAAGAATCAATTTTGTGTCATGTAGGTAGGGCCCGACCAGTATATCGGTTGGCTGATATGAGCGCTTGGAGACATATCAACTATTGGCCTAAATCTAGCCAATATTTGCCAATAATACACCTGGGCATGTTATACATACTTATAAAGCTTAGACTCTCTGGGTTGCATCAGTTTAACCTAATTTACTGATAGAAATGTCCTAATATGTGGCACCGCATCAGTATTTATCAGAGAAGTAACATGTGTGACACCGTGAACAGAGTCACAGAGTCACGTGTCCTTGTTTACCCCAGAGTGATCTCACACTCTGCTGAGGCAACACTGAAGTGCTTTAAATGCTTTTGTAGTCTGACACTGGCACACTGGATGTAAATAAAGTTTAAACCAGCAACAAAACTACTGCATGTTTTTAGAGGAGTGCGAGTGTGGAGAAGAGTGGAGTGTCCCACAGACAGGACACATGCAGCTGCTGTCCACATGCTGGATTCTGTTTACTGTTGAAGTGTTTTGAGTCGGGAGTAAAAGGACATTTATTTGTGCAGACTTGTGATCAGAGAGGAGCCTGTGTGAGCGGAGAGTGTTAAAAATGTGTCAGTTTTGAAGCTACTTCTCGTTCTTTCTGTTTGGCGCTTAGTGGCTGCGAAATGCCACACATAAACAGCCTGTTTTCTCTTACACTGGCCTACTGTAGAGTGACTATAGTGGCAGTATAGTCATTACTGGACCTGAAATGATGTGCAAATGGGGCGTGAATAGAGGTGTGAATGATAGGTATTTAGGCATATAATTAATTACAGCGGCGCGCCTGTATTTGGGTTTTTTGGAGTTTTTCCTTGCTGAGAAGGAGGGTCTAAGGACAGGGGATGACTGGACAATGTTTCATTTGCTGCTTTACATGAAAGTTGTTTATTCCTGTTTTGATATGTCTGTGTGTATGTTTTACTCATCCATATCTTGGAACGCCTTAGAGGCAACTGTTGTTGCGATTTTGGGCGCTACAAAATAAATTGAATTGAATTGAATTGAATTGTATTTAGGCGCATCACTAAAGGCTAAGCAGTAGTTTACTTTATTTGTTAACTGGCTAGAACGTCATACAAAAATGCCATTAGGCTGACCTACGGCCTTTAAATATGACTAAAGAGACAAGATAACATTAATTATAGCCTACATAAACCCAACTTAAAATCCAATAAAACCAAACTTAAGTTTTATAATCAAATGTAAAGTGAATTTTTACATCACTGAACATATCGGCTGCTCTAGAGTAAAGCCCATTTTATCGGTATCAGATCGAACTGTCCAAAACCCATATCGGTCGGGCCCTTCATACAGGACTTTAACAGTCTGCAGTAGAGTTAGGACGTACCTTGCTGGGAGAGGCTGACACAGAGGGCGGGGCGGGGGTGGCAGGTGCGGGCGTGGCGGGTGCGGCGGGCGTGGGGGCAGGTGCTGTAGCCTCGCTGATGTCCGAGTGGGTGGAGGACAGGCTCTCCCGGGACGCCTGCGGAATGTACAGGGTGAGAGGGGGCGCGGGACACCGGTACAAGCTGCACGGGCTCGAAATCAGAATATTTATCCAGATGCGAAAATCTGACCAGAGTTTTCACGCAATAAAGCACTTTTTACTTTGTCCAAGTGCAGATATTTTGTATAAGCAGCTCTTACAAGTCAAGAACATTCCCAAAGCATGTTAGTATCTAGTTCTGACCTTTGAAAGTTGTGAAAAGTGCTTCACGATGAATAATTAGGATGCTCAGAAGAACTTTAGACCCGCAAACCTAGTTCTGTTTTTCACGTTTTCAGTACAGCGCCTTTAAAATATGCGTCTAATTTTGTTTTAAAAGTGCAACATGTAACTTTCCAAGTGAAATCTGCTTGTTTCCATAGAGATGCTATTGCTTTGCCTGGAAGCCTTCTCCATGAAAACCAGCAGGCGGCGCCACTAGATCCATTTTTAAGCATTTTCGTCATCTTATTTTCAAACCGTCAAAAATGTAGAACTAATTTTTTGGGATATTCAGGGGTGAAATTATTACTTCAAGATAAATATTCCGATTTCAAGACATTTTAGCTCATGCGCCAATTCATTTTGACAGAAGTAGTCGAAGCTTGAGGGAGAAATGACAGTGTTAAGAGACCAGTTCAGCGGCCCACAGTGAGAAGAGCAGGGGTATTTAATCAGTGCATTCTACCCCTGCGTGTTCAGAAGCGCTATGTTAAAAAAAGAGCCTAGTGATCCACAGAGTCCGGAGCGGCGGTGGCTGGAGGGGAGCGTACCGACAGGCTGGCTCTCCCGGCGGTGGGGCGAACCAGGAGGGAGGGCAGGGAGGAGGCTGGGGCCAGGCGGGAGGTGCTCAGCTGGGGCAATACACACACACACACACAGTTGTACAGATCCAATACATCAACAAAGACATGTGTTTGCTTTCAAGTGCACGAAATCCCAGAAAGAACTTCCAGATATTTGTCTCTTCTAGATTCAAACCCTGCATAATTTAGAGTAAAAATACAGATTTTTTTTTGGGACAAATGATGAAATAGTGACAAATCTATGGGCTTAGTTTAGTCTCACTGATCTCCACAAATGCACAGAGGGCGATCAACAAACAGTCACTGCTTTGCACTTGTATTTTCATATCCACAAATGCAGATTTAATATGTGTAACTTGTATTTTGGTCTTTACAAATAGATGTGTATTTGTAAATATATCTTTCATTTGCAAAGGAGAAAAAAAAAATGTAAAAGTGAAAATTCTGTTTGTAAAATGTGATTTGCATTTGTGGATCAACAGTTACTTGAATTCACAGATTTTCTCTGACGTACAGCTCTGGACCACACGCAGATCACCTGAACCAAATCTGATTTAAGAAAGAAAAGCAGAAAAACCACTGTGATTAAAAATCAGGGTTATTCCACCAAATATTGATTTCTGAACTCTTCCTAAGTTAAAACATTAGTATTGTTTTAAAATGAAGATGACCTTGTTTTCTTCACATTATTTGAGGTCTGAAAACATCACAAAAACACATACCACAAGGGGTAAAACCAGAGAAGCTGATCATTTTGCAGTGGTCTCTTATTTTTTTCCAGGCTGTAGTTTTGAGACATTCTTTCTGACAATTCATTCAGTTTGGATTTGTGGATATCAAAACACATGTACAAACCAATGGCTATTTGTAGATCACCCTCTGTGCATTTGTCAATATTAATAAGACAAAAGTAACACCAAACAAATCCTCTTTTAAATCTTTGAAAACAAAACATCAGATCCACAGTGCACATTTAGCCTGTTCAGATCATTTAAGGAATTGTATGTAAGATTTAGATTTTAAATTTCCTAATCTTGACCTGTTTGTGTTCCCAGATATGAGGTAAATGTGTTCAAATCAAATAGAGCTTTTACCGAGAACAATTCTAATCCTGGTTTATTTTTAAATGCAAAAACATTGACGGTAATGTATTATTATCCAATCAGAAAGCAGAATGAGCCGTGCTCGTGCAGCCTCGTTCTCAGCCTCTCTTGGATGTGTCTCTATCTGCAGGTGAAAGCTCTGGAGACACAGGTTCAGTTGGGATTGTGATCTTTTTTTTTTTTTTTTTTTTTTTAAACAGAGACTACATCCAATTCCTTTAAACCAAACGTGAGCCCACAGTGCACATTTCAGCTTGTTCAGACCATTAAGGGGGAATATAGCTTTTCTATTGAGAGGTCCGCTACCTGTTAGATTCTATGGACTTTATTTATTTCTTTATTTATTTAATATGGACATCACATATACATAGGACAACCAGATGTATTGCTTAAGTGTGTTGGCACTTGTGTGTTAGTTTTCAACAGGGGGCTTTTAGAAAAGTTGAACTGCACAGTTTAAGTTCCAATTTAAAATGTAAAAAGACAAATAGTTGATTTACTACACATTAAACATTAATCCCATTGCAAGCAATAAGGAACATTTCATAAACTTCATGGGCTTGACATTGACATTGTCTCGAATTTTCCACAGCATGGCATTAAAGTAAAAACAATAGCATCGCCGTGGAGATGAGAAGGTGGCAGACCCCATTAGAAAAGCTACATTACCATTAAGAAGACTGAAATCTCACATGCTTAAAACAAAACCCCATATTTCAGTGTTTGTGTATTAGGGGTGTAACGATATCCAAGCCTCACAATACGATATCGTCATGGCAGAAACCTCACGGTACGATATTTATGATATCGTGGGAAAGCTCACGATGTTACGATATTCTACAGAATAACAAGAGTGACTCTAAAATGCTCTGACCAGTCATTTGGTGCAACATTTATTTACATTAGGGATGGAACGAAATCCAAATCTCTCTGTACCAGATTTTCACCATATACATCTCACCGTACCACATTTATTGTACTATTTAAGTGCTTAGAACAGTTAATTCTTCATGTCGCACTGAAACGGAGCAAAGGATCATGGTCTATGTAGTTCCCTCTGTTTTTTTTTAGCTATTTCCGCATCAGAATGATTAATTTAAGCAAAGAGACTTGGGATTTGATATATTGTGATGACCTTTGACGATACGATATCACCATATTTCGGTTATTGTTACATCCCTAATGTGTGTGCATGCTTATCTTTGTAGAAAACATTCACTGTAGCCCTAAAACCTATGGTAATTTCACAGCAGCATTCCTGTTCATGTTCAGCTCACCTTTGCAGAGCGACGGGCAGAGGTGGGAGGAGGAGTAGTAGTAGGGGGCTGGAGTACAGTTTAAACAGTACACAAAGACACATCCAGGGGGTGCAAGAGGGAGATCAGAGGCACAGGGACTTTAAATCACATTACCCCGTTCATTTGATTGACCCGTCTGCATGCACCGACACACTGCACCGTGCAAAAGCAGGCGACGTGAGGGGAGGTTAGCATGCGTGGATATGGAATACTCCAGATATTATAGTTAATGAACAAAATGAAATGGGGAAGGGAGAGGAAACAGGAAATATTTCAAGGTAGTAGTGGTGTTCAGTGAGAAATGAACAAGCCAGAAGTACAGTTTGGAGGAGATTATATATATATATGGAGTTATTATAATACGTAATGATTAGTGAATAGTAATAAGTATTGTTATTTCTGTAGATTGGAATCAAAATTAAAATAGCTTTGCATTGGCTACTTTTAAAATAACTGATTTTTAAGGAGACATTAAAAGGTCTTGTATTACACAAATTGACTTTTGTGAGTTTTAAGTCATGTTAGAATGTTGTTCCCTCCTGAAAAACATACCTGAAGTTGTGTTTGTTCTATTCACACATGTTGGAGTGATCCTTTATTATGAGTCTGTCTACATCTCCAAAGCTCAAAATGCTCCGTTCCACCTTGGCAGTTTTCAAGTGAACAGCTCCTTTTACTTTTATTTCAGCAAAGATCATCAATTCCAGGGTGGAAAATATCACTGAAATGATTCTAGTGAACCTAACGTACATAAATATTCACACAGACAGTGGCATCACTCAAGAAAAAAACAAAACTAAAACATGGCAAAGGACAGAGTTCGATTTCTCAAGTGGACAAGAGTTTTTGGCAGAAGACGTTTCGCTGCTAATCCAAACTGCTTCTTCAGTTCTGGTCAGAATGCTGGAGGACAACACAACACAAGTAGGGTGAGTTTCTAAGGAATTGGGGGTATCTAACTCCTCCCTGTTGCAGGCAGATATAAGTCAGTGTCCTCCAGTGTCTGACCAGAACTGAAGCAGCAGCTCGGATGAGCGGCGAAACGTCTTCTATCAAAACTCTTGTCCAGGTGACAAAGTGAAACTCAACTGAACCTTTTGCCGAGGATTCTGCCTGGACGAATGAGGGATTCTATAAACAAAACTAAAACCCAACACTACACATACTGGGCCATCTTTCCCATAGTCAAGGAAGAATTTAGCTCCATAAAATGCTTCTTTATAAAAGAAAAATAAAGAAACCAGAAGTCAGAGAATAACTCAGTCCGAATCTGCCGGGGTGTGTGTTAAAATGAAACCAAACACAACTCCAGATAGACTTGTGATGAGGAAAAAACATTAGATCAGAGAAAATTTAAGCAACTAGGGTCATATTATAGGCCCTTTAATGCAAAACTCTGCGTTTAACCATATTATAAATGCTTTCCCTCGTGTTTAGGGTGATTAATTGTTCATCCAAAACGCCATTGCTCTTACCCTCCATACGCAGCCACTGTTTTGCACTTATTTTGTTCTTTTTTTCTTAAGCAGTGATAAACATGAGGTTTAGCAGCATCACATAGCCAGATAATAAAATAAATAGAAATAAGCACTGCCCACTACCATGAACTACGCACGGGCTGCCATCTGAACGCTGTTTTAGATGAATATTGCAGTGGAAAATGTCCAAATTATAACAGAAATAAATTATAATTATTATCAATATAGCAGATTAAAGCATAAGTCTATAATATATTCTTTAAATATGATTTGTAGACATAAAAAAGTGAGTTGTACCTCTCTTTTGTTTACTTTTTATATCGTTTTGGTCAATTCTATTTCTCTGCCTTCCAAAGCCAATCTATGATTCCAATCTTTCCAGGCCAATGTTGTGGAACAAGAAATAACAAGTTAATTTTGCAGCCTCAAAGTCCCCGACAAAGTCTAAAGAGCCATTTTTATCCCAAACGCACCAGAAGTGTCTGAATGGTTTAAATTGCATGCAAATGAACAGTGAGAGAAAGTCAGTGAAGATCCACAACCAAAGTAGAACATGTGTTTACCTTTTTAAGTCCTGCAGGGGTCTGGAAGAGAGGGTCAGAAAAATACACAAAAATCACAAATCTGTATCTTTCCTGACACAGAAAGCTCCACTGTTTCCATTCTTCATACAGTCTATGTTCCAATAAGTTGTACCGTGACTCTGTTTCTCTACAAACCTGTTAAAGAGCAGTCCACGTTCTGTGTTCAGATAAGGCAGCTGAAGTTTTACATTCATTCATGAGAAGGTTTTGTGGTGTGAATGGATAAATAGTGGGATAGTCTATGATCACCAATAAAAATAAAATAAAATGCCTGGTGCAACAGATTTTCCATATTTCTTTGAGGGACACAGCACTGTACTGTACTTCACCTGCTTGATTGTCCTGGGAGTTTCCGGAACATCTGGTGTAAACAAAAGGACTATATTAATGCATAGCTCCAGTCTACCGGACACAAAACATCCATCATGTGCAGGCTTCCGTACCTTTTTCCGCCCTCTGTCTGGGGATCTTAGAGGAGCTAGAGTCAGGGGTGTCTGGGGAGGTGGCACTGGAACCATCTTCTACCACTTGGATCTAAACAGTAAACATGTAGAAGTATGAGGGCTGAGAAGTACCCGCGTTACTGTAACGGAGTCGATTTTTGGGGTAGTCTTTTTGGAGTAGATTTTTAAACATGTGGTGAACTGTGAAAATACAGGACATGTATTGTGCAAAGTTTACTTTGAGCTTTTAACATAATATGGTGCCCTCAATAAAACTACTTAATACCTGGAGTTGTATTTAACATAGGTAGGGGTAGGTCCTAGATAGCAACCCTGAAATGTTTTAGATCTAGAAATCATCACCATACTAGTTTTAAACATTCCTGCCGTCAAACTGCAACACAACTATGTGGTAACATTAGCTTGTCGGGTATGTAGCTTATTAGCTAGCTTAGTTTAGTATTAGTAGCTTATCCGCACTGAAGCTGGAAAATGTGTGGTTCTACACACAATAGAACAGGTTTATTTTAAGTTCTAGAACAAACTGGCGCTGTGGCGCCAGGCTTCACTGTGACTACGGTGGAAACGAAGAAAGAGCGCTGTGTCTAAAAATGTTGTCAGCGACAGCATGAAGCCAAACAATCCTCCCGCTTTGTGAACGCTCCTTCAGTAAACCAGCAGCACTGTGAGCATCACATAAGGATCAAACAGCAGAGGAGCTGATAACACTTTAGACCTGATTCTGTCACGCTGGATGATGCCAGAGCCAGAACTATAACACGGATATCATCTATAAAGGCGAGGAGGGCACAGGAGCCTCATGAGGCAGGTGAGAGCAGCGCGGAATACGCTCGGACACAGGCTGTGAGTGTCCTGGGAGTCGCTTTGGAGACACGACTAAAACGTTTGCTCTCGTATGTCAGCGCCTGAAGACGAGGGTGTGAAATGTTTTCGTCTTCCTGGGGGAAGTAATCGAGAAGCACTGTATTAACATGACGTTGCATTAGCTACAAGTTTGTCCAAAAAGCTAAAAGATGTCAAGACATCATGAAAAAAGTGACATGGAAATTTTGTCGTTTTGTCATTGAAAGTTTTAACAATAATTTTTGATACCATCAAAAATAGGAAATCTTTATAATGACAGTAAAGAGTAAATATTTAGAGCATCTCCTTTTTTCCCAACTTACGATGAGTTGTGTTGAATGTCACTGCTGTCTCACTGTTCTTTGAATGTGTAAACTCTCTAACTGTGGACTCATACCCCTCCCTCAGTGCACGTGCCTGCCTACCTGGGACTGCCTGACGAAGATGCCGTGGTTCTCCTCACAGGTGAAGTAGCGCTTGCCCTGGACTGTTCCATCGTTCTTGCCTTTGGGCTCTTCCAGGATCACTCCCACCCACTTCCCCGTGGCGAATAGAGTGGCCCCAATGTAGGCTACGGTCCCCCGCTGGCCCTTCCCCGTCACCTCCACGATAGAGCCGATCTGAGCACAGACAAGAAGGGGGGAGAGAGAGAAGAAGGTGTTCAAGGCTATATTGCAAAAACTTACAATAAGACTGAGTTTACACGATATGCCTTTTACTTGTATAGTCCGAAACACTTACCTTAGGAGGCTTACTGCTCTCCACTGTTCCCCCGCTGCTCATTTTGCTGATCAGTGGACTGGTCAGCTATAAAACAAGAGCAACATAACGTGTCATTTATATAATGTCTACATCCAAAGAGGTACTCAACTCATTTGGCATTTTAAATAAAGACTATGATTCCTCTGTATCCTCAGATATTAATGGAACCGTATTCAAGAGTTTGATTTGAAATTGTAATCCTGATATATTCCTCATCACAAAAACACTGGACATGGCACTCATTAATTTGGTGTTTTGGTTTTCAAGACTATTATCCAATCACAAAGCAGAAGAAGCCTTACATGCCAGCTTTTTTAAAACAGCAAGAGGACAGGCTACATATACTTCTTTTCAGTAAAGTTCAGTAAGTTCAAATACTGATTTTACTTAGGCTTAATAATTACTAGATCGGCTTATCATTCAATACATGACAGATGGAACAATTATTTTTGAGGGTCAATATTTATCGTGGGGAGTAAAAGTTTTTCCTTTTTTTTTTATAAGATCTAAATAAATAAATCACTTATATGACTCATTATAAAGACAAAGTAACTACTAGTGTTGCATTCTTAATTTGGATTTGGACACAAATATGCAACAAGCTGTAAAAGTTGTTTCTGTTTACATTTTGTGCTTTTTAATGTTAAGCCGGTTAGCCAATAACAAAGAAGGATGAGTTCCTCACTTTGGGTGCCAGATTAAAGTCTAAATCTAGCTTGCATTAACCCCTAAGGGCTCTTCATTGTATGATGTGCTCTCCGTATATGGCAGTAATGGTAACCCAAATTCAGTTCTGATTCTATTGTTCTTTTAAACCAGAGGAAGTGACATTTGAGAGGCTGAAATCTGAACTGCTGCTTAACCCCTACAAGAATCCTATACATTTCAGATCATGTTTGCAGAGGTCTAACTAGCAGATTGAACAAGGTATGCTGTTTCCCACCAAACACAAAAATCAGATCTTATTTAGAGTGTTGGTTTAACTTCTATTAAATTTCCGTTTTTAACTCAATTCCCAAGATCTATCATTAATTGACTTTCTGTATCTCCTTTGCCACTCATATAAACTCAGTGTCATAACATCTCCGATGCTACATTCTGTCAACTTATGCTTTGGACATAGATAGCAATATTGATATGATTGTAGTGCAAGGCCAAGACAGAAAATCACACTTAGTCATACGTCAGTCTGGGTAATGTCAAAGTCCTGGGGTAGAGCAGCCCAAACAAAGATGCTCATTCAGACCCAAGCTAACGGAGCGGGACAGACACGACATGTGAATTCACGCTGCTGGATTTTCTCACCGCCAGGCACAAAACACGAGATTCTAACTTCTGTTCTGTTTAGACTAAAACTTTATATTTAGGTGTTATTATGGAGAAACAATACACAAAACTGTAAGTGGTAAGTGGTATTTGCAATTTTGTTGAGTAGTTCAGCATTGCCAGTCTTCCATCTTATGGTAAGTCATAACTGTATGATATTTGTTACAACTTGAACTTGAATACAGTACTGTAAACTAGTGCTGCACTATTAATTGAGATCAAATTGAAATCGAAATTTGAATGGATGCAAATCGCATATTTATGTCAGTCTTATTGTCTAAATTCTTTTTGGCATATTTAAAATAGGAACTTTGCACAGAATCCTATTACTGCAACATAAATTGCAAATCGACACAGAATCATAATGAAAATCTCTTTTTTTCCCCTAAAATGTGCAGCCTTAAAGTAAACTCAGGGACTACATAGTTGATCTATCTAAAAATAAAAAGTTAATGTTAATTCTTAACTGCAATTGGAGATGTTACAAAATAATGGCTGCACATTATAAAGTAACACAGGGTTTGCTCAAATACAATAGATATTTTACAATAATTCCAATCAGTGACAAGAATGTATGCCTTTAACACAATATAATTTATGTATTTAACACAATATGTTGACATATTTGATCAAATGTACATGTTAGACCATGTAACAATGTAACTGGCATGCAACATTTTAATTTAACACAAATACATTTGGTTACAGAGTAATGAAATTGAATTCTAATATTAAAAAAGCAATATCATATTAAAATTTTTCACAGTATTTTTTCATAGTTGCCGTGTTCTGTTACATAACTGTCATATAAAAAAGGACAGGTTTGGGTGGGTTTATGAAAGGGAAATAAAAAAAAATGCTACTTGTTTTGTATTCCTCTTTTTCACAGTATTTCTCATATAAGACTGTGACATTCTAAAAATTTTATCCCATTATCTATTACCACCAGATCCAACAGAAAGTAACACCAGGGGAGATGATTTACTTACCCGAGGGGTGTAGGAATGCCTTCTGTTTAAAGCCATAGTTTCGTTTGACGGTCTTTCTAAATTCTAAATACATGTATAAATGCACTTTACTCCTGCTTTAGATGTTGACACCTCAGAACTCAGAGTTAGTTTGAGCTCCTCTGTGACAGCCCATAGAACTAATAGGGAGGGTACATGTCCATAACTATCTCGCATCGTGATAGAATGGGACGTGCCTCTGCTCCTCCAAGTACTTTAAACACTAAAAGATAACATTAGACTGGGAATACATGCTGTTTTTGCACCAAACTTAAATCTTTGGCCAAGAAGCTACGCGTTTATCTCAATGGGTGACGCCCTGGATGATCTAATGGTTGGAATTCCTGCATTACTTTAAACTTGATCACCTAAAGTCTGAGGAATACAAGATAAAATGAATAAAACATACGTGTTGCTTATAATCAGCATTTTTCGATCAGCTGTCATATAATAAAAACAAATGGATTCCACTTGCCAAAGCTAAAAGAGTGTAAATTCTACAAATATCTGCGAGTAAAAGCGTATCAAAGTGAAGATTTATGATTAAGATAGTTGCCGTGTTCCGTTACATACCTGTCATATAAAAAAGAACCGATTTAGGTGAGTTTATGAAAGGGAAATAAAAGAAAAACCGCTCCTTGTTTTGATTCTGCACTAGCATCAGCCGGTAGCCTTTAGCCGCTAGCCGCTAGTTGCCAGCCACTTCCGCAGTGACACAGGAAACAGCGCCCCCCGTGGAGAGAGAAGTGTACGTCTTCACCACGCTCATTACATAGACTGTTTATTACTTTACTTTGTTGGGAGATTCTCAGGCTGCTGTTTGGATTTATTAGTTAGTTATATGTTTAATTAATTAATTATTATTTATGTATCATTCTTTTTTTTTTTTTTTTTTTTTTTTTTTTAAAAATTATTGTAAATATAATACAATAAAACACATAACGCAGGCGTTCAATTTAAATAAATAAATAAAAACCAAAAAATATCGATAGATGGTATTGAGGAGTGGTAGATCACCTGTATTACGCCTTATTACGTCTTTATGGTTATTGATCAAGCTTTTTGCAATATATAAAGTAAAATAGGTTAGATACTGTCTATGTTTTTAATTCAGTAAAGTAACTGGAAACAAGGTTTAAATTTTGAGAATTTTGCTTTATGGGTATGGTACTGCTTGCCAAGTATGAATAAGTTAATTCGCTTTTCTTTGTTTACGTTTACGCCTATGGTCTCGCTATTCGTGACCGTGGGTGTGCGACAGGATTCGACGTGGGCTTATCCCGGGCCCAGGGCTTGGGCGAGGGCCCAGCTGATTTGACCAATGAGCTGGAGGAGGCTGGAGCGGCAGAGCGGCGGAGGAGCGGCAGTGCAGAGCTCCGCCGCGGTTCACCCTGCGCCGCTGACAGCGCATTAGGACCCATCCCGGAGCCCACTCCCCGACACACACTGCACTGCACGAGGTACGCGGCATGAGGTACACACTTTGGGGCTTACTTCACTTTGCTTGTTCGGTGTTTAAACTTTTAGCGAACTTGTGCCGGTTGCTGTTTCTCTTTCTCCGACCTGCCAGCTCAGATGGCTCCACGGGATCATATTAGCGTCACAGAGGGAGCGCACATCCGCTTTAGTTTCCTAAATAAAGGTCCATGTATTTCAAACATGTGTGCGTGCTTTAATTTGAAAGGGAACAGACTCGCACATCCGGCCGTGTTTAGTTTTCTGTTCGCGGACTTTACCGCTGGTTTCCCGGAGGGACGGATAGAATAAACTTGATATTCTGTGTGCTTGTAATGGGGACAGACGCTCCCACGGCGTAGGGCACACTTTTATCACCATTTAGCCGCATAAACATACTCATAAATTATGAAACGTCCACAGGAATGTGGTGCAGATAGTTGGCGGTGCTGGTGGAGGGTGTGTGTGCCGCATTTGTCACACTGTCATTGTCCACAGTTAAACTCTATAAACACGACTTTTAAATCTCACGGACAAAGTGTAGTTTTATAAAGTCTCCTTTTGTGTCAGCCTGTTAGAACCTCCGCCTGCAGTGAGCTGTGTAGAATGAAGGCGTGTTCTGTGCTCGGATTATTTGATAGTCTAAATACATGATAACGCTGTTGTCACTTGTGTAATATGGCGGAATAGTTTTCAAAGAGCTGAGCTCTATTTTGGACTCAAACACAGTCCCACAGTTCACTGTGAAGCTCAAAGGTTCTGGATCTGACAGTCACATGCGCGATTCCCTGGAAATAGAAAGTTAAAGCCACTTTCAAGGAGCTCCTCCTTTACACCTAAAAGAGTCGAGTCATGTTTTTTGGAAATGAAACCCCACAGTCAGGACACAGGTTCATCAGGCAACAGCTGTCTATTCATTTTGTGACAGTTTAACAGTAATTATTTTGCCAATTGTTATAAGGCATCAAATTCCACCAAATGAGTTATTATATCTAAAGAGGCGGTATTATTAGGCCTGTCACAATAATACTTATTTTGAAGCACGATACATTGCTTCTGAGAAATACTTTGATAAACAATAATATTGAAACTTTATCCTCCTGACACAAAGAAGGATAATCCAGTAAACCCATTTTAAATAGACAGTATCTTTAAAAGGCATGAGAAATAAATAGCAGAATGAACCAATATTTAGCCGTACACGTTATTTATTCGACCCTCTACAGCTCAAATATGTTCTTATTACAAACAAGCTAACAAAAATTCCCCCTCTAATGCAAAGAATTGTACAAACAATAAAAATGGAGTCTAAAAATACTGTTTCAGGTTTCATATATTGAATGATAAACCACGTTACCCATGTTATAACATTGTTCCCTCATCGAAAACATGCCTGAAGGTTTTAGGTTTTATGTCCTCCGTGCACGTTTGAGTCATCTTGATATCTCCTTACAGTTAGCAGTAGGATTCTGTCCAATTCTCAGCCCACATGAGACACACGTAGACTAGTACACACCCATGGACCACTGTGGAACCTACCTGGACCACTGAGGGATTATACAGGGGAATAGAAAAGAAAGTACTACCGTTTAATGTGGAAAGAGTGTTTTTTTATTATCATCTTGGTATCAGAATCTGTATCGAGCACAGAGTCTACTCCTTAGTATCAAAATTGAGTTGAATATTTATATCGTGACTATACTATCGTGCTGGGGGCATCAGTATTGAAACATGTGTGTGTCCTCAGATGGCTGACCCGGAGCTGCTGAAGAAGTTGCTGGGTGGTATCCTGCAGGCCCAGAGGAGCGGGGTCACGGCCTCTCGTCTGCAGAGCCAGTACCGGGAGCTGACCGGAGAGCCCCTGCCGCACACGCCGCTCGGACACGGGACTGTGAGCAGCCTGCTGGACACGCTGCCCTCTGTGGTCAGGGCGGAGCGCACCGACACAGGGGAGGTGAGGGATTCTGCTCACATACTAAAACACGACTCATGGAAATGTAAAGGTGCTGTACCCGATTTTTACCTGATCTTAATAAGGCGAAAATGGTTTGCAGTGCTCCAAAGTTCTTACTCACTTTCCTCGTACATTCAGAGCATTTTATCAGCACTTTTCACAGCTTTCAAAGGCTAGAGCGGAGTTTTGCCACGACAGTCAAGCTTACAACAACTAGCATGCTAATGGGCACTTCCTGCATTCCAGATTGATTCCTTCAGGCTCTGGTTGCAGTTGACTTCTGTTGAAAAACCATCACTACTCTATCTGTAACTGCTGCTGTCCGGTTGTCCTTTTGGTCTTAAAATGTTTGTTTTAACTTCTAAACCAAGTCCTGTCCTAAACTCGAACTAACTCCTTCCTGTCTTTCACTCGGATCCAGATCTGCCCAGTTTAAACAAGAGTACAGCTGTTCTTAAAGAAAATCTGCTCAGAGCTGTGATTAGATTGTGCTCATGTGATTGGATAACATAGGAAGCAATCATTTAAAACCGAGCTGAAGGACAGGTCAGAAATAGCAGACCAGTACGTTGCCCTTGGTTACTGTTAATAACTACAATTATTTGACCTATTATTCACATGGAATATAAGCTGCCATAATGTTTAAAGACTTCTCTTCTGGAGCTGATATGAAGATATGACGGTGACGTCACACTCACGCTCCCTTTATATAAATATATATATATCTGCGCTGCCTAAACTAATGACTAGTACATGATTAAGACTAATATATTTTTCACAGCGGCAGATCAAAGTTTCATTAGTCACTCACAGGAGCGTGACTGTGGACACACAGGAGACACAACATTACAGCACAACAAGATAAATAAGAAAAGATCAGCTTCAGATCAGGTCAGAGACAGTATATATTATGTTCTGGCACCATTCACTGACAAACATGTGGATTTACTATTTGACAATGACCCTTCATCTCATCATACAGTACTGACCACAGAAAAGATAACAACAGTCCTACAACAACAGTCTATACTCTGGAATGAGTCAAAATGAGGTGGAAACCACAGATTATTACACAATGAAAGATTCAAAGATAAATGGAAACAATTCGGACACATGTGACTGACATCAGAGCCCGAGCTAAAGACTTTTACATAGGGCTGGGCGATATGGACCAAAAAATATATCTCGATATATTTTGCTATATCTCGATATACGATATATATCTCGATATCTTTACAGGAAAAATAACCCCCTCCCACACTACTGCAAAAACAACAAACACATTTTATCTGATGAATATTCATTTAGTTCTGCACTTAAACACTCTGCACCCCTTTTTGGACCCTCACCCACAGTTTAAAAACCTCTTCTTTAAGAGAACTTCCACTGGTAAAAAGTGTGTAGGATTTTTAAACCTGTATTTTGACATTCCAAACTGGAGTTACTTTCTCTTGTTTTAAAGTGATGTTTAGTCTCTGCACATTTACCAAATCAAACGCACATTGTGACAAATATGATCCTCAGTATTCAGACCTTGAGTCTGTGACAAGACCAAGACAAAGCTCTGGCTTTAGAGAGGGAAGTCCAGCAGCATGGGGGTGTCTAATGAGAGGTGGGGCAGGTGTGGGTCCTGCTGCGGGGCGCTCCTCGTTTAAGGGGCGTGGGTGTGTTTTGAAGCGGAGTTTGTTCGTATGAGTGATATCGACCACACGCGGAGCTCGTGTGCTGGAGTCGTGCGCGATCGGAGGTGTCGTGCCTGGGCACAGTTCGGTTGCGCTCGCGCTGGGCAGGTGCATTTAGAAAGTTTAACTCATCACATCTGTGCGCAGCTCCTTATTGTGGCTGCAGAAGCACTCGCACAGATGCTGTTTGTTTTCCACGTTCACACAACGAAATATTTGCTCGCAAATGCGAGTGAAATGGGCGCACTGTAGAGCCCTGGTCCTAGTCTTGGTTTAGTCCGCGACCGAGCCCCGGGCTCTGCGGCCGCGTTTAGTCCTGGTTGAGTCCTAGTCCTAAATTCCCAGCTGTCCCTTTAAAATAAATCAGCAAGCTGTTTGACTGGGGACACAGTTAGGTCAAGTTTATGAAATATCAAAATCTCACGTACAGGTTGTTTAAAACCATTAGCATTTAGCTCTGATGTCAGTTAGTGAAAATGTGTTTAGCCTCCAGTCGTCTCCATTACATAAGCTTAGACTTGTGTGACAGGTATGACAATAGCCCTGGTGTGTGTGTGTGTGTGTGTGTGTGTGCAGGTGCTGTACTTTCCCTCCGGAGCGGGGCAGAAGGGGGACATGGCTAAGGTGGTGGCCCGTCAACGCAGCTCCAGGAGGACAGGCCAGGCTCACCTGGTCAACACCCACATGAGGGTCAAGCCCGCCGCTCCCCTGGCGCTCAACGGTGAGGAGACTGGTTCATGCACCGCCAGCTACACTCACTGCATACATACACCGCATACATACACCGCATACATACACCGCATACATACACCGCATACATACACCGCATACATACACCGCATACATACACCGCATACATACACCGCATACATACACCGCATACATACACCGCATACATACACCGCATACATACACCGCATACACACACCGCATACATACACCGCATACATACACCGCATACATACACCGCATACATACACCGCATACATACACCGCATACATACACCGCATACATACACCGCATACACACACCGCATACACACACCGCATACATACACCGCATACATACACCGCATACATACACCGCATACATACACCGCATACATACACCGCATACATACACCGCATACATACACCGCATACATACACCGCATACATACACCGCATACATACACCGTGATACATACACCGTGATACATACACCGTGATACACACACCGCATACATACACCGTGATACATACACCGTGATACATACACCGCATACATACACCGTGATACACTCACTGCATACATACACCGCATACATACACCGTGATACATACACCGTGATACATACACCGTGATACATACACGCATACATACACCGCATACATACACCGTGATACATACACGCATACATACACCGTGATACATACACCGCATACATACACCGTGATACATACACCGATACATACACACATACATACACCGTGATACATACACCGTGATACATACACCGCATACATACACCGATACATACACCGATACATACACCGTGATACATACACCGTGATACATACACCGTGATACATACACGCATACATACACCGTGATACATACACCGTGATACATACACGCATACATACACCGTGATACATACACCGTGATACATACACCGTGATACATACACGCATACATACACCGCATACATACACCGTGATACATACACCGATACATACACACGCATACATACACCGTGATACATACACCGCATACATACACGATACATACACCGTGATACATACACCGTGATACATACACCGCGATACATACATCAGATACATACACCGTGATACATACACCGTGATACATACACGATACATACACCGTGATACATACACCGATACATACACCGTGATACATACACGATACATACACGCATACATACACCGTGATACATACACCGTGATACATACACGCATACATACACCGTGATACATACACCGTGATACATACACCGTGATACATACACCGTGATACATACACCGTGATACATACACCGCGATACATACACCGCGATACATACACCAGATACATACACCGTGATACATACACCGTGATACATACATCAGATACATACACCGTGATACATACACCGCGATACATACACCGTGATACATACACCGAGATACATACACCGTGATACATACACCGTGATACATACACCGTGATACATACACCGTGATACATACACCGATACATACACGCATACATACACCGTGATACATACACCGTGATACATACACCGTGATACATACACCGTGATACATACACCGTGATACATACACCGTGATACATACACCGTGATACATACACCGCGATACATACACCGCATACATACACCGTGATACATACATCAGATACATACACCGTGATACATACACACCGATACATACACCGCATACATACACCGCATACATACACCGTGATACATACACCGTGATACATACACCGTGATACATACACCGTGATACATACACCGTGATACATACACCGCATACATACACTGCATACATACACTGCATACATACACCGCATACATACACCGTGATACATACACCGTGATACATACACCGTGATACATACACCGTGATACATACACCGTGATACATACACGCATACATACACCGTGATACATACATCGCGATACATACACCGATACATACACCGATACATACATCAGATACATACACCGCATACATACACCGCATACATACACCGCATACATACACCGTGATACATACACGCATACATACACCGCATACATACACCGCATACATACACCGCATACATACACCGCATACATACACCGCATACATACACCGCATACATACACGCATACATACACCGTGATACATACACCGCATACATACACCGTGATACATACACCGTGATACATACACCGTGATACATACACCGTGATACATACACCGCATACATACACCGCATACATACACCGTGATACATACACCGTGATACATATTACACGCATACATACACCGTGATACATACACCGATACATACACGCATACATACACCGTGATACATACACCGTGATACATACACCGCAGATACATACACGCATACATACACGCATACATACACCGCATACATACACCGTGATACATACACGCATACATACACGATACATACACCGTGATACATACACCGTGATACATACACGCATACATACACCGTGATACATACACCGTGATACATACACCGTGATACATACACCAGATACATACACCGTGATACATACACCGCATACATACACCGTGATACATACACCGTGATACATACACCGTGATACATACACGCATACATACACCGATACATACACCGTGATACATACACGCATACATACACGCGATACATACACCGCGATACATACACCGTGATACATACACCGCGATACATACACCGTGATACACACACCGTGATACATACACCGTGATACACACACCGCGATACATACACCGTGATACATACACGATACATACACCGTGATACATACACCGTGATACATACACCGTGATACATACACCGTGATACATACACCGCATACATACACCGCGATACATACACCGTGATACATACACCGTGATACATACAATCAGATACATACACCGTGATACATACACCGATCAGATACATACACTGATACATACACCGATACATACACCGTGATACATACACCGATACACACACCGTGATACATACACATACACCGCATACATACACCGATACACACACCGCATACATACACCGATACACCGCATACATACACCGATACATACACCGCATACATACATCAGATACATACACCGTGATACATACACCGCATACATACACCGTGATACATACACCGCATACATACACCGTGATACATACACCGTGATACATACACCGTGATACATACACGCATACATATACACCGTGATACATACACCGCGATACATACACCGTGATACATACACGCATACATACACGCATACATACACCGTGATACATACACCGTGATACATACACGCATACATACACCGTGATACATACACCGTATATACATACATAAGATACATACACCGTGATACATACACCGCATACATACACGCATACATACACCGTGATACATACACCGTGATACATACACCGTGATACATACACGATACATACACTGCATACATATTAATCAGATACATACACGCATACATACACTGCATACATACACCGATACATACACCGATACATTAATCAGATACATACACCGTGATACATACACGCATACATACACGATACATACACGATACATACACCGTGATACATACACCAGATACATACACCGTGATACATACACGCATACATACACGCATACATACACCGTGATACATACACCGTGATACATACACCGTGATACATACACCGTGATACATACACCGTGATACATACACGCATACATACACCGCATACATACACCGTGATACATACACCGATACATATTAATCAGATACATACACGCATACATACACCGCATACATACACCGATACACACACCGTGATACATACACTGCGATACACACACCGCGATACATACACCGATACATACACCGTGATACATACACCGTGATACATACACCGTGATACATACACCGATACATACACCGCGATACATACACCGTGATACATACACCGTGATACATATTAATCAGATACATACACCGTGATACATACACGCATACATACATCAGATACATACACCGTGATACATACACGCATACATACACCGCATACATACACCGATATACATACACGATACATACACCGTGATACATATTAATACACCGCGATACATACACCGCATACATACACGCATACATACACCGCGATACATACATACACGCATACATACACGCATACATACACCGTGATACATACACCGTGATACATACACCGCATACATACACGTGATACATACACCGCATACATACACGCATACATACACCGTGATACATACACGCATACATACACCGTGATACATACACGCATACATACACCGTGATACATATTAATCAGATACATACACGCATACATACACCGCATACATACACCGATACATACACCGTGATACATACACGATACATACACCGATACATACACCGTGATACATACACGCATACATACACCGTGATACATACACGCATACATACACCGTGATACATACACCGCGATACATACACCGTGATACATACACGCATACATACACCGCATACATACACGCATACATACACGCATACATACACCGTGATACATACACGCATACATACACGCATACATACACCGTGATACATACACCGATACATACACCGTGATACATACACCGTATACATACACCGATACATACACGCATACATACACGCATACATACACCGTGATACATACACCGATACATACACCGTGATACATACATATTAATCAGATACATACACCGTGATACATACACCGTGATACATATTAATCGCGATACATACACCGTGATACATACACCGTGATACATACACCAGATACATACACCGTGATACATACACCGTGATACATACACCGCATACATACACCGCATACATACACCGCATACATACACCGTGATACATACACCGTGATACATACACCGTGATACATACACCGCATACATACACCGCATACATACACCGCATACATACACCGTGATACATATTAATCAGATACATACACCGTGATACATACACCGTGATACATACACGCGATACATACACCGCGATACATACACCGTGATACATACACCGTGATACATACACCGTGATACATACACCGTGATACACACACCGCATACACACACCGCGATACATATTAATCACCGATACATACACCGTGATACATACACCGCATACATACACCGCATACATACACCGCATACATACACCGCATACATACACTGCATACATACACTGCATACATACACCGCATACATACACCGCATACATACACCGCATACATACACTGCATACATACACCGCATACATACACCGCATACATACACTGCATACATACACCGCATACATACACTGCATACATACACCGCATACATACACTGCATACATACACCGCATACATACACTGCATACATACACTGCATACATACACCGCATACATACACGCATACATACACGCATACATACACTGCATACATACACCGCATACATACACCGCATACATACACCGCATACATACACCGTGATACATACACCGTGATACACACACCGTGATACATACACCGTGATACACACACCAGATACATACACCGTGATACATACACCGTGATACATACACCGTGATACACACACCGTGATACACACACCGTGATACATACACCGTGATACACACACCGTGATACATACACCGTGATACATACACCGTGATACATACACCGTGATACATACACGCATACATACACCGCATACATACACTGCATACATACATCAGATACATACACCGTGATACATACACCGCATACATACACCGCATACATACACCGTGATACATACACCGTGATACATACACCGCATACATACACCGTGATACATACACGCATACATACACCGTGATACATACACTGCATACATACACCGTGATACATACACGCATACATACACCGTGATACATACACCGTGATACACACACCGCATACACACACCGCATACATACACCGCATACACACACCGCATACATACACCGCATACATACACCGCATACATACACCGCATACATACACGCATACATACACCGCATACATACACCGCATACATACACGCATACATACACGCATACATACACTGCATACATACACCGCATACATACACCGCATACATACACCGCATACACACACCGCATACATACACCGCATACATACACCGCATACACACACCGCATACATACACTGCATACATACACCGCATACATACACCGCATACACACACCGCATACATACACCGCATACATACACCGCATACATACACCGCATACATACACCGCATACATACACCGCATACATACACCGCATACATACACCGCATACATACACCGCATACATACACTGCATACATACACCGCATACATACACTGCATACACACACTGGTCATACACTGGTGATACCAGTTAGTGATGTGTTCACACTAATACAGCAGGATTGTGTGGTTGAGTGGCTGTTTTACTTCCATGGGGTATTAACTGTTAACACGTCACATATTTAGATCACTATATTGGCTTTTGTTGTTTTGAAAATGCTGTATTCGCTCTTCCCTTTGCTCCCCGCATTAAGTCACTCCCCCTTCAGAGCACTATCACAACACAATTAGTGTACAGACCGCTGATGAAGCTACTGCACATCGCACCAGGTTTGTCAAGTTGCTGTGTACAGTTTTGATCATGTTTTTGTGTATTTATGGAGAATTGTCGTATGGGAGCATTAGGGTGGTTCATAAAATTAACTTTAACCAAATTTTGCCAGATCGCTTTTTGCCTTGTTCCAACTGATATTCTAAGCATCTGTACCAAAAATGGAGTCAACTGCTGCACTTTTTCACAATTTTGAAATTGTTAAAGGGACAGTTTGGAATTTTGGACATAGGGCCTCATTTCCTGGTGAGCCAGAGTGTTGGAGACGTGTGGAGACACTTTTTAAATCTTCCATCCAGTCCTTGTATTTGCAGAGGTGCTGGTGCTGGGCTAGTGCAGGTCAATGGCCACAGTCGTCCTGCCACTAAAAACAGTCTGACCCACTCCACAGACCTGAGGAAAACTATTAGAGCTCCAGACTGTCCCTGTGAACGTCTGTGTCGATCTGTGCGAAATGAAGACCAAAAGCAGGTTTTTGGGGGTGGAGCCGTGCACAGAATCATACAGCGAACCGTGAGGAGGGTTCAAACGGGGCACAGGAGAAATCGCTAAATCACTCAAACATGCATGGATGATCTAAACCTGTGACTCGGGAGCGACCTGTACAGGGTCACCGCAGGGTCTTAAAAGTATTAAAAAGGTTTCATGTTCCTAAATTAAGGCCTTAAAAAGTCTTAAATTATGTTGTCTAAGTCTTTTTTTTTTTTTCACAAAGGTCTTAAATTTCATTAGCCTATTTTTTTGTGAGCTTGACCGGGCTGCAGTGCAATGTGAGACGAGACCATGTGAAAGCTCAGTTTGTCTTGTTAGAATGTTATGAATGATTTTTGGCCATTTTACAAGCAACGCATATGACTATAAATGAGTTCTGAATGAGATTTTATAATAGAAGTCATTTTCGTTATTTAAAGCAGTGAGTAATGTTCATTATTCGAATTGGATCTGGTGTTTTTCGCTGCATAATGGGTGCAATGTGGGTCTTAATTTTCATTTAAGTGGTCTTAAATTTGGGGGTCAAACATGGGGCTACCCTGCTGTTGTTCTCCACCCCCTTCCAAGTAGTTTCTGAATTACAGATATTATGCTAAGTAGTTAAGTGGTTAATTAAATGCCTTTTACCATTGCACATGTATCATCTTCAAGCCTAATTTGTATAGTAATAAATGGATAATGGTTTATGTTTTATAGGCATCTAACTGCACCTCATCGAAGGCTCGCCGTGGCTCTTATATATGTTCAATTTCGTGTGACCACTAAAAGCAGTAGCACTCTGCCATTTTTATACGCCCGTTGTAATAAGACGGGACGTATTATGGTATGGCGCTGTCCGTCCGTCCGTCTGTGGACACTTCAAAGCTTTGAAGTCTTTGAAGCTTTGTCCGCGCTCTAACTCGACAACCGTCTCACCTAGGAATGTCAAACTTCATGGCTGGACACCCCATGGGTCAAGGATGTTCCCTATTGATTTCAAGGTCACAGGGTCAAAGGTCAAGGTCACGGCCCGACCCTTTGCGAAAACCTGCCCGTCGCTCTTGCTAACTGTGATCGTTTCCATCTCTGTCTTTTTATCTTCCATCTCTGTCCTTTTATGTTACGTGCCGTAGATCTGAACTCTCTTCTCAAATGTTCTGCTGCTGAAAGCGAGAACAACCCACATTCTCTGCTTCTTTGAGCTTTGACACATTAAAGCTTTGTAGTGTCTTTAAGTTCTGTTGCTGCAATCTGATTGGTGGAATTCCGATTCTAGAATGTGATGATGTCATACTCATACTCCTACTGCAAGAGCCAGATTTCCCTATTGATTATCCGTCCGTCCGTCTGTCCGTCTGTCCGTCTGTCTGTGGACAATTTCTTGTCCGCGCTCTAACTCCACAACCGTCTCACCCAGGAATGTCAAACTTCCAAACTGCACCAACAATTCATCTTTAACTAGGTTTGACAAATTCTAACTTAATTCTATATACAATAATTCAAAGTACGGGCGTATTTTGCCCCGCTGGCGGAGCTCTTGTTCATTCTGTAAAAGTAGCTCACCAGAAGAAAAATGTTGGAGACCCCTTGTCTAAATCCTCTTCAGTGTTTATGACGAGGGAACAATGTTATAACACAGTAGCCCGTGTAGTAACATGGTAGAAAAATGGAAAAACTCACGAATACTTGCGTTAAAATGTATTTCGTAACACGATTCTGTTACATGCGTTTTCTGTCACTCACTGGAGATGCAAAAATCACACATGCCTCACCACGAGAGCTGTGTTTTACATTTTCCCCACTCATACTGTGCAGTTCGGAGCCTTAATTGTTTGACAAAGTACTGCAATGTACTTGGATTAAGAAAGTTTTATCGTGATTTGAGTAAATTTCACTTGACAAGTAAAACGCTCTGCCAGTGGAACAGGACTTTTTGTGCTTAAAATATGAAAATACATCTGGCTACATTTAAAATAAGAAAAACAACAACTCTTTGCGTTGTCTCTTTCAATTAAAATAAGGAACAAAATCAAATGTTGCTTGAATTAAGAACAAAACACTTCTTCCACTCACGGATCATTTTTACTTGTCAAGTTGAATCGACTCAGATAAAGTAAAACGTTCTTAATTTAAGTCATTTTAACTTACTTAGATGTCGTTATTTGCAGTGTTGATTTTAGAAAAGTAACTATATTCTGAATATCACCAAATGAAAGAATAACTGTACCGAATACTCAGAACTATTCAAAATTCTATAAAATTAAAAATTCTCTGTACACTCAATTACTTCCCAAAACCGACTGGAGATTATCACAGGTAAAGCTTTAAAGCAATATGGCGTAAGTGAAAGACAGACCCCCAGAAGTGGTCCTGTAACTTATACTGCTAGTATTATTTTGAAGTATCAGTACTCGACTCTGTGTACTGTGCCCCCTCTGCTCTGCTCCTTAGAGTAGGCGGCGTCGTGCTAAGCAGAGAGCTAAACGGTGCTAGCTCCAGCTCTGAGCGGACTGGCTGCTCCCTCTCCTCCTCCGCAGTGTGTGGATACATGTTCACGTGCACGACCCTGGACCCCGCGTGCGCGCTGCCACACGTGCACGCTGCCACACGTGCACGCTCCCGGCTACCTGACAGTGCTGCTCTGAGGCTCGGAGGTGTATGTGTTTAAGATATGTATTTCTGCTCCATATGCCTGACACACCAGGTGCTCTGGAGTCACATCTGTGTGGTGAACTGTGCCGGTGAGAGGGTAGGAGCAGGAGGTTTGCTGGGCTGAAGTGGACAGATATGATGACATAGAGCTTTGTGTGTGCCACTAAGGGCGCTGTACAGAACTGCAATGTTAGGTGTAAGCAGATTTATCTTCTATTTTATTGGTGATTAATGTGTAAGTTTGATGTGTAAGTACAGTCATTTAGAATCTGTTGGATCTCTGTTATGTAAAATCCACTTGTATGAGCTTTTAAAAAGGGGGTATTATATGAAATTGATTTTATTTTAGCTTTCTACCATGTTATAACACTGTTCCCTCAGCCAAAAAAGGTTTAAGATGTCGTCCATGCACGTTTGAGTATTTCATCAATCACTTCCACATGATTCAAACTCTCCTTATGGTCAGCAGTGAGAACCTGTTCACAGTTCAGCCTCATGTCCCCTACGCTCCCACAGGGCATAAATATACAAAAGCAGGATACAAAACTGTACACAACAATTTGACAAACCTGATGTGACGTATGATGTGCAGTAGTTCCATTAGCAGGATGCACGCTGATGGTGTTGTGATAGTGCTCTCAAGGGGGAGTGACTTAGCGCAGGGAGCAAATGGAGGGTGGAAGTGGGAAAACTTGTTTATAAGTTAAACTAATAAATCAAGTTAAAATGTTGTTTTTGGCAAACATTAAGGATGTAACAATAACTGAAATATCATGATATCATATCCTCTAAGGCAGGGGTGTCCAAACTTTTTTCTTCAAGGGCCACATATTGAAACACAGCCCAGCATGAGGGCCGATCGAGGGTCACAGACTGGTGTTCAAAACAGTGAGGAATTCAAATATTTATGCATTTATAACAGGTTTGAATGACCCTCCAGACCTTTGTTCAGGCTTAGGCCCTCAAAGGACACATGAAATTTGCTTGATCAAGGTAGATTTCAAAAACATGCAGTAAAAAGTCCTACTATGGGTCAATTCACCTGGAAGCCGGAGGGCCAAAAGAATTTGGTCTGAGGGCCACATTTGGCCCCCGGGCCAGAGTTTGGACATGCCTGCTCTAAGGTCTCACAATAATATTGTGGAGCATCACAATATATTGAATCCCTTTCTCTCTCTCTCTTTGCTTCTGATGCAGAAATAGCTAAAAAAAAACAGAGGGAACTACATAGACCATGATCCTTTGCTCCGTTTCAGTGCAGACGACATGAAGAAATAACTGTTCTAACCACTTTGAAATCTTCATTCTTTGGATTAAGTCTTGTGAAGCATTTTTAGAGGAAAAAGGAGCAGATTCACAGTTTTGTGCCTCCACAAAATATTGCAATAAATCTGGTACAGTGAGATGTTTATGGTGAAAATATTATACAGAGAGATTTGGATTTCGTTCCATCCCTAATGATAGTAAATGTTGTACCAAATGACTGGTCAAAGCATTTTAGAATGTCAATCTTGTTATTCTGTAGAATACTGTAATATCATGAGCCTCCCCACCATATCGTGAGCTTTCCCATGATATCGCAATAAATATTGTACCATGAGGTTCATACCGTGACAATATCGTATCATAAGACTTGGATATTGTTATATCCCTAGTGAATATAGCGTTTTCAAAACAATAAAAGGAACAGGGTGATCTAAATATGTTGTGTGTTACAGTTAATACTCTACAGAAGTCAAATACCCCCTGTTTAAAGTAAAAACCAAAACCTTTTAGAAATAGAACTGGACACAAAGTAATGACCTTCACAGTGAGGTTGCTGGGGGCTGGGGGCTGTAATGCACAGAGCCTATTGATTGTCTTTGTCAGCTACTGTATTAAAACTTTTTTGCTTACTACAGTGAAATTGTTCGATAACGGAGTCTGTCAGTCCTGCACTTTCAAACAGGAAATCATTAGGGTCTATTCACGCTTACGTCACAAACCAGGAAGACGTTTGGAAACATGCAGTGACAACTTCCTGTGGGCTCTTTTTGCGGTTGTAAGTCAAAAACGAGAAAATGTCCCAGTGTTCTCCGTCTTCATGTCAATGTAGCGTTCCATTATGTTCGGCTCATCAGCAGTTCCAACCATACCTCGATTTTCATCATTTCTGCGCTGACACACAACTCCGAGCGCACTGGGCACTGTATTTTTTGGACCATAAGGCGCTTGATCAATGAATGGGTATTTTTTCATCCATAAAGCCACTGCATTATAAGGCGCATTAAGCAGACTGAGACCTTAGCCCAGGCATCCACAGTCCATTGGCAGATCATGGCGTAACTCCCCTGGCGTTCGCCTTCTGTCGTCCATCGCTCCCACGCAGCTCGCAGTTTCACTTTAAATGACTTGTTGACACCAATATCTAGCAGTTGAAATTCTTTGGTTAATCCACCCGAAATGATCCCCAGCACCGACTTAGTTCGCTTCAGTCGGCCGTGTAAGTCTGCATGTCTCTGAACAGGGGCCATTTCAGGCTCCTTATACACACCATGATATGATGTTGAAGCACAGCACGTGTCACTCCGCCAGGATCCGGACTGCGGTCGCCCCAATGCTCCGACAGTTTGGAGCACGAGGTCTTTCAGAGGTGTTTGTGTGCGTGGGCTGGAGATCTGTGCAGGTTTGATTGGAGTTGAGCATAAGATCTGTAAACCCTCGAATGAGTGAGCCCCGTGTGCGTGAAAGGACAGGACAGTCCTGGGTCAGTTCTGGTTTAGTCCTGGTTTAGTCCTGGTTTAGTTCCGGTCTCGACCTGGTTTAGATCTGGTTTAGTCCTATTTAGTCCCGGTTTAGTCCTTGTTTAGTCCAGGTTTAATCTCGGTTAAGACCTGGTTTAGTTCTGTTGTAGTCCTGGTAAACACCGCAGTAATCGTACGTTTTTGTGATTGTAATTCTTGATGTTATAACTTTTCAATTCGTATTCTGATGGATGAAATACACACAGTACATTTTATGTACGACTGGACTCATTCGAGAGTTTGAGGATGTTTGTCTTGTGTTCAGCTGCAGCCAAATATGCACAGATTTCCCAAATATGCACTGTTCTATGCGCGCAAGTGTTTCTGAGAGCCTGAGATTTTGACAGATTTTTGAGCGCCATGTACCACATAAAATGGGTTCGAGGTCAGTAAGCACAGCCAGAATTAATACATACATAAAGCGCACCGGTTTGTACAGCGCACTGACAATTTTTAAGAAAACTAAAGGATTTTAAGTGCTCCTCATGGTCTGAAAAATACAGTACGTGTGATTAGAAGAGACGAGGGCACCAAATCCAGGTTTACTCCGAACAGCACATACGTTTGGAGTCTTCATTTTACCGACGATCACATTTACTTCAGTGGGTTTGATCACAGTCGGTCGAGCCCAGTGTCGGGAACTACACTGGAAGTTGTTATCGCATGTTTCTAATCATGCTGCTGGTTTGTGATGTAAGCGCGAATATGGGATCAGTTTCTATTATTTAGCTGTTTTAGTTCATATTTACAACAAATAAAATGTAAAATCGTTATATTTAAAAAACGTAAAAAAAAAAAATACAATCATGGATTCAGAAATACTGTCCCCATCTTAAAGAGGGACATTAGCACACTGCAGATACACTGTGACGACACCACTACTGAATCTGACCCGTCTGAAGTCAATACATGCCACACTGATGGAATTGTTATTTAGTTTTGCATTGATCCGAACATAGAAACGAGCTGAGTCAGGCTGTGTGTGTGAGCAGCCAAACCCCAGACGTCCCTTCGGCAACCTGGTCATCGCGGAGGAAGAGGAGGAGGAAGAGGAGGAGGGAGAGGGGGTGGAGGAGGAGGAGGGAGAGGAGCCAGAGCGGGCCAGGGAGACTTCAGAGCATCTCGCACCGGAGAGCTGAGAGATGGACCTCCAGACGGCAGGCCGGCCCACCAACACACAGCCCACAAGAGAGCACACCCGCCTGGGGACAAGTGAGTGACAACAACCACCTACGGACTTTTCTTAAGGATGTAGGACAACGTAGAATGACAGACGGCAGAGAGGCCTGTACCCGACTGTAGTCCTGAAGGTTTAGGACAGGTTTTGGAAAACAAAGGACTCTGGTGAGGAGGAGGAGATGGAGAGGCTGACGGTTCTGCTGCTGTGGCGGAGATCAAGCAGGAGGAGGAGGGCTGCTGCTAACAGATTGAAGAGAGAATACATTTATGATCCTGACTTTTTGAATGTGAAAAGGAATATTTGTCTTGCTCCAGTACAGATTTAATGTATGAGCAGCTCTTCAGGTCAAAAAGAGAGAGCGCTGTGTAGTGTCCGCATCAAATTATAAAGACTTTATTGTTCGTGAAAAAGGAAGTGCGATGTTAGCATGCTGACATGGTTGGGTGATTTTAATGGAGAGGTCTGCAGCCAATCCTCTGTCAGTAAAAGAATGAGATTTGGAGCAGAGTTTGGGAGGAATCATTTAAACTGTTCAAATTTGTCCTGTTCATGAAATCACTACTGATCAGACCATCGAACATCTAAATCCTAAATGCTATGCCAACTTTATTTAGAAAGAGCAAAATGAGGAAAATGTGATTCATTTCTTTTTTCAAATGTTTAAGGCTGTAAAAATAAGATTAGGTTTCATAATGAAGTATTTGATATATGGTGCAGTGAAACATGGTGACAGTCACAGACAGACTGAGGTGCACACAGGTAACAGGTGACAGACAGGTGACACATGTCACTGTGCACATGTCCAGCACTAGACATGTGGACAGTGGACAGAAGCCAGTGTGTATGTAGACGGTGTGGACAGTGGCCATGTGGACAGTGGACACTGTGGACAGTGAACACTGTGGACAGTGGACAGTGTAGACAGTGGACAGTGTGGACAGTGGACACTGTGGACAGTGGGGACAGTGGACAGTGGACATGTGGTGGTGTGTGGGGCCCTGGTGCGAGCACAGGAGCTCGAGCACTAATCCCTCTGTGTACTGTGAGGATTATCTGGTTAAAGACACTGTGAATCAGCACAATTCTGAGATCAACACCAGGTCACTGACACACACACACACATACACGCACACACACACACACACATACACGTACACACACACACCCACACACTCACACACACACACACACACACACACACACACACACATACACACACACACACACACCCACACACTCACATACACACACACAACGCTGCCATACACTGGACACGTGGCGAGTGTATTTGGAGAGGGGCATTTGCAATTTCTTTCTTTCTAAAATCCAGTTAAACAGGGCTGGAGCAGAGCTGGAGATGACTTGACTTATTTTATGTTCTTGTAAAATGTGTTTTGCCAATTCAAATATAACAGCTGGGAAACAGGAAGGGGGTTAGCATGCTAGTTGTTAGCATTACCAAGCACTTCATCACAATGAATAATTACAATGCTCAGACAGTGTTAGAAAAGTGAGGGATAAGTTTGGACTGCACTGCAGTAAACACTTTTCACAGTATTACTCTTCTATGGGGTATTAATCATTAACCCATTTCGCTAATGAAGCTCCTGCACATTGCAGCGTGTTTGTGAAGTTGTAGTGTACTGTTTTGTACCATATTTTTTGTATATTTATAAAGAACTGTGGTGTGGGAGCATGGGTGATGTAGGCTTGTGGGCAGAGCATTGAGCAGAATTTTACAGCTAACCATAAGGAGAGTTTGAATAGAGCTTGAAAAAGATCACTAGATTACTCAGACATGCATGAATGACACTAAAACCACTTCAGGCAGGTTTTTGGAGAGAGAACAATGTTATACGATAAAGAGTCATAGCATTTATTTACGTTTCAAGACAGTCAAAGCGCTTTACAAGGAACCACACACCGTGTACTGGGGCACAGTGTACAAGGGCCGTTAGTACAGATGAACACCTTCCCCCAAGGTACTCGTCACATTTGGAATATGTCAAGAGGGAGATGGGAAACCCTGACCTTCAGATTAAAGGACAGAGCTTATACCATGGTATAAGATAGGGCTTAGACTTTGGGACAGACCTCTCCCTTCTATGTCCTAACATGGCTCCTCCTGGTTTGCTGTGTCCAGGTCAGATAAAAGGATGACTTTACCCCCGCGCTTCCACAAAGAGGTGCACACTCACCTCTCGAAGAACACCCCACACACTGGCTGTAAGTACATGCACGTGGATCATCTTTAACTGCAGTGGGACATGAGATAAGGACAATACTTTTCAAAGCTATTGTGAAAAAATTATAATTTCACTTTTATTTATTTATACTGACAGAAAAGACATTGAGCTTTGTGCCCATGTTTGTTTCATGTGGATAGGCCCAATAATTATAGCGATATGAACCATAAACAGCTCAACAAATCTGTATCTCACACTTAGAGCAAACTCCAAACTCTGACCTGCCTCCAGCTCAGGTTCATCTATCTGGATTTTAGGATGTTGTGAATGCAACATACTGAAAAAAGGTGAATATTGATAGTCTGCAGCTGACGTCATCAACACTGAAGCTAACTTGTGGCACTGCTCCGTCTGAACCCCTGTTACTCATCAATTCAGTCACAGTTTATTGAATATTTGAGGAAAAGGTGAATATTGTGCATGACGGTTTAACTGATCTTAGCACCTGCTTCCTGCTGTGTCGTGTGCATGTGTGTGGCCTGTTGCATGTAGCGGACAGAGGACGGCCCTACAGCCCTACACTGGTCCAGAGCCGGCTCAGGGACATCTTGACCAAGTACAGCAATGGATTCTGGGTGTCCAAGCTGCCCCAGATTTACAGAGAGCTTTACAAAGAGGACCTGCCTCCCACAGCCCTGAGAGAGCTGGAGACATGGAGCCACATCTGCACTGTAAGGCTTTCAAGAGCGTGCCTATGTTCCCTCAGTCCTATGTTCCCTCAACCCTATGTTCCCTCAGCTCTATGTTCCCTCAGTCTTATGTTCCCTCAGCCCTATGTTCCCTCAGCCCTATGTTCCCTCAGCCCTATGTTCCCTCAGCCCTATGTTCCCTCAGCCCTATGTTCCCTCAGCCCTATGTTCCCTCAGCTCTATGTTCCCTCAGCCCTATGTTCCCTCAGCCCTATGTTCCCTCAGCCCTATGTTCCCTCAGCTCTATGTTCCCTCAGTCCTATGTTCCCTCAGCCCTATGTTCCCTCAGCCCTATGTTCCCTCAGCTCTATGTTCCCTCAGCTCTATGTTCCCTCAGCTCTATGTTCCCTCAGCCCTATGTTCCCTCAGGCCTATGTTCCCTCAGTCCTATGTTCCCTCAGCTCTATGTTCCCTCAGTCCTATGTTCCCTCAGCCCTATGTTCCCTCAGTCCTATGTTCCCTCAGCCCTATGTTCCCTCAGCCCTATGTTCCCTCAGCTCTATGTTCCCTCAGCTCTATGTTCCCTCAGTTCTATGTTCCCTCAGCTCTATGTTCCCTCAGCCCTATGTTCCCTCAGCCCTATGTTCCCTCAGCCCTATGTTCCCTCAGCCCTATGTTCCCTCAGTCTTATGTTCCCTCAGCTCTATGTTCCCTCAGTCCTATGTTCCCTCAGGCCTATGTTCCCTCAGCCCTATGTTCCCTCAGGCCTATGTTCCCTCAGGCCTATGTTCCCTCAGCTCTATGTTCCCTCAGGCCTATGTTCCCTCAGGCCTATGTTCCCTCAGGCCTATGTTCCCTCAGCCCTATGTTCCCTCAGCTCTATGTTCCCTCAGTCTTATGTTCCCTCAGCTCTATGTTCCCTCAGCTCTATGTTCCCTCAGTCCTATGTTCCCTCAGCTCTATGTTCCCTCAGCCCTATGTTTCCTCAGCCCTATGTTTCCTCAGCCCTATGTTCCCTCAGCCCTATGTTCCCTCGGCTCTATGTTCCCTCAGTCTTATGTTCCCTCAGCCCTATGTTCCCTCAGTCCTATGTTCCCTCAGCCCTATGTTCCCTCAGCCCTATGTTCCCTCAGCTCTATGTTCCCTCAGTCCTATGTTCCCTCAGTCCTATGTTCCCTCAGCCCTATGTTCCCTCAGCTCTATGTTCCCTCAGCTCTATGTTCCCTCAGCTCTATGTTCCCTCAGCTCTATGTTCCCTCAGTCCTATGTTCCCTCAGTCCTAAGTTCCCTCAGTCCTATGTTCCCTCAGTCCTATGTTCCCTCAGTCCTATGTTCCCTCAATCTTATGTTCCTCAGTCCTATGTTCCTCAGCCCTATGTTCCTCAGCCCTATGCTCCCTCAGACCTATGTTCCCTCAGCCCTATGTTCCCTCAGCCCTGTTCCCTCAGCCCTATGTTCCCTCAGCCCTATGTTCCCTCAGCCCTATGTTCCCTCAGTCCTATGTTCCCTCAGCTCTATGTTCCCTCAGATATTCCCACACACCTATTTGACCACAGCCCTGTTTCCTCAGTCCTATGTTCCCTCAGCTCTATGTTCCCTCAGCTCTATGTTCCTCTGCTCTATGTTCCCTCAGCCCTATGTTCCCTCAGCTCTATGTTCCCTCAGCCCTATGTTCCCTCAGTCCTATGTTCCTCAGTCCTATGTTCCCTCAGTCCTATGTTCCTCAGTCCTATGTTCCCTCAGTCCTATGTTCCCTCAGTCCTATATTTCCTCAGCCCTATGTTCCCTCAGCCCTATGTTCCCTCAGTCCTATGTTCCCTCAGCCCTATGTTCCCTCAGCTCTGTTCCCTCCGCCCTATGTTCCTCAGCCCTATGTTCCTCAGCCCTATGTTCCCTCAGCCCTATGTTCCCTCAGCTCTATGTTCCCTCAGCTCTATGTTCCCTCAGCCCTATGTTCCTCAGCCCTATGTTCCCTCAGCCCTATGTTCCCTCAGCCCTATGTTCCCTCAGCTCTATGTTCCCTCAGCTCTATGTTCCCTCAGCTCTATGTTCCCTCAGCCCTATGTTCCCTCAGCCCTATGTTCCCTCAGCCCTATGTTCCCTCAGCTCTATGTTCCCTCAGCTCTATGTTCCCTCAGCCCTATGTTCCCTCAGCCCTATGTTCCCTCAGTCCTATGTTCCCTCAGTCCTATGTTCCCTCAGCTCTATGTTCCCTCAGCTCTATGTTCCCTCAGCCCTATGTTCCCTCAGCCCTATGTTTCCTCAGTCCTATGTTCCCTCAGCCCTATGTTCCCTCACTCCTATTCCCTCAGTCTTATGTTCCCTCAGTCCTATGTTCCCTCAGCTCTATGTTCCCTCATTCCTATGTTCCCTCAGCTCTATGTTCCCTCAGCCCTATGTTCCCTCAGTCCTATGTTCCCTCAGCCCTATGTTCTCTCAGCTCTATGTTCCCTCAGTCCTATGTTCCCTCAGCCCTATGTTCCCTCAGTCCTATGTTCCCTCAGTCCTATGTTCCCTCAGCTCTATGTTCCCTCAGCTCTATGTTCCCTCAGCTCTATGTTCCCTCAGCCCTATGTTCCCTCAGTCCTATGTTCCCTCAGCCCTATGTTCCCTCAGTCCTATGTTCCCTCAGCCCTATGTTCCCTCAGTCCTATGTTCCCTCAGCCCTATGTTCCCTCAGCCCTATGTTCCCTCAGTCCAGTTCGAGGTGATGGTGCAAAGGACCCTAGGTTGAAAAAAATTGAGAAAAATCTTAGAAATGAGGGAACATAGGACTGTGGGAACATAGGCTGACCCCAGGCTTTCCTGTGGACCAACATGAAAAACAGCACAAGTTTATGTTAAACTGTGGTGACAATGTGCACTGGTTTTACTGTGCTAAGCACGCCGCTGTACCTGTCTTAAAAACGTGAAAACCAGACGCAGCAGTTTAGGGTTATTCCTCACTTTCCCAACACACACTCTGAGCATCCTCTTTTTTCACCACGATAAGTTTAGAAGTGTTTTTCACAACTTCCAGAGACTGAGCTTTGTCACCACCATAGCCTTACATTCTGGTAAGACCGGCACACTCGAAAAGTTGTGAAAATCACTTAAAATGGGGAGAGTGAATAAAGTAAGTGAGGAATAATGTGACCCAATGCAAACCGTTTAAATCTTCTGTTTTAAGACACTCAAAATAAGGTACAGAGCCTTTAATTAACTTATATCTGCGTTTGACATGATATTGTTCTGCGTGTGTTCTCGCCTGTCCAATCCTTGTACGGCGCGTGTTACTCCACCTTTGGCGATGTTTTCCTGGAGCTGATCTCTGCTGAACTGTCCCTTATTCATGTGTAAATTAAAACGGTGTTCTTTTGTAGGTGGAGAAAACCTGTAGCAGCAGTCCCACAGAGCTGCTCCTGTACCCGGCCGAGGAGCGGAGGACCAGCCCCGCCTCCAGTCCCGCCTCCAGCTCCAACAGCCCCTCCCCCCGACACCAGAGCCCCTCCCTGCAGCGGTGTAGTCCCGCCTCACATCAGCAGAGCCCCGCCTCCAAAAAGCCCAGCCCCGCCTCCAAAAAGTCAAGCCCCTCCTCCTCCGCCACCACGCTCAGTCCAGACCTGCAGGCCAAACTGGAGGAGCTCCTGTTGAAGTATCCCAACGGACTGTGGGCCCACGCGCTGCCCAAGCTCTTCCAGGACACATATAAAGTGTGTACCCGCTTTGAGCACACGTCTGCATACGTCATGGAGCTTCAGATAACTATGATCACTGAAGCCCTTTACCATAATGTCTGCAAGACTTGAACATACAGTCTTAGAAACATGGGATTTAAGGATAGAAGGTTCAGTTCAACTGTGTGTGATCCAAAGTCTGTATCTGTGGTACATGTGTGTGTGTGTGTGTATGTGGGTGTGTGTATGTGGGTGTATGTGGGTGTGTGCAGTGTCCCTGTGGTTGAATTGCTCAGTGGCGTTCTTCCGTTGCCTTGATTTTAGATGTCAGGGATAAATTGAATCTTTAGCAGAGTTGTGGACTTTCATATTTGTGATTAAACTGTAGCGCCTCTTTTACACTTCAGATTTAGTGTTTTGAGCTTTTACAGAAGAACATGTTATTACTCAACACTCATAATATTGCTGCTCATTCTAAAAATTCTAAATGTTATGATGTCATCTGCATACCCTCTATAACATCTCCATGGAGACACACAGAGAACCTTCAGAAGAAAAGTTACATAATGTACATTTAATAAAGCCATTAAGATTCATCAATTAAAATTAAATGAATGAATTTAAACATATTCCAAATGAGCAGTTTACCATTTAAATCTGTGTTGTATCTGTTATTTTAGGCTAAACTTCCAGGACATGTGCTGGAGAACCTCCACCTGCTCTCTCACATCTGCACCATAGACTACCCCATGTCAGACAACCCCAAGAGGGCCATCCTGTACAGACACAGCAGCAGCAGCAACGGGGCAGAGGGAGGGCCCCGGGAGGAGGAGGAGGAGGTAAAGGAGGTGAAGGAGGTGAAGGAGGTGAAGGAGGTGAAGCAGGTGAAGGAGGTGAAGGAGGTGAAGCAGGTGAAGGAGGTGAAGGAGGTGAAGGAGGTGAAGCAGGTGAAGCAGGTGAAGCAGGTGAAGCAGGTGAAGGAGAGAGACACCAGGCCGCACGTGCCCCTGCTCCAGCCTCCCTCAGAGGAGTACCCCTCAGTGCTGGTGGTGGAAGCCACTGATACCAACGCTGTCATACTCAGGTAGATGAAAACAAAATGATTAAAGAACATAACGTGTACATTGTTTGAATTGTTATTGACTTTTAAACATGAGGACTCTTTGCTTTGGAATTTGTTGCTTGTGTATAGAAAATACGTATTATCTTCACTGACAGCTTAACTACACTGATTAAAAGATTTTTTTCCCATAATCAGTGTAGTTAAGCATGCTAATTTAAGCATGCAGGTGAAACTCCTGTTTCCTCCGGGGGCTCCGGTTTCCCCCATCAACTCCAAACATGCAGCACCCCTATGAACTAACATCAAGGACCATGACGTCCACCCTCCTGTGGGTTCACCACCTGCAGAGGGGTTCATAGGGGGGGTCAGGTGCTATGAGGATTGGGCAGCAAACTGCCCCCGCGACCCAGCTGGATTAAGCGGGAGAAGATGGATGGATGGATAGATGGAGTTGTAATGAACACGATTTAAGGTTAAGGTTATGATGCACTTGCCTGCAGTTCCCTGTAGGGAAATTTGTCTTCTACATTTGACCCATCCTTCAATGTTGCTGGGGTATCCCCTCAGAAGCAGTGAGCACCACAGCACTTAGGGACCCATCTCTGCTGTTGCTAATCTTGGCCAGGACCACCTTAGCTGGATTTGACTGAGTGCATGTTTTCTGTTGATGGGGGAGGAGGAAGCTCACCCAGATACAAGGAGAACTTGCAAACTCTGCACAGAGCAACCCGGCAGTTGAACTTGTAACCTCCTTACTGTGAAGCATTGGTGCTAGGCACTCAGCCATTGTGCTCCCTGTAATGAGAGTGGTGAAGATTTATGGACTTCACAGGATTTCTAGCTGTGACACAAAATGCTGGCAAAATTGAAACTGAGGCTCAGAGTAAGATAATCAAAGCAGAATGAGGGTCCAGTGTTAAAATGTGATCAAAAAGTCAACTGAACATAATATTCAAAAGCAGATAGAATTTACAGCAGAATGCAAAACACAAAGTTTGGCCCTAATAAACCTGAGTGTTGAGTGCTGCCTGTGTCCTGCTCCTCAGGTACATCGGGGAGAGCTACTCACAGGCCCAGGAGGTGATGGAGGATGAGATGAAGAAGTTCTACAGTACAAGCCAAGGCAGTCCCACGTCTCCAGCCTCTGCTCCACAGCTGGGTCAGCTGGTGGCTGTGAGGGCTGAGGAGGAGGAGGAGGTCCTCAGGGCACAGGTCTGCGAGCTAATGCCTGATAAGGTCAAGGTGAGTGCATCCATCAACAGCCTAACAATGGCTTTACTTAGTTTATTAGTATTTTAGTTAGTTATTCAACACTTTCCTAATGCATTCATCCACATCCAATGAATTCACCACAAAGTTTAGCAAGAAAAGTGCTTTTCCCAATTTTCTCCAAAGTGGAGTTTTGCTATCACAGTAATGCTAATAACAACTAGCATGATAACAGCACACTATGATGTTTCAAACTATAAAATGCTTCATAATCACAGACAGAGCACACACTGTCCTTTATGCTGTGTTCAGACGGCACAGAATTTATGGCCTATTTTATATGCAAAGCCTATGCAGATGTCCTGTGCTTCAGCTCAACTTCAGGTGAACTTTGCACAGATGTTTGGCACTTTGGAGCTCTGGGCTGAATGGAGGATGAGAGCTGCTTTTATCTGGGCAAAACAAATGACTATTACACAAATGGGTAATAAAGCCCCTTTAAAATATACATGCTCTTATGTCGGTTGTCTGGTTTTGTCTTAGGTGCACTATGTGGATCACGGATTTACAGAAGTCATCAGTAAAAGCAAAGTTTTTGACCTAAACCACAAGTTTTTCAAGTTGCCTTTCCAAGCCACTAAGTGCAGACTGGCAGGTGAGTGTGAGCCTGTCATATTCATACAAGCAGAGGTGGGAGGGAAGACACAAACTGTGTTCACGTAACAGCACTTGAAAATAATGTTACTCAAGTAGATGTATAGAAATTAGTGGTCCAAGACAACTTGAGTGATCTATACTTGTATGAGTGAAAAGTGTGAGAGTAAGAGTAACTTAAAGAGTACCTGTCAGGATGTAACGTTAATGTAATTTGAGAAAACATTAAATAATGCACAATCTCTGGGATTTTTAAAAGACAGACACAAAATGAGACAAACTAAATCATAACTGAAGGAGCTGCAACAAACACAAGTTTAGATCATTTCATATTATCACATAAAGCTTTTGTCACTTGTAGAGGACAGTGGGAAGAGGGACTTTTACGGTTACTGTTACTTCAGTAAACATATTACTCAGGTTTATGTAAAAGTGTGCTGCTAGAACAGTGCTCTGAAAAAGCTGCTCAAGTGACACACGAGTGACACCAGCCCTCACACCCATGTTCCAGGTCTGGAGCAGTTCTGTAAGGAGCCTGCCGTGCTGAAGACCCTGGAGACCATGGCCAGTGGGAAGATACTGCTGGTGGAGATCGTAGAGCGAGGAGAGCGCCCCCTGGTGGTGCTGTACGACACGTCTCAGGATGATGACGTCAACATAAACTCGGCCTGTTTGCGAGCGCTTCAGGACTGTAGTCTGGCCAGCCCCCTGCAGGTGACTCACCCACGCCCAGTCACTGTCTGCACTCATGCCAAGAAAACCAGCTAAAAGGTCTAGTCCAGTTCAAATCCCATTTTTATAAACGCCTGTGAACTTGGGAACTACTTTGAAATGGCATCGTGCTCATCTCAACTGTTGTAGTTTCAGCTAAGTCAGTTCTTTAAGTCAGACTGTGTTCAAATATAGCTCAGAATAAAGTCTAGCAAAGCTTTAGACAGAGCAGTGCCCACAGTTATCATCACACCCGCGGGGAACGTCGATGGCATCAGCTTCAGAGTATTAATTGAGGAGTCAAATGGTGGTTCAAATCTCAAAAATCCCACTAACACGTCTGGAGCAGAGCAGCTGATAGGTACTAGGATACAGCTCGTGCAGTCTGATTCACATTAGGCACAGACTAGCAGAGGCATTCAACTGCACGAGGTAAGGAACAGCCAGGATTAGACATGGATTTGCATGAGTAGCTGCAAAATATTAGTGCTGATGCTAAATTACTAGACGCCCCTGAATGTCTCATAGCCTCCATTCGCACCTGCTGATCTCACTGAGCCTTTTCATTCGCTAGAAAGAAACAAAACCCACATATTTAAAGGAGAAAAGAGATCGATAGCCCATTTAGGACTGAGGACTAGTCTTGATTACGCTATTTCATGATCTATGTTCTAATGTATTTTCCTCATCACTTACACACCTGGAGTTGTGTTTTGTTTCATTCACATGTTTTAACACACAAACCTGCACATTTAAGTTCTTCTCTTTTTTTTTCTTTGTTTGCCCAACTTGCCTGTATACGGCACATGACAAACAGAAGGATTTGTACATGTAAATGTGATGGGACCATTTCTGCTGCTCAAAAGGAGCAGGCTGAAGATTGTTTTACATTAAAAAAGAACAAGGTTGACACTTTTAAACAAATAAAGGGTTAAAAGTGTCAACCTTGCTCTTCTCTTCTCTCTCTCTTGCCATTTGATAATACAGGAAGTGTTCCACTGTGTTTTTAAAATCCAGACAGCGTCACTAGAATCAGTTGGATAATTTCAACCAATCTGTAATGAACAAAAGGCTAAAAGGAGCATTTGATTTGAAAACTACCACTACATGGTGTACATGATATAAAAAGGTGACCAATGGGACCAAAACTGCCACGACATCACAAAGTGGAACAGAGCTTTTGGAGCTTTGGAGATGCAGACAGACTGATAATAAATGGTTAATTAATCATGTGAATGAAACAAAACAAACTTCAGACTTGCTTTTGATGAGGTAACAGTGTTATAATGGCTTAAAACTCACAAGAGTGAATTTTATGTAATGTAGGACCTTTAAAGCTCCCAAAGTAGTTATTCAAATGACAGAAAACGCACCAAAGTTCTTGTAGAGGTGCAAATACAAGGAACAGCAGCACACTCAGACGGCAACCGTTTTGTATACTCTGGTCCAAAGCAAGAAAAATGATCTGACCAGGGCTTTTTTGCCATTCAGTTCAATTAAATTTATTTTTGTAGCACCCAAAATCACAACAACAGTTGCCTCTAAGGCCGTTCCAAGATATGGATGAGTAAAACATACACACAGACATATCAAAACAGGAATAAACAACATTCATGTAAAGCAGCAAATGAAACATGGTCCAGTCATCCCCTGTCCTTAGACCCTCCTTCTCAGCAAGGAAAAACTCCAAAAAACCCAGGGTCCTGGGAAAAAGAAGAAACCTCGGGGAGAACTACAGTGAAGGAGGGATCCACTCCCATGGACGGACAGGCTATAGATGTCCAGGCCCGTGGGCCAGTTCGGTATGACCACAGCTACCCAGGTGGGGAAGAGCAGGGCGAGGAGGAGGAGGAGCCGGGCGAAGAGGAGGAGGAGCCGGGCGAGGAGGGGAGGCCGGGCGAGGAGGAAGAGCCGGGTGAAGAGGAGGAGCCGGGCGAGGAGGAGGAGAGGGGTCCAGCTGCCATCAGGCGTCTGAAAGAGTTCCACTCCACAGGGGGAGTGGGACAGGGGACAACATGTGAATAGCAATGAACAAACTACAGATGAGAACATAGTAAGTGATGCTGATGAGAAAATAGGAGGAAACAGAGGACAGTGCTCAGGTTGCCACACTTCCCCCAGCTTGTTATCTCCTGCAGCAGCTTATCTTAGTGACATCAACTAAGTAACCTGGTCATAAGCTATTCCGAAGAGGAAGGTTTTAAGCCTGGTCTTAAATAAAGAGACTGTGGAGCCTGTTTAACACCAACAGGGAGTTGATTCCATAACACAGGAGCTTGGTAACTGAAGGCTCTCCCCCCACTGTACTTTTAGACACTCTAGGAACCACTAATAATCCTGCATTCTGAGAGCGAAGTGCTCTATTTGGCTGATAGGGGACAATGGCATCCTGAAGATATGATGGGGCCATATTGTTTAAGGCTTTGTATGTCAGGAGGAGAACTTTGAATTTAATTCTGAACTCGACAGGAAGCCAGTGCAGTGATTTTAACACAGGACTGATGTGATCACGTCTTTTAGTTCCTGTTAGGACTCTGGCCGCTGCATTTTGGACCAACTGGAAGCTTCTTAAAGTACCTTTAGCGCAGACGGTGAGCAGAGAATTACAGTAATCTAGTCTGGATGTAACAAATGCATGGATAAGTTTTTCAGCATCATTTTTAGGCAAAATATTTCTGATTTTAGTTATGTTTCACAGGTGAAAATATGCAGTTTTACAAGCTTGGTTTATATGAGCTGTGAATGAGAGATTTTGGTCAAATACGACTCCAAGGTTTTTTACAGTAGAGCTGGAGGCTATACTCACATTGTCAAGTGAGATTATCTGGTCTGACAGAGAATCTCTCTGACCTTTAGGACCGACAACAATGACCTCTGTTTTTTCAGGGTTTAAGAGCAGGTAATTCAGGGTCATCCAGGTTTTGATGTCCTTCACACAGGCACTGAGCTTATCGATTTGATCTGATTAGGTTTCATTGATAAGTACAGCTGAGTGTCATCAGCATAGCAGTGGAAATTAATGCCATGTTTTCTGATAATGTTACCTAATGGCAACATATACAGAGTAAACAGGATTGGACCAAGCACAGATCCTTGTGGAACACCGCAAGCTACTTTAGAGCAGGGAGAGGTGCACTGGTTTACACTAACAAACTGGTACCTATCTGATAGAGAGGATTTAAACCATTTGAGGGCGGTCCCTCTGACACCTATGTCACATTCTAACCTCTGCAGTAGAATGTTGTGATCAATGGTGTCAAACGCTGCACTGAGGTCCAGTAGGACCAGGACTGAAGCCAGCCCGTTATCAGCAGCTAGTAGCAAATCATTTGTCACTTTAAGCAGAGCAGTTTCTGTGCTGTGGTGAGCTCTGAAACCAGACTGAAATTTTTCAAATAAATTATTGCCCTGCAGATGGTGACAAAGCTGTTTCACCACAACTAGTTCCAGAATCTTTAAGAGAAATGGAAGATTCGAAATAGGTCTGTAGTTGGCTAGTTCATCAGGATTTAAGCTAGGTTTTTTCAAAAGCGCCCATCTGAGTGGGCATTTTTCCCTTTTATACCAAAGTAGTTATTAGCACCTCTCTGCCCCCCTGCAGGTGGACAGTGTGTACATGGGCGTAACCGTGAGCAGTGTGTGTTCTGACGGGACCCTGTACTGTCAGCTGCCCTCCAGAGGCCTCCACAAGCTCCGGGGCATCCTGGACACTATCGACGCCTACTTCCAATCACAGGTGACCACACACTCTCCTTTCTATCAAGAGGGGGATTTGAAACATATACACTACTGTTCAAAAGTTTGAGGTCACTTAGAAATGTCCTTATTTTTGAAAGAAAATCACTTTTTTTTTTCAATGATCACTTTAAACTAATCAGAAATACACTCTATACATGTGCTAATGTGGTAAATGACTATTCTAGTTTCAAATGTCTGTTTTTTGGTGCAGTATCTACATAGGTGTACAGAGGCCCATTTCCAGCATCTATCACTCCAGTGTCTAATGGTACAATGTGTTTGCTGATTGTGTCAGAGGCTAATGGATGATTAGAAAACCCTTGTGCAGTCATGTTAGCACAGATGAAAACAGTTCAGCTGGTTAGAGAAGCTATAAAACTGACCTTCTTTGAGCAGGTTGAGTATCTGGAGAAAACTTTCATGTGGAACTCGACAGTCTATTCTTGTTCTTAGACATGAAGGCTATTCCATGAAATTGCCAAGAAACTGAAGATTTCCTACAACAGTGTGAACTACTCCCTTCAGAGAAGAGCACAAACAGCTCTAACCAGAGTAGAAAGAGAAGTGGGAGGCCCCACTGCACAACTGAGCAAGAAGATACGTACATGAGAGTCTCTAGTTTAAGAAATAGACGCCTCACAGGTCCTCAACTGGCAGCTTCATTAAATAGTACCCGCAAAACGCCAGTGTCAACATCTACAGTGAAGAGGCGACTCCGGGATGCAGCTTCAGGGCAGAGTGACAAAGGAAAAGCCACATCTGAGACTGGCCAATAAAAGAAAAAAGATTAATATGGGCAAAAGAACATAGACACTGGACAGAGGAAGATTGGAAAGAAGTGTTATGGACAGACCCACTGAGCTGTTGTAGGCCGCTAAAATGAAAATTGTGTAAATTCAGATTTTTGTTGGATTTTTTGTTTGTTTTCTCGGGTTTAATCAATAATAGAAATGATCAGGTTCAACATTTGTGCATTTGAAATCTGAAAATCACTAATTGCCCTGAAAACTTTTCTCATTTTTCATTTCTCCCCCATCCCCCATATACGGCCAGCGCTCTTTACATTTACCTAAATGGCAATACAAGTAGGATACAGCACATTGTGTAGCCATTTCTTTTATTTTTTAAATGCTGCTTTTTACAGTGATCCACTATCCATTGAGTCTCTGCAGTGACATCATGCTGGGGGTGTTCTACATGCATCTCTTTTGGCAGAAATGTTCAGCAGTTACCGTGAAAAATCAATGCATACATTTGCAAACACAGCCAAAAAACGTCCTAACATAACTATTTACCCGAGACAGTCCCTGTTTTGAGCCCTGTGTCCCCAGTCCCAGCAGATTTATCCTGCTAAACCTGCGTCCTTGTGGCAGTTTTATACAAGAACAGTCCCTGGTGTCTCTATTTTTGACCAATCTGATCCCTGTTACAGTAAAGAGAGGCACACTGTGCATTGTTACTTGTTTAAGTAAAATACAGACAAGGATACTTAAAAAAACGACCAAAACACAAAGAAAATGTGACAATACTGACTCACATTAGTGCCAAGTGCAGAACAGTTCTCCTTCATTACGCACTCGTTTCACAATTTTATCATTACCAAACTGCCCCCAAACCAAAAGTGTTTTATTTTGAAAATCTAATCCCCCCTATTTTAACAGCGTCTGAAAACTCAAGAAAAAAATACAAAATAGATTCAAACACATAACACATTTTCAGGAGCCTGTGACCAATGCGAGCATCCGTGGTCCTGTTTAGGAGTTTGATTTTCAACAAAAAGGAGAGAGCGACTAACTGAAAAACTGTTGGATGATCTTAACTATCGTATCACTGTCGTTTCTGAGAGACTTGATGAACGGCACAGATCATCTTATCTGTTATAGTTCCAAACAAGGTCACGTTGCGTTAAAACACAACTCGACAGATTAGCTTCAGACGGAGCAGTACTTTTAGTTAGCATCGCCTCGTATCATATTCTTTTTTTTATTTATTTATTCATTAGCGTTTGAGCAATATTAACATTTTAAAAGTATAAAATAATAATCTGCACGATACATCTTCTTTAAAGGGCCCATAGTGCACTGGTGTCTGATCTATGTTATAATGTTTAGGCTGAGTTCTTCTCTCAGACAGTAAACACTCTGTTCCACCTTGTGATGTCACGTGGTAATACAGGAAGTGCTTCACTGTGTTTTGAAACTTTTCAGATTTTCACTAGAATCATTTGGATAATTTCAGCCCTGGAATTGCTAAATCTCTACTGAACTAAAGCTAAAGGAGCCCCTTCACTTGAAAAATACCGCCTCATGACATCACAAGGTGGAACAGAGCATTTCGAGCTTGGGAGATGTAGACAAACTAATAATAAAGGTCAAACATGTATGAATGAAACAAAACACATCTCCAGGTCTGTTTTTGAGGAGGGAACAACATTAGAACATGTCTTAAAGCTCAGAAGAGTCCATTTTGCATAATGTAGGACTTTTAATACAAGCAATATACGGCCGTTGTGCACTTGGGCCAGACACTTGACCTCTGCCTATGACGACCTGTGTGGTTTGAACACTGGTTGGACAGGTGTGGACAGGTGCACACTGTTGTCCATGTGGAGTTGTTCCTTCTGAATGCAGAGCGTCCTGGAGCAGGTAGTGGACAGCAGGAGATTAGTCTGATAATCCAGGATAAGACACGAGCCCCGGGCGTCTTATCCAGTCACACCGGGCGTCTTATCCAGTCACAGGAGCCAAGCAAAGTTCAGAGTTTGAGTCAATGCAGCGGCACCGTGTCTGAAGGCCTTCTGAAAAGTCCTGGGATGGGGTTGGGTTGTTATAAATCAACAAATCTCCAGTCTCCAAAAAACTATTGATGATAGAACATGAAACAAAGATGAATATTTAAAACGTTTTCTGAGGTGAGTGTGGAGATGTTCAAGGCCACTGTGCTGTTATTGCACTAAACAGGGAGATGAATCTGCTTGCAGACAGTATTTATAAAAACACAAAATTCTTACATTGAAAAACAGCTGCTTAAGTTTGTGGTAGATGATGTTGGGCACCACGACCCCCAGAGTGGCAACAATTTAATTAGGCCCGAGCCCCTACAGGGCCCGAGCCCCTACAGGGCGTAGGGCCCTGTCACAAAGATGATGCCTGGGCTTTCGTTGTCAACTGTCTTACGAAGTTTGTCCCTCGATCGCTCTCTCCGTGTACAGCAGTATCCTAGCAACCCATGCTGAAGGTTTGGGACATGCATATTTGTTCTTGCTAACAAGTCATCGTCAACATTGTCAATGTTGACAAAAGTAGAGCGAAGCGCCTCCTGTCCCCAAAACACACTCCTGACATGAAGCTGTATCCAAGGCCCCAGGCCGAAGGCATGGGCCATATTTACAGCTGCTAAAATGAATGGAAATCAATGGGAGTCAATGGCCGACACCAACGACATGGGGAATGACGGGCGCGTAAGCCCGTCATTCAAGATTTTTTGCAATTTTCCAATGTCTAAATTTGCTCCCGTTCACCCATACAAAGTCCGATTTGACACAAATTTGAATCACTTGTAAAACTTTCATGCCAAAGCCGACTAATTGTGACACGAGCAAAAATGGTGTGATAGCGCCCCCTGCAGGACACAACAAAATTTTGCATGGAGGGACAAATTTTTGTTTTTCTAAAATGTACCAAATTTGGCCCAAAATTACTTTGGGCCATCTCAATCAAAAAAGCCAATGTAAACCATATGGTATTTTGAACCGTGTTGTCATGGTGATGCCCAAATCTCCAATGTTATCCTAATGGGAAATATCAGATAAATTCCCATTCATGAAAAATATTTTACTTTCACAGAATATTCTCAAATTTGCCTTAATGACTCTTCATGTCATCCCGATCAAAAAAGTCAACGACGACCATATGGAATTTTTGACCGTGTTACCATGGTGATGCACGAATACTCCAATGTTTTCCTAATGGGAAAATTTCTACAATTTCTTACATTTCAAAGTGATATAACGGCTTTAGTTTTATTGAAGAACGTGAAATTTGGCACAGTGATTCTTCAGGTCAGCCCGAACAAAAAAGTCTAGGGGCCCAAAGTTGTATTTTGCACGGTGTTGCCATGGCGATATCCCAAAGTGCCCATATTCATCAATGTTAACACATCAGTATCTCCAGTGTGTGTGGACTTTATGAGTTTAGTGACACGTTCAGCCCAAAGCCACAAACACACAGAGACAAGAGGCTCATCAGCGTCACCCGGGGGAGCGTCGGGTCAGCCGAATGCGATGAACTCTAATGCTGATTTATTCTTAATTACAAAAACTTTGGACGTGATGGACAAGTAAAGGAATTCTGCAGGTTCTGAGCTTTTATGTGAGGCCTGCGCTTACACTGAGAATGAGACAAAGCTGAATGCGTCGCCCATCTGCAGGTGAAGGCTCTGGCAAGACAGGTTCACTTGCAATTGTCATAACTTTTTAAAAACAGTAAGAGCACAGGCTGCATTCAGAACCCCTCAGACAGCTTCATCAGACATAGTCATGTTCACTGGCCTTTCACGTTCCACACATTAGTCAGGTGCAGTCGGCTGCAGCCCTGTGGTGACTGACATGTGTGTTCCAGGTGAGCTCCGAGCACCTGGTGTCTCTGCCCTTCTGTGGGAAAGCCTGTCTGGCCCGATACAAAGGCAAGTGGGGCCGAGTGGAGGTAAGAACACACTTCACACACAGGACTTGTGCACTATAGGACCGCGGGGGCAAAATGAACTCATGTAGAGATGTGTTCATGTTTCAGATGGAAACTTGCACCACTGCCTGAGCTATTATGTCCATGTACTATTTCCTCCTTTTGAATTTCTGTTAAAAACGAAAAACAATAAAATGGGAAAACAGTGTCAAACAAAAAACAGATTTCGACCTCTATAAAAACAGATTTCGACCTCTATAAAAACAGATTTCGACCTCTATAAAAAACAGATTTCGACCACTTAAAAAACAGTTTCGGAGCCTATTTTAATTGTGATAATGTATTTTGCTGCTAGAAGGACTCGTTGCAGTGTTGTGGACAAACATCACTTTGTTGAACGCCGTGATGAGAAACAGGAAGCGGCGATAAACTCTCCTTTGTTTAGTCCACACTGAATTCACAGGCAGCAGAACTTCTGGGGCAAATAAACCACAGGGAATAAAATATCAAAACTCAAATAGTCACCGAGACAGTGTTATTTGAAATAAACTTTAAATTAAATATCGTAAGTGAGGTCGAAATCAGTTTGTTTTTTTTGGTTTGGCACTAAAACGGAATAAACTGTTTTCCCATTTTATTGTTTTATGTTCTTCATTGAACTGAATGAACGGCAGACGGACCCGAGTAACAAAAGAGATGTTAAATGTTTTGAAGCCTTTTGGAGTTTGCTGAACAGGTTCATTTGCACTGTATATTCAGAGTAATGATGCCTGTGAACTGTGGCTAAGCTGATGTTTGTAGCTGGTGCCGTAGCAGATGTGACTGTCGTGTCTGTTATGACTGTTTCCAGATCACAAACCTCCACGGCTCCCGGGTGTTGGACCTTCAGTTTGTGGACGTGGGAGTTCAGGCGTCAGTCGAGGTGTTTGAGCTCAGAGAAATTCCTCAGGCTTTTCTCCACGACCTGCTCTGCATCCCTGCTCAGGTACCACACAAGGACTAAAGACGGGCCCCGCTCAGGTACCACACAAGGACTAAAGACGGGCCCCGCTCAGGTACCACACAAGGACTAAAGACGGGCCCCGCTCAGGTACCACACAAGGACTAAAGACGGGCCCCGCTCAGGTACCACACAAGGACTAAAGACGGGCCCCGCTCAGGTACGACACAAGGACTAAAGACGGGCCCCGCTCAGGTACCACACAAGGACTAAAGACGGGCCCTGCTCAGGTACCACACAAGGACTAAAGACGGGCCCCGCTCAGGTACCACACAAGGACTAAAGACGGGCCCCGCTCAGGTACCACACAAGGACTAAAGACGGGCCCCGCTCAGGTACCACACAAGGACTAAAGACGGGCCCTGCTCAGGTACCACACAAGGACTAAAGACGGGCCCCGCTCAGGTACCACACAAGGACTAAAGACGGGCCCCGCTCAGGTACCACACAAGGACTAAAGACGGGCCCTGCTCAGGTACCACACAAGGACTAAAGACGGGCCCCGCCCAGGTACCACACAAGGACTAAAGACGGGCCCCGCTCAGGTACCACACAAGGACTAAAGACGGGCCCCGCCCAGGTACCACACAAGGACTAAAGACGGGCCCCGCTCAGGTACCACACAAGGACTAAAGACGGGCCCCGCTCAGGTACGACACAAGGACTAAAGACGGGCCCCGCTCAGGTACCACACAAGGACTAAAGACGGGCCCCGCTCAGGTACGACACAAGGACTAAAGACGGGCCCCGCTCAGGTACCACACAAGGACTAAAGACGGGCCCCGCTCAGGTACCACACAAGGACTAAAGACGGGCCCCGCCCAGGTACCACACAAGGACTAAAGACGGGCCCCGCCCAGGTACCACACAAGGACTAAAGACGGGCCCCGCCCAGGTACCACACAAGGACTAAAGACGGGCCCCGCTCAGGTACCACACAAGGACTAAAGACGGGCCCCGCACAGGTACCACACAAGGACAAAAGAAGGGCCCCGCTCAGGAACCACACAAGGACTAAAGACGGGCCCCTGCCCAGGTACCACACAAGGACTAAAGACGGGCCCCGCTCAGGTACCACACAAGGACTAAAGACGGGCCCCGCTCAGGTACCACACAAGGACTAAAGACGGGCCCCGCTCAGGTACCACACAAGGACTAAAGAAGGGCCCCGCTCAGGTACCACACAAGGACTAAAGACGGGCCCCGCTCAGGTACCACACAAGGACTAAAGACGGGCCCCGCTCAGGTACCACACAAGGACTAAAGACGGGCCCCGCTCAGGTACCACACAAGGACTAAAGACGGGCCCCGCCCAGGTACCACACAAGGACTAAAGACGGGCCCCGCTCAGGTACCACACAAGGACTAAAGACGGGCCCCGCTCAGGTACCACACAAGGACTAAAGACGGGCCCCGCTCAGGTACCACACAAGGACTAAAGACGGGCCCCGCTCAGGTACCACACAAGGACTAAAGACGGGCCCTGCCCAGGTACCACACAAGGACTAAAGACGGGCCCCGCTCAGGTACCACACAAGGACTAAAGACGGGCCCCGCTCAGGTACCACACAAGGATTCTAGACGGGTCTCGCTAAGGTACCACACAAGGTATAAAGACGGTCCACGCTCAGGTACCACACAAGGACTAAAGACGGGCCCCGCTCAGGTACCACACAAGGACTAAAGACGGGCCCTGCTCAGGTACCACACAAGGACTAAAGACGGGCCCCGCCCAGGTACCACACAAGGACTAAAGACGGGCCCCGCTCAGGTACCACACAAGGACTAAAGACGGGCCCCGCCCAGGTACCACACAAGGACTAAAGACGGGCCCCGCTCAGGTACCACACAAGGACTAAAGACGGGCCCCGCTCAGGTACGACACAAGGACTAAAGACGGGCCCCGCTCAGGTACGACACAAGGACTAAAGACGGGCCCCGCTCAGGTACCACACAAGGACTAAAGACGGGCCCCGCTCAGGTACGACACAAGGACTAAAGACGGGCCCCGCTCAGGTATGACACAAGGACTAAAGACGGGCCCCACCTCAGGTACCACACAAGGACTAAAGACGGGCCCCGCCCAGGTACCACACAAGGACTAAAGACGGGCCCCGCTCAGGTACCACACAAGGACTAAAGACGGGCCCCGCTCAGGTACCACACAAGGACTAAAGACGGGCCCCGCTCAGGTACCACACAAGGACTAAAGACGGGCCCCGCTCAGGTACCACACAAGGACTAAAGACGGGCGTCTGATTAAACTTTCTTAGTCGATCGAGAGAGTCTGAGAGATCTGGGTGGCGGTCGAAGGCAGGGGCCTCGGCGACCAGATCTCCGGACATGGAGACTAGCTCTGGGGACATGGAATGTCACCTCGCTGGGGGGGAAGGAGCCTGAGCTTGTGCGGGAGGTCGAGCGTTACCGGCTAGATATAGTCGGCCTCACCTCCACGCACAGCTTGGGCTCTGGAACCCAACTCCTTGAGAGGGGCTGGACTCTCCATTTCTCTGGCGTTGGCCGCGGGGAGCGGCGGCGAGCTGGCGTGGGCTTGCTTATAGCCCCACAGCTCAGCCGCTGCGTGTTGGAGTTTACCCCGGTGAACGAGAGGGTCGCGTCCCTGCGCCTTCGGGTCGGGGACAGGTCTCTCACTGTGGTGTCGGCCTATGGGCCGAACAGCAGTGCAGAGTACCCGGCCTTCTTGGAGTCTCTGGGAGGGGTACTGGATAGTGCACCAACCGGGGACTCCGTTGTTCTACTGGGGACTTCAACGCCCACGTGGGCAACGACAGTGACACTTGGAGAGGGGTGATTGGGAGGAACGGCCTCCCTGATCTGAACCCGAGCGGTGTTCTGTTATTGGACTTCTGTGCTAGTCACAGTTTGTCCATAACGAACACCATGTTCGAGCACAAGGGGTCCATCGGTGCACGTGGCACCAGGACTCCCTAGGCCGGAGGTCGATGATCGACTTTGTTGTCGTGTCATCTGACCTCCGGCCGTGTGTCTTGGACACTCGGGTGAAGAGAGGGGCAGAGCTGTCAACTGATCACCACCTGGTGGTGAGTTGGGTCCGCTGGCGGAGGAGGAAGCCGGAAAGACCTGGCAGGCCTAAGCGTATCGTGAGGGTCTGCTGGGAACGTCTGGCGGAACCTTCTGTCAGTGTGGCCTTCAACTCACACCTCCGGGAGAGCTTCTCCCAGATCCCGAGGGAGGCTGGGGACATGGAGCCCGAGTGGGCTTCGTTCTCGGCCTCCATTGTCGATGCGGCCGTTCGTAGCTGTGGCCGTAAGGTCTGCGGTGCCTGTCGCGGCGGCAATCCCCGAACCCGGTGGTGGACACCGGAAGTAAGGGATGCCGTCAAGCTGAAGAAGGAGTCCTACCGGGCCTTACTGGCCCGGTGGACTCCTGAGGCAGCTGACGGGTACCGTCGGGCCAAGCGTGCTGCAGCCCGGGCGGTTGCAGAGGCAAAAACTCGGGTCTGGGAGGAGTTCGGGGAGGCCATGGAGGAGGACTATCGGACGGCCCCAAGGAAATTCTGGCAAACCGTCCGGCGCCTCAGGAGGGGGAAGCGGTCCTTCACCAACACTGTTTACAGTGCGGGGGAGAGCTGCTGACCTCGACTGGGGATGTTGTCGGGCGGTGGAAGGAATACTTTGGGGATCTCCTCAATCCCACCGTCACGTCCTCCGAAGAGGAGGCCGAGGCTGGGGACCCAGAGGCGGACTCATCCATCACCCTGGCCGAAGTCACTGAGGTGGTCAGAAAGCTCCTCGGTGGCAAGGCTCCGGGGGTGGATGAGATCCGCCCTGAGTACCTTAAGTCTCTGGGTGTTGTGGGGCTGTCTTGGCTGACACGTCTCTACAACATCGCGTGGCGGTCGGGAACAGTACCTCTGGACTGGCAGACCGGGGTGGTGGTCCCTCTGTATAAAAAGGGGGACCGGAGGGTGTGTTCCAACTACAGGGGAATCACACTCCTCAGCCTCCCCGGTAAAGTCTATGCCAGGGTGCTGGAGAGGAGAGTTCAGCCGATAGTCGAACCTCGGATTCAAGAGGAGCAGTGTGGTTTTCGGCCTGGTCGTGGAACACTGGACCAGCTCTACACCCTCCATCGGGTGCTCGAGGGTTCATGGGAGTTTGCCCAACCAGTCCACATGTGTTTTGTGGACTTGGAGAAGGCATTCGACCGTGTCCCTCGTGGTGCCCTGTGGGGGGTGCTCCGGGAGTATGGGGTCCGGGGCCCTTTGCTAAGGGCTGTCCGGTCCCTGTATGACCGGAGCAGGAGCTGTGTTCGCATTGCCGGCAGTAAGTCAGACCTGTTCCCGGTGCATGTTGGACTCCGCCAGGGCTGCCCTTTGTCACCGGTTCTGTTCATTGTATTTATGGACAGAATTTCTAGGTGCAGCCAGGGGCCGGAGGGGGTCCAGTTCGGGGACCACAGGATTTCATCGCTGCTTTTTGCGGATGATGTTGTCCTGTTGGCTCCATCGAACCAGGACCTGCAGCGTGCACTGGGGCGGTTTGCAGCCGAGTGTGAAGCGGCTGGGATGAGAATCAGCTGTTCCAAATCTGAGGCCATGGTTCTCGACCGGAAAAAGGTGGATTGCCCTCTCCGGGTGGGTGGGGAGTCTCTGCCTCAAGTGGAGGAGTTCAAGTATCTCGGGGTCTTGTTCACGAGTGAGGGGAGGATGGAGCGTGAGATTGACAGGCGGATCGGTGCGGCGTCGGCAGTGATGCAGTCGCTGTATCGGACCGTTGTGGTGAAGAGGGAGCTGAGCCGAAAGGCGAAGCTCTCGATTTACCGGTCAATCTACGTTCCTACCCTCACCTGTGGTCATGAGCTCTGGGTAATGACCGAAAGAACGAGATCGCGGATACAAGCGGCCGAAATGAGTTTCCTCCGCAGAGTGGCCGGGCGCTCCCTTAGAGATAGGGTGAGGAGCTCGGTCACACGGGAGGAGCTCGGAGTAGAGTCGCTGCTCCTCCACGTCGAGAGGAGCCAGCTGAGGTGGTTCGGGCATCTGGTCCGGATGCCTCCTGGACGCCTCCCTCGGGAGGTGTTCCGGGCATGTCCCACCGGTAGGAGGCCCCGGGGAAGACCCAGGACACGCTAGAGGGACTATGTCTCTCGGCTGGCCTGGGAACGCCTCGGGGTCCGTCCGGAGGAGCTGGAGGAAGTGGCTGGGGAGAAGGAAGCTTGGGAGCCCCTGCTTAGACTGCTGCCCCCGCGACCCGGCCCCGGATAAGCGGAAGAAGATGGATGGATGGATGGATGGATAGTCGATCGTCGGGAGAATTAACAATCGATTTTTGATTAATCATTAACGTTTTTATATTACAATTATCATCATTATTATTACTCTACATTTATATATTAAAATACAATGAAAAAACAAAAATACAGTGCAGCATGTTTTTCACAAGAACTTCCACGACGCATCGCACAGCCTCAACCACCAGATGGCGCAGTCCCACCTCAGACAGCAGCCGGTCAGATCCTGACCACAGGTCTGTCTCTGCTTTTGAGAAACAAGATCAGTGATGTTTCCAGAGCAGAGCAGCTCCAGACAATTACACTTTAAAACAGGAATCTCCTTTTCCCTCCTGTGAGATACAAAAATGCCAGAGAGCTTCTCATTTTAGCGGTCGCCAGAAATGTAGTACATTTATATATTAAAATGATTAAAAAACAACAAAAGTGCAGCATGTTTTTCCACAAGGAAATATTTATTAGCAGGACAACTGTTGACAGTTAAACTTAACTTTACTTAAATTCATGTGCGTTGCACAAACCTGAGTTTCTAAACTCAACTTAACAACATATAACCCATAAGGACTATAGAGCCACATCAGCCCGTTTGCTTTTCTATGCAGATTTGTGCACATTTGTTTATGTTTTACAGAAATGAACCTTAAAATCACAGGACTAATGTGTATAAACTGTGAGCGCTGAAAATACAAATAAAAAAACAGCTGGTTCTGTGCCCTGATGCGCTCAGCTTTTGTCAGACTAAAAGACACGTCTCAGTGGAATTTAAGTGTTCTCTCTGTGCCAGAGGACGGTGAGTCTGTTCTGTGTGTGTATCGTGTTATTGAAGACATAAAACTACAGTGAAATCATGTCTGTTTGTCTTTTGGGTTCCTGCACATTCAACTTTATGTTGCAGTAACCAGGATACTGCGTATACAGGCCACAGTATCCAGGTTACTATCGGAATATCCCAGTGTGGTGCAGTGATCTCCCTGTAGGTGTGACAGAGCCGAGGCCACAGGACTGTGAGGCCGTAACCCCTGTGAGGCCATAACCCCTGTGTCTGCGCTATTAAAAATGAACATGATCAACAAACTGATGATTTAAACACTATATAAACGACTCCCACTATATCAGATTTTCTTTTTTCTTTTTTACATAACATTAAACACACTGTAGATGAAATGCGTTGATTTATAGAGATGCAGAGAAATGACAAAACTAAAGGAGTCGAATAATCAAAATCAGAAACAGTTTTATTGTCATTGTAAATCAACAGAATGTTACTTACAGTTGTTTTTCGTTTGCCAACACTGAAACATAACTCAGATTATTATTATACCACGACGTGTATTTTCCACACTGAACATAAGCTTGTTCTGTGGTGCGTGTGCTCAGGCTGTGAAGTGCCGTCTGGCCGATATCGCGGTCAGTCCGGGCTCCTGGACTGCAGAGGCCGTGCAGTGGCTCCGGGAGAGAGTGCTGCACCTCACCGACTGCAGCATCAAGGTACAAACGTGTTCTGAAATGTCCCTGCGCGTCAGATGCCCTCCCTGTGTCTCCATAGGGTCTTATTCTGTAAAAAGATGCTTCTGTGGATCCCTGTAGTTTCAAATAGAGCTAGAGGACGGTGCACTGCTTGTTACATTTACTGTGACAGCAAACTTCATTTATTAAACCCCAAAGACGCGCTCGCTGTCAGTCGAAAAGAAATCTGAAATTATGACGGCACCAAATCCTCAAATTCTGTAACCTCCTGTGTGTTTCCACTTTTTCAGGTGGCCAAAGTGGATGAGACCAAGGCCTGTGTCCACGTCCACCTGTTCACCGACAAGAACTTCCACGACGCAACGCGCAGCCTCAACCACCAGATGGCGCACTCCCAGCTCTTCAGACAGCAGCCGGACGTGATCCTGACCAGTCACAGGTTTGTCTCTGCTTCTGAGAAACAAGACGAGATCAGTGATGTTTCCAGAGCCCAGCAGCCCCAGACCGTCACACTTTAAAACAGGAATCTCCAGCCTTTTCCCTCCTGTGAGCTGCTTTTTGTAAAACGAAAATGCCAGAGAGCTTCTCATTTTAGCGGTCACCAGAAATGTAGTAAATATAAGAGCCATGGTCAGCCTGAGGTGCAGTTAGACCTATTAGCCAGTAATCTGCACAAAATTAGGCATCAAAATGATCTATTTACAATGGAAATAGGCATTTGATCAGATTTGAGTTATTCAGCACAATCAGTCATTCAAAAATATTTGGTGAGCTTCATTTTGTTTGGTAATTTTTAAAGAAATCCACCAGAATCCTTTTACTCAGAAATTGTAATTAAGTAAAAGTATCTTTACTTTGCTTAATACCTACTAAGCAAAAGTAACCGTACTTCATTTAAAAAGTAATTTGAGTAAAAGTTACTTAGTTACTTTCCATTATTTGATGTAAAAAAGGATTAGTCATAAATCTAATCCAGCACAAGTTTGAATCAACTTTTAGGTGATACATCCAAACTTTGTTTTCTGAGACACTGAGCTACAACACTGACCAACACTGAGCTTTTCCTTCTTTTTAGAGACATTTATAGAACTTTAAGGGCAAAACTACTGAACAAATTAGAAAATTAACAATTTAACAAATTCTGAATTCGATGGTCCAACTCACAACACGACAATAAAAAAGAAAGAAAATTTAACCTAAATCAAAGTAGGCAAAATGAAAATACTGCAAACACAGTGGTTTCCATGACGACCTCTGTCTCTGCTCGGCACCAGCATCATCCAAATGATCCACGACAGACTGACGGTTCTGCCCACTGAATGGGGGAAGGAGGGAAAATGCAGCTTGCAGGTTTTTTTCGCGTTTCATTTTTTTTTCTTTATCAGTCTTTTGCTCCGTAATGAGGACGGGTTCCAGTGTAATGAAGTAAAATACTTGGGTCAAAATGTACTTGACTAAAAGTAAAATTACCTATTTGAAAAACTACTTAAAAAATGACAGATTATTAGGGGTGTGACGGTAAATCATGGTTCAGTACCTCAGTTTTGAGGTCACTATTTGGTTCATTTTTCGGTGCAGTTTGGGAACAAAATGTAAAAATGTCCCATGTTTGAATGATAAAATGCAGCACTTCTTCCCCCAAAAGGCCCAAACCCTGTGTCTGCTACAAAACTGCACAAGACTGAACGCTCAGGGAAATAGGAAACAGCAAACAAACCGTAAAAATAAGAACTAATAATAATTAAAACCTGGTTCAGTCCTGGTTCAGAAATTGTTTAGTCCTGGTTTAAACCTGGTTCAGACCTGGTTCAGACCTGGTTCAGACCTGGTTCAGTCCTGGTTCAGTCCTGGTTCAGTCCTGGTTCAGACCTGGTTCAGACCTGGTTCAGACCTGGTTCAGACCTGGTTCAGTCCTGGTTCAGTCCTGGTTCAGACCTGGTTCAGACCTGGTTCAGACCTGGTTCAGTCCTGGTTCAGTCCTGGTTCAGACCTGGTTCAGTCCTGGTTCAGTCCTGGTTTAGTTGACAGTTGCTGCTCAGCTGATCCTAAAGGCCATCACGAAGCCGCCTGCAGCCGCAGTACATGTTCCACCCCCACAAATGAAGTGACAGTAATATGAGTAAATGTAACTCATTACTTTCACCCCTTCCTCCTACTTAACCTCCTGGGACCCGAAGAAAAAATGTGTATTGCAATATATATTTTTGGTGATTTTCTGTCTGTTTGGAGATAAATTAACTCTTTTTTTGTTTCGTTTTTTTGTTCATTTTATTGTTATTTATAATTTGTAACATGTCCTCTGTAATGGACACCAGGGACATTTTTCTGATGCATTTCTGACAAGCTTCTACAGTTGCCTCAAAAAGTTTTTAGACTCACTTTTAATTTCTTAATTTTTTTTATCATAGTGCAGCCACAGACTAACTCCTACTGAGTAGTTTTTGTCACCCTATAATCCCTGCCCTATTTAGGCAGAAGAGCCTAGTCCCCCCATTAAAAATCTCAAAACACTTAAAAGATCGACTGGTTAACTCCATGTCCACTATAAAGGACAAATGAATCGGCCGGGTCTCAGGAGGTTAAGTAATATTTGTATTAAAGTAACAGTACTCTCTTACTTGAGTAAACATTATGCTTCGTCTTTCCACGGTGAGCAGGTCTACAAGTAACAAAAGCTTCATGTGACAATATGAAATGATTTGCTCATCTGTGTTTCTTGCAGCTCCTTCAGATCTGATTGAGTTTGTCTCATTTTGTGTCTGTCCTGATTTTGTGACTTATTTAATGTTTTGTCAGTTACTATTTAACTTACTGTAACTTGAGGAGTAGTTTTTTGGACCTTGTTTATGTTGCATCACATGGTTGCTAGGTTACAGTTATAGTGTCACATGTGCTGCCCGTGTCCAACAGAAGAAACTTGACCAAAATAACATTTTAAAACTACATTAGCTGCAGTATTTTGTCAAATCTTAAATATAATGATGATAACTATATTTTAGTGTCAGAACAAAGGTGTAATCAGACTGTTCTGTTTCTGACCCACTGTTGCTCCACCTTCACAGCTCAAACAAGATTTCTGCCCCCTCACCAAAAGCCCCCAGCCCCCCAGAGTCCACTAACGGTACTGCAGCCCCGCCCGCTCCAGAGAAGGTCCAGCTCAGAAGCTCTGCCTCCAAAGACACCCCCTCCTCTCCTGATCCAGCCGACCGTCCACCGCTGCCCCCGCTGGTCGAACTGCCCCCGCTGGTCGAACTGCCCCCTACAGGTAAAACAACAGTCACCGTTCTGTCTGTGCTAATGTTTTCTTAACCAGGGGCGGCGGGGTGGATTTTACCATGAATCATTAAAGGGGGAGTATTATGCAAAATCATCTTCCGTGTTATAATGTTGTTCCCTCAACAAAAGCAGTCATCCATCCATGTTTGAGTAATTTAGTGATCTCTCCCGGGGTTTTTGCAGCCTTTTTAAAAAGATACTACAGTCACAGCTGAGCCTGTGTGTCCAGAGCCTTCCCCTGCAGACAGAGACACATCCAAGTCTGTCTCATTCTCAGTTTATGAATGTAGCGGTTCTGGTCACTCAAGGTTTAGGCAGAGAGACACAGGAGACAGAGTTCTGGATGCTGTTTTCCTTTAATGCCAGATGAGCCCCTTTAAAACAATGGCAGGAGGCACAGTGTTAGCGGCACAACAGCTCCTCTCTAGAGCAGAAGAAAAACGAACAGTCAACTACGGAGCAAAAATGCATTTTCATGGGCTAAAAATACCTCATGACCTCATTAAACTTAAGTTTATAACGTTACTTTTGTGTTTCTACCGTGTATATTACAGCATATAACAATTAAATGAGTTTAAAACATGCTAGCTTAAATCAAAGGAAGACACGAGGAGCTCCACTTACCACAGCACAGGCCGCTCATCTCTACTGAGGGACTGAGCAGAGCCGCACACGGATAAGGGGTGTGTCACATTAATTACTGCCCCTGCGCAACAGGTACCAAAAGGGAACCATAACATGTAGTAATAAGACTAATATATATATAACAATTATTTTACATAATAATTCACAAAACAGATATTGCAAAAAATAAAAGGTTTAGACTATGAGGTTTTGAGAATGTTCACACAAAAAAATAAATTTGCCACATGAACAGGCCCCATGTGAAAGCTCAGAACTTCTAGAATTCCCTGCCTGAGCGGCAGAAGCTGCACTAGCACTGAATGATCATTCAGATCTGGATTTCAATATTGCAAATGGCAAATGGCTCATTCTGCTTTCTGATTGGATATCTTGAGAATCAGGACAATAATGCCACAGTTAGGGTTTGTTTATGGAGTAAAAAAATCAAAATGTTAAATATCATTAAGATCTGAACACAAGTGAACCCAGGTGTGCTAAAGTACTCATGCTCATGTGAGTGCTTTCGATCTCATAACAAAGCCTATTGTTTTATACGACTGATTTCCCTCTTTCAGGACAGAACCTGGACGTGTACGTTTCCGTGGCCTGTCATCCCGGACACTTTGTGCTGCAGCCCTGGAGAGACATGTACAAGCTGGTGGTGCTTATGGGAGAGATGATCCTCTACTACAACAGGACCGAGAACCAGATCGAGAACCAGATCGAGAACCAGACCGAGAACCCGACCGAGAACCAACCCCAGCCTGAGCCCCCCCAGCTCAAAGTGCACAGGGGACACGTGTACGCCGCCAAAGTGGACAACAAGTACAGACACCTTCTACACCGTGGCCATGTTTAGTCTGAGATGTGCTGTAGAGACACTTGAGCACAGGAGCGGGTGACAGGCCTGTGCCAAAAAGGGAATATTCTGATTTTCTTAGAACCAGATCAGGATTTATATCTGATCACGATTCATGTACATTACTGCCTGTATATGAGGCAGCTGGGGTCATGTGCTCCTTCTGACACTTCACTTCACTGTGACCAAGGTCAAAATGTCAGAACTAATTCTGTTGTGCTGATCTTACATCTTAGTTTCATGTGAATAGGCCCAGAAATTATGGAGATAAACCAGGTCCAAACAGAAAGATGAGCTCCAGGCCCACGGTTAAAAATATAATGGCAGTAAAAAAGTGACAATGACAACACAGTTATAGAAAACACGTGTGATCATATGGAATGTGTGGTTTCAGCTGGTACGTGTGTGGTTTCAGCCGGTACGTGTGTGGTTTCAGCTGGTACCGGGTGTTGGTGAAGGGCGTCCTGACCACCGGCCTGGTGTCCGTCTATGAACTGGACTATGGCAGACACGAGCTGGTCAGCAGCTCACAGCTCCGGCCTCTGGTGCGGGACTTCAGACAACTGCCCTTCCAAGCCCTGACCGCACAGCTGGCAGGTACACCTACTGACACAACTACCACAGCAACCACAGCAACCACCAAACAACCACAACAACCACCACAACAACTACCACCACAACCACCACCACAACAACCACCACAACAACAACCACCACAGCAACCACCACAACAACCACCACAGCAACCACCACAACAACCACCACCACAACCACCACAACAACCACCACAACAACCACCACAACAACCACCACAACCACCACAGCAACCACCACAGCAACCACCACAGCTACCACAACAACCACCACAACAACCACCACAACCACCACAACAACCACCACAACCACCACAACAACCACCACAGCAACCACCACAACAACCACCACAGCAACCACCACAACCACCACCACAACAACCACCACAACAACCACCACAGCAACCACAACAACCACCACAGCAACCACCACAACCACCACAACAACCACCACAGCAACCACCACAATAACCACCACCACAACAACCACCACCACAGCAACCACCACAACAACCACCACAACTACCACCACAACTACCACAGCAACCACCACAACAACCACCACAACAACCACCACCACAACCACCACAGCAACCACCACCACAACAACCACCACAACAACCACCACAACAACCACAACAACCACCACAGCAACCACCACAACAACCACAACAACCACCACAACAACCACCACAACAACCACAACCACCACCACAGCAACCACCACAACAACCACCACAACAACCACAACAACCACCACAGCAACCACCACAACAACCACAACAACCACCACAGCAACCACCACAACAACCACAACCACCACCACAACAACCACCACAGCAACCACCACCACAACAACCACAACCACCACCACAACAACCACCACAACCACCACCACAACAACCACCACAACCACCACCACAACAACCACCACAACAACCACAACCACCACCACAACAACCACCACCACAACAACCACCACAATAACCACCACCACAACAACCACCACCACAGCAACCACCACAACAACCACAACCACCACCACAGCAACCACCACAACAACCACAACAACCACCACAACAACCACCACAGCCACCACAGCAACCACCACAACACCCACCACAACAACCACCACAACAACCATCACAACCACCACAACCACAACCACCACAACAACCACCACAACAACCACCACACAAACCACCACTACAACCACCACAGCAACCACCACAATAACCACCACAACAACCACCACAGCAACCACCTCAAACACCACAACAACCACCACAGCAACCACCACAACAACCACCACAACAACCACCACATCAACCACTACAGCAACCATCACAACAACCACCACAACAACCATCACAACAACCACCACAACAACCACCACAACAACCACAATAACCACCACAACAACCACCACAACAACCATCACAACAACCACCACAACAACCATCACAACAACCACCACAATAACCACCACCACAGCAACCACCACAACCACCACAACAACCACAGCAACCACCACAACCACCACAGCAACCACCACAACAACCACCACAACCACCACAACAACCATCACAACCACCACAACAACCACCACAAAAACCACCACAACAACCACCACAACAACAACCACCACACAAACCACCACTACAGCCACCACAGCAACCACCACAACAACCATCACAACCACCACAATAACCACCACAACCACCACAACAACCACCACAACAACCACCACACAAACCACCACTACAACCACCACAGCAACCACCACAATAACCACCACAACAACCACCACAGCAACCACCTCAAACACCACAACAACCACCACAGCAACCACCACAGCAACCACCACAACAACCACCACAACAACCACAACAACCACCACAACAACCACAACAACTACCACCACAACCACCACAACAACCACCACAACAACCACCACATCAACCACTACAGCAACCATCACAACAACCACCACAACAACCATCACAACAACCACCACAACAACCACAATAACCACCACAACAACCACCACAACAACCATCACAACAACCACCACAACAACCACCACAACAACCACCACAATAACCACCACCACAACAACCACCACAACAACCACCACAACAACCACCACAACAACCACCACAACAACCACCACAACCACCACCACAACTACCACAACAACCACCACAACAACCACCACAACAACCACCACAACAACCATCCAACCACTACAGAACCACCCCAACAACCCACTCCAATGTGGTTACATTATCTGGCACTTTGGAGTTGATGAAAAAGAAATGGACTTTGCTTTTGGGCAGATGAGGCATTTTCTCTTCACACCTCCAACCTCAGCAACCCCACTCCTTCTGCTGTTCTGGGAGGCTGTACTTTTCATCATTTACAGTTGTCCATAGGTTGTCACGGTAACGCTCTGTTCCTATGTCCCTCCTGTCAGGGGTGAAGCAGCGGCAGTGGTCTGAGGAGGCGTCCATGGTGTTCAGGAACCATGTGGAGAAGAAGGCTCTGGTGGCTCAGCTGGAGGGTGTGCAGGAGGCCTCAGAGCCCTGGGAGCGCAGGCTCACGGTCTACCTGGTGGACACGTCTCAGGAGGACAGAGACGTGTGGGTGCACGACATCATGGCCGACTTCACTGACGAGATCAGCAGCGAGATGTAGGAGATGGGTTTCTGAACTGAACAGAGGTAGTAGAGTAGTTTTTGAAGTAAGAATAATGTTACTGCAATAATAGTATGTACAAGAAATATTATTGATAGAAATACCAAAGAGTGAAAAAGAACACAACCAATCAAAGGTTTGGGCACACTTTTCCATGTATGTTTCTTCTTTATTTCTATGATTATTCACTTTGTATATTCTCATCGATGACATCAAAACTATGAATTACACATTCAGTTCAATTCAATTTTATTTCTATAGCCCAGAATCACAACAGAGTTGCCCCAATGAGCTTCACAGTGAAAAACATGGAAACATCATCTAACATAGACATCAGCAAACACATTGTCCCATCCTCAGTCTCTCAATGAACACACGATCCTTGGTGCCAGAGGGCAAAAAACCCAGCGGCAGGTGCAGTATGGGAAAATCCTCTCCAGACACTGTTGCCAACAGCTGTCGCCATGCGGCACCTGTGGAATGTAGTAAACAAAACTACACTCAGAATAACTCAGCTTGTTTTAGAGTTTTTAAAATAGCCTTTACCTTTTGCTTTTTTCTTTGCCACATAATTCCATATGTCTTACATCATATATTTGATGTTGTCTATATATAAAATGTAGAAAGTCATAAACATAAAGAAAAAACACTGAATGAGAGCATGTGTCCAAACTTTGACTGGTAGTGTATTTGGGGATACAACTGCTCAAGTAAAAGTAACCGTTTGGATGTAATGTCTGATTTATCATTTGAAGATGTGGTTAGCTCACACCTCACAGCAAGAAGGTCCTTGGTTCGATTTCTGTGTGGAGTTTGCATGTTCTTCCTGTGTTTGTTTGGGTGGGTTTCCTTCGGGCTCTCCACAATAGGCCAGATCCTCCAGCTAGGGTGGTCCTGGAGATGGTCCACTGCTCCTGATGGGCCCCGAAAACACTGAAGGAGGGTTCAAGAAAGTGTACCTTAACCTTAAAACGATGGAATATAACTACATCACCCCTCCTGTGGGGTCACGACTCACAGAGGGGTTCATAGGGAGGGTCAGGTGCACAGAGGACTGGGCGGTGAACAGCTGCCCCCACGACCCAGCCGGATAAAGCAGAAGAAGACGGACGGATAACTACATCAGATGGAATATGACTAAATCAGATCTGAAGGAGCGGTGCAGGAAACACAATAATATATGTTAAATTGTTGATGCTGTTGCTTAGCCTGGGATGTTCCACAGTATGGCATAATGCCTATCTTGCATTTATTCAATTACAGGTGTTTTATAGTTCAAAAATACCCTGAAAACATACATTCTTACTGTGAGCGCGGTCGCCTCTCCACAGATCTGGCCTGTAACGTCTGGTGCTGAGACCTGCTTGTCTCCATGGAGATAGAGACGTTTATGAGTGTAATGCCAGACTGTGTTTGCCTGGGATCCATCCAATACACACTTCTTCAGTTCTTCTTGTCTGTGAGTCTGGTCACCGCTGAACATAACTGACAGGTGGATGAGCCAATCAGAGACAGACATGGTCCGCCTTTATCCAAACAAATATGTGAGGAAAAATGAAAAGGAAAAAAAATCAAATCACAGGAGACCGAAAAACACGGCGGATTTCTGCAGAAACAGTGAGTCAAGCACTAAACTGTGTTAATCCGAGGTGAGGGAAATGTCATTTTGATTGTAAATGTGGCTGACCAATGAGCTGCTGTCTTCACACTGACGAAAACAACTCTGATTAAACGATCGGTTTGGTTTAGTTCTGGCTCCTGTTGCGACAGAGGTAGTGGAGACCAGACCGATCAATCCACATAAAAATATTGAGAGTGTCATCGTGGATTTGCCAAATACTGTGGAACATTTTGGAGACAAGCAAATGGCTGCACTGAAAACCAACAACAAAAGGGAGCAAACGTGCGCATGCAGTTTTAAAAGACTGTTGTAGGTGTAATATGGGAACTTCTTTTTTCCACTTTAAAAGTGTATAAAATCTTCATGAGAGAGACTGTTCATGCTTCATATTCTCAGTGAAAGTGTGTAGGCGGGTGAAGGACTACACAAGTGCATTTGACATGTTTCTCCGAGCGCCTAATATTTAGGATGGTTTTATACACGGGAGGTTTTTCCAGTAGCTTATGATTTAATATGAGACTTTGGGAGGATGTTGTGCTGTGAATTTTGACTTCAGATGAAATAAGCTTTAAAATAAACTTGTACCTGATTTTACTGTCTTAAAATTTTTTGAAAAACAGCTCAAAGTTACTCCTCACTTAAATTACGCATTCAGCGCATCCTAATTACCCACAGGGATGAGTTTATAATGTGCTCGTGCTGATTAATGGACGATTAAACGCTTTATTCTTAGATGGAGACTTATTTTGACCTCGAGAGCTGCTTATGCTGAATATCTGTACTGGGGCGAGACATATTCTGCTCAAATAGACGGCAAAAATCAGGTACAGGGCCTTTAATAAGATAAAATATACAAATGTGTTCAGACATTCTCAGATGTGTGTGTGCATGCAGTGACCAGTGTGGGATAAGTGAACCTCAGCTCAAATAAACCACTACACATGAGTTTACAAGCCTGGCTTCACACGCTGCCCTGTGATTGGCTGCTGCTGTTCACATGGGAGTATTTATTACAGATTGAGCTACGCAACTAACTTTATTCTGTTTTATTTAACTGGAGATATTATGTTCTTTTTAAATAAACTCTATTGAAACCATCCCTTTGTGCCTGCTTTCTTTGTCATATTAAAAAGGAGTTCATTTCATGTTAATCTGACTTTATGTGTTATTTGGGGTCTGGTGGATTGTTACGCATCATGGAGCTCAACAAAGCAATTTTATTTCTACAGCACAAGACACAAAGCAATTCAAAGTGCTTTACAAAATAAGAAATGCATTAAAACACAATACAAACAAATCAAGACAAATCATAAAAATTAAAAGAGAGAGAGACATTAAATGAGAGAGAAGAGTGCGGAATGAGAAATGAAAACCTTTCAGTCGTCTGCAGATAAACAGAACTGTTTTGAGTCTGGACTTAAACAGAGTCACAGTAGAGTCTGTCTCACATGTTCAGACTGTTCCAGGTTTTAGCTGCATGAATCTGAAACTCTGACTCCCCGAGTTTAGTCCTGACTCTGGGACCAGCAGGAAGTCGGTCCCTGAGGGCCTCAGAGTGCAGATGGTTCATGAGGCTCTAACATGTCACAGATGGACTTTGGTGCTCGGCCCTGGAGAGACTTGTGCACAAGCAGAGCTGCTTTAAAGTCTCTGAGCCACAGGGGGCAGTGCAGAGACCTGAGCACAGGGGGCAGTGCAGAGACCTGAGCACAGGGGGCAGTGCAGAGACCTGAGCACAGGGGGCAGTGCAGAGACCTGAGCACAGGGGGCAGTGCAGAGTCCTGAGCACAGGGGGCAGTGCAGAGACCTGAGCACAGGGGGCAGTGCAGAGACCTGAGCACAGGGGGCAGTGCAGAGACCTGAGCACAGGGGGCAGTGCAGAGACCTGAGCACAGGGGGCAGTGCAGAGACCTGAGCACAGGGGGCAGTGCAGAGACCTGAGCACAGGGGGCAGTGCAGAGACCTGAGCACAGGGGGCATGTGCTCGGACTTACTGGTCAGGACCTGAGCTGCAGCGTTCTGGATGTTCTGGATGTTGTGGATGTTCTAGATGTTGTGCAGCTCTCACAGCTCGTTTGAAGAGGCCGTTACAGGATCTAACCTACTGGAGACAAAGACATGGAGAAGTCTCTCCGAATTCGCTTTAGACAATAGAACTTTGCGATGTTTTTTAGATGGTAAAAGGCTGCAGATGTTATTCATGACTGTTAAAAGTTCAATCATCATCAGTCCATCAGCAGCGCACAGGAAGTCAAATTCTCACTTTGTCCTTTAAAAAAAGAAATCTTAAAGGCATTCGGCACTAATGTCAGTATAGTCACATTTTCTTTGTGTTTTGGTCATTTTTAAGCAGCTTTTCTGTATTTTACCTAAACAAAAGACAGTTTGTACCTCTACTGTTGGCAGGGATCAGATTGGTCAAAAATAGGGACACCTGGGACATTTCTTGTATAAAATTGGGACAAATCACTGGTTTTGTATAAATCTGCTGGGACAGGGGACACAGGGCTCAACACTGGGACTGTCCCGGGTGAAATAGGTACGTCTGATTACACACACACGCACGCGCACACACACACACACACGCACACACACGCACACACACGCACACACACGCACACACACGCACACACACACACACACACAAGAGGCTGTTTTATTCTTTGTTTACTGTTTATTAAAATATAAAGTTTATTCTTATGGACATGGTTAAAGTTTGTGTTTAGAAGAATATAATAGCATAAGTGTATCATTTTTGGCAGTTCTCTATCTCTCACACTGACTTCACACAGGTATTACAGAGGCACATACAGTCTGTAAAAGTACTACACTTCTGTCTACATCCACTCGACTGCTTCCTGAGGTGAGCTGGAGCGTCCATGTTAGCCTTTAGCTGTTAGCCTTTAGCTGTTAGCTATTAGCCTTTAGTGAATAGAGAGCATCATGACAAACTCTGTAAACACACATAAGTACATGTCAGTACACAGACAGTTACAAACACAGTAGTCAGTTATTCATGCTCAAGACACATTATGTAACTTTTCTTGTAGGAGTTCTGCCACTTGCTCATCTCCATGGTGATGTTATTGTGTTTGCTGGATGTTCCACAGTGGCATTACTAGAGTCCAGTTGTCCAGATGTCGGCCGAACAGTCTGGTTTTAAAGTCTTCTGTCCGGACGTATTTTATGTGTCCTCATTTTTGACATTTGGATATTTGACACCCTCGGCCGCCACCGTTGCACACATCACCACAAATCCCCACCTGTATTACACCTGCAATGCTGTGATAGCAATTCTTGAAACTGTTTGCAGTTGAACGAAAGCAAATGCAAAAAAGAAGAATCCTTCAAACGTGCTTGAACATTGTTTTGCCAAAGCACCAAAGGAGAATCCTGCGCCTCTGTAACTCTGCTGTGTTCACACTGATGTGAGGAGCTGAGGTAAAGGTTAGAACAGGGGTGTCAAACTCATTTTGGTCCGGGGGCCGTATGCAAACTACTTTGATCCCAAAAGGGCCGGATCAGAAAACTCAGTTCTCTCTTCAAGTTATTGTATTTTTCTCCGTGTCTCGTAGTGGTGTTTAAGATTATATTCCTCGAGCAAAGCCACTTGTTCCAAACACACTGAGCACAGATTTCCCATTCACCTCTGTCAACAAATAAGAATTAGACTATTTTTCTTGGGAAATCCTGAACTCAGCATCTGCTTTCCTCATTTTTTGACATTTTGCTGATGAGGGTCACGGTCGACAGTCAGAACGATCGTCCTTTAAGAGCGTTTGGAAAGAGGAAAGTCTTCATTTGTGCTGCTCTGGTGGAAGTCGCAATGTACAGAAACACCGGAGACGCTGCTGTGCTAAACAGTGCAGAAAATTAACAGAAAAATCGGAAAATTTTAAGTATTTTAATATAAAAATCAGCCGAGGGCCAGATTAAAGGTCTTGGAGGGCCGGATCTGGCCCCCGGGCCGCATGTTTGACACATGTGAGACGTTAGAGCGACACAGACACACCACAAGGAGAATGCTGCGGTGCTGCACTCTTCTTTAGTGTCTTTTTATAATAATAATAAGCGGTTCTGGTAGTGTCCTCACTTTTGGGCCTAAGTGTCCTAATTTTCAGTTGTGCCGGTGGTCACCCTGGGCATTACACTTCATACATGTTTCATTTCTTCAGCAGCACACATACACTGAAAAACATTCCCAGTATGTGCAGTATGTGCCTCTCCACAGATCTGACCTGTAACTTGACCTGGTGGTGTCCGTACTATGTCTCTGTGTGGTGAACATAAATAAGAAGTCAAATGCCATAGGCCGACTGTGGAATATTTCATTCAGTGGAATAACATCTCCAAGGAGACAAGCATATGACAGACTCTACATTTTACATCGAAAAGTGACACAGTGCAGCTTTACTATGTTCTAATCTTGTGGCGGTCTGACCTTCAAAGTCGATGTTGCCGTCGGCGTTGACGTCCAGCTCCTTGAGGATCTCCTCCAGCTCGCCCTTCTTCAGCTTCTCTCCCAGCAGGCTCTTCACCGCCTCCTTCATCTCGTCCTGGTTTATGTTCCCGTCTCCGTCCAAGTCAAACTGGAAGACAAGAGATGGGATTTACGTCAGATGCCTTCCCATATCCTTGAAAGAATTGATTTATATGAAAGAAAAAATGATCCAACTTTTAAAACCAAGCCTTCAACCATCTTTAAAAACATAATTGCTGAGTGTGTTAGTCTGACCTGTACAAACGCAGACTGCAGCTCCTTCAGACCCAGCATGTCCGCCGTCTCCCCCATCATCCTGGGCCCCATCAGCTCCACAAAGTCCTCAAAGTCCATCAGGCCCCCCACTGCACACACAGGGAGGAACGACATGAATATGACCAGAAAGGGAACATTTCTAACTTGATTCTGGATTTAGAGGCCAGAGTGAGACAATATTACAACATGTACGTGATGTAAGTACATATGTCTAAATCTCTGTCACCTACTCAAACAATTACTAATTTTTGAATCCACTGATAATTAGACTTTTTTGCTACTTGGTTCTAGTTCAGGGGTGTCCAAACTTTTTTCATCAAGGGCCACATATTAAAGTCCAGACCAGTGAGGGCCGATCGAGGGTCATAGACTGAGGGTCAAAACAGTGAGTAATTCAAATCGTGCATTTCTAACAGGTCTGAATGACCCTCCAGATCTTTGTTCAGGCTCAGACCCTCAGAAGGAAACACTACATTCGCTTGATCAAGGGAGATTTCAAAAACATGCATTAAAAAGTACTGCTTGTGGTAGTATAGGTCAATTCACCTGAGGGCCAAAACTATTGGTTTGAGAGCCACATTTAGCCCTCGGGCCATTGTTTGGACATGCCTGCTCTAGTTGCTAATGTAAATAAATGTAAACTCCCAAAGAAATCTCTTTTAGGTCATTCTGAGCATAGATGAATAAATTAAAGTCAGTGAGACAGAAAAATAATTGATAGCACCAATATGGTGCCAACTGCCCTGTTATCCATCAAATCTCTCCAAAATCTGCACTGCCAACTCTGCAGCAAAAAAAAAAAAAAAACAGAAATAAGTAACTGCCTGTGCTACAGAAACTGTGTGTCCAGTACCTTAACTTAGAGATAGAAAAAACAAACAAGCAGCTGAGGCTGGACTGGCACCGAGTCCTGACTGGTGCAGGTCTTGGGCTTTAGGTACAGTTCTGTTCAGATATATTTGTATAAAAGATAAATTTGATGTGAACATGTTTTCCTCCTCTCTTAGGACATACATCATGTTATTGGGATTCAAAATGCTTTTTCTTTTCCATCTCGTGTTCTGTGTGTTGTGTGGCACTGACTCCTCATCTTGATCTGCTGGACGATCTCCAGCAGCTCCATCTCCGTGGGCATGTACCCCATGGTCCTCATACACTCAGCCACGTCTTTGTAGTTCAGGTATCCATCCTGGTCATAGTCGAACTCTTTGAAGGCCTGCTGCAGCTCTGGGGGCGAGGACAGGACAGGAGGGGGTTAACCCACTAAGCGCTATGGAGGTCCAGAGAAGAAAGGTCCATGTCAAACCAGGTCGAAACCAGGGCTGAACTACAGTTTAACAAAGGCCGAAAACCAGGACTAAAGGATCAGAACCAAGGCAAAACAAAACCAGGTTTACTTTAAAGCAGGACTGAACCACATTTAGACCAGGACTAGTGTTTTAAAACCAGGCCTAAACCAGGACTGGTCCATATGTAACCCAGAAAATAAACACGGGTCTAAAAGAGGTCTAAGCAAATGAAGCTAAATGAAAAGAACAAAGAACAAAACAAACGTTGGTTTCACTAAGGCGCATTCACACAGTCATGATTCGATCCTGGTAACACGGTTTGGTCCTGTTCTAATCCTGGTTTAGTCCCGGTCGAGTCCAGGTTTAGTTTCAGGTTTAGTAGAAGCTGTTTAGTCCTGGTTTTGATGCGGCCTGTGGGAAAATGTGAACGCTCCCGAGAACTCAACCAGGAGCCGAAGACTGTCTTACCATCGAGCTCTGCCTGGGCCAGTTCCCTCTCCTGGAAAAGCACAACATACATTCATCACATAAATAAATATCCCTGTGTGTCACATATCACAAAGATCAACATCTTCTTTAGCCCTGTTTGCACAATATAAGCAGAACCTGGGGATGTCTGGTCATTTGCAAATTACCGCCGCACCTCTGTGTTACTCGCAGCTCATTCGTCCGTAAATTGCTCTACACATGTCATCCAGGTCAACATCCTGCGAGAATTTCCCTTTTTGCAGATCAGTTTCCATGTAGAGGCTGAGGCTCTTTTATCATTTGCCCCTAAAAAAGCTCAAAACTGCTCATCAAAATTTCTACCACAGCCTCCATGACTCAAGACGGAAAGAGATATAAAGTGCGGGCAATATATAGAGAAAAGGCAGCGGAAATAAAAGGAATAGACAGAAAAGACGTGCGATTACAACAGCAAACACTGACATGCAGATTCACACGGTGCTACTGACATCACCGGACGTCTGTGTTTGGTGAAATATAGTCGGTGGAATTTTTTACGTTACAAATCACAGACACGACGCATTCGCACGGGATTCAGATCTCAGACATTCTCCGCAATTATTACAAATCACCAAAGGTCCACAGGTAAAATTAATTAACTTTTGTCAGAATAAATGAATTACGTTTGTTTCTTGAGTTTTCACAGTAGAGTTCAGTTCCTTTAACAGTTCTGAGATAAACAAAAACATTCTGGGGGTTAGTGGAGTCAATAATCACGTCCTGTAATGCGATGAATGAAAGTTTCAGCCGCCTCCTGAGGCCTGACGCCTCCTGAGGCCTGAGGCCCGTCCACACAGATCAGTGTAACACACAGTGACATTAAGCCTGTTTACGGCTGTGGAACCAGGATTAACTCTGCTCACAACAGCGGAACTGCTGCCAGTTCATCAGTTTAAGGCACGGAAATGACTCCGGTTGAAAATAAAATGTAAACGTGACAGAAGCAGGTAACGCAAGGACAAATGACATGTCAGATCTGTGGAGAGGCGCACCCACGCACAGTAAAAGTGCATTTTCAAGGTACTGTTTAAGCCATAAAAGCTGCAATAGAATAAATGCACGACAGATAAATAGTATAAATATAAATAAATGGGGTACAGGGCCTTTAATGCCACAGTGCGGAAAATTTCAAGCAAAACAAATAACATTTCAAACCAAGTCAGAACTGCCAGGAAACCATAATAATCCATCGACACTTAGTAAATAAAGTGCAGCTACTCTTGCTCAGGGGCACAACAGCAGTACAGTGTTGACGTGTGCGACTCACGGCTCCGAAGACGCTGTGGAGCACAGACATGTAGACTTTGGTCATGTTCTCCGTGTTCTTCTTGGACTTCTTCTTCCTCTTCTTGGGCGCCTCAGACACTGAGCCGACTGACGGCGACTCTTTCAAGGTCCCAGCGCTACAGCAAGAAACACAGAGGCTGCATCAGGGCTCCTTCAATTTGTGCCAATATTCTAGGGCGTGGGCATTCTAGGGTGTGGACATTCTAGGGCGTGGACATTCTATGGTGTGGACATTCTAGGGTCTGGACATTCTATGGTGTGGACATTCTAGGGCGTGGACATTCTATGGTGTGGACATTGTAGGGTATGGACCTTATAGGGTGTGGACATTCTAGGGTGTGGACATTCTAGGTTGTGGACATTCTAGGATGTGGACATTCTAGGGTGTGGACATTCTAGGTTGTGGACATTCTAGGGTGTGGACATTCTAGGGTGTGGACATTCTAGGGTGTGGACATTCTAGGGTGTGGACATTCTAGGGTGTGGACATTCTAGGGTACGGACCTTATAGGGTGTGGACATTCTATGGTGTGGACCTTAAAGGGTGTGGACATTCTAGGTTGTGGACATTCTAGAGCGTGGGCATTCTAGGGCATTGACATTCTAGGTTGTGGACATTCTAGGTTGTGGACATTCTAGGTTGTGGACATTCTAGGGTGTGGACATTCTAGGGTGTGGACATTCTAGGGTGTGGACATTCTAGGGTGTGGACATTCTAGGGTGTGGACATTCTAGGGTGTGGACATTCTAGGTTGTGGACATTCTAGGGCGTGGACATTCTAGGGCGTGGACATTCTATGGCGTGGACATTCTATGGTGTGGACATTGTAGGGTATGGACCTTATAGGGTGTGGACATTCTATGGTGTGGACATTCTAGGGCGTGGACATTCTAGGGTATGGACCTTATAGGGTGTGGACATTCTAGGTTGTGGGCATTCTAGGGTGTGGACCTTACAGGGTGTGGATGATTCTAGGGTGTGGACATTCTAGGGTATGGACCTTATAGGGTGTGGACATTCTATGGTGTGGACCTTAAAGGGTGTGGACATTCTAGGGTATGGACCTTATAGGGTGTGGACATTCTATGGTGTGGACCTTAAAGGGTGTGGACATTCTAGGGTATGGACCTTATAGGGTGTGGACATTCTAGGTTGTGGGCATTCTAGGGTGTGGACATTCTAGGGTGTGGACATTCTAGGGTGTGGACATTCTAGGGTGTGGACATTCTAGGGTGTGGACATTCTAGGGTGTGGACATTCTAGGGTGTGGACATTCTAGGGTGTGGACATTCTAGGGTGTGGACATTCTAGGTTGTGGACATTCTAGGTTGTGGGCATTCTAGGGTGTGGTCCTTACAGGGTGTGGAGGATTCTAGGGCGTGGACATTCTAGGGTGGGGATATTCTAGGGTGTGAACATTCTAGGGCGTGGGCATTCTATGCAATGTGAGACATTTCTGAGACATTAGACTGTCAGACAAAATACTAATAACCATAATAACCGTGTGGCTCATATATACAACACACACAAACATTCACACAGACAGTGGCTCCGTCTTCCCTCTTTTCTGCATCACTTGAAGAAAAACTCAAACTAAAACACAACACTCCCCACGCCGGTGTCTTGTAGATTGGAGCTCCCTCGTGCTTCTGCACACGACCCAAAAGTGCTGCTGCCGATTTGAGCTCCCGAGGCAGAAGTGGAGTAACACGTCCCATTTTAATTAAAAGTGTCTTGATTTTATTGTCTGTTTTGACCAGTTCGGCCTGTAAACATCGACATGTGTGTGTTAGATCTGCATTAGATGATTGAATAGTTTGGATTTAATATTTTACTTTATCGTTAGCATTTTCATTACATCAGTTTTTGTGTAGAAAATGTAACTTTGTTTAAAAGTTTAAAAGCACTATGTTGTAATAGGAAATTCACACTGTAGCCTGTGATATTAGCATTAAATATTATAGATTTAACACTATTTAATATAAAGTTTTCAGTGTTTCCAGTCATTTCTTTCTCTTATACAGTGGGAGCTTATTTGACAGAAGATACAGGCCTGTCAAACTAAGCTCCCTCTGCACATATTTATATAAATGAGTGAATAATGGTGATTTTACAGTGGGAGCATTATTTGATGGTTAAATCGTCCTGTCGATTTGTGCTCCTTTAGTTAGAGCCTATTTGATAGCGTAATACGACTGTCCAAATGAACTACACAGTTTCATATAAATCAGTGTAAATGTGACATAACTCAGATATAAAGTGTGATCCCCGTGTTTAAACAGCATCAAACCCGCTGTCTCTAATCAAAAGAAATATCATAATAATAATAATAATAATAATAATAATAATAATAATAATAATAATAATAATAATAATAAAGCATCAGTTTTATACAGCGCTTTTCTGGACACTCAGACGCTTTACAGAGCATTATTCATTCACTCCAGACCCGGTGGTGGTAAACTACTATTGTAGCCACAGCTGCCCTGGGGCAGACTGACGGAAGCGAGGCTCCAATCTGCACCATCAGCCCCTCCGACCACCACCATCACTCAGGCACATACCACTTTCATACTAGGCAATGTGGGTGAAGTGTCTTGCCTAAGGACACAACGACAGTTTTTGTGACTGGCGCCCCCCTGTGGCACCTGGAATTCCCAGTGGTCTCCCGTCCAAGTACTAACCAGGCCCGGCCCTGCTGAGCTTCTGAGATCTGACGGCATCAGGCTTTGACGAGCCGGTGTGGCCACTTCCTCACACTCACAGTCAGCCTGGGTCAAGTGTCTTTGCCCAAGGACTCAACATGAACTTTTACTACTAATAATAATGCATTCATCGTATACAGCGCTTTTCTAGACACTTTACAGTTCTGTGCATTATTCCCTCTCTTCACACTCGATGCTGGTGAGATACTGTTGCAGCCACAGCCGCCCTGGGGCAGACTGACAGAAGTGAGGCTCCAGTCTTCACCACTGACCCCTCCGACCACACACAAGATTCATGTTTTCAGTGCAGTCACGTCACTCTCTTAAGTAGGCCAAAGTCGTGTATATTTTGAAGTAATACTACCTAGAACCTTTAAAAAAAAAGTCCTCCATGTTTGTTTGAGTCACCTGTCCGATGCTGCTGCCGTTGATTCCACAGAGGTAGTGGACGGGGTTCTCTCTCCCGTGGACATGCTGCCGGTGACGGGTGGACAGGAGAGTGGAGGAGAGGTGAACCACAGGAGCGTCTGATCCTCGCCCTGTGCTGGAAGAGCAGTGTGACTTCACCTAATCTGTGGCTTAACTTCTTGGAGCGAATACTCACACACCAAGCGATTAACACTAATGACGTACACTGAGGCAGGGACAGTGACAGTTATACTTACAGGACACAGGCACACACTATAGAGAGATGTTTTAGGCAGGTGTGAAAAAATGCTGTAAACAAAGAATGCAACATCATAAACAGCAAGACTCCAGTATTTGCGGGGTTTCGGTGCTGAAAGTATTCATTAAAATCATTGTTGTGTTAACTTGTTTGAGAAGTTTTGAAGATGCATAACTGCACAGATTATTTCCTATTCCCTTTTTTGAAACTTGGTGACTACCTATTTAAATATGTACAAAAAACAATGTCTTACAGTTTGCAGAGCACTACATCTGCTGTGGTGAAGTAATGGGGGTGCTGACCACAGTAGAAGATGTACTCCTGTACCGAAGGCAGATTGCCTGCACCCGACTAGAACATCAGGGTAAGTTCAGAGATGCTTTTATAGTCTGTAGCTTCAGTTTTGTGACTACAACATAAAGTTGCTGGAAGCCATGTCTTTCCAAAGCCTTGTCCATGTGGTCATTAACCAGATAAAGAAATGGCTCCAACAATTAGGTACTTTACACAAATGAAACCAAAATGCCCTTGATTTTTTTCTAGCCAACACAGATGACGAGTGTGTTGTTTGCTCCATGCTGGACACTGATGCTGAGCGCAGCACGATGGAAATGGTAAAGATATTCATATAAAAAATCTTTTCTGCTCATGTTTGGAAAGGGAGTTGCAAGTGCTGAATAAATGTTTCTCTTCTTTGTGTTCTTAGTGTCATAAGTGTAATGACATTCACAGTTTTTGTTTTGATGTATTTTTGTGTCTCAAGGTGCAGTGTGGGACAGGCCTGAGCTGGACCCATTTTGAATGTGAAAGTATAAACGGTCATATTGACTATACTTGTATTAAATGTCCATCATTTCAATTAATTTGTTATTGTACTGTTTGTTATAATTTCAAATTTGTAAATAGTTTAATTTGTCAGTGTTGTACAAGTCAATGTAAACAGAAGTTATTAAGTTTCTGATAAAAAGTTGACCTTAATTAAGATTTTGAGTTGGCATAATATACAATAATAATAATAATAATAATAATAATAATAATAATAATAATAATAATAATAATAATAAATTTTATTTGTTAGGCGCCTTTCAAGGCTCAAGGTCACCGTACATCAAGGAACATAAAAATGATACAATACAAATACAAATCACAGTAGACGCTTATTTCGGACCAGGTTAACTAATCTGCGCATGCTCACTTGAAATCTCGTAGCAATCTGCTGCAACGGGGTCGCATGAGGAGTTTCTCAGGGGTTTTCCTTCGTTTGGAAAAGAAGCGCCCGTCATTTTTTCCCTCACAATCGGCAGACTACAACGGCTGTCTACATAAAACTTTGTCATAAACAGGTAATGTGAGCAATTTGAATATGTGAATTGTATTTGTATTTGCTTTTAACAAGCGGTAGAATTTGTATTAGGCATAAGCAGGCATTTCTGTCCATACAAATGTATTGCTAGCTAACTGGCCATTTAAGCCATTATGCTATGCACTTGTGGTGTATCGACAATGATGCGTTGCTAATAACCACGTTAGCATCCACAGAACCAGTCAGCTAGGTAGGCAGGTGGCTAGCAAAGTTATTAGCAAAAATCGTAGTAAATTGTAATTGTAATGATTTTATCACGCGGAGCTAAAATACAACTGTGTTAATGTTTCGATCATTAGGCTTTGGTCCAGCATTCAACTCGAGTGTTTAGGTGAATTCACATAAACAACTGCAAATCATATCCCTGTGTTCATTCGCTCTTCTCATTGTCTTTGCAGGATTTCTATGAAGTGCCAGTGCCGGTGTGCAACGTTTGCTGCGGCACCATCGCGCAAGACACGGCAGAGGAGCGTACTTGCCGTGTGTCTACAGTGATTGTGTATGTACTTTCAAAACACCTGGCGCCTTAAAGTCCCACGTAACCAGATCACATTGCAAGACAGCTAAAACCCAGGAGAAGTGGACGTTTTTTTGTGATTTATGTGAATTCTCCGAACTCTGCACCCAGCGTTGTTTTTTCACCCATATTGGACACCATTTAAAAAAACAAGAGACTGTTTGTTGCCCTTTCGTGAGATGTAGTTTTAAAACCAACAATCTTAAGACTTGTGTTGGAGGAAATCATTGTCCTGAGAGATATTCCAGATTTCCCAACTGCACTTGCGTATCTCTTTGGCCTGCTGTATGCTCTGAACATGGACTTCCCTAAAGACCTCAAGTACACCTTTGAAACTGTCCAGCACATTTTCATGCAAATGTCCACTGACTGTTCACAGCGCGTCAGGAGCTTCAAGACCAAGCTGTTAAGCCAGTGATTAATGTCAAACAGTTTGTAGTAAGAGAACACCTTTTCAGTTTTTAATTTTTGATTTCCCACATGTATTTGATGCACTCTGATTTTGCAGTGAACGAGAGTTTTATTTTGACTTGCACAAAAGTCTGTGATGTTTGTTCAGAAACATGGTGATGTTTGTTCATGTTACGACCCAGCTCTGCTCGGGACCGCGGAAGTAACAAAATAACCAAGATGTAAAATGGAATAAATAAGGTAATTTAATTAAAAAGAATGTACAAGGTAAATTAAACAAAACAGGCTAAAATATGTACATAAAAGAACCTAAACTAAGAAACACAAGGACGGGACTGAAATACGAGTTTTGTGCCAAAACGGGTCACGTAGGTCTGTACAAAAACACAAGTGACGGACTAAGGGACACATAACAAAATCACAAAAGTCCCTCAACAAAAGTCACATAAACCTACAAACAGAATCGAGTGACAACTACTCAGCCACTCAAGACTTTTGGTTAAAAACTGCTTCTACCATCTGAGATCTATCTCTAAACTGAGTGCATTATTATCTAAATCTGATCTGGAATTGATTATCCATGCTTTTATTTCTTCTCGTTTAGATTATTGTAATTCTCTTTTTACTTGTTTTAACAAATCTGCAGTCACTCGTCTCCAGTTAGTCCAGAATGCTGCAGCGAGGCTTTTAACAGGAACCAACAGAAGAGCACATATCACTCCGGTTTTATCTGCTTTACATTGGCTACCTGTCAAATTCAGAATTGATTTTAAAATTTTAGTCTTGACTTTTAGAGCTCTTAACGGACAGGCCCCTGAATACATTTCAGAAATGTTGTTCCCTCACACCTCTGGCCGCTCCCTCCGGTCTTCAGGCCAAAACCTCCTGAAGGTCCCAAAGACCCGATTTAAAACTCGAGGAGACCTGTCCTTTCAAGCGGTCGCCCCCAGACTGTGGAATGCCCTGCCTCTGTCTCTTCGAGTGGCTGAATCTGTTGATTCTTTTAAAAAGCAGCTGAAGACACTGTTATTCAAACAAGCTTTTAGTTAATTTCACTGCTCTTTGTCTTATTTACCTGTTTTAACATTTATTATTGTTGTTTTGCACTTCATCTATTTTTACTTGCACTCTGTAAAGCACTTTGTGATTTTATCTGTGAAAGGTGCTATATAAATAAAGTTTACTTACTTACTTACAACTAAAAAGACACAAAACAGAACTAAACTAAACTAGTGTCTCACACACAAAGTTAGACTCACACACTAAAGAGACACAAACAGAAAATGGCACTGGCCACAAAGGCCACAGCCCTGAACAGGTGACAGGAATCTTCTTAAATAGTGGGAGGAGGCTGGAGGTGAGGTGGGAGTGGCAGAGGGTTGAAGTTCCCACCAATCAGGGGCCAGAGCTCAACCAGCAGGAATCCAAATGACAAAACAATTAAAGCACACAACACAAATCAAAAGAACTGGAGGCCTGGGGCCGTAACAGTTCAGAAGAGAAATTTAACAGTACAGTTATTTTGTACAGTACAGTTGTTTAAAAGGCTTAGTTTTTTTTACTGTTGAAAAAAAAGGTACAAATTTGCTTTGTCAGCTGTGTATTAATACTCAAAGTGAAAATTTAAAAAGTTGAAAATTAGTTGAATTAAAGACATGTTAAGTTGTTTGCCCATATTTCAGATGGATGATGCTGAAGTATATTTATAATCTGTTATACTTTTGTTAATTGTATGCTGAAAGACTCTGCAGGTGCAGGTGTGTATGCGCGTGTATATGTGCGTCTGTCTTTTTTTAAAATTCTACTATTTTATAATTCTACTCTGGAAAAATCAAGGGTTTATTTTCCTATCATATTTGTACCATAAGTAATGTGTTTATGCTAATGTGCAAAATCTATTGCTGGATCACGACAGAACACCTTTTCAGTTTTTAATTTTTGATTTCCCACATGTATTTGATGCACTCTGATTATTTTTTGCAGTGAACAAAAGTTTTATTTTGATTTGCACAAAAGTCTGTGATGTTTGTTCAGAAACATGGTGATGTTCAGAAGAGAAATTTAACAGTACAGTTTTGTACCGTACAGTTATTTTAAAGGCTGTTAGTTTTTGCTACTGTTGAAAAAAAGGTACGAATTTGCTTTGTCAGCTGTGTATTAATACTCAGTGAAAATTTAAAAAAGTTGAAAATTAGTTGAATTTAAAGACATTAAGGTGTTTGCCCATATTTCAGATGGATGATGCTGAAGTATATTTTTATATGCTTTTATACATTTGTTAATTGTATGCTGAAAGACTTTTTTTTCCTTTGGCCTTTAAATTACTTATGCTGGCAAACATTTTGGTGTTCAGTTCAAAAGCTGTACCAATGTAGTTGAAAGTAAAAAATAAAAAAATAAATATTTATTGTGGGTGTAGTAATTTCAACTCAATATAGTAAGTTTTCACAGGGGATAATATGAACTACAAATAAGTTGATAAAATAGAAACAAACTTAAAATGCTTAGTTGGCATAACTTCAAAAGCTTAGTTGACCCAACTTAATAATAGCAGTACTTCAAAACTTAAAAGTTTAAGTTGATACGTACAACTTAAAAACTCTGTGCAGTAAGTTGCTTTGAAAATTTGAGTTGAACTAACTTTTTCTTTTTTACAGTGTACACCAGCGAGTGGGGGCGGGACACGATGGGAATTCCCCTGTTGGACGACCGCATCCACGACATCTGGGCAGAGCAGAAACGCCACCTCCGCTGCATCCAGGACCCGCTGGATGTGGAGCTGTACACCCAGACGGGCAGGCTGGACAAGGGGGGGGTCAGCCTGCCGGTGTACAGATGCGCGCGGGGCTCCACATCCCTAGATTCATTCCACCTGCATCTCAACCTCTTCATCCCAGGTAAATCCCTCACTGTGCTCCTCCTTAGGCGTTCAACCGTGTGTGTGTGTGTGTGTGTGTGTGTGTGTGTGTGTGTGTGTGTGTGTGTGAGTGTGTGTGTGTGTGTGATTGATGCAACTCTTTGTCTCATCTTCATCTCAGGAAAAACGGCCAGTGCCTGGCACTTTCAGGCGTTTCTCCTGGACGGGTTAGTGCGGTGGAATGAGAACCGGGCGGTGTCTGCGGCGGAGGAAGAGCGCCTGCTCCGCTCATACGGTGGCCCCCTGCAGCGCTCCCTTGAAGAGCTCAGTCGAGAGGTGCTAGGCCGGTCGCTCTTCAGGGACTTCACCAGGCCCAGGGAGTACACTGGTGAGAACTGTCAGATCATAATTCCCTAAAGACTTCCATATTCAGCCAGGAGTAAGAAATGTGTTGTGTGTGCTTTGCGTCTGTGTGTTGAATTTTAGGGGAGCTCATTGGTATCGAGTACCTGTACTCCCAGACGGGCCGAGCGCTGCAGGCCGTCAGCTTGGACCCTGACGCTCCGGACACGGACGAGGAGGGGAACGTACTTCCCCCACCCTCTGAGGACCCACTCTTAGATGGCGCCCCTGAAGAGGTGGAGGACATGACGCTTCCTCCACCGGGCGACATCTCCGTGCCTCAGAGGGAGCCGTGGTCATGGGCTCCAACTGACACAGCACCTGCGCCCGAGCCGGCGGGTCCTCCCGCCCCTGAGCCCGCGCTCCACTCCCCAGGCCGGTCCCCGCCACGCCCTCAGGAGCCAGCTGAGGTGAGCGTCTGTCCTCTCTGTACACACGTGCAGCTCATCATCTGACTAATTACTAAGTATTCCTCCTCTGTTGCTCGTGTGTATGTATGCAGGAGTACACGGGACCGGACCACCAGCCTGGGTACCTGGCTGTGGCTGAACTGGCCAGAGCGTTGGTGGAGCTGCGGGAGCAAGCGGCCCTGTCCGAGGGGGGGGTAGATCGTCTCATCACCCTTTACGAGGCCTTGTCGCCCGGGTGAATTACCCCCCTCGCTACAGGGCGGTTCAAGTCAGGCAAGCCTTCCCACCCCTGCGTCCCTGGGGTGGAAAGCCTCAAACGGTAAGCCCATAGAGTAAATCCGGCTGTTACATGATGAAATGTGATAGTGTGTCCTCATGGTGACTACTGCCCTTTCTATTCCCCCTTTATAGCTGCCTGACTGGAGAAAGTTCAGGACCTGCCACCTGGCCCAGTGCAAGCCGGATCATGGAAGCGGTGTGCACAGAACTGTGTCTCATCTACTCCTCCTCCACATACAGCCATCGGGGGGTAAGGAGGGGTAGGTGGGATTACATTCTGATGTACTACCACCATATCTGCAACCTTGTGCTGGGCAGTCCCAGGTTGATGGCTCGGGCGCCAATACAGCTGGCTGAAATTAATCAGAGGACCCTCTCGCAGTGGTAGGTTTGATGTTGGCAGACAGAGCTACAGTCAATTTCACCGCAGTTGAACACATGAGTAAAGTTTGTCCTTGAATTTTGTGTTTTTTAGGTATGTGGCAACCCTGTGGGAGGAGGAGAGGCTTCTGTTGGCACCGGGACCAGGCGCTGCAGCAGGTGGACTCCAGGGACCAGCACCACCAGCACCAGCATCACCAGTGCCGCCGCCACCACCAGTGCCGCCGCCGCCACCACCTTCGTCGGCGGCACCAATGCTCATGCTTGGTAGGAGTCCACCAGCGGCAGCACCAGCGGTGGTGCACACTGGCCGGGCAGGACGCCTTTTGCCACGCCCTCCACCAGTGGCTCTTGTCCTGGCCGCGCCACCACCACCACCACCACCGGCTGCCGCGGCTGCAGCAGGACCTTTGCCCCGGTGTCAAGCGAAATAAGTCGCGCGCGAGAAAACTCCCGGTTGATACCACTGCACATGCGTCAGTTTTCCAAACATTTCCCGCTAAACTCTGTGCAAAATAAGTTGCCATATACTGTAAATATATATATGAAGTAAAAGAGTATCAACATAAAAAAAATGATTATTTTTATTTCCTGTTAGATCATTTATTAATTGTTCTGCATATTGTACTTTTCCATTGGTGTTTTTTTTACATTATGGTTCGCAAAGGAAAAGATAAAGAACTGCATCTCAAGCAGATTTACAATTATGTTGCTACAGGTCACCATCATGAGAGCACTTCCCAGGCTGAGCAGAGTGGAATAAGGAAAGCTGCTAAGAATTTTAAAGTTGAAGGTTTGTTGTTTCACATATATTTTAACTGTCGCTAATTATGTATGTAAAAAAATATTGTTTTACCCCTCACTAAATAAGAATTTATAAGGTTGACAATGTTTATAAGTGGTAATATTTTTAAGTGTTTTTTTCCACTTTTTATTATGTTTTTCTTTGTTAGTTTTTGTATGCATCATTTAATTTGGTTGAAACTTATAATACTAAGAAGTTTATGAAAGCAGCTATGTAATTATCTGTAAATAGCCACACTCCTTTAAGATTGTATCCATTCTAAGTAATCAATTGACTTTTAAAATGGAAATGTATGACTGAAATTTATGTTATTTCTCTCTGTAGGCAATAACTTCTACTATGTGAAGGGTGACAGGAAAAGGCTTGTCCTTAAAACAGTGCCTGAGCAAAAAGATGCCCTCAAACTGTGCCATGATAACATCGCCACGGGTGGACATTGGGGCACCAAGATAACGTAGATCAAGGTTGAGCAATCATACTACTGGCTGTCCATCACTGCTGATGTTAAGGACTGGGTATGTATCACATTTTTTTAACTGTGCATTTATAACAAGTTTAATGTGACAGTTTCAATATAATGTAATAATCTTATGAAACAATGCTGAGATGCTTCAAAAGTGGCTCAATTGTAGATATGCATGTCAGGCTTTGAAAATGCCACTAGCCAAGTTGCACGGGACAACCAAAAATTGGGCTGGGCAAGTACTTTGGCTTTTGTGGTTGCCCTGTGGACAAGTACTTTTTGCCACAATAAAGACATCAAACTTTAATCTTTTGTTTAATTTTTCCACCGATTACTTAATCATCACTTCAAAGTCTGCTAGCAATAAAAATTAAATTTGCATTTTTATTTTACATTGCCTGAAAAGTTCTTTTTCATTGCAAAATTTTTAACTCTTAGGCGAACCATTGCTGATAAACATATTATTTTTGTATGTCTTGCTGGTTCTGGTAGTAAAATTGTGTTTTAAAGTGTGAAAACAACACCAGAATTCATTTAATATCCAATATAAATTGGTCTAAGCTGTTAATATGCAAGTTTTCACTTTGGCAATTCAACATCATATACATGTAGAATATGAGATGTCGAGCATCTTTTTCAGGTTACATACTTGTACTAAAATCGCCATACATTAATGATATAGCATAAATCCGTACCATACCAGCATATAGACTGTATTTTACTCAGTTTCAAAAGCTATGATACTTTTACAAAATAGCTAACTCCTTGTTTAACCAAAATAATAATGTATTCTCTTCATATGCGTTACAGTCATTTCTTTGGGACAAGTACATTTTCTTGTAAAGTTGCCAAGTGTTCTAGCAAAATTAGATTTGGGCAAGTTGCTTTTAATTAGAACTTGCCCAGTGGACAACCCTAAAATAATGGATTGTTCGACCCTGCATGTACACATTAAAACTTATTTTCTAGTTTTTTAAATGGGGGTGCGCATGTGGGTCCGCATACGCGTTAAGAGTCCAGGCATAAAACTGCTATTTCTTTTAGCTGACTTAAATGAGATGCTTCAAAGTGGCCAAGTTGTAGATATGTTTGTACAGAAGACGCCTGAAATGTTAATGAAGCAACTTGTTCATTGTAAGATGTGTATTAAATGTTCTTTGGTTAAGTGGAATTTTAAATAAATTGTGCCTTTGTGATGAAGTGTCTGTTCTGTATATATTTAATGGGAAGCAAAATAAGTCCTGTTTTTCTGCGAAACAATTCTTGGCAATTAAAAAAAAAAAAACTAATAACATGCTGATAAAGAGGTTGCAAAATAAGTCCAGATTTTCTGCAAAATAAGTCCTGATTTTCTGCAAAATAAGTCCTTTTTGGAAAACCTAAAAGAAACATGTTTATAAAAGGTTGCAAAATAAGTCCTGTTTTTCTGAAAAATGAGTCCTGTTTTTTTGCAAAATAATTCCTGGTGGAAAAAAAACACCTGTTAGCATTCTGATAAGGGGGTTGCAAAATTAGTCCTGGTCTTATCAATATATTTCCTGTTGACCAATTTTTAAGAAACACCCAATACCATGCTAATACCATGCTAATACCATGCTAATACCATGCTAATACCATGCTAATAATACATTGCAAAATAAGTCCTGATATTCTTCAAATAGAATTCCTGGTTTTCTGCAAATGATTCCTGGTGGGAACTTTTCTGAGAAACACTTATGTACATATTTTTATGATGTGGTGGGCAATTTTTAGAGACACAATTAATTGCATAGCCTATATATTGGTATGGTTTATGAAAAATACCCAAATACATATATATATATTCACCAGCCTATTACAGATTATATATATGTATACAGAATAAGGCCTTGTGGTTTTTTAAGCACACACACACACAAATATATATATATATGTCCCAGTAGCTAAGGGTAGACCGTGGGGGAATTTGTAGACTGGTACTGGTATCTAATGAAAACAGAACGGAAATAAGTTAATTGAGGTTCATTTATTCACAAGACCTGCAGTACGGCTTACAGGAAAATGAGTGAACATTACTTTAAGTTTTCAAACAGGGGGTTAACAATGGGGGTTGTGCAGTAAATATCATTTAAAAATATAAGGATATATATAAACTGATATAACTTACCTAATGAAAACAGAGCGGAAACAAGTTATTTGATGTTCATTTATTCACACCTCCCCTGACAACCTCCGGTAGGGCTGACTACAGGAAGCAGGTAAGAGAGTGAACGATTGTGGGATTTTTCTTGTGCCACAATTCCCTCTCAACACACAGTGCTCTCATTACGTTTGTCGCGGACACAATGTCCTCATTAAACTTAACACAAAAAACGGCCGGTCACATATATATAATATGTATGTAAATTACTTTATTTAAAGCAATAATTTTTAACATTTATTTATCTAACTTAACAATCAAAATTGTTGGCAACATTTTTTTGTTTTGTTTGCCTTTTCAATTCTATGCATTCGCGGGAGTTATTTCACAATGGGACATTTTTCGCACTTATACAAGCAAAATATCTCCCGCATCGGTGCGCATGCACTAACTGTTCGTCGCGCATGCGTGGTGGTAACGACCAGGAGTTTTCTCGCGCGTGATTTATTTCGCTTTACACCGGGCCGCAGTGCCTCTCCCGGACCTCTCACTGCCCCAGGTGAGGGAGCTCCCTGCCCCACCCTTCCTCCTTGCTCTCTCTCAGACAATGCCAGTCGGCCAACGCCCTGCCCTTTCTCCTCCGCCCGCTGCCCCGCCAAGCTCCATCAAGGGCTCCCCCCCGGTGCACGGAGTGCGGACAGCCCCGCCGCAAAGAGACAGGACATTTCCGGCAGGGCAGGACTATTATATGCAGCCGGAAGCCCGACTGGCTGAGAGAGATGCAGGAGAAGGACCCGGATTGAGCTCCCAGAACTGCTTACACCCTCCTGCTGGGGCAGGTGTTGTAAATAGTTTTTTTTTTAAGTTCGTGTGTGTTCGTGTGTGTGTTCGTTGTTCCTCTCCACCAGGACCGGGACCTTGACGTGGTGTGGAGGCTTACCACCAACACCGGTCCACACTCACCTGGATATCTGCAGTGAGTCACCACTGTCATTTACACTGACAAGAAATGTGATGCCCCCTTCTATGTAATGACTTTAACACAAGGTCTACTGTCTGATGTGACACACACGTTCTACTGTCTGATGGACACACACGTTCTACTGTCTGATGTGACACACACGTTCTACTGTCTGATGTGACACACACGTTCTACTGTCTGATGGACACACGTTCTACTGTCTGATGTGACACACACGTTCTACTGTCTGATGTGACACACACGTTCTACTGTCTGATGGACACACACGTTCTACTGTCTGATGTGACACACACGTTCTACTGTCTGATGGACACACACGTTCTACTGTCTGATGTGACACACACGTTCTACTGTCTGATGTGACACACACGTTCTACTGTCTGATGTGACACACACGTTCTACTGTCTGATGTGACACACGTTCTACTGTCTGATGGACACACACGTTCTACTGTCTGATGTGACACACGTTCTACTGTCTGATGGACACACGTTCTACTGTCTGATGGACACACACGTTCTACTGTCTGATGTGACACACACGTTCTACTGTCTGATGTGACACACGTTCTACTGTCTGATGTGACACACGTTCTACTGTCTGATGTGACACACACGTTCTACTGTCTGATGGACACACACGTTCTACTGTCTGATGTGACACACGTTCTACTGTCTGATGTGACACGTTCTACTGTCTGATGTGACACACGTTCTACTGTCTGATGTGACACACGTTCTACTGTCTGATGTGACACGTTCTACTGTCTGATGGACACACGTTCTACTGTCTGATGGACACACACGTTCTACTGTCTGATGTGACACACACGTTCTACTGTCTGATGGACACACACGTTCTACTGTCTGATGGACACACACGTTCTACTGTCTGATGTGACACACACGTTCTACTGTCTGATGTGACACACACGTTCTACTGTCTGATGTGACACGTTCTACTGTCTGATGTGACACACACGTTCTACTGTCTGATGTGACACGTTCTACTGTCTGATGTGACACACACGTTCTACTGTCTGATGTGACACACACGTTCTACTGTCTGATGTGACACACGTTCTACTGTCTGATGGACACACGTTCTACTGTCTGATGGACACACGTTCTACTGTCTGATGTGACACACGTTCTACTGTCTGATGTGACACACACGTTCTACTGTCTGATGTGACACACACGTTCTACTGTCTGATGTGACACACGTTCTACTGTCTGATGTGACACACGTTCTACTGTCTGATGTGACACACGTTCTACTGTCTGATGTGACACACACGTTCTACTGTCTGATGGACACACACGTTCTACTGTCTGATGGACACACACGTTCTACTGTCTGATGGACACACGTTCTACTGTCTGATGTGACACACACTTCTACCTGTCTGATGGACACATGTTCTACTGTCTGATGGACACACGTTCTACTGTCTGATGGACACACGTTCTACTGTCTGATGGACACACACGTTCTACTGTCTGATGTGACACACGTTCTACTGTCTGATGGACACACACGTTCTACTGTCTGATGTGACACACACGTTCTACTGTCTGATGGACACACACGTTCTACTGTCTGATGTGACACACACGTTCTACTGTCTGATGTGACACACGTTCTACTGTCTGATGTGACACACACGTTCTACTGTCTGATGGACACACACGTTCTACTGTCTGATGTGACACACACGTTCTACTGTCTGATGTGACACACGTTCTACTGTCTGATGTGACACACACGTTCTACTGTCTGATGGACACACGTTCTACTGTCTGATGTGACACACACGTTCTACTGTCTGATGGACACACGTTCTACTGTCTGATGTGACACGTTCTACTGTCTGATGTGACACACGTTCTACTGTCTGATGTGACACATGTTCTACTGTCTGATGTGACACACGTTCTACTGTCTGATGTGACACACGTTCTACTGTCTGATGGACACACGTTCTACTGTCTGATAGACACACACGTTCTACTGTCTGATGTGACACACACGTTCTACTGTCTGATGGACACACGTTCTACTGTCTGATGGACACACGTTCTACTGTCTGATGTGACACACACGTTCTACTGTCTGATGGACACACGTTCTACTGTCTGATGTGACACGTTCTACTGTCTGATGTGACACACACGTTCTACTGTCTGATGTGACACACGTTCTACTGTCTGATGGACACACGTTCTACTGTCTGATGTGACACACGTTCTACTGTCTGATGTGACACACGTTCTACTGTCTGATGTGACACACGTTCTACTGTCTGATGGACACACGTTCTACTGTCTGATGTGACACGTTCTACTGTCTGATGTGACACACACGTTCTACTGTCTGATGTGACACACACGTTCTACTGTCTGATGTGACACACGTTCTACTGTCTGATGGACACACGTTCTACTGTCTGATGGACACACGTTCTACTGTCTGATGGACACACGTTCTACTGTCTGATGTGCCACACGTTCTACTGTCTGATGTGACACGTTCTACTGTCTGATGTGACACGTTCTACTGTCTGATGGACACACACGTTCTACTGTCTGATGTGACACACACGTTCTACTGTCTGATGGACACACACGTTCTACTGTCTGATGTGACACACACGTTCTACTGTCTGATGCGACACACACGTTCTACTGTCTGATGTGACACACACGTTCTACTGTCTGATGTGACACACGTTCTACTGTCTGATGGACACACGTTCTACTGTCTGATGGACACACACGTTCTACTGTCTGATGTGACACACGTTCTACTGTCTGATGGACACACGTTCTACTGTCTGATGGACACACACGTTCTACTGTCTGATGTGACACACGTTCTACTGTCTGATGGACACACGTTCTACTGTCTGATGGACACACACGTTCTACTGTCTGATGGACACACACGTTCTACTGTCTGATGGACACACGTTCTACTGTCTGATGTGACACACACGTTCTACTGTCTGATGTGACACACGTTCTACTGTCTGATGTGACACACGTTCTACTGTCTGATGTGACACACACGTTCTACTGTCTGATGGACACACGTTCTACTGTCTGATGGACACACACGTTCTACTGTCTGATGGACACACACGTTCTACTGTCTGATGCGACACACACGTTCTACTGTCTGATGTGACACACGTTCTACTGTCTGATGGACACACACGTTCTACTGTCTGATGTGACACACGTTCTACTGTCTGATGTGACACACGTTCTACTGTCTGATGTGACACGTTCTACTGTCTGATGTGACACGTTCTACTGTCTGATGTGACACGTTCTACTGTCTGATGTGACACACGTTCTACTGTCTGATGTGACACGTTCTACTGTCTGATGTGACACACGTTCTACTGTCTGATGTGACACATGTTCTACTGTCTGATGTGACACACACGTTCTACTGTCTGATGTGACACGTTCTACTGTCTGATGGACACACGTTCTACTGTCTGATGTGACACACACGTTCTACTGTCTGATGTGACACGTTCTACTGTCTGATGTGACACACACGTTCTACTGTCTGATGTGACACACACGTTCTACTGTCTGATGTGACACACGTTCTACTGTCTGATGTGACACACGTTCTACTGTCTGATGGACACACACGTTCTACTGTCTGATGGACACACACGTTCTACTGTCTGATGTGACACGTTCTACTGTCTGATGTGACACACGTTCTACTGTCTGATGTGACACGTTCTACTGTCTGATGTGACACGTTCTACTGTCTGATGTGACACACGTTCTACTGTCTGATGTGACACGTTCTACTGTCTGATGTGACACACGTTCTACTGTCTGATGTGACACGTTCTACTGTCTGATGTGACACACGTTCTACTGTCTGATGGACACACACGTTCTACTGTCTGATGGACACACACGTTCTACTGTCTGATGTGACACACACGTTCTACTGTCTGATGTGACACGCTCACTGTCTGATGACCTCTACTGTCTGATGTGACACGTTCTACTGTCTGATGTGACACACACGTTCTACTGTCTGATGTGACACACGTTCTACTGTCTGATGGACACACGTTCTACTGTCTGATGTGACACACACGTTCTACTGTCTGATGGACACACAAGTAGCTATTGGCTGCCCTAAAAGTCGCTAGTCTGCCTTTTTAATAATAACTGACAGCTTGGTTCGACTGGTGCTGTTATATGGCTTTGCCTTTTGAATGTGCTTTTGTGTTGTCACGTGTTTTTTAATGTCGCAAAGTTTGGCATAAAAGTCTGCCTTACAGTAGAGGCAGTGTGCCCTTGTATCGTCACCAATACAGGGTTTCAACCAACCTTTGAAATCGGGGTTTGATTCCCATTCCTTCCTGTATTTTTGTGTATACAGCTTAGACTGAGACATTTTTAGCTAAAGCTAGCAAAGTGTAGGGGCTAAGGCACACGGTGGACGAGGCGGGCGACCTGGTCTGAATGAGGTTTTTGCGAGTGATATGCAGCTAAATATGTAGATAAATCCCGCCCTGTGAAAAGAGGCGGGATCCTTTGCGCGTGCGTGCTTCATTTGCACTTTGGCTGGAGGGTGTAGAGCAGAGGTCTGCTCCGCTCTGTCTGCAGCTGCCGGGGAGGAGGGAGCTGAATGTTTCTGACCGCGAGTGACTGCTTTGGGGCGGGGCGGACCTCACGGCAGTGCCCGCTGCTGCTCGATGAGAGCAAAAACCGCAGGTTTTTTTTTTTTTTTTTGAGTCTCCAAAAACCAGAAAAATCTCCAGGGACGCCAGGAAAAGTCGCTAGATTTGGCTAGTCGCTTTTGTGAAAATAAGTCGCCAAGAGGTGTTGGACAGTCGCCAGATCTAGTGAGAAAGTCGCCAAATTGGCAACACTGACTGCGAGAGATTGATGACTGACAAGAAATGTGATGCCCATGTCTATGTAATGATGCCTCAGTTGTAACCATGCCTTGTTTTGCAAAGCTTACTTTTAGAATTAGATTTTTTTTTCTTTTACAAAACACATACAACAGCTATATTTTATTGGTATGTTTGATTTTATTTCATATTAGTGAATCTAATTAGTCCCACATTTTACGGTGGACATGTGTATATGCTGCTATTTTGTCTTTTGCAAAATACAAACATATATACATAAACTATTCCATTATTTCTAATAATATTGTTAAAGTTGTCAAAAACGCCACTGACAAATTTATTGAACTCATTGGTAGGCTTGTCGATGTCGTCACAGTTTCCTTTCTTAATGTGCGTAGGTGCAAAAACAGAAGAATGCTAAGGGGCTTTACAGCGCTCTACAGTGAATATTTCGGAATTCGAAAGAGGAAAGAGTAGTTCTTGCATAAGGAGAGCACTGCGCAGACATAACGTCATGAGATAAACATTCTAAAATATATAAAACGTTAAGGGTGCACTCACATTAGGACTTTAGTATGGTACCCAAGCATGGATCGGCCCTAAAGCGCACTACGTCTGTCTAGTGTGAGTACAACTGAACCATGTCCATGCCTGGTTGGAGGAGGTGGGCAAAAGCACAGCACGGTTGCTCATGTACACACACACGACAGTATACGAGCCCTGTCAGGTGCACCGATGTTACTCATGAGGAAAACAGTGAATAAACTCAAACATACGGTGAATCCGCGCTCACTTTCAGTAAGGACTGTGGATGATGACAAAGGTTTTGCAGTCTCATCTTCAGCTGTCCTCACTCACTGCACTGTTATTATATATATAATAGATATTTGATACCGCTGGACTTATTTCCTCTGCTAAAAGCTTTAGCTCTGCTGCACCACATCTAAACTAATAGCACCGTGTGAAGACGTTATTGTCATCATGGTTGAGCACAGCACGGTTCTAAAGTCCTAGCGGATCAACAATTACAAATCCTACCAGCCTACCAGTTATGACATGATTTTTCTCTAAACTTTGTGTTATTTTTTTCCCAATTCAATTCAGTTCAATTTTATATTCGTCTGTAGGAAGAAACCTTGGACAGATCCATGGCTCAAGGGTCTGCTATGGCCGACTATGTGCTGCTGAAAGAGGAAAATGTTTTCTTTTAGTAAAGGAAATGTGAAAGAAAGCATTGCCCGCATAAAATAGGTCACAATGGTGTGGATTTTACAGTCCATGGGCCCCTACGCGCGGGACTTGAATGTGTTTATGGACACGTGTGGACTCATCAAAAAGGCACAAACCATTTAAAGCCTTTGGCCATTATTTCATTCAAACGTTCTCACACGTGTGGCTGTTGTGAGGAGCAGGGCAGCTTTCCCACACAGACAAACGCTCGTTTGGACTCTGAGGATGACGGTGGGTTCTGTCACGCTTCATCACGCCCATCTCTCTTTCGTCATAAACTCAGCTTCTATGTGCGGAATGTCCAATGAATGCGTAGACTATTTCAAACAGGTCCTAAAGAGTGCACTTTAGTGTAAACAGTAAAACATAGGGTGACTTTAACACATTACGCAATCAAAACAACGCAAAAGTCTTATTTTAGTTCAACAGAAAGTGTCCTACAATAGGCAAAGCTTAAAATTGCAAATCAGGCTAATAAACAACATAGGTATATATGATTTATAATGTGTACAAAAATATCTTCCAAAACTGGGAAATTGTTTCATATGAAAACGGGCCAGGGATAAATTTAAACAGGGAATAAATCAGAATGACACATACAACAGATTCCAGATACAGATTCTATGATACAGAGCTTCAGTGTGACTTGACAGGTGAACAGTCCAGCACAGACTGGATGAGCTGCAGGAGGATATATAGACGACCCTGGGATGATGAGGGAGTCAGACACAGGTGTAGGAGAAGCAGGGAGGGAGCAAAAAAACCGGAACAAACTCGGAGCTGGACTGGGGTTTTATTAAATGCCTTGATCACTTGTTAAAAGTATGGAAAAGTTGTGCTATCATTGGATAAATCAACTCCTCGGCTGGATACTCTTCTTCAATTCCAACCTTTTACTACCTGGACTTTTTGGAGTTGGTCTTGCAGATCTTTGCAGACATCTCCATAGCCACAAATCTATTATCGAGCTCTTCCTGGTGTCTCTGTTCTTGCACCTGTAGCTCGCTCTTCAAACATGTGGTGTCTCGCTCCATTCTCTGCATCTCATGAGACATCCTCTCCTCCATGCATTACTCTGCTTCTGTAAGTATAATTTGAAAAAACTTTCCTTTATAGCCTCATTATTTTTGAGGTTTACCTTAATGATGGAGACTCTGTCCTCAGTTTTATTTAATTTGTATTTAGATGAACTGTCAACAAAGCTTAAAACATGTAAAACTGGTTGTGTGGCTGGAAATCTTGTTGTAACTTATTTAATGTATGCCAATGACTTAGTTGTTTTTAGTCCAAGCACTGCTGGTCTCCAGCAGCTACTCAACATCTGCTTATCTTACAGTGTGGAGCACGATATGCAACCAAGAGTATGGTCATGATCTGTAGGACCAAAGAAGACAAGAATTTGAGATACTTTGCCTGTCAAATCTTGTGTTGACTGTTACAAGAAAAATGAAGTATCTTGGGCATATTATCGCTGTGGACAGGGCAAATGATGATGATACGTGTAGACCGTGTAGGACGCTCTACATGCAGGCAAATACACTTATGCGTAAGTTTGGCTCTTGTACAAATGGTGTAAAGTTGTTATTGTTTAAATCCTATTGTACACCACGATACACAGCCCACCTCTGGATTAATTACAAAAAAGCCAGTTTGCACAGACTGCATGCGGCCTACAGTGATGCTTTGTGGGTGCTTTTGAGGAGGCCATGTTGGATGAGTGCCACTGAGATGTTTGTTACTGTGAAGGTTTGGTGTTATGTGTTCCTCCTCCCTTCAGTGTGTGTCTGCACCTCAGCGGTGTGTGGCTGAGCTAATGCGGCAGTGTGGTTCACCTGCAACTCTTTGCCCAGTCAGCCCCACTGCTCCACTGTCCTCTCCTTGTGCTCTGTTCTGTAGCTGTGTCCCAATTCAAAAGGCTGCAGCCCCTGGAGGCTGATTTTAAGGCCGCATGCGTCACTTCCGGTAAACCAAGGCCTGTCCCATTTTATTTTGTGCAGCCCTCAAATACAGCCTTAAAACCGGCCTTGTTTCTATGGAGATTGGGCCGAGAACGAAGGCTACACCTGAGTATCCTTTGCGGCCTCCAATATCCCAGCATGCACCACGCAGTGGCAGTCAGATCCGAAAACGGTAAAAACACGGAGCGCAAAACACGGAGCGAAATATATGGAGCGAAATATATGGAGCGCAAAACACAGAGCGAAATACACAGAGCGAAATATACGGAGCAAAAAGTGGGCATCTTTTTTTTACATCCTATCTGTGACAAGACCCATAATAAAATATATTTCGTATTTAATATAGACACATGCTTACCTTGCTGCTGCTCTTTTCAAAAACCTGATATGTTTCGATGGCGTTTGGATGCTTCAGAGTCTTCATTATTTCCAATTCTCTGGGCAGAAACTTCTCCAGATAACTGGGGCCTGTCTTTTCCCGATGATCTTTACAGCAAAGTTCTTATTCATTTGCATTGAATAAGCTTTTACCACTTTCCCAAAACCTCCCTCCCCAAGGCTCTTCTGGAAGGTGAATCCATTTTTCTCTAAAAACAGTTTATCCGTCGCTCCTAAATCCATGGCGAATGACATCCAGTGTTGATGAAAACTTTGTGGCACTTTTATTATTTTGTTTTTAAAGAATAACACAATTGCCTGGCAACACTCATTCCAGATGTTTTCATTCAACTTTGAATATGGCAGTTCCAGCGCCATCAAGTCCTTCTGGTCCCTGGCCCGTCACCCGCGGAGACACACGGGACGACGCGCGGACTCCTCAGCGCTAACTCCTGTCCCGAGGTCGGCTAACGTGGCTAGCATGGCTCCCCGGCTCAATAGCACTCCGGTCAAAGGCTTCTGAATGTCCGCTCCCTCACGGGCAGGGGCCAGCTTATCCAGGACCTCCTCACGGACCTCCGGATGGACTGTTTGGCGCTGACGGAGACCTGGCAGCAGCCAAACGACTACACCGCTCTCAACGAGGCCAGTCCACGAGGGATTGGTGTGTCTGGCAGAGGGGGCGGGGTCGCGCTCATCCACCGTGATGACTGGAGGGTGGTGCCTGTGAGTGTGCCTGCCTGCCAAACGTTCGAGACAACCGTCTGTCAACTCTCTGGACCTATCCCCACCATCATTGCCACAGTTTACCGACCACCAAAACAGCACAAGGATTTTATCACGGACATCGCAGCATTTTTATCTCACCTCATCACACTGTCACCACACGTCATACTCCTGGGAGATTTCAATATCCACATGGACAATTACAATAACCCACTCACCAAAGAATTCACCTCCTGTCTGGACAGTTCTGGTTTTAAACAATACGTCAATTTCCCCACACATAACAAAAAACACTCCCTGGACTTAATATGCTGCACTGGAATAACCCCACTGGACCTGCAAACCCACTACATCCCCTTCTCTGACCACCTGCTGATTTCATTCAACATCAACCTGTGTTTCAAAAAATCCAACCCACCCGCACTATACAGTTCTGTAACATCAAGGACATTAACCCGGACCATTTTTCATCACTCATCAATAACCTCCCCAGTGCTGAAGGCCTTTCTACAACAGATGAGTTTCTCACACACTACAACACACACCTCCACCACATACTCAACACCACAGCCCCACTCAAAACCCGCTCCGCCTCATTCACTCGCTCTGCCCCCTGGTACACCCCCGCCCTCAGACACCTCAAAACACAAGGCCGCAGACTGGAGAGACTGTACAGGAAAACTGGACTCATCATACACAAAAACATGTTCACCTCACACATCCTCCATTACAAACAGTCCATATCCACGGCAAGATCCACATACTGCTCTAATTTAATCAGTTCCCATGAAGGGAACTCAAAAACACTATTCTCACTCCTCTCACAGATCACAAAACCCCCAGACTCACTTCCACCTCACCTCTATTCCTCCCATTTCTGCAATAACTTGGCTGCTTTCTTTACCACCAAAATTCAACTGATCCACCAGCAACTTAACCCCTCCATTTCAAGCCCACCTGTTTCATCTTCCGTATCCCCGACGCACCTGCTTCCTTCTTTCACACTGCCCTCTGTCACCCAAATCTCCGCTTTCATTCAGAACTCCAAAGCAGTCAAAGCAGATTGAGCGCACTGTTGCAGTGATGGGAAGACAACCAGCTGTTTTAAGAAGATGTTCATATTATATACACCTTTTAAATTAATTCCTCTAATTACTAAAGCTGTTGTCTTATCTCACTTGCAGTATTGCCCAGTGGTGTGGTCCAGTGCTTCAGATAAAGATATAAATAAACTACAAATAGTCCAAAATAAGGCAGCGCGTTTCGCTCTGAACTGTTCCAGATACACAAATATTCTGAGTATGCACAGAGCATTAGTTTGGCCACTGGTGAAAAATAAGGTTGATATTGCTCTTCTCTGTTTCTTAAGAAGTATCGTGGTATCTAAAATACCAAATGTTTTGTACAATGGTCTTTCATTTAGCTGCACCTTGCATAATTTCAATACAAGTGTGACGTAGGCTTGCCGTGAGCGGGTTGGGTTTCAGTGAAAAAAAAGGTTAAAAAATACTCAGACAGGCAGAAAAGGCAGTCCACAGGTTTACTTTGTTTCAGTTGTTACAAAGTGCAGGTGCAAAAAGGTGCAAGGTGCAAATAAATAGGAGGCAGGCAGTATTTCCTCTCCAACAGCAGAACACCGAGTGATCTCTCCAGGTGGCTTTTAAGTGTTCTGACTAATTGGTAAAAACTACTGGATAAAAGCAGGTAGATCAAATTAACATTAGCTTTTAAAACCGTGGCCTGACCCTCCATAAAATAAACCAAAACCCAATTATTATTAAAACAGCCACTATGTACATAAAACCCTAAAACCATTAACCAAATAAACTCTAAAACCCATAAACCAATAAAACACCACTACCACCACCCCTGTACAAATCTACACTTTGGTCCAGGCCGGAACCATAAAAGGAGGAGGTTGTTTCTGGGGGACTCTTTTGGGACTTGGACAGAAGAGCAGAAAGGAGGTAACACACAGCACACACTACTTCACTAAAACACAATAAAACACACTACACACACATCAACACTAGGGATGGGCAAAATGAGGTCGCATGAGATGATGAGACCTCACAGCCAAGTGATTCAAAATGTGATTCAGTAATGAGACCTCACTTCGCTGCCACCTGCTGTTACTTTGCACACATTACAACCAAATTGTGCTGTGTTTTTCGTCTACATTGTTTGAACTAACACATTGGTTATTTGTAAAGGACTGTATAAAAAAATAAACTGTCACACAAATATCTCTTTCATTGATTTTTATTTAGAAATACAATTTTTTCCAGGGTTTTAGGGCCGAGGCGGTTTCTTTTTTTTTTAAAGAATGTCTCCAGCCTTGGAGAATACTCTCTCACACGGGACTGAGGATGCCGGGGAGCACAGGAAACTTTTAGCCAGTTTATAAAGGGTCGGGTACAACATTTTTGTTTTGGTCTGTAAACGGATTTGATTTATTGGCACACTAAATTGTATTGAAAATAGCAAGGTGCTCATCTCAAGAGTGCAGAGTTCAATATGTGAGTTGTAACAAAAAACACTTTAGTCCAACCCAGACCCCAAGTGCACTTTGAATATTTAAACATTTACTATTGCTTACGTCTCAAGGCAGTCAAGACCGTTCTTGTTTCTACTACTACCACTAACTTTCTAACTCGCTGACTCACTGACTCGCTAACTCCTACAAACGCCGACAACACCACAAGTGCCGCCGCAAATTGAAAGTGCTTATAAGCGCTGGAGGTGGGTGAACCACTCTGACGTCACCACCTCTGAATGAGATCTCATCACGTGACTGCCTTGTTCATGATGCACGCCTCATTTTGAGACCTTAATGGGAACGCCCATTTTTGTTCGGTGCAGACCTCAAGATCTCATTTCATTTCGCCCATCCCTAATCAACACTTAAAACATTCTAAAAACAGATTTATTGCACAAAATATTGCACTAACCAATTTAAAATACCTAATTAACACTTGTCTCCTTTCCCTCCAGAGCCCAGCAGCTGCCAATCGAAGTGCCACTGTGCCTCAGGATTAAAAATGGTAAAAGGAAGACAATAAATAAATTTTAAAACCAATTATGTGCAATGTATTTTTTTTTTAAAGTGCAAATATGTTTAAAGTGCTGTGTGCTATAAAAATGTGCAGTTATTTAAAGTGCTCTAGTGAAGGGTGAAGGTGCTGAGTGCTGAGTAACAAACCAGGCTGTTTGTTACAACAAGACATGCTTCAAATGGTTGTTTTATTCTTCCACTGTGTAATAGCAATGCTGGACAAAAAACTATTATTTTCAGAGGAATGAAAAAATGGAATTCCCTCCTTCTGTGTTGTTACATTTAAAACATGTGAAGTTTTTAAAAAAGCCTTGTTTAAACATTTTATTGTATAAGGTGCTAAATCTGTGTGTATTTAAAACACTGCAAATGTGCATGATTTAAGATTTAATAATTATTTTAGACAATGCGATATATTGTTGTTGTTTTGTAATAAATGTAATGTTTTTATGATGTGGACCCCAGGAAGAGTAGCCATTGCTATGGCAAGGGCTAATGGGGATCCTAATAAACAAACAAACAAACAAACTCCAAATCCTCCACCTGTCAACTAGATCCTCTCCCTACTGTCCTCATCAGAACCTCCATCCCTGCACTGTCCCCCCTCATAACTGATATCATTCACTCCTCTCTCACCTCCGGTACTGTTCCCTCCGCTCTCAAAACTGCTGCCGTCACTCCGATACTCAAAAAACCGGGTTCTGATCCCTCTGACCTCAATAACTTCCGCCCCATTTCAAACCTACCCTTCATTTCCAAATTCCTTGAGAAAACTGTCGCTGCCCAACTCCACACCCATCTTTCCTCCAATAACATCTACACTCAACAAAAATATAAACGCAACACTTTTGTTTTTGCTCCCATTTGTCATGAGATGGACTCAAAGATCTAAAATTCATTCCAGATACACAATATTACCATTTCTCTCAAACATTGTTCACAAATCTGTCTAAATGTGTGATAGTGGCACTTTTGCTTTGCTGAGATAATCCATCCCACCTCACAGGTGCCACATCAAGATGCTCATCAGACACCATGATTAGTGCACAGGTGAACCTTAGACTGTCCACAATAAAAGGCCACTCTGAAATGTGCAGTTTTGTCTCACAGCAAAATGCCACAGATGGCGCAAGCATTGAGGGAGCGTGCAATTGGCATGCTGACAGCAGGAATGTCAACCAGATCTGTTGCTCGGGCATTGAATGTTCATTTCTCCACCATAAGCCGTCTCCAAAGGCGTTTCAGAGAATATGGCAGTACATCCAACCGGCCTCACAACCGCAGACCACGTGTAACCACACCAGCCCAGGACCTCCACATCCAGCAGGTTCACCTCCAAGATCGTCTGAGACCAGCTACTCAGACAGCTGCTGAAACAATTGGTTTGCATAACCAAAGAATTTCTGCACAAACTGTCAGAAACCGTCTCAGGGAAGCTCAACTGCTCGTCGTCCTCATCGGGGTCTTAACCTGACTCCAGATCATCGCCGTAACAGACTTGAGTGGGCAAATGCCCACATTCGATGGCGTCTGGCACGTTGGAGAGGTGTTCTCTTCACGGATGAATCTCGGTTTACATTGTTCAGGGCAGATGGCAGACAGCGTGTGTGGCGTCGTGTGGGTGAGCGCTTTGCTGATGTCAATGTTGTGGATGGAGTGGCCCATGGTGGTGGTGGGGTTATGGTATGGGCAGGCATCTGTTATGGACGAAGAACACAGGTGCATTTTATTGATGGCATTTTGAATGCACAGAGATACCGTGATGAGATCCTGAGGCCCATTGTTGTGCCATACATCCATGAACATCACCTCATGTTTCAGCAAGATAATGCACGGCCCCATGTTGCAAGGATCTGTACACAATTCTTGGAAGCTGAAAATGTCCCAGTTCTTGCATGGCCAGCATACTCACCGGACATGTCACCCATTGAGCATGTTTGGGATGTGCTTGGCCGGCGTATATGACATACATTGACACAAGCTGCTGCTTGTCCACCAGAGAAGTTACAGTGTTCCTTTAATAAATGATGACAATTATACATTTGATGGAAGATTTTTTATTTCTGAAATATAAGATGGAAGTCAATATCTTGATGGCAACCATAGGTAAATGTGGAAACATTTATTAAAAAAACAGAGCATTCCAAATCTAAAGCCAAACTGGAAGAAAAACATGCAGTCCTTTTCCTGTATGGGGTGTAAGATAATAGATGAATCGCACTTAGACTTTTAAAAAAAGCTGAGTGTGGGTTCTCATTGTTGTTGAACCGGGCAGTTGAAAAAAGGTTCCGTCTCTGCTGCGGTCACACCAGGATCTGCTAATATTCTCCCAGCAGACAGCCCAAAGCCAATGGGCAAACTCTTTGAACTCAAACTGTACCTCCTTTGTGCCAAACCCAGAGCTCCAATCATTAGCCATAAGAATAAGCTCACCCACACTGTTGTCTGGGGAAGAAGACACAAGGACAGTTTACACACATTGCTTTACAGAAGCAGCTGAAAACTGCATCAAAAGTATAATTACATTAAGAATAATTTTAAAAGGTCTATTCTCTGCATGAACATAAGTTAACTCTCTGCACGTCTGTGACTTATCCCAAAAGATCTATATGCCACTGGCATCAACAGATCTGAACATATTTCTCAGTTTGAAACTAAAAGTGGCTAAAAGTTCCAGGCACCGATCCTAAAAATGGGCAGAAGTCACAGGAATAATAATTGCTAAATTATTTGAGTCAGATCATGGCCTTGTGCAAGTCCAAATTCCTTGTTTTTTGGGGACACTGTATTAACTTACAGTTGGAGTTATGTCTTACATTTTATCAGACATCTATCTAGGCCACTGTTTAAAGATGGACTGTCTTTTCATTTCATTTTCATAGCAAAAGAAAATTCAATTAAGTCAACTGGAAAATGTTTTACAATGAAGACATCTTGCCACTCATCCAAGCGGCATCTTCAGTTCCGGTCAAGTAAAAGGTGGAACACTGCATAATCTGCCTCAATGGAGGAGCCGACTACACTGAAACTAAGGGCGCTTTCACACCGGCAGCAGTTGGTGCACACCAAACGGTCCATTCGAACCAAAAGCTCTTAATTCGGTCTGTTTTTGTTGGTGTAAAAGCTTCAATCGCACTCAAACCCGCACTAGACAGAGCAGAATTCATGAAATTTCATAGAAATCGTGCACTTCTGAAAAAGTTTTTGATTTTAGGTATGGACCTAAGGTTTTCAAAAATCCATGGATACAAGTTGGGGCAGCCACTATTGGCCGGTATGCATAAAATCCAAAATGGCCCCTGCCATAATAAAGAACTTTCCTTTAGCCTTAAATTGTTGTATTATGACACTTTTTCTACTTGACTTGATAAAAAGAAATGTAATTTTAATACCATCTTCCTATTTTAAGGCCATTTTCATGACAAATTTATTATCATGGTCACTTTTTGCTTGGAAAATAATGCATATCTCTGAAATGAAATAGCATACTGTATAAAGCACATTCAGGCCTCTATAGCCATATGTTCATCCTTAAGGAATATTTATTTATTTATTTGATTGAGACAGAGCAGGTTATTGGACAAACATGACACAACATGAATGTAAACACACTGGATTGTAGCCTAAGGTTCATTTAAATCTTGTCCCAAAGAGCTGGGGCCAAACAATAAAATACTACACACTCCACTCATTGCACTGTCCAAAATATTGCAGTCCAGTCACTGCACAATCCCCATTGTTTTGCATTCAATCTGGCCACATTCAATCCATGCAAATGTGTCCATAAAGATCAGTTAAAAAATCACAATGCAGCTGTGCATGAGGACATGTTTGGTTTGACCAAGGAATAATACTGCACATGTTACTACCATTCTATACAGAGGTCTCAAAGCCCAGACTCGTGTTAAGCGTGTTGGGACAGCAGGGTCCAGAACAGAGTAATCTGCTAAGATTTCTCTGGGGAGCCCAATGGGAGAAGTTCCTCAAGGACAGTGAAAATAAAGAAACAATTTCAGTGCATCAGTGATGAACTTCAGACCACAGCTGCTCAAAGTACCACATCCTGACAACAAAGGCTACATTTACCTCATGCTGCCAAAAAGGGTCACACCAAGGCTTAGCTAAGGACAGTAATAGTGATGTGGTTGTGCTGGTCATCAGTCTGTTCCAGGAGTTAGGGCTCTCAGAGATATGGATTGGTTTTGGATCAGGGAAGGCAAATAAAGACATTCAAATCCTCCAGATCTCAGAAATGCTGGGAGCACAAAAATGCCAAGCACTGCCCCTCTTCGACTTGATCACAGGTTGTGACGTATCAGCGATGTATGGAACTGGCAAGAAACTGGGAGTAGAAGAACCAAAATTACAAAAAAGTCCAGGAAAAAAAAGCACCAAACTGAAAAAAATAAATAAAAAAAACAAGATTTTCAGGAGTGAGAGCCACGAGCGAGTTACCGATAGTGAGTAAAACTGAGAAACTGGCAGAGAGTGGAGGAGTGGAGCTGATATAAGCAGGAGATGATTGCAGATGGATCTCAGGTGTGATGAGGCTCCTCCCACAGGTGAAAGACAGGGGGGAGGGGTTAGAGGAGATTGATGCTGACCACTGCTCTAACATGCCCACATAGGGCTAGTGACCTGTCCAATCAACAAAGAAAAACATACCTTGGACCATTAGCTTTTTTAGCTACATTTTTTTAGCTAAATATGACTATGACCATATTTTTAACATAAAAATGGGCTAAAAATAATAATATATTAGAATTGGATTCCTTGTGTCAAACAAAGTAGAAAAATTACATTATACAACAATTTAAGACTAAAGGAAGCAGCGATATAACCTTTTTTCTGTGGGAGCCATTTTGGATTTTATGTATACTGGCCACTAGGGGGCATCCCAACTTGTATCCATGGACTTTTTGAAAACCTTTGCCCCATACCTAACACCAAAACTCAAAAGCTTTTTCAGAAGTGCACAATTTTCATGAATTCCACCCTGGCTACACCAAATCAACAAACCAATACCAAAAAAAGACGTGGTCTCAGTCCACTTGATTCTGCACTAAATGCCAAATTCTGGTGCGGTCCTTCTGGTGTGAACGTGAACTTGGGTCCAAACCACAGACAGTAGGTCCAAACAAACTAAATGAAATGCATCATGGGAGAATATACGTGCATCTTCTGCCTGAAATGATTTGCTCTGCTTCAGTGCAGTAACAGATCGTTCTCCAGACGCAGTTGCAACAAATTATCGAAGTGGATATTTAGTCAAAATTGGCCGAAACAGAGAATGTGATTTACGAAGATCAGAGCGAGTACCAATGTGCAAACGTGTTGTTCCATAGTGAGTCAAAATTGGGGATGTGTACTTATGTTTCCCGGGGACCTGTACGCTCAAAGAGGTCTGGGTGTTCCCTGTGTTCATGTAGCAACCGGCATTTGTTATTTTAATCTATGATTAACCAAATAATTATATGTAAATAGGCCATAGCCTATTGATTCAACTTCAAAACTGCCATTTAGTCTAGTGTGAGAAATGATCCAGTCAGACTAGATCCAATCTTTGAACCAGCAGGAGCAGCTCTGGGTCGGGCTGGGCTCAGATGAGCTGGAGTGGGGAGTAGTGTTTGATGTTTTCTCCAAGAAGAACCAAGTGAGGAGGATGGACCATGCAGAACAAAATATAATGAACCAAATTGGGTTCGTGCTTCTGTCCGTATCCTCGAGGACAGAGAACCAGAGCAGCCCTCCCGGACCTGAAGTCCACAGCGAATTATCGCTTTCGCCGCACGGATCAAATGCGCAGAGGACGGAACCGCTCTGCCCCAGTCCAGTGCACTGGTCCTGATTGTACCAGAACCAGTACATGGAGGACGGAGCCTCTGGACCTATCTGACCAATGCACGCGAAGGACGGCACAAGACCAAGGATCCTCTGTTCTGAGGGGCTCCGGGCCCGTCCTGAGGGGCTCCGGGCCCGTCCTGAGGGGCTCCGGGCCCGTCCTGAGGGGCTCCAGGCCCGTCCTGAGGGGCCCCGGGCCTGTCCTGAGGGGCTCCGGGCCCGTCCTGAGGGGCTCCGGGCCCGTCCTGAGGGGCTCCGGGCCCGTCCTGAGGGGCTCCAGGCCCGTCCTGAGTGGCTGCACTCTACGGTGAAGCTCCCAAGTCTTTATCGCTGTTACCCGAACCCAGAGCTTCAGCTCTGAACTCGTGCAGTGAGTTGTGTACAAAGGAACAGAGGTATGGGGAACATCAGACTGACCCCAAAATGGGAGTTTATTTCTACTGGAAGATAAACATTGACGAAACGTCAATTGGACCAGTTTTGGTTGGTTTGCTGGTGTGAAAGTGGAACACACTGGAGTCTACATGCTACATAAGAACAATTTTATTGCCTGGTGTGGACCAAATAATAGAATTAGCGGTGTGAAAACGCCCGAACACTATTTGTTTACAGTTTCTGCTTATTAGATGGTTCTATTGAACAATACTAAGTGTGAACTGTCCTTATATTAGTTATATTTTTGCATATATTTTTCATTCAGGACCCTGATGGGTAATTTCACCCCTACATTCATTTCTTCTAATTATTGATGTTTTGTAAATGTATAAGTCATTGTTGTCGACAGACCTTATATTTTCCAAACAAATATAGCCTATTTGACCAATGTCTCTAAGCACTTCTCCTTTGCCAGGATCTGGACTTTTACATTATCCTTAAATGAGTGTTTAGTGGCTCTGAGGTGACTGAGCTGATGCTTGTTTCTCCTTTTTATGCCACTTATGGGTGAAGCTGATTTATTTGTATTTGTTTCTGACAACAATAGAATTCAAATATACTGACCTCAGCTTTGTGAAGACTACTATAAAACAGGTCTCCTTTGAGCGGGGCAGTCCATGCTTTCAACTGAGCTTCTTCACAACTAAAGCAAGAATAAGACATGTATAATTTACCCAAAACATGCTACTGAATGTGAATAATTGCTTGTCTGCATCTACTGTACATTGACTGAATTCACCTGGTTATATTAGGCACTGTTCGCGTGACCGAGTTACAAAGTGTGAGGCTGCCGTTTCTTAACACACAGCCTGTTATGAGGAGGAAGAAGAGGAACCCTGCGCAGACAGAGGCAGTGAAGGTCATCCACAAATGCTCCCTGTGAACAAGCAGATCACAATTAGTGGTAAAACGACAAACACAAATCCAAATCCAACTGCATTGTGCATCACCTTTTCACGTTCCCTTCAATGCAGAATGAGTAGAGGGAGTGCAGGGAGAGAGAGAAGCAAACTACTGCCATTATGACTGCTGTGGAAGACACAAAGTAACACAGAGAAGGAGGACTGGAGTATTGGACTCCAATGGATTCAGAAGTTTTGTTGTAGAAAACAAGTCCATAGAGCAAACACAGACCAGCAAATTGACCCTGTGAACAACAAGAACAGGCCATTAAAAGCTAAAATATTGGTCAAATTGTTCCAAAATATTTACAAGAGCAATAGTCGCTCCTTAAATTATAACTAGTACTGTGAAAGCATAAAAAAATCTGATCCAATTACTCACACTTTGAAATATGATTAATCGTGATAAATCACATTGCACACTGATTTTAAAGTTGAAATGTAAAGTTTTTAATTTCATGCATTTTTTTTTTTTACAAAAATATTATTTACTTAATTATTAAATATTATTTTATTTAATTATTACATGAATCTAAATTAATAATTTTAAAGGCCAACTGGCTATAATAGCTTATAAATTAAATTGCATAATGAATTTGTGTGACCTCATGTCAGTGTGGATAAAGGCCACTGTGGCAGATACAGGCTGTTAGAGTCGGCCTGGCATCCTGCAGTGTTCTGTAACACCGCTGATGCACGACCTTTATTTCAAATTTATTTTGAATACATTTTAAAACATACCATTTCTATGCTCTCATAGGGCAAAAGCTCTAATTAAAACATTACTTTAACTGCAGGAAAGAAGCTTCGTAGGTTCATTTGTGTACTGGACAAATGAAAGAAGAGGGGACATAAATCACATCTAAAGGTAATAAATATACACATGCATATATACTGTCATATGAGGCATCCAGAAGAAACAAAATTAAAATGGGGTTTGGTCATAAATGTGTCATTGACCCAGTAAAAAATAATAATAATTTTACCCTCTATCAGATTATTTGATTGTATCAAATTCAAAACAAAATTAAAAAAAGTCTTTTAGTATTGATTTTATGAGTATAACTATAAATGTCAAACAATCTGTGCCATTTTACCATAAACTGCATATATAAGCGGACATAGCTAACGTGTTAGCTGCCGCGTGCCAAACAGGAAGTGCACCAGGAGGCTCTTCCGGCTCCTTCTCTCCCTTTTCCCATTGACTTACATTGGGATCTTATCGTCTCTCTGTTCCTGCTGCTGTAGCCTCATCATTTTGGTTTTAAAATGTTCGTATGAACCCACTCGACATTATTCAGAATTTTTTTCTTCGCTATTTTCTCCATAAAAAAAAAAAAAACTATTCATAACAAAGAGCCTGGCTCCTGTAACCGTGGCATCACAAGACTCATTTGAGCAGTGCTCAAACTATGGGTGACGTCACACTCACTGAACACACTTTTATATATGGTCGATGCATTTAACACAAAAATAATCACATTTCTTGCTCCAAAGTCTGATCTGTGTTCCAAACCATATGGTTTACTCACAGAGGAATAGCTGTAGATGTCTAGATTCAAAAACCACAACTATATCACTGACTAGACATAACATTTCCACAATCTTTCAGTGAATTGTCCAGTCCTACCTTTTATTTACCCTTTTTTCTCATACCACATTTATGTTTACTGACTGCAACTGACTGCATACTTGTCTGGCCCCAGTATGTGTAGCTAAGAGCACTGTCTCATACTATGGTTAGTAATAGAGAGATAAATACTTTATTTATTCCAAAGGGAATTAATTTTTCAGCAACAACAATGAAACATAATAATAATAATATTACAAATAATACAAATACTGCTTCTAGTTGTTCATAGAATTGAATTCCTAAATTTGGCACAAATCTGATAATGTTGACGTTTCCTGTCTGTGCTAGGGGGCGCTATAGTGTACACTGTTCATATGCTTTATAGCCGATTATATTAAGGCTGAGAACACACATTAGTGATTCAAATTTCAGCATTAAGGACTAAGCATGTGCGTGCGTGTAATTTTTTTAAAAGGTTTTTTGCGGGGGCCCTTGCGCCCCTGCTGGCCAACTGTGAAAAATTCCCCATGTCCGTTATACATTGTTTTGTTTGTAGTCATACATAGAATTTAATTCCCAAATTTGCTGCAGATCTGATAATGCTGATGTTTTACATCTATGCTATAGTGTCATTTTTCATATGTTTTATAGTGTTTTATATTCAGACTGAGATCAGCATCAGTGATTCAAATTTCAGCACGATCGGACTAAGTCTGTGCCAACAACAGCGGCTCTGGCTGCTGCGGCTCTGGCTGCTGCGGCTCTGGCTGCTGCGGCTCTGGCTGCTGCGGCTCTCAGAGCGGCTGGGACGGCCTTGTCCGGCGCTGGGGAGTCCAAAGATAAGATTAGGTTGTTTTAGTTTTAGACTGAGCGGCTGTGTCCAGTTTCCATCACACTGCTCTGTTTGTCCATTGGTCTTCAAGGTCATTTCTGTGCAGAACTCCAAGTTTCCTCCAGATTTTATCCAAAAATTATGATTTAGAGCCACCATGTCCAAGCATGTCTATCAGACCCCGGCCCATAGTCACAAAGTTCAAGTACTTGAAGCTCTGTTACTCACTCCGGTTTCCGGGCAGCCAAGTGGGGCTTTGAAAAACTGCCTCAGTATATGAATTTTCAGAAAAAACAGGTCCATGTGTAATCCATCCAATCTGCAAAATCCTGTAATCCTGGTTCTGAATAGGCAGATCCTCTGTGTCCAAAGAACACGCAGGTTTGCCCAACCTGCTTGTCTTGTTAAAGTGTCAATTTTGTTAAAACCAATTTATTGAATCCATAGTTAATTTAGTTTTGGAGAGCAGAGCGGAGAGAGTCTCTCGAGGAATGAGACACATTAGACAAGATGAGACATAGAAACAAAGCAGAGCTTTTTTTATCCCCACACGTGCAACTTATATAAGAAGATATACTTCAACATGGGAACAGCATATTATACATTTTTTGAAAGCTCTCAACCTTCCCCACGTAGGTTACTGGGATACTGCTGTTTGTGCTGGGGCGACTGAGAGGACGAAGCTGTACGACTTCCTCTTGCATTCGCCCATGTGCTCATCATTGCCCATTCACTCGTAGTGAGAGACACAGGTCCTACGCCCTGTCGGGCTCGGGCCTGAAAATAATAATTCAAGCAAAAACAATATATCCTTTAACATGGGAATGACATATTAGGCGTTTTTGAAAGCTCTCCACCTTCCCCACGTCACCATGGGGTCACCCCCTGACCTCCCATTAACTTCCATTCATTTCAGCAGCAGTAAATATGGCCCAGGCCTTGCGTGTGGGTTACTGGGACACTGCTGTTCATGCTGGGGGAGGCCGAGAGGACGAAGGTTCATGACGTCCACTCACATTCACCCATGCGCTCATTGTTGCCCATTCGCACCTCGAAGCAAGAGCAATAGGCCCTATGCTCTGTCGGGGCTCGGGCCTAAATAATAAGAATAATACGAGAACAATGTTTTGTTTTTTTTGGCTGACAAACTTTACATTTCCGAAAACCTCTGGCGCGTTGCTACATCATGGCAAGGGTCCCTGGTCACTACAGGCGAGTCACGTCGCGTCATTTCACTTTCCGCCCACTGTAAGCATCGCTTTGCAATAACAATAGGCCCTTCGCCGGCCTCCAGCACATGGGCCTAATAAAATATAATAATTTGAACAAAAACAACATATCTGTTAACATGGGAACAGCATATTAAACAGTTTTGAAAGCTCTTGACTTTCCCCACGTCACTGTGGTGACGGGTGTGTTTGCACCATCTTGTCGGGGTCGCCCCCGACCTTCCATTGACTTCCATTCATTTTAGCAGTGATAAATATGGCCCAGGCCTTAGACGTAGGTTACTGGGACACTGCTGTTCATCCTGGGGGCGACTGAGAGGACAAAACTGCACGACATCTGCTCATATTCGCCCATGAGCTCATCGTTGCCTATTCGCTCTTTGTAGCAAGAGCAATAGGCCCTACGCCCTGTTCGAGCTTTGGACTAATAACATCAATAAAGCTGTAAAAGTTTATAAAGAGCTTTTTCTCATCTCAGTAACATTTCTAACTCTAAAACTTTCATTGACCATCAGTTCAGGTTTGAACACAGATCTGCCTCGTGGCCTATCAGCAGTGACAGGAAGAATATTTTGAAAGTATATTTAGTTATTGTATTTAGATTTAGACATATAATCACAAACAACTTGTCTTTTTGCAGTAATCTATGTCCGTTTAGAGCCAAAAAAAAATTGCACATGCTTGCACTGAAAAATCATTGTATTCTTTTTGTTCTCCCTTATATCATACAGTTAAAGCCAAAATTAAAGCTAAAATTGCCAGATGAAGAACTGCCATGTATTTGTTTTCACTAACTGTAACACTAAATGAAAATGTAACTGTATTGGAATACTCCAAATTAGTATTCAGAATACACACTTTTGGTACATGTATTCAGTTAATTCCTAACACTGCCATTCAGTGCACCAGAAAGAACTGGTGATATGGCACAAACCCATATAGAAAATGATATTTTATTATTATTTTCTGTTTAGATCTGCTCTCTACTGTCTTGTCTTCGATCTCTCCTGTCCAGTCATGAAACATGTATCGCTTTAAACATGTCCACCTTTTATTCAATGACAGGTGCTTTAATTCCTCAGATATAAAGTGAGGAAAATAAGTATTTGATCAGCCTGTGATTTTGCACGTTCTCCCACTTAGAAATAATGGAAGGGTCTGGAATGCACATTGTAGGTGCATTTCCACTGAGAGACAGAATCAAAAAAAAAACCCCCGGAAAGGACATTGAACGATTTTTTAAACAATATTTTTGTATATTACTGTGTCAAGTATTTGATCACTTACTAATTGGCCAGATTTCTGACCGTCAAAGACCTGTTATTCTGGTTTTCAATAGTCCAACTCCACTCTGCTCATGATTCTAATTTAGTCGCACCTTTTTGAGGGCAGCAGCTTCATAAAGACACCTGTGACCCCACAGTCAGTCAAGAGTCCAACTACCAACATGGGCAAAACCAAAGAGCTGCCAAAAGACACAAGACACAAAATTGTAGATCTTCGCAAAGCTGCAAAGGGCAACAGGGCGATTACCAAACAGCTTGGTGAAAAATGAACAACTGTTGGGGCAATTGTCAGAAAATGGAAGAGGCTAAAGATGACAAATATCCCTCGGACGCAAGATCTCACCTCGTGGGGGATCAATGATGCTAAGAAAGGTGAAGAATCAGCCCAGAACTACAGGAGGAGCTGGTCAATGGCGTGAAGGGAGCTGGGACTGTTTCCAAAGCTCCTGTCAGTGATACACTAAGACGTCATGGTTTAAAATCATGCATCAGACGTAGGGTTTCCCTGCTTAAGTCGGCCCATGTCAAGGCCCGTCTGAAGTTTGCCAGTGACCGTCTGGATGATCCAGAGGAGTCATAGGAGAAAGTCCTGTGGTCAGATGAGACCAAACTAGAACTTTTTCGTCTTACCTCTATTCGCTGTGTTTGGAGGAGGAAGAAGGACGAGTATCATCCCAATAACACCAGACCCACAGTGAAGTATGGGGGGGGGGGGGGCGGGGCGGGGGGGGCATTATGCTCTGGGGGTGTTTTTCTGCACAGGGGCCAGGACGACTGTACAGTATTAAGGAGGATGAACGGGGACATGTATTCTGAGATATTGGGCAAAAACCTCCTTCCCTCAGTCAGAGCATTGAAGATGGATGTAGCTGGGTCTTCAACATGACAATGCCCTGAAGCACAGCCAGGAAAACCAAGGAACGGCTCCGTAAGAAGCATATCAAGGCTCCAGAGTGGCCGAGCCAGTCTCCAGACCTAAATCCAAGAGAAAATCTTTGGAGGGAGCTGAAACTCCGTGTTGCTCAGTGACAGCCCCAAAACCTGACAGATCTAGAGAAGATCTGTATGGAGGAGTGGACCAGAATCCTGCTGCAGTGTGTGCAAACCTGGTGAAGAACTACAGGAACCATCTGACCTCTACAAAGGGTTCTCTACCAAATAGTAAAATGGTTTGAAGTGATCAAATACTTATTTGACACAGTAATATACAAATAAACTGTTAAAAAATCATACGATGTGATTTCTGGATTTTTTTTTAGATTCTGTCTCTCACAGTGAAAATGATGATGAAGATTTTAGACCCGTCCATGAGTTCTAAGTGGGAGAACTGGCAAAATCACAGGTGTTCAAATACTTATTTTCCTCACCGTATCTTAAAAAACATGTTCAGTGGCATCACTGCTTGTTTCCATGGAGGTAGAAGAAGAGTTGCATCATACACCTCTGGGACTGTAGTATCTGTTATACTAATGTACCTGTAATGTCCCGTACTGCGACTTTAAAGTTCAGCGTTAGAATGTGTCATTTGTTATTTGGAGAAGAGAAGAGGCCCCGATTCCAGCTGCATCCCAACTGCATTCTAATAGCACACACACACACACACACACACACACACACACACACACACACCTACACACACACACACACACACACACACACACACACACACACACACACACACCTACACACACACACACACACACACACACACACACACACACACACACACACACACACACACACACACACACACACACACACACACACACACACACACACACACACACACACACACACACACACACACACACACACACACACACACACACACACACACACACACACACACACACACACACACACACACACACACACACACACACACACACACACACACATACACACACACACACACACACACACACACACACACACACACATACACACACACACACACACACACACACACACACACACACACACACACACACACACACACACACACACACACACACACACACACACACACACACACACACACACACACACACACACACATACACACACACACACACACACACACACACACACACACACACACACACACACACACACACACATACACACACACACACACACACACATACACACACACACACCTACACACACATACACACACACACACACACACACACACACACACACACACACACACACACACACACACACACACACACACACACACACCTACACACACATACACACACACACATACACACACACATACACACACATACACACATACACACACACCTACACACACACACACACACACATGTACACACCTACACCAACACACACATGTACACACACACACCTACACACACATACACACATACACACACACCTACACACACACACACACACATACACACACACTATACACACGTATATATATATATATATATATATATATATATATATATATATATATATATATATATATATATATATATATATATATATATATATATAGACATGGTGGTTCTGGATAAGCGAGAGAACAGAGAGAACAAAGCCGTGGTGGTGGACATTGCAATACTGAGCAATGACAATGTCAGGAAAAAGGAACACGAGAAACTAGAGAGAAGAGCTGGAGAGAGTCTGGAAGGTGAAGGCATCAGTGGTGCCTGTGGTGATCGGAGCACTCGGGGCCGTGACCCCAAACTGGATGAGTGGTTACAGCAGATCCCAGGAAGGACAACAGACATCTGAGTCCAGAAAAGTGCAGTACTGGGAACAGCAAAGATACTGCGCAGAACTGTCAAGCTCCCAGGCCTCTGGTAGAGGACCCGAGCTGATGAGGGTGAGAGAGTCTTGAAAAACATTCTTATTGAGAATGTGGTTGTCATTTACGTGCTTGTCTCCATGCATTTTTAATACAAATCTGTAGAACATTTAAACAATAGCAATAATGTCTCCATAGAGACAAGTAGCTGGCAGATTGTATGCACTTTAAAGTGACTTTACTTGATTTAGCGCTATAAATAAATCAAGTTTGAGTGAAGTTATCAGGGTGTTAATAGGAGTTTGGGTGAAATGATGTTATGAGGTTCTGATGTTATGGTTATAGAAAACCTTCTAAAACCATCACATCAGAACCTCTTGTTATAGAAGAGGAGTTTGACTGAAGTTACCTGGGTGATGGTTATAGATGCAGCTGTCACAATGCCACAGACGAAGCAGCTGACATAAAGAACGAGTTCCAGTATCAGTATTCCAGTTACTGCCATGGTCCAGCCCTCGATGTATCTTTAAGAAATACTGGATATTTCAACATAACATGTTTTGACAAATTTGTCCAGTTGTTTAATCAGACTAAGGGAGCAGATAAATCCGTTTAGCAAACAATCACTTACATTTACAAATGCAAAATCCTGAATGTGTGTTGTATGGCTGATATCCCAGCTGCCTCTCCATCTGCTCATGTGTTTCCCATGTAAAGCCTGAAATTACTTGTCGGTCACAGTGACGGCTTGATTTGGATTCAGAAAAACGTTCTTCAGCCTTGAATTAGACTCGCCTGATTTGCAACAACATGAAGTCTGTTTGGTCCTATAGTGCCTCAGAAACTGACCATGTGACACGGAGTCACGACTGAACTGAACACATTGGACGTCTTTGTCAGTGTCACTGAACGTAGCTTTTGAGGATTGTCATTATTATCGTTCTAAACTTACAATCCAGGGCTTGTTCTGTCCCTACAACTAGTCTAATCTGCAGTTCATTTAAAACATGAATTAGAAAACATTGCTCCTAATAAATGGCAGGTCTACTTTTCTCTTACAGACCTTTGACCACTTCTATACTACACCACCACTGCCACACTTTAATATGTACATCATAATAACATTGCATATCAACAGTTATACACACATGACTATTACAATATCAGTACATCAGGTTTCAGTCACTGCACACACACATTTGTGAAATATTAAAAAGCACAACATGAAGCAGTGAGAACTAGTAGCTAATCACTTACTGCACCTTCCCCTATCTATTCTACACAACACAGATTAACACTGTAAATTCATTAACCAGTTTACAAAAATGTCTGTCTATCTATCTATCTATTTATATATAGGCATGTTTTTATTTTTTCCATATTTGTCTTGAACGTGTGTCTTCATAATTTTGGAAGACACTTCCTTCCCTGCCAATGTTAATCCAATTGGACGCTCATGAACACTGTCACAAGACCTCATGCAGAACTATCCCACTGGGCATCCAGGCAGTCTGAATGCATCTGGTACATGGTTGTCCAGTTTACAGATCATTTTATAAATGGCTTTTTTCCAGCAGGGGTCACTGTCTCTTCCAGTCCAAATAGCCGCATAAAACTCCCTCAAAGCCACTTCGGAAACTTTGATGAATCCATCTGGGACCTGAACACACAAAAGATCAATACAGCATTACTGAGGCATGAGGCTGTAACAGCACAGTCAGAATAACTAGTTCCACTATATTCTAAAAAGTACAATAGTAGAGGTGCAAATTCTGGCAGCATACACCTTAAACTAGTGGCACCATATGTACCAGTGCATGAAACTATTAGTACTTACCTAGGTCCATACTACCTTTATTATAATAGACTGTATGTATATATGAATTACTTTTATTATAATTTATGTCTTTAGACTTTTTGCCCATGTTTTCCTTTACGTGTGGTGTGAATTTGTTGTGATTATTTGCGTTTGTTGTCAGTAGACAGTAGTTTAATAGGACACGGAGGTAAACAACTGGACTAATTGGATTCCTCCTCCCTTCTTGTTAAGACTGACATGTACTAAAAGTCAGGCAGAGGGCATGAAGAGGAGGAAAAGGGGAGATTGAGGGTATGAAGAGGAGGAAAGGGGGGAGCAATGAACTGTTGGCAGAAGAGGAAGGGAAGCAGACACAGCTGGATCACAAGGTGGTAGGTCAGAGATAGACAACAAAGCAATGGCCTGTTTCAAGCTGAGTGGTCAGAAAGCCTCATCAAATCTGCTGTCACTCTAACGTCTCAGAATGGGCTAGAACAGGGGTGTCAAACTCATTTTGGTCCGGGGGCCGTATGCAAACTACTTTGATCCCAAAAGGGCCGGATCAGAAAACTCAGTTCTCTCTTCAAGTTATTGTATTTTTCTCCGTGTCTCGTAGTGGTGTTTAAGATTATATTCCTCGAGCAACGCCACTTGTTCCAAACACACTGAGCACAGATTTCCCATTCACCTCTGTCAACAAATAAGAATTAGACTATTTTTCTTGGGAAATCCTGAACTCAGCATCTGCTTTTCTCATTTTTTGACATTTTGCTGATGAGGGTCACGGTCGACAGTCAGAACGATCGTCCTTTAAGAGCGTTTGGAAAGAGGAAAGTCTTCATTTGTGCTGCTCTGGTGGGAGTCGCAACGTACAGAAACGCCGGAGACGCTGCTGTGCTAAACGGTGCAGAAAATTAACAGAAAAATCTGAAAATTTTAAGTATTTTAATAGAAAAATCAGCCGAGGGCCAGATTAAAGGTCTTGGAGGGCCGGATCTGGCCCCCGGGCCGCATGTTTGACACATGTGGGCTAGAGGAAGGGACTGTATAATGCCGGCGCGAGGCAAGTACAGCTATGACACCAAGTGGAGTGGTGGGGCAGAGCTGGACACAGTGTCAGGAGCCAACTGGAAATTGTTCATCGTCTGCATCAGTGAAGTAAAGAAATGTTATTCCACCTTGTGTATGTGACCATTGCCTGCTGTCCTGGCAATGCAGTGAGCCACCTGAGAGCAGCTACACTAGAGGAAAGCAAACTCAGACACTTGGAGCCAGGAGGGCGCAGAGGAGGAAATCGCTCAATGCTTTTATGAGCTAAGTACAGGACAGTTATAATCACCCAACCTCAAGTGTGTACGGCCGTTACCTGCTGGCTGTCAGTGCAGTGGGGTTTTTTCTCAACACAGTAAGTGTCACTAATATTTTACTTGGAACAAATGTCAGTAACACGTGTTTACAAGGCATTTTCAACCCGGTATTTTTTGTTTTTCTTCATACAAATTCGCTAAAGTTACCCCGAGATCAGCACCGGCGAAATGTCCGATCAGATCAGAACACCATTGTGAACCACGTCAAATGTGTGATTTTGTAGCCGCTGTGCTCCTCGCATGTGTGTGTGTGTCTCTGTGTGTCATAACCATCAGACACCAGCAACTCTACGGTAAAAGCCATTAAACCATTAAAACAGAGCATCAGCGGCAGAGGAGTGACAGACACAGAGGCACAATACAAACTCGGGATATAGCAAAAATAATTATTACGCACCTCTCGTAACATTGTAAATATAAACACCAGCATCTCATTCCTCATTATCCATAGAATTTGTCCTGCGCAAATATGACACCCAGTCCACAAAACAGCGAGAGTAGATCCTCACGTGTGTCTGTTTCCATCCACACAGCGCACGGATTGAAGAGAAGCTACAGATTAGTGACAGTGACTCTACTTCCTGTTCAGCTCAGTTGGTTTTACCATATTACCTCCACTCCTCCTCCTCGAACCGCCACCTTAACGTGGTGGAGGGGTTTGAGCACCCGAATGATCCCAGGAGCTATGTTGTCGGGGGGCTTTATGCCCCTGGTAGGGTCACCCAAGGCAAACAGGTCCGGGGGACGGGTCAGACGAAGAGCGGTTCAGAAGCCCCATATGATGAAAGACATACAGAGGCAAGATACGTCGCCCGGATTGGCGTCACCGGGCCCCACCCTGGAGCCAGGCCTGGGTGGGCGCCGATGGCGAGCGCCTGGTGGCCGGGCCTTTTCCCACGGGCCCGGCCGGGCGCAGCCCGAAGGGACGCACGTGGGACCGCCCTCCCCTGGACCCACCATCCGCGGGAGGAGCCATAGGGGTTGGTGCAGAGAGATCTGGGCGGCAGTCGAAGGCAGGGGCCTCGGCCGACCAGATCTCCGGACATGGAGACTAGCTCTGGGACATGGAATGTCACCTCGCTGGGGGAAGGAGCCTGAGCTTGTGCGGGAGGCTGAGCGTTACTGCCAGATATAGTCGGCTCCTCACCTCCACGCACAGTTTGGGTTCCGAACCCAACTCCTTGGAGAGGGGTTGGACTCTCCATTTCTCTGGCGTTGGCCGCGGGAGCGGCGGCGAGCCATGCGGGCTTGCTTATAGCCCCACAGCTCAGCCGCTGCGTGCTGGAGTTCACCCCGGTGAACGAGAGGGTCGCGTCCCTGCGCCTCCTTCGGGTCGGGGACAGGTCTCTCACTGTGGTGTCGGCCTACGGGCCGAACAGCAGTGCAGAGTACCCGGCCTTCTTGGAGTCCCTGGGAGGGGTACTGGACAGTGCACCGACCGGGGACTCCATTGTTCTACTGGGGGACTTCAACGCCCACGTGGGCAATGACAGTGACACTTGGAGAGGGGTGATTGGGAGGAACGGCCTCCCCGATCTGAACCCGAGTGGTGTTCTGTTATTGGACTTCTGTGCGAGTCACAGTTTGTCCATAACGAACACCATGTTCGTTACTGCACAAGGGGTCCATCGGCACGTGGCACCAGGATTCCTAGGCCGGAGGTCGATGATCGACTTTGTTGTCGTGTCATCTGACCTCCGGCCGTGTGTCTTGGACACTCGGGTGAAGAGAGGGGCAGAGCTGTCAACTGATCACCACCTGGTGGTGAGTTGGGTCCGCTGGCGGAGGAGGAAGCCGGAAAGACCTGGCAGGCCCAAGCGTACCGGTGAGGGTCTGCTGGGAACGTCTGGCGGAACCTTCTGTCGGTGTGGCCTTCAACTCACACCTCCGGGAGAGCTTCTCCCAGATCCCGAGGAGGCTGGGGACATGGAGCCCGAGTGGGCCTTGCCGGCCTCCATTGCTGATGCGGCCGTTCGTAGCTGTGGCCGCAAGGTCTGTGGTGCCTGTCGCGGCGGCAATCCCCGAACCCGGTGGTGGACACCGGAAGTAAGGGATGCCGTCAAGCTGAAGAAGGAGTTCTACCGGGCCTTACTGGCCCGGTGGACTCCTGAGGCAGCTGACGGGTACCGGCGGGCCAAGCGTGCTGCAGCCCGGGTGGTTGCAGAGGCAAAAACTCGGGTCTGGGAGGAGTTTGGGGAGGCCATGGAGGAGGACTATCGGACGGCCCCAAGGAAATACTGGCAAACCGTCCGCGCCTCAGGAGGGGAAGCGGCTCCTTCACCAATACTGTTTACAGTGCGGGGGGAGAGCTGCTGACCTCGACTGGGGATGTTGTCGGGCGGTGGAAGGAATACTTTGGGGATCTCCTCAATCCCACCGTCACGTCCTCCGAAGAGGAGGCCGAGGCTGGGGACCCAGAGGCGGACTCATCCATCACCCTGGCTGAAGTCACTGAGGTGGTCAGAAAGCTCCTCGGTGGCAAGGCTCCGGGGGTGGATGAGATCCGTCCTGAGTACCTTAAGTCTCTGGGTGTTGTGGGGCTGTCTTGGCTGACACGTCTCTACAACATCGCGTGGCGGTCGGGAACAGTACCTCTGGACTGGCAGACCGGGGTGGTGGTCCCTCTGTATAAAAAGGAAGGGGGGGTATCCAACTACAGGGGAATCACACTCCTCAGCCTCCCCGGTAAAGTCTATGGAGAGGAGAGTTCGGCCGATAGTCGAACCTCGGATTCAAGAGGAGCAGTGTGGTTTTCGGCCTGGTCGTGGAACACTGGACCAGCTCTACACCCTCCATCGGGTGCTCGAGGGTTCATGGGAGTTTGTGCCCAACCAGTCCACATGTGTTTTGTGGACTAGAGAAGGCATTCGACCGTGTCCCTCGTGGTGCCCTGTGGGGGTGCTCCGGGAGTATGGGGTCCGGGGCCTTTGCTAAGGGCTGTCCGGTCCCTGTATGACCGGAGCAGGAGCTGTGTTCGCATTGCCGGCAGTAAGTCAGACCTGTGCCCGGTGCATGTTGGACTCCAGGGCTGCCCTTTGTCACCGGTTCTGTTCATTGTATTTATGGACAGAATTTCTAGGCGCAGCCAGGGGCCGGAGGGGGTCCAGTTCGGGGACCACAGGATTTCATCGCTGCTTTTGCGGATGATGTTGTCCTGTTGGCTCCATCGAACCAGGACCTGCAGCGTGCACTGGGCGGTTTGCAGCCGAGTGTGAAGCGGCTGGGATGAGAATCAGCTGTTCCAAATCCGAGGCCATGGTTCTCGACCGGAAAAAGGTGGATTGCCTCTCCGGGTGGGTGGGGAGTCTCTGCCTCAAGTGGAGGAGTTCAAGTATCTCGGGGTCTTGTTCACGAGTGAGGGGAGGATGGAGCGTGAGATTGACAGGCGGATCGGTGCAGCGTCGGCAGATGCAGTCGCTGCATCGGACCGTTGTGGTGAAGAGGGAGCTGAGCCGAAAGGCGAAGCTCTCGATTTACCGGTCAATCTACGTTCCTACCCTCACCTATGGTCATGAGCTTTGGGTAATGACCGAAAGAACGAGATCGCGGATACAAGCGGCCGAAATGAGTTTCTCTTCGCAGAGTGGCCGGGCGCTCCCCTTAGAGATAGGGTGAGGAGCCCTCGGTCACACGGGAGGAGCTCGAGTAGAGTCGCTGCTCCTCCACGTCGAGAGGAGCCAGTTGAGGTGGCTCGGCATCTGGTTCGGATGCCTCCTGGACGCCTCCTCGGGAGGTGTTCCAGGCATGTCCCACCGGTAGGAGGCCCCGGGAAGACCCAGGACACGCTGGAGGGACTATGTCTCTCGGCTGGCCTGGGAACGCCGGGTCCGTCCGGAGGAGCTGGTGGAAGTGGCTGGAGAGAAGGAAGCTTGGGAGCCCCTGCTTAGACTGCTGCCCCCCGCGACCCGGCCCCGGATAAGCGGAAGAAGATGGATGGATGGATGGATGGACCTCCACTGGATGTGTGATGAGCTAATTTAGCATCATGAGCTCAACTGGCAAATCCATATTTCCAGTTATTTTGGTGAGAGTAATTTAAAAGTAATGCAATAGTAATGCCAAAACATTTTAAATACATTAATATTGTAATGTAACAAATGACTTTGAAATGGCAGTAAGAAATAATAAATAACATATAACGTTTTGAAGTAACTTGCCCAACACTGTTGGTCAACCACTGCTCGCCTTGGTTGCCCTGACCACACACCACTGGTTTATAGTCATATAAATGTGATTTTTGACTGATTTGCCATTAACACAAGAGGAGGAACTGCACGATCTGCTTTTGCTTCACAGAAGTGACTGATATGCGCCATGAGAGTGTCTGTACAGAGCAGTGCTCATGTGCACTATACGTCTCTTGAGCTGCTGTACTGACCACTGCTGCAAGAGAGGATCTCATGTGAGCTGTGTGTCTGCTCCACTGTCACAGCCCTGAGCTGTCAGTAAATACACACTCTGATTTCTGTCAAAGTCTGGCCACTCCCCAGTTCTGTGCACAGTTTTTTTTACAGTTCTGATGGTCGCCGACCTACTGGCGACTAACTTTCTAAACTAACCACAGCGGCACAATGAGAAGAATTTGGTCATAAAATTGGGAGTCCCATGTTCCCTCAGATCTATGTTTCTACAGCTCTATGTTCACTCAACCTTATGTTCCCTCATTTCTAAGTTTTTTTTTCTTTAAAAATTAGGCCTAATGTTCCCACAGTTCCTTTATCATCCATTTGCATCAGATTTTATCCCCATTTCTCCCAACATGTGGGAACACAGGGCCCCGGGAACATAGAGCTTAACCCCTTTCAACACCGCAACTCTGACATAGGGTTGAGTGAAGAATCCTGATACCAAAATTAAACTCACCTCCATGAGTTAGTGCAATTTAGACACAGCATCCAATTACCTTTAAAAAATCTTTAGACAGATAGATGAATACTTGTATATAGATCCCCCCAAAGGGGAAATTAAGGTCTTGCAGCTATCTCAGGTGAAAAAAAGCAATACAGCATAACATGAGGAAAGGAGGAGAAGAAAAAAGATCCACCCCCAGACCAGGCTCCTATGCAGAGAATATTGTGGGACCAGGAAAAAAAACACATCCACGACAAAAGTAATCAAACACAGTACAACATGAAGACTCGACTTGCACCGTGGGTAACAGTAGAACAGCGCCTGCGCGAGATGCCGGGTGGGCCTGGAGAGTCGCTTTTGGTGACCTGGCACTTCCTGCTTAACGAGGGAGACTTGCTGCTTCCTGCGAGGCATTCGAGCACAGGTGTCAAACATGCAGCCCGGGGGCCAGATCCGGCCCTCCAAGACCTTTAATCTGGCCCTCGGCTGATTTTCTCTTAAAATATGTCAAATTTTCAGATTTTTCTGGTAATTTTCTACGCTGCTTAGCATAGCAGCATCTCCAGTGCTTCTATGCGTGGCGCCTCCCACCAGAGCAGCACAAATGAAGACTCGCCTCTTTCCAAACGCTCTTAAAGGACAATCGTTTTGACTGTTGACCATGACGCCTCATCAGCAAAGTGTCAAAAATAATAAAAGTGGAGCTGAGTGCTGTATTTTCCAATAAAAATTTACTAATTCTTCTTTTTCACGGAGGTGAATGGGAAACCTGTACACTTGGTGTGTTTGCAACAAGTGGCGGTGCTCAAGGAATATAAATATAAAGGAGGAATATAAACGCCACTATGAGACACAACATGGCGAAAAATACAATAACTTGAACAGAGAATGGAGTTTTCTGATCCGGCCCCTTTGGGATCAAAGTAGGTTGTATACGGCCCCGGACCAAAATGAGTTTGACACCCCTGCATTCGAGAGTTTGTAAGTGCACCAGGAATTCTGGCCATTAGTAGTGGGATAACTTTTGGTAATATTAACGCCATTCGGTTAATGGCTGTAACTCGAGCACGTGGTCCGCCGCCTACTCTGACATACCTCCATTACATCTATGACCTGTTGGTATTAGGACACGCCTCTGTTTAGACATGCTGGTTTTACTGTGCTTTTTAGTATTGTTATTCCGTCAAAAGACCCACGCAACCTTCGCTTTAGATTAGACATGTTCCGGAAGGCTGGCCTATGCTCTTTTTTAAACTACACTGTTTCCCACAGCTGTCAGTTAGGGCATTTTCCCACTGTCCTGTCTCCTGTGTGTCCAGAGTATTCTCTGATCCAGAGCTTTACACCAGCCCAAGCATCTTATGATATATGGGAGCGCAAAGTGTAACAGGCGAGCACATCAATGTTATTCATGTCAGAAAAGCAGATTGTTTGAAAAATAGTAAAGTGCCGCTACTTTAACAACAACAAAAAGCCAAAGTAAGTTTATGCCACTTCTTCGACAATTAAACATCAGTGTCTAAATAGCAGCATGTGACCTTCAACCACTGTTCGAGTGAGGGAAAACAAGCTTCTGGTTCTCCCTTTAAATGCAGTATAAAAATGAAACGACTTGACTTTTTCATTTTGAGAAAAATCTTAGAAATAAGACAAGTCTTAGAAATGAGGGAACATATGGCTGTGGAGTCTGTGTACACCGCGGCCATGTGATTTCTGTTTTGAATAAAAAAAAATAAAAAACAGAAAACAAAACACAAATAGTTGTTTTGTTTTTCATTATTTGTCTCCAAAATGAAAAAAAAAAAACGGATAACGATTTGTTTTTTTTTTCAGTTTTCAATTTTGTGTTTAAATTAATAATGGAAAAAACGGAGAACGACCATTTCCCGTTTCATCCAATTCTGACCCTTAAGCAAGTTGAGTAAACCAGAGATGAACCTTTATTTTTGTACTTTTTTTAACAGCCAAGCAACAAGTGACTCCATCACTCGCTGCTGCACTGCACGTGTCATTTACACAAAGAGCCGCTGCTGTGTCTTTGTGCTGTTGGATCTGTACAATCCATTTGATTAGAAACAAAAAAAAGTACAAGTTTTACAGAGTTCCATCAACTTGCACCACAAAGAGACGCCTTTGGTCACAAGCCATTAGAAAAAGCGACTGGAAGGAGCAGATGATTAAAAATGCACTCGTCTGCAGCGATCACTTTATAGGAGCCTGTGAGCTGGTCAGCATCGCCACTGTTAAACACATTTATTGAGTCCTACATATATGAAAATGTGACTAAATCATAGAAAGAAAAAAAAAGAATCTTTATTTTTTCATTTTGGTTTTGGAGATAAATATTGAAAAACAGTTGTTTTTTCGTTTTCTATATTCTTTTTCTTTATTTTTTTCATTCAAAACGAAAATCAGACGGCTGCGATGTACACGGACCCTGTGGCACCATTGGGCTGTGGGAGCATAGAGTCGACCCCACGAAATGAAATGGAGCTGATGACAGAAAAGATACGAGGATGTGAAGAAATCCAACGTTGCAGACAGGGTAAGAAAACACACTTAAGGACAGCACTGTGAACGGCTTTTGTACAGATCGGAATCAAATCAAACTCTAGAGCAGTGCAGTCAATGAAAGGAAGAGGGGCTTTGCTCTACTGTGGGAGGGCATCTGGATGGCGCGTGATCATCCCACTCGGCACATGAACATGTTATGAATGTTAAGCATTTCTCATCCTAATATACAGTCATGTGAAAAAGTTTGGACCCTGATCATTTTCAGGATTTTCCTTTATAAATCATTGGTTGTTCGGATCAGCAATTTCAGTTAAATATATCATATAGCAGAAAAACACAGTGATATTTGAGAAGTGAAATGAACTTTATAGGATTTACAGAAAGTGCAATAATTACTTAAACAAAAGTAGGCATGTGCATAAATTTGGGCTCCCCAACAGAAAAATTACATCAGTATTTAGTAGATCCTCCTTTTGCAGAAATAACAGCATCTAAACTCTTCCTGTAGCTTCCAGTGAGGGTCTGGATTCTGGTTGAAGGTATTTTTGACCATTCTTCTTTACAAAACATCTCCAGTTCAGTCAAGTTTGATGGAGCCCGAGCATGGACAGCCCGCTTTAACTCACCCCACAGATTTTCAGTGATATTCAGGTCTGGGGACGGAGACGGCCATTCCAGAACATTGTACTTGTTCCTCTGCATGAACTGCCTTAGTAGAATCTGAGCAGTGTTTAGGGTTGTTGTCTTGTTGAAGTCTCCAGCCCTGGTGCAACTTCAACTTTGGCACTGATTCTTGAACATTGTTCGTAAGAATCTGCTGATACTGACTGGAATCCATGTGACCTTCAACTTTAACAAGATTTCCAGTCCCTGCACTGGCCACAGGCCCATAGCCTGATGGAACCAGCACCACATTTTACTGTGGGTAACAAGTGTTTGTCTTGAATGCTGTGCTCTTCTTTCACCCTGCACATCACCCTTTGTTATGTCCAAATAACTCAGTTTTAGTTTCATCAGTCCACAGCACCTTATTCCAAAATGAAGCTGGTTTGTCCAAATGTGCTTTAGCAGACCTCAAGTGACTCTGTTTGTGGCATGTGCACAGAAAAGGCTTCTGTCACATTCCTCTCCCATACAGCATCTCCTTGTGCAAAGTGCTGAATAGTTCATCGATGCACCATGACACCATCTGCAGTAAGATCATGTTGTACGTGTGTGGAGCTGGTCTTTGGGGTGAGTTTGACTGTTCTCACCATCCTTCACCTCTGCTTATCTGAGATTTTTCTTAGCCTTAACTAGAACTGTGCCTGTGGTCTTCCATTTCCTCACTATGTTCCTCACAGTGGAAACTGACAGTTGAAATTTCTGAGCTAGTTTTTTGTATCCTTCCCCTAAACCATGATGTTGAACAATCTCTTCACCTGTGTCTGTAGGCCAAGTGTCAGTGAGCTTACCAAACAAATGTTGTGTTCCAATAATTAGTGCTAAAGGTATTAAAATCAATAAAACTACAAGGGAGCCCTAATTTATGCACATGCCTACTTTTGTTTAAGTAATTATTGCACTTTCTGTAAATCCTATAAAGTTCATTTCACTTCTCAAACATCACTGTTTGTCTGCTATATGATATATTTAACTGAAATTGCTGATCCGAACAACCAACAACTTATTTTTACGATTCTCGCAATTCACTGAATGCACCACACCACGTCCTCAGTCTGCTCCACTCTGGCACTGCACACATCTGTTTAGAGCTCCATGCCACACGGTTGCACTAGAGCTAAGATCAGGGGCAAGATAGGGCCCAAAGTGTCCAGGTTATTGCATCAGGCCTATTGCACAAATAGTTATTGCACCATTGAATAAAGTGACTTCATTGTGCCTTTGTTGAGAGTGCAACAGAAGTGGGCACAAATGAGAGTTTATGTTACGACAGCGACTGCCCGATGAATTTCATATTTGCCATGCAGTTGGTGAGAGGGTTCCCCACAATCCGTCTGCGAGCACAGAGTTTTGAAAAATGTTCTGCAGAGAAGGAAACTCTCTTCTTTCAATCACCTTCATGGCCTTATTTGCCAGTTTTTCAAGTTTGATTTTACATTGGACAGTTAAAGAACCAAAACAGGCAACCCAGCATTATAAAAACAGGTCATGAAACAGCCTCAGTCTCTTTAAAAAGTGGAGTCTCTGTGACAGAAAAGAGGAAATCAACATGTACATTCCACACTTTAGCCAATTGTCAAGGTACACACCCAAATATATAAAAGATGTAACTTGCTCAATTTGTCTGCGTTCAAAGACAACAGAATCATGAGCCTGCAGAGCTCGAGGCTCAAACACCATCTCCTTATTTTGGTTCACATTAAGAGGTAAGTGATGCTCATTGCACCAAGACAGAAGAGAGTCCTGATGGTCGGTGGAAATACAGTCACCATGGTTTAGAAGGCTCACAATTATCGTGTCATCTGAAAATTTGATGATTTTGTTGCTTGGCTGACTGTTCCAACATTCATTTGTGAGCAGGGTGAACAAAACGGGTGAACTTGCTGCACCGTTTGGCACACCTGTACTACAATTTTTGGCTTCGGATGAAGTACTGTTTAACCTCACTTGTTGCATTCTATTTGGAGATAGTAAAACATTTCACAACTGCAAGGCTTACATTCTAGTCATATAGTTTTTAACAAAAAGATTGGGGGTTATAGTCTGAAATGCAGAACTAAAATTTGCAAATAAGACCCTTGTATAAGTCCCTGGAGATTCAAAATGTTTACAGATCAGGTGTGACAGACTGATGACTGCTTCTTCTGTGCTGTATGCAAATTCCAGTGGGTCAAGAAAAGAAGAAACTTCAGATTTTAGTCTGTTGACCATTATCTTTTAAAAAGCATTTCATATGGAGACTGAGGCTCAACTGCAGCCTGTATAAGGTCTGTTGTGTCTAACAGACTTTATACAGGCTGCAGTTGAGCCTCAGTCTCCTTACCATATATAACTTACCATCATGGAAAATTAGAATTTTTTGTTACATTATCAGAGAAATAATATTCTAAAACAGTAGATTTTTTGTGCTCCCCACTGTTCATAGTTATTCTTCCAGAAGAACATTTTCAGTTAAGAAAAGTTTTGTGAATGCCAAAAATGTCCCTACGAGGGCCTTAAGTACAGATTTGTTCATAAGAATGTTTCATGAATGAGGTCCAATGAGATCATTAGCACATTCTTCATTATTAAAAATCATCAAATTGAGTCTTCCCTGCTGCTATGTGAGTCATTTTTGACTGAGTTCCACATCTAAAGTGACTGTGCTTTTCTCTTGCCTGTTTAATTATTGTACATACTTCTTTCTTAGGCTTCTTATCTGGTGATATTGTTATTGAACATATAAGTTTCATATGTTCATTCTTATAGTTATGCAGTTTGAGTAATTGTTAGCTTTAGTACGTAGTTATTTTGATCGTAGATGCTATTGTTAGCATGTGATGTTTTCTATCGTACTATGAAACTGTACCATTAGAATGACAAATTCTTGGATAAATCCTTTGATTTGACCGGCTAAAGTATCGTCTACATGCAGGATATGTACAGCTTGTGTTGTCAGTGAGCAAAAACAAATGCAATTTGGAAATGTAGCCCTGATGTGATATCTGACTATGGCTAACGTCATGCTAGCATCAAACGGAATAACGCATTCGCGTGTGGTCAAAGCGTGCGTCACGTCTTACTTCTGTAATTGACAGATGTATGTAGTAGTAATGTTATATGTTTTAGCAGCTGGACGTGTTCTTTGTCCTCAGTATTGTCAGTTAGTCGTAAACATGGCAACAAACAACTTTAGCCCATTTGTAAAATCAGCCGAAGCATCTGTGCATCTGTGTTGGATCAACCCGTTTGGAATTTCGCAGGGAATTTAAAATGCTATTAATTATTTAAAGAGTAGAATAACATTACTCACCTGAGACATTTTGTTGGATACAGTGTTCACAGGCTTTGTGAAAACAAATTTGAGCAATCAACTGAGCAGTGGGGGAGGTGGGGAACGGGCAGAGTATTTACGACAGTGCATTCTCACAAGTAACTGCTGAAGTTACTCAGTTCTGCTTTAAGTCTAAACTGTGGAAAATACTCCAGTCTGTACAAAAGAAGCTGCCCCCTCAAAGTTTCCACTATCCTCACACTGCAGCACTGTCTTCTTCTGGGCTTTTGATGCCTTAAGCATTGTTCTATAAGAGGCCACAAGGTGGACATGGTCAGAATTTGCAAGTGGTGGGAGGGTTTGGCCCTGTAAGCATTTTCATATTGCCATAGCATTTATCAAGAATTTTATTGTACAAGTGTTTTGATGTTTTCATGTTGGTACCACCGTGTGGGAAGACACTGATACTGTGCTGCTATAAGGAATCCTTCAGTCTCTCCTCTTAGGCCAGCTGCTCCCAGCCACTGGTGAGTTTTTTTCTTGGTTGATGTCAGCCTGTTTGACTCGTTGGGGATATTTTCCATGAATTCTTATTGGATTCCCATGTTGATCTCAGTTGCTGGAGAGCTTCTTGCTTAGTTTTGGCCTTCATTCGTCATGCAAATGTTGTGTTTACTTCCCTTACATATGGGGATAGTGCAGGTAATAGGTCCTTATCAAAGTTTCTTACAAACCTGAGCAGTGGGTCCCTTGATTCTAGACCTGAGCTGCAACTAACATGTTCATAGACTGTGTATATATATATATATATATATATATATATATATATATATATATATATATATATATATATATATATATATAGTCTCAGGCATGAAAAGTTGGACAGCACCAGGCCCTGACATGATCCACACATACTGGCTAAAAAAGCTCACTGCTCTCCACAAGCACCGCACAAATGAACCAGCTGCTAAGGGATGGGACTCACCCTGAATGGCTAACCCAAGGGCGTACGATCCTGATCCTGAAGGATCCCTCAGAGGGTACAGTCCCATCCAACTATCGGCCAATAACCTGTCTCTCCACAACATGGAAGCTCATGTCAGGCATCATCGCGGCTAAGATAAGCGGGCACATGGATCAATACATGAGTGCAGCACAGAAGGGCATCGGCAAAAACACCAGAGGAACCAAAAACCAACTCCTGCTTGACCGAACAGTCGCTCGTGACTGCAGAACCCGTCAGACCAACCTGTGCACTGCCTGGATTGATTACAAGAAAGCCTATGACTCACTGCCACACACATGGATCACTGAGTGCCTGGAGCTGTACAATATCAACAGGACTCTAATGGCGTGGAAAACCACCCTTGAAGCCAATGGCAGGTCACTTGCACAAGTGACCATCAAATGTGGCATATACCAAGGAGACGCACTGTCCCCACTGCTGTTCTGCATAGGTCTGAACCCCCTCAGCCAAATAATCGACCGCACTGGCTATGGATACCGACTCAGAAACGGGGCCACCATCAGTCACCTCCTCTACATGGATGACATCAAGCTGTACGCTAAGAGCGAGCGAGACATCGACTCGCTGATCCACACCACCAGGATCTACAGCACAGACATTGGAATGTCATTCAGGCTTGAGAAATGTAGTAGGATGGTGACAAAGAGAGGGAAGGTAGTCCACACAGAGGGGGTCTCACTCCCAGAGGGAACAATAACAGACATCGAGGACAGTTACAAGTACCTTGGTATCCCACAGGCAAATGGCTCCTTGACGAGGCAACAAGGAAAGTGGCAACAGCCAAACCCCTGCAAAGAGTACGGCAGGTCCTAAGAAACTCAATGGCAAGAACAAGGTGCAGGCAATAAACAGCTACGCCCTGCCAGTGATCAGACCCAGCAGGAATCATAAGTTGGCCAAAGGAGGAGATACAGACCACAGATGTTAAGACACGAAAGCTCCTGACCTGCATGGAGGGTTCCATCCCAAGTCCAGCACCCTGAGACTGTACATGAGGTGGAAGGAAGGAGGCTGAGGACTAGTGAGTGTGGGAACCACTGTCCAGGATGAAACATCCAAGCTCCACAAGTACATCAGTGACAAGGCCCAGACTGATGACGCTCAGAGAATGTCTCAGACAGTGGGGAGCAGAGGAAGAGGTGCTGGAGGGACCATCATGGCAGGACAAACCCCTACATGGGGCGTACCACCGGAACATAACTGAAGTGGCTGATATCAAGAAATCCTACCAATGGCTGGAGAGGGCTGGTCTGAAGGACAGCACGGAGGCTCATCCTGGCTACACAGGAGCCTTGAGCACCCGAGCAATAGAGGCCCAGATCTACCACACCAGACAAGACCCAAGGTGTAGGTTGTGCAAAGAAGTGCCTGAGACAGTCCAGCACATAACTGCAGGGTGTAAGATGCTGCAGGGAAAGCGACATGGAGCGACATAACCAAGTAGCGGGCATAGTGTACAGAAACATCTGTGCAGAGTACGGGCTGGAAACCCCAGGATCAAGGTGGGAAACGCCTCCAAAGGTTGTAGAGAATGAGCCAAGATCCTGTGGGACTTCCAAATACAGACTGACAGAATGGTGATGATGAACCAACCAGACATCGTGGTTCTGGATAAGCGAGAGAACAAAGCCGTGGTGGTGGACATTGCAATACCGAGCGATGGCAATGTCAGGAAAAAGGAACACGAGAAACTAGAGAAATACCAGGGGCTCAAGGAAGAGCTGGAGAGGCCTGGAAGGTGAAAGCATCAGTGGTGCCTGTGGTGATCGGAGCACTCGGGGCCATGACCCTCAAACTGGATGAGTGGTTGCAGCAGATCCCAGGAAGGACAACAGACATCTCAGTCCAGAAAAGTGCAGTACTGGGAACAGCAAAGATACTGCGCAGAACTGTCAAGCTCCCAGGCCTCTGGTAGAGGACCCGAGCTGAGGAGGGTGAGAGACCAACCACCGAGGAAGGTGAGAAATGCGTTTTTTCATTTATATATAAAAACGCATTTCTCACCTTCCACAGTGGTTGGTCTATATATATATATATATATATATATATATATATCTATATATCTATATCTATCTATCTATCTATCTATCTATCTATCTATCTATATATATATATATATATATATATATATATACAGTTTATACAGTTTATACAGATATAGCTGGAAAATAGAGATTTGACTAGGTCACTGATTGTGCAAAAATATAAAAACCTGTGACCTGTGATTACTTCCTTTCCTTTTTTCCTATTTTTTTCTCATAAGCAGCCATATTTGTTATGGCATAGACAGACCATCTGACCACCTGATCATTCATGGCTTTCTGAACTCAGGGAGATTGACTGACTGGTACAGAAATACTGAAGTGTGTATTCTGGATCCCAGGCAAAAGAAGTCTTGCACTAGCAGCTGAAACATGTCACTAACAAAGTTGTCTAAAAGAGATAGAACTTTTTAGAAATGTCTTGCTGTACGTTGACCCTTACCTTGTAGTACTGTTATGATACATTGGTCTTACCTGGTCCACAGAATCTTAATTTAGTACTTTTACTATAATACACTGGTCCTTACCTGATACACAATACTTGTACTGTAGTACATTGTTCCTTACCTGGTATACATTACTTTTATTGTAGTGCATGTTTAGAATGCGATACAGCTCTGTGTCTTGTCCAACCCTCAGCTGCCTCTCTCTGCTCTCATGTGTCACATCCCTGAATTGAAAAACAGTGAGGGGAAATTAGTTAAGCGCAAAATAACAGTAACTGTGTGCTGTTCTTAACTAAAACGAAAGCTAGAACAGGACCAAACCTAGTACATCAAGGCTAACACTGGACCAACCAGCACCTAACAGGCCAAAATTTGTGTTACTCTAATTTGCTGTATATATAAAAACAATCATCTCAATCAATCAATAAAATTAAAATATATTTTATAAACAAGGGTCCCTGAATTGAATACTGATTTAATGTGTTTTGTTTTTTGTTTTTAAATAAAATTTAAATAAAATATATACTGTATAGCAAATACTGCTTTTACAGCGTTATTTATACGTACAGCAGGTCAAGCCCATGCAAGCTCCTAAGCCACTGTACATCAGGAAGGTATCTGAAGGTATCTGAAGGTATCTGAAGGTATCTGAAGGTATCTGAAGGTATCTGAAGGTATCTGAAGGTATCTGAAGGTATCTGTCGTTTTTCCCCTCAGATCTGTTCTCTCATTTAGTCAGGTCATAAATACGTCACAGCTGATGCACATTTCACAGCAAATTTTCAGTGTTTTTCTGGCTTCATTGATCTGGCCTCCCCAGACATGATCAGGACTGTGCACACGATGCAGCTTAGGCCTGAATGATCTTTGGTTAGACCCTGACTTACTTACATGGAATGAGTTTAACGGAAGATAGAGCAAGTTTCAACTAAGGATTTCAGGCCTTGTTAAGCGACATTAATGGGATTGGAGTTAACATGTGTTGTACAAATGCTCTATGTCACCTCTGTCCACATTTTGAGTCCGTGGTCCCCTGTACTACTGGCTGCCTCCGTGTACTCTCTCTAGCTCCAGCAGCCATTGCAGCACAGGGCAGTGGTTGGCGCTGGCTTTGCTCTTAGTATTTATCTTCAGCTTTGGAAACGCACAAGGATCATATATGCAGCTACAACATTCCAATGATAACTACTCGGGTGTAGTGTTGGTGTTGTACAGCTTTCAAAATGGTCTTTGCCTAAATATGAAAGCCAATACACAAATGAATAAGTAAATAAATGAATTATTTGATTACCCCACAGCTAACTGCGACATGTTGTGTGTAATCCTTAACAATATTGAACGATTTTTCAAAAATATCCATACTGTCACATTTACATTTTACGTTTAACACAGTAAATATATTATTTATAATAGCACTGCACTTAATGGATCTTCAAGGTGTTCCTGATGATTTTATTGTCATCCTTGAATAATTACAGGATGTTAACATTGTAATAATGTTTTTGCAGTAGTTCTAAAATTAGCATCAGTATAGAATATAATGCTGAACCTACTGTGTTAGTGCCTCCTGTACAGCCTGGCGGGCAAATCGCTCCATCTGAATGTAGAAGAATTCTCTGAAGTTACTGAACCACTTGATCATCTGAGACGTCACACAACGGCTGAACTGCACAGAACAAAGACACACCAAGGCTGAGCAACTCTTAAGTGTGCAGTATCATAACTCATAAAGAGTAGGACTTTTATCTGTAGTATGGTAGTGCTGTATGGGATGTAGAGTAGAAGTAACACGACTGGAAAAGAACTACCACTACTTGCGTTGTTATTATTATTAGTAGTTGTAATTAATGTGGAAGTACTAGTTCTTGTAGTATAAGTATAGTAGTTCTGTGGTAGTGGTAATATAGTAATATTCTTAGTGGATGTTACAATTGCTAGACATGGCAATCAGGGGAGCGCAGCCTCACATTATTTGTTCACCAACCCATAGGTTAATGGTTTAAACTCAACTTGGACCAAATTCTTGGGCACTTGCCTGAGGGGGCAGATTAACAACCACACTTCCATCACTCTACTCCAGGGCAGCTGTGTCTACAGAAGGAGCCCAGCTTCTCAGTATGAAATGAATAAATAATGCACAAAATAGTCACGTTGAGCATCTGGAAAAGAACTATATAAACTAAAGGATCAATGGGCTTCATTCATGAATATTTTGGGAGAACGCTGCACTGGATTCACAAAGTCTTCTTAAGCATTAAGCATGCCTAATTCACCAACATCCTATATATATATGTGTGTGTGTGTGTGTGTGTCTGTGTGTGTGTGTGTGTGTGTGGGACGCATGAACATTTTCAGTTAAGAAAACTTTTCGTGAATGTTCGTAAGAAAGCCTTAAGTACAAATTTGTTTGGAAGAACGCTTCATGAATGAGGCCCAATCTTTAGCCTCACAAACCTTAACATCAGGAAAGTAGGTCTTGAGTGTGTTGGAGCTGGGGTAGCGTGTGTAGAAGAACATGAGTTTGGCTTTCTTCAGATGACATGGGGACAACCCCTCCTGACTGTACACAGTGTTAAGGTTAACCCCACACTATTGCTAAACAAGGAGCAAAACAACACAATATTTCATACACTATACTGGATATAACTCAAAACAATATGTGAAAATTACTTTTCCCTCATCTTTTGATTCATGTTTTAGTATGAAAAACAAGAAGAAAAAATGGAAGAAAAGAAACCAGCTTCTGAAAATGGGGCAATGTCTTTGTTGGCATAGTTAGCATATATGTTAATACAGCAAACTGAAAGAAAACATACTGGATTTTGTTTAGTTTAGTATGAGGACAATAAATTACCATGGATTTACAAGGTATTCCATCAAAATGGGCTACATTATTAATCACGTTGAAAAAGGATATCCTTGACAATGAGAGGTATAGGTCCATTGCACCTCCAGCTTCTCTTATTCCCACCTCTGTTCTCCTTTCATTCTCCCTGTCTGTGAATGGACTGGATAGAGGGGGCTCCAGGAGGTCCAGCAGAGGCATTGGCACACAGAACACTTGTCGTTCTAACTCGGGTTCTCTGTTCACATGGAAGTTTTTGACTGGTGGCGAGGGCACGTGTGATAGACTCTTGGAGAAGAGTTGATGCATGGAGTAGTGTAACAATGGAAGTGTGTCCATCGACTGGAGAGGATGAAAAGGTGGGTAACGGGGAGCTAAGGGGGCACTAGGGTGAGATGAAAAGGAAGGGTCTTTGGAGAAAGGACCAGGAGAGATAAGGCTAGGCCCAGATGGGCCAAGAGGAGGCAGTTGTGTCCGGACAGCTGTTGTTTCAGTTGGTTGATTTGATTGTCTTGTGGTGTTACTCTCTTTGTCATCCATCTCATGTGCTCTCTTTGGTATCTTTTTCAGAATCCCCCACTTTTCATTTGCTTCAGCCACAAAAGAAACAGCAGGAGGAGAGGAAAGCTCTGGTTCTGAGGCCTCAGTATAAATGGTCAGAACTCGGTCAATAACCATCGCCATTACATTTCTAAGTTCAACCTTTAACAACTGTGCAAACTGCTGACATCTGTTTTCTACCATGCCCCGTTCTTCATCCCAGTAACCCCTGGAAAGTTCAGTGCAATTCCACCCCAAAGTCCTTTCCCCAGCCTCCACTAGTACATCTTTTGGACCTTGGCTACCAGTATGTTTTTTCGGTACATTTGCAAAAAGGTCCTCCTCACTAGCCACCCCTATGCCCTTGTCCTCCGAGAGCTCATTTATGTTCCTCCATTTTCTATCATTCTGGGACCAGTGCTGTTGTGCAAATGCCCTCCACACTTTCTCCTGTAGGGTCACAAGCCTTTCCTTCAATTGCCCTACCTGTTCTTTGAGTTCATTCTTGTCTTTTCTTTTTTTTCTGCCAATGTTTTGAGATTGTTCACGGTTCTCTGACCTCATTCTTTTTAATTGTGGTAAATTTTGATTGCAATTGAAATCATCCATCCTCTTTTTTTTAACCCCCAAAATGTTGTTTTCTGTTCCCACTTTTGACCTCATTTCAATTGCCAAATTTTGTCTTTCCAAAATTGGATCCTGGTTTCTCTGAAGGCTCATGTTGCTGCCATGCATTCTACTTGTTTCTCTAGGCACGACTGGTTGGAGATGTTGAATCAGTGAGTGTTTTGGAAGCTCCTGCCAAGAAGGAGGATAAACGGAACATGGATTTTCATTGAATATGCTCATTTGGAGAGTGGCATTGTCAAAAAAGTCAGAGGGATCCATCACTGGTGAGATGAAGCCGTTTTCTGTGGATGGAGAAGGAGAGAATGTATATTAACAAAAGCATAATAATCTCTTCCTCACCCTCCGTCCTCATCAGCTCGGGTCCTCTATGAGAAGCCTGGGAGCTTGACAGTTCTGCACAGTATCTTTGCTGTTCATAGTACTGCAGTTTTCTGGACTGAGATGTCTGATGTTTTTCCTGGGATCTGCTGTAGTGACTCCTCCAGTTTGGGGGTTATTGCCCCAAGTTCTCCGATGACCATGGACACCACTGATGCCTTCACCTTCCAGGCCCTCTCCTGCTCTTTTCTGAACCCCTGGCATTTCTCTAGTTTCTCATGTTCCTTTTTTCCTGAGGTTTCCATCGCTTGGTGTTGCAGCTTTGTTCTCAGCTAAATTGACACTCCCCAGAGAAAGAAGTGAAATGAACTGTTCATTCCGTAAATTATTGAATATCTTGTTTTAATATTGATCTTTAAATGTCATGTGAATATTTGTGTAAAACGGTTGGTTTTGTAACTAGTGTGAGTGGGATTTTACAGACTGTCCTCCTCAGCCCCAGTCACTCTAGTCACAAAGGACTCTTATCACTGAGAGCCCATCCACTTCTTCACAGTTCAGGGAGAAAGAGAGACACAGAAACAGAGCAATCTCTCAGTTGAACAAAGAGCAGAACAACACAGATGTTCTCCTTCTTAAAAGTTGTGCCCATCTTTTGATGTGTTTTTATTATATATATCGGTTGGCCGATGTTATCGGCTGATATGAACACTTGGAAACATATCGGCTATCGACCTAAATCTTGCCAATATGGGCTGATATTCCACATGGACAAAGCTCAGACTCTCTATATTCTGTCCATTTATTCCAATTTACACAGATAAACGTCCTAATATGTGGCACCGCATCAGGATTTATCAGCGGAGTCGAATTTGTCTGTGCCTGTGACATTGTAAGAACGTACCCCCATGTCCACTTGTTTACAGCCGCATCCACAGATCCATGAGCACAACACTGAGGTTCTATTCTTTTTCCGGACGCTCAGTGTGAGTCTGGATTAAAAGGACAGTTCTTAGTGCTGACTTGTGATCTGAGAGGAGCCTGTGTGAGCGATAAATGTTGGAAATGTGTTGGTTTTGAAGCTCGTTTTGGTTCTTTCTCATTGGTTAGCGATTAGCTGCTGGAGCTCGCACACATAAACAGGCTGTTTTCTCTTCTATTAGTGACTGTAAAGTGACTATAGTGGCCTTACATATGTCACTGGACACGCACTGATATGTAAATGAGCTGTGAATAGAAGTGTGAATTATATCATTAATTACTGCAGCGCACACACATTTACCGCTAAAAGCTAATAGCCAGTACTTTCTTTACTGTCTAGAATATCATACAAAAACACCATTAGGCAGACCTACTGTCTTTAAATATGATGTAAAGAGGCAGAATAACAATATATGTCGCCTAAATAAACCCAATTGAAAATCCAACAGACCCAAACCTAACAACTGAAGATTTACAGTAAATTACTGTGTCCTAAATATATCTGTGATTATATCAGCTATCGGCAGCTCCAACTCCCATTTTATCAGTATCATATCAGCCACAACAAAATCCATATCAATCAGGCCCTAGTTTTGATAGCTGTAGCTAATCTGACCTGAAAGCGAAGCTTTTATTATTTTGTCTGATTTAAATGTTTAGATTTTTGGAGACAAATAGCGCTTTTAATTGATTGGCCGAGTGGCCAGTGCTGTTCAGACCCAGTGGACGCCAGGAAGGTGTCCTCCATTCCCCTTTAAACAGAGGATTCCGTGAGATCACGTGTCTGTTATCTGTCCCAACATTTGATGCTCCAGACCTGACCATCTGAAGACGTCAGACCAAACTGAAGGACCCGACTCTGACCTCATCGTGACTAACACCGCTCCTCTATCTGGTTGCATTGCACAGAGAATGTCACAGAATGGCTTAACTGATCAATTAGACTCAAGACATAACTTTAGAAAACTCTAAAAGTGGACCTAATTTCAGATCTCTTTACAATCCTTTGTTCACATCAGCCTACAACCTACAGTCATTTGCATATTTCATATTTAACTGCTGTTTAACTTGGTCAATAAATATTCATAAACCACAGTTTGCTTTGGTGAAGAATTATGTTTATTTCCAGATACAAGTCACTGATATGAAAGTAATTTACCAACCTTCAACAATTGTTAATAATTATTAATTAATTAGGTAACATAGGTAACTGATTATATTGTATTGGTAGTATTTTTCAACATTTGTTGAGTGCTGCCCCCAAAAATTATACTTCTAATAAAAGCCAAATGCTCACAAAGGCCACGGGGTGTTGTCTCAACTCCAAAATTCCAATCTGTAAATTCAGTTAACCCTCCTTTAAGTAGGGAACCCTTCCTTCCTACACTTATATATCTTTACCTACAATGGTGATGACAAGCTAACCAGATATAGTGGTGCTAGATAAGCAACAGAACAAAGCTGTGGTGGTGGCCATACAATAACAAGCAATGATAATATCAGGAATAAGAAACACGATAAACTAGAGAAATACCAGGGGCTCCCAGTCATCACCACAGGTGCCAGACATCCAGGAAAGAGTCTCAGGCATGAAAAGTTGGACAGCACCAGGCCCTGACATGATCCACACATACTGGCTAAAGAAGCTCACTGCTCTCCACGCGCACCTAGCAGCACAAATGAACCAGCTGCTAAAGGATGGGACTCACCCTGAATGACTAACCCAAGGGCGTACGATCCTGATCCTGAAGGATCCCTCAGAGGGTACAGTCCCATCCAACTATCGGCCAATAACCTGTCTCTCCACAACATGGAAGCTCATGTCAGGCATCATCGCGGCTAAGATAAGCGGGCACATGGATCAATACATGAGTGCAGCACAGAAGGGCATCGGCAAAAACACCAGAGGAACCAAACACCAACTCCTGGTTGACCAAACAGTCGCTCGTGACTCCAGAACCCGTCAGACCAACCTGTGCACTGCCTGGATTGATTACAGTAAAGCCTATGACTCAATGCCACACACATGGATCACTGAGTGCCTGGAGCTGTACAATATCAACAGGACTCTAAGGGCATTCATTGCAAACTCGATGCGGTTGTGGAAAACCACCCTTGAAGCCAATGGCAAGCCACTTGCACAAGTGACCATCAAATGTGGCATATACCAAGGAGACGCACTGTCCCCACTGCTGTTCTGCATAGGTCTGAACCCCCTCAGCCAAATAATCGACCGCACTGGCTATGGATACCGACTCAGAAACGGGGCCACCATCAGTCACCTCCTCTACATGGATGACATCAAGCTGTACGCTAAGAGCGAGCGAGACATCGACTCACTGATCCACACCACCAGGATCTACAGCACAGACATTGGAATGTCATTCGGGCTCGAGAAATGTAGTAGGATGGTGACAAAGAGAGGGAAGGTAGTCCACACAGAGGGGGTCTCACTCCCAGAGGGAACAATAACAGACACTGAGGACAGTTACAAGTACCTTGGTATCCCACAGGCAAATGGCTCCTTGACGAGGTAACAAGGAAAGTGGCGATGGCCAAATATCTGCAAAGAGTACGGCAGGTCCTAAGAAGCTCAATGGCAAGAACAAGGCACAGGCAATAAACAGCTATGCCCTGCCAGTGATCAGACCCAGCAGGAATCAGGCACTGGCCAAAGGAGGAGATACAGACCACGGATGTTAAGACACAAAAGCTCCTGACCTGCATGGAGGGTTCCATCCCAAGTCCAGCACCCTGAGACTGTACATGAGGTGGAAGGAAGGAGGCTGAGGTCTAGTGAGTGTGGGAACCACTGTCCAGGATGAAACATCCAAGCTCCACAAGTACATCAGTGACAAGGCCCAGACTAATGACGCTCAGAGAATGTCTCAGACAGTGGGGCACAGAGGAAGAGGTGCTGGAGGGACCATCATGGCAGGACAAACCCCTACACGGAGCGAACCACCGGAACATAACTGAAGTGGCTGATATCAAGAAATCCTACCAATGGCTGGAGAGGGCTGGTCTGAAGGACACAGAGGCTCATCCTGGCTGCACAGGAGCCTTGAGCACCCGAGCAATAGAGGCCCAGATCTACCACACCAGACAAGACCCAAGGTGTAGGTTGTGCAAAGAAGTGCCTGAGACAGTCCAGCACATAACTGCAGGGTGTAAGATGCTGCAGGGAAAGCGACATGGAGCGACATAACCAAGTAGCGGGCATAGTGTACAGAAACATCTGTGCAGAGTACGGGCTGGAAACCCCAGGATCAAGGTGGGAAATTCCTCCAAAGGTCATGGAGAATGAGCCAAGATCCTGTGGGACTTCCAAATGCAGACTGACAGAATGGTGATGGACCAACCAGACATCGTGGTTCTGGATAAGCGAGAGAACAAAGCCGTGGTGTTGGACACTGAAATACTGAGCGATGGCAATGTCAGGAAAAAGGAACATGAGAAACTAGGGAAATACCAGGGGCTCAAAGAAGAGCTGGAGAGGGTCTGGAAGGTGAAAGCATCAGTGGTGCCCGTGGTGATCGGAGCACTCGGGGCCGTGACTGGAGGAGTGGTTACAGCAGATCCTTTACAACGCGGTTTGATCCGATCCTTTCCTGGCCGACCCAGAGCCGGTCGCGGCGCACCGCTTCGGAGGAAGTGCCCTTGGCAGGGGCCGGCGACACCCGGTGGGAGGTCTCTCGAGGGGATCCTCCCACTCTGAGTGGCCTTTGTCCTGTCGATTTGAGCTACCTGTTGATTTGAGAATGCACACAAGCCCCAAGCGTTGTATGCCCGTCGATTTGAGCTCTCGAGGTAGAAGTGGAGGAACAAGTAACATTTTAAAAGTGTATTGTTTTATGTCTTGTTTTGACCAGTTAAGCCTGTAAGCATCGACATGTGCCAGTCAGATTTGCAGCAGAATAACTACATTAGACGACTGAATAGTTTGGATTTAATATTTGATTTGAATGGGCTACTGCTACACATATTCATATAAATGAGGGAATAATGGTGATTCTACAGGGGTCATTATTCAGTGGCTAAATCGTCCTGTCGATATGTGCTCCTTTAGTTGTAGCTCTATTTGACAGCGTAATAGAACTGTCCAAATGAACTACACATATTCATATAAATGAGTGTAAACTTGACATGGTATAAGGTATAAAGCATGAACACAGTGTGCAAACAGCATCAAACCCGCTGTGTCTAATCCAAAGAAACATGTTGTCAAACTGGGGGCGGTTCGCTGTATTGGACAAGGATCTGGACAACTCCATTAACGTCACTGTTGATTTAGGCTGTGAGGAGCTCATTTTGACAAGGCAGCCCATTTTGACAGAACACCATCCCTTGTCCACCCAGTTGAATACCCCCGAGCAGACTGCGCTGACCCCACCTGTTTACCTCTTACCCTAACCTCTTACCTCACCAAAAAGTTACCAAAGCAACGAGTAATGTAAAAAGTTATTAGGGATTACTTTTTAAAGAAGTAACAAGTAATGAGCACACTACTTTTTTATTTCCCCAACACTGTCCCCTATCTACTAATATATGCCCTTATATTACCAGGTGTAAAGAGGTGGAGACACAGAAGTGGGGACTGTTTGCTTTCCCTTCACTCTCCCTCCAGACCCTGCTCCTCCCTCTTTCCACTGTTCAGTCCTCCAGACCCCGCCCCTTCTCCCTACCTCACTCTCCCCTTCATTCTGACAGGCCCCTTTTTCCTTCCTCCCGGCCCCGTTCATTCCCGTTTCCTCTTGTTTCAGTTATGAGTGGGTCTTTATATATCTATATTTCTCGCTCTCCCAGCAGAATCCACCTTAATCAACTCTATACTAACTACCAATTCATTATTCAAATGCTCTGTTTCCCCTCACGTTTATCCCAGATGGAGGCTCTGCTAAGCTGAGATCAGATTAGCCTGTCAAAGCCACAGAAAAGCTGCACCACTACTGGACACAGAATCAAATTAAATCTGTTAACAGCTGGATTAAAAGGGGCCAATAAGCCTGCTGCATTCAGTCCAGACTTACTGAGTGCAGTGACTCAGGTTTGCGTGGAATGTTCCTCAGTTTGGCATCAAACTTATCTTTCATTTAGTTCAATATGGGTGTTTTATTGCTAAAAAAAAATCTTGAAAAACATCTTCTAACTGGGTGTCACCTCTCTACAGATTTGACCATTAACACGCCCTCCCGACTGCCTCCGTGGCAATAAATATATTTAATGTCATATTGTGGAACATTCCAGCTAAAGCCATAATGTCTACATGTAGCCCCTTCCTCAAAAAAGTTACGTAGTGTACCTTTAAAAAAAAGAGAAAGAAATAAAGAGGTTTACAGTGGACTTAAACAGTGCTGAAACGGAAACACAACATAGCAAAAAGAAAAACACATTTACAACACTGCCACATCACACGAGGTACAAATGCAGAAGAAACATGAACTCACTCAGCCACAGATGCTCCAGTACCTCTGTACTCGCTCTTTAAACTGGCACCGAGCAGGCGACTGATATGAGAAAATGAGCGACTCTGCCTGCCTCACTTCCCTGAATGCACTTCTCTCTCGCTCTCAGTTCATCTCTGCCGTCATCACCCCCCTCTTTATGCCCAGCCCTCCCTCGCCTCTGCCAGAGAGCTGCGAGTGGGCTACATCCCCTACCCTCTGATGGTTGGCAGTGGCAAATAATCCGGCTCCAATCTATTAATGTGGATCCATGTTCACTGTTGCTGCATTGTCATGACACCATCTCTTTGTATTGATTGTATAATGTAGATTTTTTATGATGTGTTAAATGTGCACATTAATCCATCCATATCAGCTTCAGAATGTTGGTGTAAAGGCCTTTTTTTCATGCCATTTTTTTTCCTCCCGATGGAGATGTTTTGTGTGGAAATTTCCACAAAATTTCATAGGAAACATATCAGTCTTCATGGTCGAGCCTGTGACTTTTCCCAACGATAAAATAAGATTCGTATTAAACGAGCAGGAATCCTCTTTCAGAAAAGTTACACTCATTTGCATAATTTCATTGAGAGATTCATTCCTCCATCAACAGAGTCTCCTTGAGGTTATACACTTTCTTCTTGTGAGAAGGGTATAAGTCTTTTTTATTGTTTGGTTGTTTTTTTCCTTGAGGACATATTTGAATCTAGGCATGTGGCGATGGGATGGACCAAGACCAAGACAATGATGGGATGGATGGACCTTCTAGCTGTGAGGCATGAGCATTAGCCACTCAGCCATCGTGCCACCAACAGCAAATGTTTATGAGCAAATTTCTATGACTATACTATAATAATTATGATCAAATTTGCAGGGGAAGCTGGGTTAAAACCTGCCTGGCAAATATATAAGGGAAATGGCTTTGTCACAGTCGACTAAAGAAATTCTTGGCTGACTAAAACATGTCTTACAGTTTGATTAGTATTGGCTTTGGTGTGTCACTGACGAAAGTTCCCCAAACTATTAAGTAACTATTAAGTACCGTATATCTGACCATATGACCCAAACTGGGGCCAGAGAAGTTTCAATAAACAGTATATGTAATAATTAAAAAATACCACTCACAATTCAGTCCCAAATTTCAATAATCAATAATCAGTTCTTTAAACAGTTCAGGAATACGGCCCTAGACTTATCTATGGAAATGAGCTGATATCTGTTGGACACTCTCACACCTGCAGGACGTTGCACTGCAGTATTTGTGCTCAAGGCCATGATCTGATAGAGCTCCTGGAATTGTATCAAAATCAACTCTTTCTCTGTCAATCTGCCCGTTCTTTGTCTGTCATCTCTGCCATTCTCTTGATTGGAAAAGGACGGCATAAAGGTTGCAGTTGTTATGGAAACAGGTCCAGTAAAAGCCGGAGAGAGGGAGAGAGAAGAGTCTGAATAAACATAACAGCGTGAGAGAGGGAGGCTTGAATAATGCAGAGGGGGTGGGTCACCTGTGATGGCTCCATCTGCAATAACAAAAGCTTTGTTGTGCAGGTCTGTGTGGCCGGAGAGGGAGAGGTAACCGATGCTCCACACGGCTCACATACAGTGGAACAGAAACACCATTCCTCCAGAGTTTGAATACAACAAACAAGTTCATATGGATTCATTCGTTTAGTTCATTTAGCAACAAGTCTCAGAGAGTTCACTCAGACCAGGCGTTTACAATGTGCTAGAATGTCATTTCAGTGGTTGTGATTAATGCCCAGGAAAACTTCCTGTAATTTTATTCAGGTTATAGTAGAATTAATGTACATTAAGGCGGTATATTGTCCTCTGCCAAAGAGTTCTATCCAGATTGTCCATCTTTTAAAAAAAAAAGAAAAAAGAACCGATATAAAGTTCACCATCTTCCCTGTGTCATTAACGTATTGGGGGGCATAGTAACCATGGCAACACATGACCCACATTGTTGTTTTTCTCATGTCCTGGAATAATACATATTTTGTGACATACACTATGTGTCAGAATTTGTTATCACATTTGATTTTCGCGAGCATTTGATTTTTAGGATACAAGGTGAGTGTTAAATAGCCACAAGTTATTCAGACATAACATTTCTTGTGATTCTAAAAAAAAAAGAAGAAGAGTGCAAAGCATAAGGCTTCTGAGCAAACGAGAGCAAAATTATATCACAAGATTTTTCACACTACGGTGAACAAACAAATGAAAACATACTGCTTTATTATTAAAGGGGAACTCCAGCACGTTTGAAGCTACAGTCCATTACTAGAGCTGGTCGAATACTGTCAGGAGCCAAAAAACGGCACTTGCCCCCATCACTGCACAGAGTCACTGCCACAGTGAGATCTCCACCGAGGAAACACTGATCTGTGCCGTTTTTTGGCTTCTGACAGAATTCCACCTCCTCTAGTGACGGACTTTAGCTTCAAACGTGCCGGAGTTCAACTTTAAGATGTGTATGAAAGGTTTTTATGGTTCCCTAATTTTTACTTTCTTTGGATAATGCCTGTTGTAAATACTATAAATTATTGTTTTACAGTAATTAAAACCAATTTGCAAAGAAAAGGGGAAAATTTCATTGAACTGACGTTATAGGGATAATTCTATCCAAAAGTTATGCACTATTTATACAAACACATTTTTCTGATACTTTAAACATTGTTTCTCCAAAATAAAGGTTAAATAATTTTGGCCCAGTGTTCAGTGTGGTTGCTTGGTAACAGTGATGGAATTCCTTAGTGTGATTAATTAAGAGGTAAAATTTAAAAATGGCCAAACAGGAAAAACAAGTTTGTTTGTTTGTTTGTTTGTTTGTTTGTTGCAAAATCTTAACTATAATGATCTTATTTGTGTTTTAGTCAGAGAGGTGGGCTAATCTGTCAGAGCCACTTTAAAGAGGGAGCATTTGACTTGTGTGGGGCATTAACTGCACATTTAGATCAACATGTTACATTTTAGATTTTGCTAAAAACAACATGTTAATAGAGGGATTATCAGATTACATCACTTAAATCAGAATCAGAATCAGAAAGGTTTTTATATGAGTGAACAGGTTCACAACATTAGGAAATTGCTGCGGTGCTTGGAGCAGGATGTAGACAAACACTGACATGCAACAAATAAAATAGAATAAAATAAAGTAGAAACAATAAGCTATAATATAACAACAAAATGTACAAATTTACAAGAGTATAAGAGTATAACAGTGCAGGTGATGATCAGTGCAAAACAGACAGGTGCAAAAACACAGGGTCATGTGACTGAAGCAGAGCGGGGGCTGGGAACAGTGCTCTATTGCTCATGTCTCCTGCAGAAAGAGCCAGTCCTGTGTGGTGTCATGCAGGACTTCAGCAGATTTCAGGTCTTCCAGGGCCTCGGCTAGTTGTATCACTCACATATGAGTGGATGTCCGCCTACTGAAATTTCAGACATTTCTTGTCGTCATTTACGTACCTGCATTTCATGCATACAGTCTGGGTCATTAAGTCGTATCCCTCTCACTAATGTTAATTTAGCATCATAACTTATTTTATCACACAGTGATAAACTTTTAGTGCGCCGACAATAGCATTAGATAACTTTGCAACTTCATGTTAACCGCACAGACAGTGGCGCTTTCTGCACGCACATCTGTTTAAATAATCGATCTATATGCGTGTTAAGTTTTATTTTTGTTTTTAATGCTCTGAGTCCCCCCTTCCTTTGCTATCTGTGTGAAGTCAACTTCCTAGTGAACCAGGGTTTATCGTTAGCTCTAGTAGTGATGTTTTTCATAACTAACATTATCCCTGCATTTGGATATTATCCACGGTGTCAGTGTGATAGAGTGGGACATTCTGGTGGTTGGTGATTCAGTAGAGATCTGCAAGAGGGGCTCAGAGAGTGGGCATAGAGAGGGCTGGTACACCAATGTGGCCACACCGGCTCGTCAAAGCCTGATCCCGTCAGATCTCAGAAGCTCAGCAGGGCCGGGCCTGGTTAGTACTTGGATGGGAAACCACAAGGAATTCCAGGTGCCACAGGGGGGCGCCAGTCGCAAAAACTGTCGTAGTGTCCTTAGGCAAGACACATCACCCACATTGCCTAGTATGAAAGTGGTGTGTGCGTGAGTGTTGGTGGTGGTCGGAGGGGCCGATGGCGCAGATTGGAGCCTCGCTTCCGTCAGTCTGCCCCAGGGCAGCTGTAGCTACAATAGTAGTTTACCACCACCGGGTCTGGAGTGAATGAACAATGCTCTGGAAAGTGTCTTTGAGTGTCCAGAAAAGCGCTGTATAAAACTGATGCATTATTATTATTATTATTATTAATGAACTTTATTGCGGATATTGTTGTTACAGGGTCATCTGAAACTGGCCAGGTTAAGGGGGTGTGGTGGCATTATAGACGGAATAGATATATACATCATATAGACATCTCTACTTCAGATTCAGAAAACTTTATTTATTCCCGGGGGACAATTCAGTTTGCAGTCACATCACATTTAGCATCAGAATAGGCACACACAACATCAACAGACACAAGCTCATGTGGACATTTGAGCAGATGCAAAAATGGGCATAAGATAAGGTGCAAAAGGAACAAAGTGCTCATGCAAGAGGTCAGATAAAAATAGAACCAACATTATTAAAAGACAAATTTCAAGTAAAGAAAAACGTTACCTAGACCTCTGCCTTTAGGAGCCTAATGACTGAAGGAATAAATGAATTGGCAAACCGATTGGTTCTCCTGTTGGGGGCAAGATAATGCCTCCCAGAGGGCATCAGAGAGAACCTCTCTTTTAAAATGTGTCCAGAGCTGCCAGTGATGCTTTTGGCCTCCTGCAGCAACTGTCTGCTCCACAGGCAGTGAAGACTGGGCATCTGCACCCCCAGAATCTTTGAACAAGTTTTTACAATGTTGTTTAGGCTGTTTTTGTCCTTGACTGACAACCCATAAAACCAGCAAATAAATAGAAGGTTAAACGACTCTCAATAAAAGAATGATAAAAGGCACATAAACTAGGTTTAGAGACATTAAAAAAGTTCATTTTGCACAGCAAGTGGATTCTTTGTTGACCTCGTTTAACAACAGAATCTGTGTTTTTGTCAGACTTAAGATCTGAGTCAAATACTGTGCCCAAGTATTTGTAAGAGCCAACAATTTCTACATTCACTCCATTAATAACACTGACCTCATGGTTTGGACATTTTTTCCTGAAGTCCACAATCATCCCTTTGGTTTTGGACACATTGAGGTCCAGGTAGTTGTCTCCACACCAGGTGACAAATTCAGGGAGAGCACTACCATGACCTGTCTGTGTGCCCTGAAGAAGAGACAGCAGTACAGTGTCATCTGAAAATTTGATGAGGTAACTACCCTCCTGGCTGCTCCTATGGGTGTCCGTGTACATAATATTAAGAATTGGAGAAAGGACACATCCCTGCGGAGAACCAGTACTGGAGAGAACACTGTCAGACAATTGACCATTTACAAGAACCCTTTGTGCTCTGTTAATTAAAAAGCTGAAAAGCAGCAATAAAATCTGATTAGGAAGATTAAAATAAGAGTCAGAATTTTATTTGCTGATTTTTCTTCTGCTTTTCTGCAGATCTTATGAAAAGCAGAAGAAAAATCAGCAAATAAAATTCTGATTTTAATTGAGCGCCTTGACTCCTCTGTATGTTGGCAGGAGGGTAGATCTGCCATCTGTGGGACCACTGGAGAAGCACACCATTCTGACATTCAACACAGCTGTGCTGATGGTGTTTGATGGACTCTGGATGCAGTATCTACTCTTGAGCTCCGCAAAGACTCATTCAAGACCAGGATGTAGGAGGTTGCTATCGTACTGCTTAATGAGCAACTTGGTGACATAGTGATCGATAGATCAAGAATGATAAGGTGCATAGAGTCTGGGTCGAGGCTCTGCGGAGATTGCCTTCCACTCTCACCGGACTACATCATACTTTAGTGCAAGCATGACCAAGTGACTCTGTCTAGAGGTCTGGTTACTAGCAGCAACTCCTCAGCGAAACTGTCTCTTTGAGACTGTTATAGAAGGTGTAGATCTGCTGCCGGAACATCAGCTGCTGTCATCATAGGACTGCTGTTGTTGGAGGCCGCCCTGGGAAGGTTCTCATGAGTGGCTTTGATGAGTCTATCCCAGTTGTTAAGGATGGGCATGGTAGTGGTGTGGTGGTAGTTCCACAGAACACTGGTTTCCTCAGTTCTTCCTCTTCTTCTTGGGCTTCTTCCACATGAAGCGCTGGCCAGGAGTCCTGATGTTGCCAAAAAAATTGGTGCCTTGACTCCTTTAATTGGGCTGTCTGAGTTCATGCAGTGATCTACCGCAGGTCAGGTCATCAGCAGGGTTGTCGGTTGTGCCGACATATCGCCAGTTGCAGCCTTCAGTAAGCTCTTGCATTTCCGCAATTCTGGTGCCCACAAAGACCTTGTGCCGGTCTGATTTGTCTGATTTGAGCCATGTCAGCACTGTGATCAAGTCAGTCCAAAGTGTCATCTGCTGGAGAGAGAGTGACAGCTCTGTCATGGTAATCTTGGCTAGCTGTGCTCTGGCAAGAGCTGCACACAGTTTGAGGTGTGGCATGGACAGTTGTTTGTGGGGGCTGACTCGTGACCGAGCCATTACAAATGCCACATAGACATCGCTGTGTTGGTTTTTGGTACAGAGGTACACAACAGCATCATAGGCTCTTTCAGAGGCGTCACAGAAAACATGTGCTTCTCGTCGGGGTGTGTCTGAGTCAGCGGCCAGTGGAGCATAACATCTGGGGATCTCCACTTGTGAGAGATGAATTAGTTCACTCCTCCATTGTACCCAAAGGTCCAGCAGAGCTTCTGGTCGAATAGGGTCATCCCAGCCAACTCTCACTTTCCACAGGTCTTAAATGATAATAATCTTAGCCCGGGTGGTGAATGGGATAAGGTAACCTAGTGGATCATACTGTGTTGCATAACCTTGTAGATGTTCCTCAGAGTTGGCTGTGAATACTCAACTGGATGGTGGCGGTAATCAGGGTCATCTGTGAGGCAGTTCCAGCAGAGGCCCAAGGCTGGCTTTTCTGTGTCTTGTCTGTGCTGAGAGAGCCACAGTTCAGTGCTGTTATCTTTAGCTTCCACTGAGAGGTGTTTCACAACTGAAGGGACGTTGCTGGCCCACTGCTTTATGTCGAAGCCACTGTTTGAGAGCAGCATGTGCATGCAGTCAATGATGGTCTTGGCTTTGGCAGCACTGACAAGGCTGGTCAAACAGCCGCTCTGGAGGAGATGCGCTTCACCTGTGACTTTAGTTGAAGCCAGGTGGAGAGATCGGGCAGAGTGTAGATCTTATCGGTGCCCTTGCGAGGATACTGTGGTTAATGCTGTACTCTACGAAGCCATCTCTGTAGTTAGCAGGTAGTTTACTGAGCAGCCTGTCGACATGAGATCTGCATCTCAGCTCATAGCTGTTTTCTCCCTCTAGTGACTGACGCATGCCCACTAAAGCCTGTACTGACAGGGCAAAGCTGTCAAAGGCTTCTGGGGTCTCCAGCTCGGATGGATGGTGAGTTCAAGATAGCGCCTATTTCACTCTGTACAAGAAGACGTGGCTGTCCATATTTGAAGTGCCTGGAGAGCCGATGTGTACAGGGTTGTGCATGTAGGCTTGGGCTAGTTTGTAGACACTGGGCAGCTTCAAATGAGGACTTGGTATTTGAACTGTTCAGTGAGATGGGTATGTGTGTTGGACAAATTGTCAAGAGCCATCTTGAGCAAAGTCGAATTATTTACCAGAAGTGAAGTGGGGCAAGGCTGCCCAAGGAAGCCCATAGGGTGTGGAGATTAATAACTCCAGCAAGTCTGTGCCAGGTGCTGCTCTGAGGCTTAGAGAAGGCACTGTCACCTGTGGTGGGATAGATGGCAGGGCAGGATAATGATAAGGCAGTGTGTTCACAGCCTGTGGCATTGGCTAGCGTGGAGCAGGAGACACGTGCTGGACTTGAGCTTGGGTGTGGACCATCTGTGCTTGGTTCACCAGGGCAATATATGGCACCTGGGATGGTGGAGCATGCTGTATGGAAGCATCCACAGTGTGGCTATGATGTGGTAGTGGAACAGGGTTGGAGACTGGAACAGCAGGAGGAGGCATGGTGGTGTAAGTAGGCTGGAGCTGCATAATGGTGGTGGCAGAGGTTTTGTGTAGCAGTGGCTAGGATTGGTGAGGGACTAGTAGAGACAGGAGAATTGACTGTATTAAAGACGGGAGGTGTAGCTTGGATGAAGGGAGTAGAGTGGGGCGGACCAGGGGACACTGTGAGTGCGGTGGTAATGGTTGGGCTGTGGATAGGAGCCTTAACTTGTACTCACTTATGGTAGGTTCAGACTGCAGCGTCAGGGCATCAAGTTTTCATGTAAAGTCTATGTGTAACCGTGACTAGGGCGTCCAGTGTTTTTGCAGTGTGTCTTCAGGCATCAGCGTGGCATGAATCTGGTGTCGAGGCATCGCCTCTTGAGTGTTGAATGTTCAGGCGTCAGAGTCGGCGTCAGAAGACGTGCGTCCAGAGTGTCGGCATCAGAAGTTGAAAAGGCTGAACTTTTGGCGTCAGCCGCGCCACGTCAACCAATCAGGGACAAGTAGCCTATACAGAACTATACAGAAGAGAGAGAAAGAGCCAAGAACCGAAACGCGTAGCTCTGCGGTCGGGACCTTGGTGGCTCTGATCTGTCTCATTCTATACTCCTGAGCCACTGGGGATTTGGCACTGAACTGGTCAGCGTGCTGATCAGTGTGTGAGTATGGATCCTTATCTCCAATCGTTTGCTCAATACTGTCCTGATCAGAGCTCTTACTGTTCTTGTCTCAGATGCACCACGCTCCGCTGGTCTTAGGTCCACTGGGTTGTGCCTGTACAGTGTCCCTTCAACATCCACCAGGTACGAGCGAGGTCCCACCTGTTGAAGACACACCCCTCTTCACCATCTGCCTGTTCTGTCTCCTGGCAGAAGCTGCATTCTGATCGGCTGGCCAATGTTAAATTCAGGTAAATCCCTGGCTGACTTGTCGTACCAGAGCTTATGTCAGGGTTTGGTGTTTGTTATGTGTTCCCCCTCCCTTCTGTGTCTGTCTGCTCCTCTCGGGGATGTGGCTGGGCTAATGCTGCAGTGTGGATCACCTGCTCGGTGGTTCACCTGCAGCTCATTGTCTAATCAGCCCCAGTACTTAGTCTTGTCCTTGTCCTGTGTTCTCTGTCAGTTCATTCCTCCTCTATCCCTTGTCTACGTCCTCGTCCTGCTTGTGCACGTCCACGTCCTCGTTCTCATCCTGCTTCTCTCGACGGCATTTCCGGTGAGTGAATTCTGTTTTGCGAGTGGTATAGCTAGCGTCTCTCTACTGAATCTGTTTATCCACGAATCCAACATCTAAACTAATGCCCGAGTACTTCGTCAAACCACCGAAGTTTATTCAGCATCTAGTGCTCCGTAATTCGTGGACTCTCTCTCTGTAGTTTCAGCCTGTAGTTTCAGCCTGATCTAGCCTAGCCAACTAGCATCATGGCTGAACCTGGGGCCCCCCTTTCCTGCCCTAGCTGCCACATGTGGAGTGAGAACCCTGGCTTATTTGATAGTGACAGGGATAGTTGCGCTAAGTGCAGCGTAGTGGCAGTCCTCGAGCCCAGGGTTACAGAGTTAGAAACGCGGATCCGCTCATTGGAGGTGCTGAAGCCGAGTTATAGTCAGGCAGTAGCAGGGACCGCGGACCGCATTAGCATGAGCGCAGCTAGCGAGAGCAGCCCCCCGGCGCATCCCGTGCAGCCGGGACCAGACCAGGACAGGTTTGTGACAGTTAGACACAGGCACAGGGCTAAGACTAGGACTGCAGATCAGGGACACATAGCTGAGAGTAGGACTGCAGGAGACCAGGGACACAGGGCTGAGTGTAGGACTGCAGGAGATCAGGGACACAGGGCTGAGAGTAGGACTGCAGGAGACCAGGGACATAGGGCTGAGAGTAGTGATGGGACAAACAACACTGGTGCGTCAGCACTGTGTCGAGTGCTCAAGAGTGAATCCCCGTATTGGTGCGTGTATCGCTTTAAGGAAAAGTCACGTGACGATGAGCCGCGCCAAATTGTGTTTATAAGGAAACAAACTGTATGAACATGGTGCGGATGGATTGGATGGATAAACTGTGTTTGCGGCACTGTTTGCTGTTGGTTTTTCTGGATTTTTGCACTGACTTCATGGATCGTTCGAGGAAGTTTTCCCCTGTGTGGAATAATTTTTATCTTTTGACACCAAATAAGGTAAATCACTTTCTTCTTTGGGCATTGTTACTGTTAGTTATTTTAATTTAATGTGTTTCTACTCTTTTCTGGTAAGACGTTTAAATTGTTTGCTTTTTATTTTATTGTAGGTGAAGTGTCGGCTCTGCTCCACGGAGCTGTCATATGTCAATAAGAGCACGTCATCAATGTGCGGCATTACAGAGCTCGACATGGCAACAATGAGCAATCGGCAGATGCTCCTGCGAGTACCCCAGGTATGTTGATATCACACAAAAAATAAAATTTTAATTACATACAAAAGGCTCTGTGTGACTAATGTTTGTGGGAAAAAAATAATAAAATAAAAAAGTACAGTTCTTTAAAAAGCATTAAACAAAATATCTTCTTTTGACTTGCAGGCCCAAACAAGCACTGGATGAGGCTGTGGTGAACATGGTCATTAAAGACTGTCAGCCATTCAGCTTTGTTGAAAATGAGGGATTCAGGGAGCTTATGAAGCTTGTTGCACCCTCATATGTTCTACCAAGCAGGAAGGTATGTTTAAGAAATGTATTGCTGAATTAATTCGAGTACTGTCAATACAGGGATAGAACTATTTGTATTCAGTAGGTATTACAGTGTTTGTATGGTTATTTTTAGACCATCAAGGACTTGGTGAGCCAGAAATATGAGCAGGAAAAAGATAAAATGAAAGAGGACCTCCAGAACACTGTTGCGGTTACTTTAACAGCCGATATGTGGACGTCCATTAACATGGAAGCATATCTTGCTGTAACTTGCCACTATGTGGACAAAGACAGCCATGAACTCCGTTCATCAGTCTTGGGAGTACAGCATTTCCCACAGAGACACACTGCCGAAAACATGGCCACGGTGAAAAGGAGCCTCATGGAGGAGTGGGGCATAGTGGGCAAGGTCCGGTGTCTCGTCACTGATGCAGCAGCAAACATGGTTTTATGTGCTCAAATGCTGCAAATTCGGCAAACCATTTGTATTGTGCATTCCATGAATTTAATTGTAAAAAAATCATGTGATCAAATCAAAACACTAACAGAAATCCACAACAAAACACGGCAAATTGTGACCTACTTTCGATCAAGCACCACGGCAAAAGCTCACACAAATTCAGCAACAGTGGGGAACACCATTTCATAAACTAATAAATGAGGTGCCGACACGTTGGAACAGCACCTATCACATGCTGGAAAGGATGAGCGAGCAGAAGGAGGCAGTCTGGGCGTCACTGGCCTCATTAAAAACTGACATCACTCCACTGACTCCTGAAGAATATGACATCATTGAAGAGATGCTCAGAGAGCTCGCTCCTTTTAACGAAGCCACAAGAGAACTCTCTGAGGAAAAACGAGTGTCAGGGTCAAAGGTAATTCCATTAATGAGAATGATCCACATTGAGCTTCTACATCAAGCCTCAACAGTGACCAAAACAGCTGCTCAAGAGCTGAACATCTGAGAAAGCGGTTAACTGAGTGTATTTCCAACATGGAGTCACTCAGTGTGATGACACTAGCAACACTGCTGGATCCCAGGTTTAAAACACTTGGCTTCTTTAGTCCACTGAAAGCAACTGAAGCGGTCAAGAGACTTAAGTCTGAGTGTGCTGCTGAAATGAGGAGCCATGAGCCTGACCCAGCAGAAGAGCCGAGCTCTTCACATGGATCAGAACCCAGTTCAGGTATGAAAACACATTTTTTTGTGTTTATATGTATATTTCTTTGGCAGTTTGTTAGTCCTTAATTATTGTTATGTGATAATAAACTATTTCTAAAATGTTTGTTAGGTCACAATCTCTGGAAAACTCTAGATATGGAGGTTGAGGGGAACAAGATGACCTCGAATACTACTGCCGATTCCATAGTTGAAGTCCAACGCTGCCTGGCTGAAAGCACCCAGAACACAAGACCCCCCACAATACTGGAAAAAATAACAAGACAACATATCCGCCCCTTTATCAACTCGCACTTAAATTTTTATGCACACCATCCTCATCTGTTCCCTGTGAAAGAGTATTTTCAAAGGCAGGAGAACTAGTGTCTGAAAGAAGAAATCGCCTTGGAGCAAAGTCACTTGAAAAAATTTTGTTTCTCAATAAAAATGTATGAATCCATCAATTTTAGTGAGTTATTTCATATGACTGAACACAAAACAAAATCCCATACATAAGTTAAACATTAACTTTATTTTATATTCCAACTTTTTTAGCATTTACACGGATTAAATTTTTTTTTAATTCTTCTCCTGAACTCAGCAGACAAATGGGGCAAATGAAATTATATGATGAGATCACGTTTTAAGTAAAAGAACCAGCAAATAGAGATGACATGTTATTTCACAGGCTGATGTTGGGCCTGCAGCAGGTAAACAGCTCCATTTTGTTTTCATTTTGTTTACCTGCAATGATTTTAGGACGACAGCAGAGGTCACTATAGAGTGACCAACGCAGTATCTGTTATGTGTCAATACACTCCTCGAGGCATCATCATCCCATCACTAGTAAGTCCAAGAAATACAAGGCAAGGGTATTCACACAAATCTAGAGCCAAGGTTTCACTAACGTAGAGTAGACAACGAACTGGCGAGGACTGGTTGGAGAGCTGGGGTTCTTGTGCTGCAGGTGATGAGTTGATGGGATGCAGGTGCGCGCTCTGCCAGCAGGAGGGAAACGCCCAGAGTAGGAGGAGACTCAGGAGGGAGGGGAGGAGAAGAGAGGAGGAGAAGGCAAAGACCAGGAGCGGATCCTGACAGAGGCAGACTCAGTTGTCAGGTTTTTGTGCTCCATTACAAAGTCCAAGTCTTCCTGTATGTTTGGGTCCCCACTTGGAGCCTGAGCTCAGGGAAAGCATCCAGAATCCACAATCCCTAGAGCCATATCTGCATTAAAAGGAAGACAGTATTTGTATAAATTTAAGCAAAAAATAATCAAGATTTTGAAAAAGAAAAAAAAAGGGGAAGGCTTATTTTTGTAGACTTAAATGTTGTAATATTCCAACGCTGGGCCTTTGGGGTGTGAGGGAACAATGTTAGAACATAATAAAAAGGTCCCAAAAGCTGATTTGACTTCCTCTCAGAAGTAGTCGGTCATGTCATGTGGACATAGAAAAAAATATTGTCTAGAGAGAGAACAGAGAAAAGTTATTTTTATTCAGTTCATCAACATCAATCAGGACATTTGCAGGTAGATTTTAGGAAAAAAACACCGGTTCATAATTTTGTAAAATGCTCAGAAATGCTGACGTTAATGTTGGCCAATATGTCTGTGCCTCCATGAAGTCACTGTTGCCCTGTGCCATATGTAATGCACTGTATTATGATTCTAGATAAACATGTGATGTTGATCCTCACTCACAAATAAGGGCTATTATGCTCTCAGCCTGAGCCGCTGGAGAGGATAATTGCAGTGGTGAGCGGAGAGGACTGGAGTGTGCATATGCCAACACTTTTGTCTCTCCATCTCTGCTTCACAAGTGCAGCAATAACTGAGAGCTTTCAGGGACTGGATGGAAGACAGGACGCGTCTAACATCTACAGAACATGAAAAGGTGTTCAGAAACAACAGGCTCGTGCTCTCATCACCGCGCTCTCCTCCTCTGCTCGCTGTTTTTGTTGTCCTCTCATCTTTTGTTGTCCACGTGCTGCCCTCATTTGGTGGTGGCTCCATCTGTCCTCAACAAGGGTCCTTCACATCAAACCAGCAGTGCTCTAATATCTGTTCATCTGCATTCGATAAACAACCAAAAATTTTGGTTTTAATAGAGTCCTTTGAGTTTATATTTGGTTATTACTAGTTGTTACTAGCTGCTGTTTAGCTATAATCTTGTGATGAACATCTCCATTTTTATTAGTTTTGAGTTATGTTAGGTCTCTGTGCATTGTCCCTTCAGATACAGACTAAACTAATTAAAAAAGAAATCTAATTTATGATATAAAAAGAATGCAGTTGCTCCCTCTTGTATTTCAAAGAACAGATCAGGAAAATCAGGTGAATTAACAAATGCTGTTACAGAAAAGTTGGTTCAAATACAAAATAGTGTGTGTGTGTGTGTGTGTGTGGGGGGGGGGGGGGGTGTTTGAAAATTGTTGGTGAGGCGTTGAATGTCACAACAAAGTCAACAGAACAGCGCCTCTTAGTGGAATGCATACGTTACTGCAGGGACCAGGGCAATAACTGCACACTTGTATATTCCCAGTGTTCCTTTACCTCTTGATCATATCAGGTAAGTTTATCCCGGGTGATGAAAGCTGGATTCAGAGTGAGTTTAACCTGAAGGAACGGTTTGTACTGGACATGCACGTGAGGGGGAAGTTGTTCTATTGACACTTGGTTGAGTTTTAATACTAGTTTTGTCCCATTGTGGATGTGGTGCTACAAGGTTGACTGAGATTAAGATGAAGATGTTGTGCTACAAGGCATATTATCAATTTATTTTCCACAATTGTGCAAATAACTAAGTACACAGCATTACAAAAAATGTAATTAAATTAAACAATGCATCTGCTTTGATCAGCTGCACACTGGGCTCTGAGTACAGTGTTTGACACAACCCTGTGTGTCTGTGATGTGTTCTGAGCTACTGGGTTAAAAAAAGACTTTAAAATAGCAATAAGAATATTTACATTTAGCTCTATAAACAAAAATGCCATATCATAATGTATAGAATATAGAAGTACATAGCACAAGTGTGAGTTAAAGTCCCACTGAAAATGTTCAAATGAAAGTCATGGAGCCAGAATGACTGCTCCTGTGTTCAGTGAATGCATCACATCATCAGGTTTAGTTTTAGAAAGACTTTGGTCGGCTGCTTTACTGAGACATGAGCCAGTGACAATACAGACACCAAGCTGCAGTATAACTGACACAGTCCAGTACACTGTTGTACTGGACATGCTAATGGGCTAATGTGCCTTGGTATTACAGAGGAATAACTCCACTGTTACATTTGTGTGGATAAGACACTGGAGCAGGGACTGCATTTCCGGCCACTTCATTTTGTCATCTGTTTGGTTCTCGTTCTGCTGGTGGCAATAATAATGAATAATTTAGCTACGGGGTCAAAGGAAAAGAAGAAAAGCCAAACTGAAGACATGTTTCTAATGTTACACGGTTAATAATGCTACACGTGTGCATAAGTCATTAAGTTAAAGCTCTAAATGATGTAAAGTGGATTCTTGTTAAAATGTTATACCCAGAGTTTGGTTTCATTTACACACGTCTGAGTCACCCATTCATCTGTCTGTAGCTCCAACGTCATGTCATGAAGCAATCATTTTTCAACGGTTTTAATTTTTACGTTCAGTAGAGACGGGAAATTCCAGCGATGATATTATCCAAATGATTCTCGTGAAGGTGTGTAGAGTTTAAAAACACAGTAGGGAATTTCTAATGTGCCACAAGACATCATAAGGAACCAGGTGTTTGTATTCCACATGTGTGAATGAAACGAAACAAAACTCAGGGTCTGTTTTTGATGAGGAAACAACATTATAACATAAAAAACAGAGTAACATGGGCCCTGTGAAGTTACAACACGAGACAAGAACGTGTCTTTTGTCGAGGGCGGAAACAATTTTCGACACACTTCTCAGGTACAACAGTCTGTATCTGCAGAGAACGGCCCCTGGAGGTGAGACGGTGAGGAGTTATTGGTCAGGACTGTTTCTGAGCTGACAGAGACAGACCACAGTCCTGTAATCTGTGCTAAGAATGAGAGTCTGAGCCTGAGCAGTGTGTGTCCACCAGCGTCTCCACGTGCTTCAGGTAGTGGGCGGTTCTCCTCATCACAGCCTCGCGCCGTGCTGAGTTCGGGTCTCCTGCACATAAAACAACAGACAGTCTATGTGACAAATACATTTTTTGTATGTGTATAAAACATTTAAATGAACAGGAACCTTTTTTTTAAATCTTTATTTAAAGAGGGGCTATTACACTATCATGGGGTATGAGCCGCATTAAATATTTCGATCATCAAGTTATCTTTTATTGTATCGCTCAATACTATATTCAGCAAAAATAACATTTAATTGATAATAACATGTTCATTTATTAATTAGCATGTTTAATAAGTCTCGTCTCCTTCTGCTCTCTCGCTTCAGAGTCATGTGACCGAGTTATACTTGTGTAATCCCTGTCATGCAGGTAGGCTGTGGTAGAACAGGGGTGTCAAACTCATTTTGGTCCGGGGGCCGTATGCAAACTACTTTGATCCCAAAAGGGCCGGATCAGAAAACTCAGTTCTCTCTTCAAGTTATTGTATTTTTCTCCGTGTCTCGTAGTGGTGTTTAAGATTATATTCCTCGAGCAACGCCACTTGTTCCAAACACACTGAGCACAGATTTCCCATTCACCTCTGTCAACAAATAAGAATTAGACTATTTTTCTTGGGAAATCCTGAACTCAGCATCTGCTTTTCTCATTTTTTGACATTTTGCTGATGAGGGTCACGGTCGACAGTCAAAACGATCGTCCTTTAAGAGCGTTTGGAAAGAGGAAAGTCTTCATTTGTGCTGCTCTGGTGGGAGTCGCAACGTACAGAAACGCCGGAGACGCTGCTATGCTAAACGGTGCAGAAAATTAACAGAAAAATCTGAAAATTTTAAGTATTTTAATAGAAAAATCAGCCGAGGGCCAGATTAAAGGTCTTGGAGGGCCGGATCTGGCCCCCGGGCCGCATGTTTGACACATGTGCAGTAGACCAGGGGCTTATACACTATGTGCTCTTATATTTGTTCTGATACTGCCCAAGATGATTCTAAAACTAGTTTTAGTGTAGATTCCCCTCAAAACACTCATGTTATATTCTCGTGAGCTCTTTTAGTTTGAATTACCTTGAACTCCTGTGATGAGGATGTCCACTGCCGTCCTGTACTTGACTATAGCAGCACTGATCTCTCCCTCCGTCTCCTTCTCCACGGCTGCAGTGAGCTCGGAGGAGGCGCTGCTCAGATAAGCGGCCCCTGGGTTCATGTTGTCTGAGGGCAGAGAAAATAGCTCCGAATGGTCCCTGCAGCAGTCAGAGGCACCTGGAAACGAGGGTGTGTGAAATGACTTTGCTGTTTTTGTTCAAAGACACAATCTGAAAGTTGAAAACCAATGCACATAGTTAAGCTGCAGTATTTTAACTGAAATGATTTATTATAAGTCATTTTTTAGACAAATCCAATAATCTAAAAATGCTTTTTGTACTGGTAATAATGAGATAATAATGACTCTCTTGGCTTCGTTGAGAAGTTATAGCACGACATTAAATGCATCGATTCATTTCATTATAATAGACATATAGTGCTTTTGTTTGCTATATACTAATCTATGACACACATGGATCATTATGTTAGAATTTGCACATTTCAGCACCCTGTAGGAATCCTACTTTCAAATTAAAAAAAATGTGATTGTAGAAGGAAGTGAGTAGAGTAGTGAGCATATGCTGCTGGTGGTGACAACAGCAATGTAAACCTTGAAAATAAGCAATTACACTAAAATTACATTTGAGTATCACTCAAACATGCACAAGTCACTACAAATACAACTGAAAGTGGGAAGACGATGAGAGGAAACAAGTGGAACATGGTTAAAAGCTCTGAAAAGGTCTGTTTTGCAGAAAAGGTCTGTTCTGACGCTGCTCAACACAAATGTGGCTTTTTAAAGTAGAAACAAACAAGTGAAAGGAGCAGTGAAAGAGCCTCTGTCACCTTGTTTATAATAAGGGTCAAATGCAGCCAGGTCGTCTTGAGACAGAGGAGGTGGAGCATCGTCGGGATGTGGAGCCACCGCCGAATCAAAAAGGGAGTTCAGCTCCTCCTGCGACTCCTGTAAATCCTGCATTCGAAACGGTGATGGAACTGGAGACACATGGAGCACAAAGGTCAGTGCAACATAAGGTTCGGCTCGTGTTCACTGTGTTCACACTGTCACCCACTCTGGTCATCACATAATAATGATCCGAATTATAAACAGGCCACAGATGAAACCTGCCACAACATAAGGAACTCAAAGTTTGATGTATTTGATGAGGAAACGCTACAAAATTCGAGGCACTCAGGCAGATTCAGACATCAGCAAACACACTGTCCCGTCCTCAGTGTCTCGATAAACACACGATCCTCGGTGCCAGAGCAAAAAACCCAGCGGCAGGTGCAGTGTGGGAAAATTCTCTCCAGACACTGTTTTTGTCTTGAATGTTCTGTATATACAGCGTTTAACAAATCTATCTGGTATTTATTCAATTGCAGGAGTTTTTATGCCGATAATATATAAATCAGCCGGATTATTTGGCAAATAAATGAAATGTGAAATGGCCTCTCCACAGAACTGACACGTAACTTGGCATCAGCTGCTCGCCTCCGTTGAAAATTGTGAGACTTTCCGAGCAACGTCATAGCATCTCCTCGAAGACGGCCGACAGATCCAGTTATAATTCAGTATTTTGTCGATCATCAGACATTTTGTGATTCTCATGGAGGAGCTGTGACACTATATTTACACATGTGCTCTGAGGAGAGGACTCGGAATAGCAGTTTTGTAATTGTAGTAGTAACAGTAGTTTTGTAAGATGTAAATAATGTCGGTGCTTTTCTCTTTCACCTCTGTCGTCCAGCTCTGAGTCGCTCGGTTCTTCAGGAGATCCTCTAATGTGACCGAAGGCCTCAGCAGCTACTTCCGGCTCTCCCAGGTCTAAGTCCAAGTTGTTTCCTAAATCCTGGGGTAAAGTCGGAGCCTCGCGTCCCACCTCTTCGTCGGCGAGCAGACAGTCTGAGGCGCGGCGTTTGGGGAGGGGGATGAGAGGGGGAGGCAGCGTCCCGGAGGAGGCCATCACGCCGGGGTCTAAAGGACGGGACACCTCGCCCCCCTGCAAGGGCAGAACACAAGTGTGTGTCGCATGGATGTACAGTCCGCTACCGCTAAACCACACTGTATAAACAAGTGGACTGAAGGAGGCACGTGTCCCACTCCAGCCAAATGAAGCTCACTGAGGCTAGCGGTTACAGGAGGGAATATGAAGCGTGAGTTCTACGAGTGGAATTCTGATTATGAAGTAATTTTATTGTGGCAGCCGAAGAGCTAAACTGGAGCAAGACTGTTCAAGGTAACGCCTCTTCCCGCTGAAAATAATTCTAATTTGTTCTTGTTTCATGTGCATGGACAGGACAAGTCATTTCCACACATCAGGAAAACAGAAGCAATCTGACATTTGAAAGGGAAAGTCTACCACAGAATCATGACCTGCCCTCAACCTTAGCTTTTCTTTTTTTTTATGGGCTCGTTAAAATGTCACGACGTCACGTGACCCGACTCACCCTGAAGAAGTCTTTGAGCTGCGGGCTGTTGTAAAGAGCAGGTATGGTGGTGGTGAAACCAAACATGACTTCTGCCGCTCTCCTCCTCTCCTCTATGACCGCCTCATCAAATCTCCCTGCAGCACAAACGTAAACCATTTTGTTAGACAGAAATAGAGCAAAGTTAGTGTGTTCGCAAAAGGCTGGTGCAGGGCAACAGATAAAACATGTATTAAAAAGAGTAAGAGTCGGCCACATCATTACCAAAGACCTGAGCCCGTGGGAAAGGGGGGAACTCTTCTTCTCGTCTGAACAGGTTTCTGTGAGTGTAGGCCAGCTCTCCGTGAAGCTTCTTCAGCTCAGAGAACCTCCTCCAGACAACGACCTCCTTCACATCTTCGGGACGAGACTTGGACACAAACTACAAAGGACAAATTCATTCAGTCATTAGTATTAGTTTTAGCTTTAGGTTCCTGCTTTAGAGGTGCACTATCTGACAGTCCTGGTGTGGGGGTCGGGGCTGCCTGAGTCTTCTCCCCATCTCTCTGTATCTCAAATCCATCTTGGGTATTTTTATTGCTCAGGATTAAGAATTCTTTCTGAGAGTGGGCTCGCCTCTCCACTGACCTGATCTGTAACTTGGCCTGGCCGTGTTAAATACTGCGGAACATTTCAGATAAAGCATTAAATAGGTTATAGATAAATATTTAGATTTATGCATTAAATTGGCAACAGAAATCACAAAAATGAGACTGTTGAACGTCTGGCATCGTGACACATTCTGAAGTGTGGGATACTGCTGAAGTAAATATTAGGGATGCACCAAAACCCCTTTTTTTTTTTAAACCAATACAAATGTGTGCGGCTTTTTATTGAACAGTCACTTTACTTATGTTTGCTGCTGCTGTGATGAAAAGACTGAAAGGTGTAAATCGTCATAATACGAGAAAACGTGTTTGTTTACGTCCGACTTTCACACGTGCGCAGTGGCCGGTCGGCAAAAAGTCAGTGGGGTCGTTCGTTTGTGGTGAGTTATTCTTATTTTGAAGTAGGTTTTGCGTTTAATTGTTTTGACATGACTTCATCGTCTCACTCTGAGTCAGTGAATGTTGAGGATCAAAACTCGCACTGATCTCCCTGACCTGTTTTCTCTGGAAGAGGCTGACAGACAGATCACTCTGGCCAGAGACACAACAGCTCGTTGGCCTATTGACCACCCACCGATATACCCCCGACATGACATCATCCTGTGTTCTCGTAGTGCTGTGGTGGAGCTTGATGCGCTTGTTGTAGTCCGTTTACTGGGAGTTGTAGTTTTGACTGTAGTTCCTGCCGCTGGTTAGGAGGATCCGGATCCACATAAAGCAGCGATAGCTCCTTCTCCTCGCTGCTCTTTCCTCCCCTTTATAAATGAGCTCATGAAGTAGCTCAGAGAGGTTAGCGACAAAGAGAAGGAAGGAGAACTTCCTGCAGGCATGTTCGTTTCTCTTTTGGACGCATGGGCACTCAACTTTTTATAGATCTACTGTAAATGAGATGCACACCACCTTATGTTGGTTGAAGGTGCAGGAAAAATTTAATTTGAGTCTTCTGTGTTACATGCATAATGCTATTTTTAAAAGTAATCCCACATTTTTTGTAGAAAAACTAAAGTACAGTGGGTATTGTCATCATTATGTAACTAGGCAGGTCAGCTCTGGTGATTTGGTTGTATCCTTCTCAAAGTCAAACTGCATGAGGCGAACAGTGCTGTTTAGATCTTCAGCAGCCTGGAACCAGCTGTCAGCGAGGACAAGGCAAATAAATAATAAATATTTGTTCAAAAAGACTTTAAAACAAATGTATATGACTTGTATGGAGTGAGCATAGCTTGTCTGAACTTATACTTGTTGGAGTTGTATTGTATTGTTGGACTGAAAACACTGTATTTTGTAATATCAGTCTGATGTATATAATTATTATGTCAACTGATTTTAATGCCAATGGACCCCAGGAAGACTAGCAACCACTTGTGGAAGCTAATGGGCTTCCAAATAAATAAATAAATAAACTTTATGTTGCCATATTGGTGATACTGCGTATACAGGCCACAGTATCCTGTTTACTATCGGAATATCCCAGCTACAGTATCTCAGGTTCTCATAACGGGGATACCGGCTTGTTCAGGAAACAGAAGCCGGGATACTGTGGAATGTGTCGTGTAATAGTGATACTGGTGCTTGGTATCGACAGATGTTTAACGAGTACGAGTATATGAAGGAAGTATTCGGTGCATCGGTGTCGGTGCATCCCTAGAAAATATAGATGGCATTTAAGTAGTTTGGTTGATATTTTTGTTCATAATTCTTCTACAGCTAAAATCTTAATATATAAAAAATAACCAAATATTTCCCACTAGAGCAAAGAAAACACATGATAAATACTGACATCCAAAAATAATTGTTCCATAATTTATTAATTGCCTCCTACATTCTATAACATCTCAATAGTGGAGGACCTGCACTGGAAAAGCTGCTTAAACATTAATGAAATGGAGGTGAATTGATGAATATAACAAAAACTGTGCAAACTGTATTTCACATTCAGACATGTGCTTTGACAGGAACGTCACTGTGAACTTCTTTCTCAGAAATACTCGACATATCTCCTTCTGCACATGACTATTCAGGATCACAGTGGTCATGTGAACTCCTTCAGTGCACTAGCAGCACACAGGGCCTATTGTGGACACACCAACACACTTCTAGAAATACATTTATTTGAAATAACACAGCCCGACTTCTGACTTAAGGCTGAGCGTTTGTTCAAACTGACTACTGTCCGGACAGGGATCAAAATGATGTAACATCCACTGCTCAAAAAATAATACTGAAGGAACACTCTGAAAACATGAGATCTCAATGTGAAAAAGAATGATCTAAGATATCTGTACAAATATGGTCAGGGCAGTTTCTTAGGAAAGGAAAAGGATGCTCCTCTTTTAATGGAAATGAACAACAGGTGCATGAGAGCGGCAACAATGAGACAACCTCTAAAAGAGGACTTTTGTATTTGGAGATCATTTCATTTCAACTTTCTTCCTCTTGGTGTTTTTTGGCTGGTTTCCCTGTAGTGCTGCTTTGGCTACAGTGAGTATCACTACTGGGAGTCTGAGTTCAGTACTTAACCCTACAGAAGCTGCACAGATGGTCCGACTTTGCCAGGATGGCACATCCAGGAGTTAGAGCGGGGAGAGGTTCGGTGCCTCGGCCTGAGAAGCTCTTTCCAAGTGTGTGGAGGATGGAGCGCTCAGAACAAGATATAACAAACCAAACCGGATGTTTGACACCACCTCAGAACCAGCCGCAGTCGTGGAGCAGGAGGACGGGAGCAGCCCGTCCAGACTCCGCACTGTGGTGAGTCCTGAGTCTTTACCGCTGCTGCTGCTGCTGTGACCTGAACTCAGAGCTTCTGCTCTGTGTTACTCCTCAGACTCTACAGACACAAGAGACTGAGAAGCATTTTGAGTTGCAGAAATTTAATTCTGCCACATCATTAATTCACTTTGATTTTCAGGGTGTCTATAAAATGAAACCCTCTGTGGGCTGAAAATGTTATTTCTGTTAAAAGAGGCATATTTTTGTTTTTTCACATTGAGATCTGATGTGTTTTCAAAGTGTTCCTATATTTTTGAGCACTATAGAAATAAATCATGAGAACTATCAGGGTTATGCACAGAAGCTTCATGTGTCACCAGTATTTAAAGGCCGACTCTTTTAGTCATGCCATAATGTTGTTACTTCCACAAAAACAGACCTGGAGTTGTGTTTTGGTTCACACATGTTTAAATGACCTTGAATTATGTGGCTCTTAGGGTAGGGCAAAAACCCCCCCGATGCAATCCACTAAGTGCATTTGAAGTCTAAATTGATTTGTTTGGAAGAAAATCAATTTGATTTCCTCCACTATCTTGCAGTGAAAAAGCACGACAGAGTTCCCCCACGTCAGCTCCATGTTTGCAGCCCCAGCACTGTTAGGAGTTTGTTTATTGGTGAATGTTTGAGACGAACAGAGACGAACATGTGAACGAAACAAAACACAACTCAGGATATGTTTGTGATGAGGAAACAACCAATGGAACCGATCAGAGAAATGTAAGTCCAGTCAGTGATAAACAGATAACTACAACTATACTATAACAGGGACAGGGACAGGGGCAGAGACAGGGACAGGGACAGAGACAGGGGCAGGGACAGGGACAGAGACAGGGGCAGGGACAGGGACAGAGGCAGGGACAGGGACAGGGACAGGGACAGAGGCAGGGACAGGGGCAGGGACAGGGACAGAGACAGAGGCAGGGACAGAGGCAGGGGCAGGGACAGGGACAGGGACAGGGACAGGGGCAGCGGCAGGGACAGGGACAGGGGCAGGGGCAGAGACAGAGGCAGAGGCAGAGGCAGAGGCAGGGGCAGGGGCAGGGGCAGGGACAGGGACAGGGACAGAGGCAGGGACAGGGACAGAGGCAGAGGCAGGGACAGGGACAGAGGCAGAGGCAGAGGCAGACACAGACACAGACACAGTAGGGCACAGTACCCGGGCGGTGATCCTGTACTCCGTGTGGCCCTTCTCGTGGGTACGTGTGTCGCTGACAGTGAAAAAGCGGTAATACTCCTCTTTCTGTTTCCGTGACATGTCTCCTCACGACGTAAAGCGTGATCAAAGATGAATATGGCGAAACTAAGTCACAAACATCCACGGAGATGTCAACACAGCACTTCCGCTTCCTGACGTACATCATACGTCATTACGTAAGGAGTCACGAAATGCGTTGTTTTCTCCGTGTGTGCGTCTGTCAGTCTCAAACTATTTGACACGTTTATCTCCCTGATATAATACTCCCACTGCAGAACCACTATTTACTCATTTCTATGAATATGAGGAGAGGCCATCCTGATCCTGCACTGTCAGGCAATATATCTGCAATATATCTGAAATATAGCTGCAATATATCTGAAATATATCTGAAATATATCTGCAATATATCTGAAATATATCTGCAATATATCTGCAATATATCTGAAATATATCTGCAATATATCTGCAATATATCTGAAATATATCTGCAATATATCTGCAATATATCTGAAATATATCTGCAATATATCTGCAATATATTTGCAATATATCTTCAGTATATCTTCATCGGTGTTGAACCAAACTCCATTTCTGCCTCGGAAACTATTATCCTCCCTGCACCAAAAGATCTCTTAATATTCAGTTTAATCAACTTGCATCCATAGGGTTATAAGGCATTTTCACAAAAAGCATTGCGTCACTCCTTCCGCCCCTGTCTTGTCATTCTGAGCAAACGGTGCTCAGTTGTGGAGCCGCACTCATTCACTTTTAATACATTCTAAAAATTACGCGTCCAAAAGTTGCCGTTTTTACGCGTGCGTAAGGCGAAATACGCGTGCAGTGGAGCCCGGCACTTCTGCGTGCGCCTGTACACGTCTCTTTGCGCGTGTGGTTGCGCCTTGTCTACCGCTATGGAAAGCCAAGACTGCAACAATTCGCACATACTAACTCACGTTGAACTCACGTTTTGCACGTTTTTTACGCGCGTTTTGTGCATCAAGACGCGCGTTTTTTACGCGCGTTTTGTGTGTCCACCAAGACGCGCGTTTTTTAAGCGCGTGTTGTGCAGAAAGACGCGCGGGTTTTACGCGCGTCTTGATGCACAACACGCGCGTACAAAACGCGCGAGTTTCATTATGTTAATGGTATCCAGCCTTCTTGTCTGACAGCCAATGACTTTGAAGTGTTTTGCGCCCAATGGCTGATCAAGACACGCAGACAAAAACAGTTCAGCACAGATCACCTATGTTAGAGTTTATTTATTTATGGGACAGTGCACATTAATCAACATTTACATGTAAATATGCCAGAATTAGCCAGATGGCTATTTTTCATCTGTAGTCCCAGGACAGATGTAGTATGACCAAGCCATTGTCATACTAGGTCATACTACGCGTTGGAGTCGTTTTAATGTCTAGTATGAACAAGCCATCACAATAAAGGCTTTTTAATTTTTTATATAATAGAGTGCCGTGGTTTTACTTCAGAGTTTTGCATCTTCAGTTTTCCCTTCCAAAGAGCACCTCAACCGAACTTTCTTTGAGTCCAGGAAGCGCTCCTAAACAAACTGTCTTTTTAGTGGAATGGCTTTATTGGACCAACAGTCAAAGATAAAAGCAATAGAAAAACAATAATAACCATAGAAAAGATTTTTAATGGCTACGTAGTTACAGCCATTATGATGGAAATATTTCAGAATGCTATGGTAACTAATTGTAAATAATGTATATCTTACGTTACAATTGCAATAAAACTATATATACCTTTTTATTTTAAAACCCCTTCACACATATTTTGCATGCTCCTGTCGGGATTCGAACCTGCAACTTTGCTGGAAATTTCACATAGATAATGATATGCGTGCGTCAGAGAAGTACTGGTTGTGTGACGCCATCTACAGGCTGGTAATTTCATATCTTAATTGCAGATGGACAGCAGGCACATTACTGTAATTTTGTTTAGTAATAACACAAGCCTGCAAAATCAGTCTATCCAAACAAAATACACACAACAAAATACCCCCACCCCCCCAAAGTAAATGGATATCTATCCAAAAATATGCACAACAAAGTAGCAACATGAGAGAGAAGAAAATAACTTCGTGTCTTGCAAGATTTGAACCTGAATTTCCACACTACATGTCTTGTTAGGCAGGTGCTCTAACCACTGCACCACAATCTACAGACTAATTCAATGAGAGAACTAAAAGAATTAAATTCATGACACAGCATTTTCAAAAAAAATCTAATTTTAGATGAAACGTATCATGAAATAGGGATTCAAATTAACAATGAGGTTCATTTATGGGTTATTTTTCTGTCAACCACAAAAATCAGCCAATGTGAAAATATAATGCAGTTCAGTTAGAGCAGTCTTTGCCACATAGGTGATCTGTGCTGAACTGTTTTTGTCTGCTTGTCTTGATCAGCCATTGGGCGCAAACACTTCAAAGTCATTGGCTGTCAGACAAGAAGGCTGGATACCATTAGCATAATGAAACTCGCGCGTTTTTTACGCGCGTGTTGTGCATCAAGACGCGCGGAAAAAACGCGCGTCTTGATGCACCAAACGGGCGTAAAAACGCGCGTCTTGGTGGACACACAAAACGCGCGTAAAAAACGCGCGTCTTGATGCACAAAACGCGCGTAAAAAACGCGCAAAACGTGAGTTCAACGTGAGTTAGTATGTGCGAATTGTTGCAGTCTTGGCTTTCCATATACCGCTGCTCCCAGGACATGGGCCCTAAAGTAGCACCTCCATGCACCAAACATGACAATCATGTATTCAACACTATTCTGACCGAACATACTTGTGTTCACTAGTGGCCTGTGTACATGTAATAACGCTCTGATTTATGATCCGTTATTACAAAGCCCTCACCTGCAGGGGGCAGTGTCAGATACTGCCCTCACCTGCAGGGGGCAGTGTCAGATACTGCCCTCACCTGCAGGGGGCAGTGTCAGACACATGAGGAGTCGTGTGGGTGTCTCAGGCCCTGCAGGCATTAAATGTTACTGAAGATTTACTAAGCGTTGTTTAAAGTTTTAACTTAACTTTACCTTCAAAATTAAACTTAAAAATAAAAAATAAAATGAAGCAAGAAACTGAAACCGGCTCCAGGTATTTTTGATTTTGAAAACATGATGAATAACTTTTTTCTTACATTTATGTGAGTAAATTGCAATTTTAAAAAGTTTAATATTGATATATTTGGACTTAAGATTTCTTCCTATTTACTCGCAGTGTCTCGTCCTTAGACTGGAAAGAAGTGGATTAAGAGACTGTGACATCACCCACAGCATTCAGCTCCAAACAAATGAAGCTCATCGAGGCTAGCAGTTATAGGGGCCAATTTGGACTTTTTCAAAATGAAGTGGAGTCATTTGAGCCAAACTGTGCTCATGCTCTGTCTCTTATTTGGAATCACTGTGAATAGTGAATTAGTCACGTCTATATACAATCTGTGGTCCAGCTTTGATCCTCCTGGTGGGATTCCAGCGAAAAACATGAGCCCCAAACAGGAAGTGCAGCCTACAGTAAATCCAAGAAGTACATCTAACATCTCCTCTAGTAGGTGAAATGTGATCTTGGCCTGTAACATTTTTTTCTTTGTTTAATGCACACAAAATTTAGCCTCTCGCTGACTCCACTCTCAAGTCAGCCACAGCATTTGCCACGGCAACAGAACCTGTGCTGCAACTGGAAGCACAGTGTAATGATCACATTTAAATATAACGTGTGTGTTCCGTTGTTCAAGTTTATGCAAAAATTACACAGCATTTCAAATTCACACATTTTTATTAAAGTTGCATAAAAGTGTAACAAAATTGGGCAAAAACCTGTTGTTGATATTGCTACATTGGTGGTTTGATCTAATCCCCAAAAACATTATAATTAGTTTTGGCTAAGACACAGTTTAGCTCACGTAGCTTCATTTACAATCAACAGCAGCCGACACGTTTAAAAAAATCCCCCCAACAGTAAAAAAAACAGACTCTCAATAACAGTCTAAAAAGGTTTAGTCCATCGCTGGATCGTGAAGGAGAAATCTCCACTCAAATGCTTTTAATGCCGTGTTTTACAGAAGATCTCCAACTACTGACAAGATCTTTGTAACTAGAGGTGGACAATGTACTGTCTACAAGATCATCTCAAAATGTTGTGAGTTTTTGCAGACACAGAAAAACAAACAAATAATGTGTTGATTATAGAAAATATGAAATAAATAAGTGAAACTTGCAGCAAAACTATTTAAAGGTCCCGTATGACACAAAACTGACTCCTGTGAGTTTCTAACTCTGTCACATCCTGTTATGTCCTCAAAACTGTCCTGGAGTTGGATTTTGCTTCATTCACATGTGGATTATTATTCTGCATCTCCAGTACTGAAAACACTCAGTTGCACCCTGTGATGTCATGTATTGGTAGTTTTAAAGTAAACAGCTCTTTCTAGCCCCAGCTGAGATGCTTTACTCTTCATTACTCCAGAAGAACCTTATGGTGTTGCTTTTATTCATGAGGAATTATGTTTTACCTTCAGATAATCAATAGAAAGTATCTGAGAAGTGCAGTGATCTCAGGAAGGCAAAAACAACAGCTGTAACTGCAGAGTGAGGCAATTCCACGGCTGAAGCAGTCAAAATGATTCTAGTGAAGGTTTATGGAGGTTAATATACCGGCACTTCTCATGCACATCAGCCGAGATGTGCAGGATTTGTGTTAAACATGTGAATGAAACTAAACATCTGCAGGTGTATAAAGAACATTAGATGTGACACCATCACCCACCTCTAGTTTACAATATAAGCCGCCCCTGTCTGACTTCAACAAGTATCTTGACAATAAAACAGTATTCAAGTAATAAATGCAAAAAAAAAAAAAAAAAAAAAGGTGTTTCTCTAAACAGAACAATCAGCTTCAAGGCCGAACATTTCTAAAAAATAAAAACACCAAAATAAATCTCAGTTTCATATACAAGTACAAAAAGAAGAGCACGAGCTCTACAGGTGTTCACGTGGCAGTGTCTGTTTCTACGATGTGTGGGCTTCTGTTTTTGGTTTATGTAACAGAAATAAGACCTAAGGCAACATTAGTTTGTTACAGAGGAGTTGTATGAAGGAAAGGAACGAGAGAGCAGCAGAGAAAGGACAGTTAGACCTGCACAGGTGTGTTATTGTCCTACAGGTCTGGGAATATGGCCGACATGAAATGAAGAGAGGTCTCCTGGAAAACCCGCTCTTTCTGTCCACGTCCTATTTCCCTTTCCTCTCTTCCGTCTCCTTGATTCCTCAATTCTGCAGGAAATGGGTGAGGAGGTCCCACCCACAGAGCAGACACAGGGAGGTGTCAGCTCCTGAAACCTCCTCATGTTTACTCCCTCCTCCTGTGGGTTTCTTTGGGACACCATTCAATATGACACATGTGACTGACAGCTGACAAATAGAGGAGAGGAATCAGGGAGATGGAGACGTGACTCCTCTCTCTCTCTTTGTGTTTTACTAAGTTACTCAACTCTGCTTTAAACAGCTTTTGTGACTGTGATGTCATAATTTAAAGGGCGCTGTTAGTTTGTTATAATGTTGTTTCCTCATCGACAACATACCCAGTCATGTTCTGTTTCATTCACATGTTTAAATTGCCAACCATTCATACTTAGGCTGCATTCTTCTCTCAAACAGAAAACACTGTGTTCCACCTTGTGATGTCATGTGGTGAAACAGGAAGTGCTCCACTCTGCTGCTTTTGAACTCTAAACACTTTCACTAGAATCTTTTGGATAATTTCAGCCCCGAAATGACCAGTCTGAACTCAACAAAAACCAAATGGAAGCTGTTGAGTTGAAAACTACCACTACATGACATCACAAGGTGGAACAGAGCATTCTGAGCTTTGAAGATGAACACAGACAAATAACAGGACTACTCAATATGTGGGATTAGAACAAAACACAACTCGGCTTATGTTTTTTAATGAGGTAACAACATTATAACATGGCTCACAAGGGTCAATTTAGCAGAATATTGGAACTTTACAATAGAGGACAAGGGCCAAGAGGTTCACCTGTGCTGTCCAAACACCAAACCTCTGCAGAGGTTCACCTGTGCTGTCCAAACACCAAACCTCTGCAGAGGTTCACCTGTGCTGTCCAAACACCAAACCTCTGCAAAGGTTCACCTGTGCTGTCCAAACACCAAACCTCTGCAGAGGTTCACCTGTGCTGTCCAAACACCAAACCTCTGCAAAGGTTCACCTGTGCTGTCCAAACACCAAACCTCTGCAGAGGTTCACCTGTGCTGTCCAAACACCAAACCTCTGCAGAGGTTCACCTGTGCTGTCCAAACACCAAACCTCTGCAGAGGTTCACCTGTGCTGTCCAAACACCAAACCTCTGCAGAGGTTCACCTGTGCTGTCCAAACACCAAACCTCTGCAGAGGTTCACCTGTTCTGTCCAAACACCAAACCTCTGCAGAGGTTCACCTGTGCTGTCCAAACACCAAACCTCTGCAGAGGTTCACCTGTGCTGTCCAAACACCAGATGTTCAACCTTCTTTGTGTCCAGGACCTGCTGAAGGTCTTTTCCACTGAAGATGATGAAACCCCTCGAAAAAAGATGAAAAACACTGATCTGCTTTTCACAACTCTCATGGACCAGAGCTAAGTTTTGCCATGACAGTAAAGCTAACAACAACTAGCATGCTCACGCGCACTTTCTGATAGCAGACTTATGTTCACTTTAAGAGCTGCTGATACATTATATCCGGTCCAGGGCAAAATACATTTTCATAATCATAAACCAAGCGAAACCTTTCTAATTTGCCAGATGAAAGTTAAATTCCACCACAGAATTCTGACCTGTGTTCTTCCAGCTCAGCTCCAAACAGCTCACACTGTGGTGAAGCCTCGTGAATCCAGCTCATGGGCCGTGTCTGACTGCATCTGCTAGAGGAATGGATGGTTTGTTTTGTTCGGTTTGGGGCAATTAGTGGCAGATGCAACGTGATCCACTGTGCATAATGTAAATCTGAGCTGAAGAATAATAAAAAACAAATGCAGAGCTAAGAAGAGAAAGAGATAAATAATGACTGTTATTAAGCACTTCAAAACTGCTACTGAGAAACACAAGACAAACTGCACAGCGACTGTAACAGGCCAGAAAAGAAGAGTGCGAGTGAAGAAAAAGAGTTCAGACTGAAAAAAAGTGTTGAAGAAAGTATAAAGAGTCAAACAGAAACTTTTGAAGAATTGTGAAAGAAGAGGGGTGATGAGATGATTACATTTAAAGGAGCACTATGTAACTTTTCTGGTGTTAAATGATGTGTGCACAGTGAATCCACACACAGACTGTCTGAGAGAGAAACAGGGGCTGACATCAACACTGACCAAGATTTGTTTGGCTCATACCTCGTGTTCAGTGGTCAGTTAAATTGTACTTAGTCTTAAATTGTACAAAAAGGTGAGACTTTTTCCATGTTTAGACCATAGACCAGGGGTGTCAAACTCATTTTGGTCCGGGGGCCGTATGCAAACTACTTTGATCCCAAAAGGGCCGGATCAGAAAACTCAGTTCTCTCTTCAAGTTATTGTATTTTTCTCCGTGTCTCGTAGTGGTGTTTAAGATTATATTCCTCGAGCAACGCCACTTGTTCCAAACACACTGAGCACAGATTTCCCATTCACCTCTGTCAACAAATAAGAATTAGACTATTTTTCTTGGGAAATCCTGAACTCAGCATCTGCTTTTCTCATTTTTTGACATTTTGCTGATGAGGGTCACGGTCGACAGTCAGAACGATGGTCCTTTAAGAGCGTTTGGAAAGAGGAAAGTCTTCATTTGTGCTGCTCTGGTGGGAGTCGCAACGTACAGAAACGCCGGAGACGCTGCTGTGCTAAACGGTGCAGAAAATTAACAGAAAAATCTGAAAATTTTAAGTATTTTAATAGAAAAATCAGGCGAGGGCCAGATTAAAGGTCTTGGAGGGCCGGATCTGGCCCCCGGGCCGCATGTTTGACACATGTGCCATAGAAGGTTATGGACAAAAGAGCTCAGTAAAAACACCAGGATCATGTAGTTCCCGACATTCCGGAGAGAGAAGAGGAGCGACGGGTTTCAATGTAAAGTCACTGGAATAGAGTGGATAAGCCGGAAGTGAGCCTCACTTTCTGTTTGGAACACAGTGGATTCTAGGTGAGCCTCAATTTATGTCCACAGTCTCTGGTTTACATAGAGAAGATCGATTTTTAAATCTATTTTTAACTTGCACTTTGTAACTCTTAAACTTTTTGAGAACCTGTTATAATGTCCCTCATCAAAAACAGACCTGAGGTGGTTTTAGGGTCATGTGATGTGGGGGTGATCGAGCCCTGCTGAATGAAGGTTTGTCATTGTGGACACATGCAGTACGACCATGAAAGTTACATAGTGGAGCTTTAAGATAATCTGACAGCTAACAGCACATGACATCTCTTACCAGAGTGATTATGGCTCGTATAAATGAGGCATTAGTGAGAAAGACCAGCACTACAACAGTAAACGCTGAGCCCGGATAAGAAGCTGTTCACTTTCGTCACACACACGTCATTAAAACTACTTTGATTCTGATGGTGGAGGATGAGGACTGGAGAACCGGACACCTCCAGAGCCAAAGAGTCATTTAGATTCAAGTCGGGGGCAATTTTTTTCTGGGTCATCGTAGCATTGGAGAAAATGAATTTACCGACACCGTTAAATCACACAGATTCATGAATCAGTTTTGTTTATAAGAAAAAAAGTTTTAGGTGTTTCTTTTGGTCGGCCATTAAGGTTTAAGACACGCCACAGACACTGAAGAGGCTTTTTAAACTCCAAAAGTGTGAGTGTGGATGTAAAAATGGACGACTTTTGCAGCGTTTATGAGGCCACTGACAGGAGAACACAACGGGGCACATGGTTTAAAGGCCAGAAGAGCAGAGCAGCGAGGCCGGGCTGGGCTGGCATCATTTCTTCTGAGGTGTAGACAGCTTCTGCATCCCGCGGATTTTGTCCAACAACGCTGAGATAAAGTCCTGCCACAAGAGAAGCATGCAGTATTTCATCATTATTATTATTATTATTTTGAATGACTAAACTAAACTAAACACATCTGTACAAATGGTAAAAGATTTTGAGACCTAAAACTAAACTGGCCGACATATTTACATATTTAGTTGGTGACTGTGCAGGATAGATTCAGCCACTTAGTTTTTCTCAGTCGCTTTGGCACTTTTATCTATTGAAAATTCACCTTTGCAAAACAGCTCACACAAAATGCTCAAAAGGATTTTAGTTTTCAGAGACAAAGGAGAGTTTTACCATCAGAACTCTCAAACTACGACTTCTACGACTGTGGTGGCATCAGCCATCCTGTACGGTGTGGTCTGCTGGAGCAGCAGCATCACAGAGAGGGACAAGAGGAGACTGGACAAAGTCATCAGGAAGTCCAGCTCTGTCCTGGGCTGTGCCTTGGATTCGGTGCAGGAGGTGGGGGACAGAAGGGTCCTGGCCAGATTCACTTCTATGCTGGACCTGGAGTCTCGCCCTCTTCAGGGCCCTGTCTGCTCTGGAGAGCAGCTTCAGTGACAGACTGATCCACCCTCACTGTGTGAAGGTTCCACAGGTCTTTCCTTCCTGCTGCTGTCAGACTTTACAATGAACACTGCTAACTCTGCTGCCTGTGCAATACTGGGACCCTGTGCAATAATGTAAGATAGTAATTTATTGTATATATCATTTTTAGATGGCAATTTATTGTATATATTGTCTTAAGATACCAATTTATATTATACATAGTTTTATAATCCTTATCTTTATAGATCCTTATAGTGTTTGTCTATTTTTAACTTAACTGTACTTCTATTGCTGCTACTGTTTCTTGCTGTTCTCTTTACTGTGCGTTGCAACACTGAAATTTCCCCATTGTGGGACAAATAAAGGATATCTTATCTTATCTTAAACTCCGGTCATGTGTTTTTAGTGGCCGTTCATTCATTTAACACTGCAGCTCAGAACATTCAGTCCTTCAGCGAATCTAGAATCATTGGTTTGGTGCAGTCTGACACTGGGGTTCACAGTTTAGATGAATTTTTGGACTACAAAAACACTGTATTGTATTATGTAAACTATAGAAGTACTAGTAGCAGTAAGTTCATACAGTGTCTGTGCTCAGCTGAGACCCTCCTCCCCGTTTCACACGTGTCCAAAATCCTTTACCATGTGAGAACAGACCTTTAGAGTAGGGAAAAAAAGCTTAATTTTTGCTCATGTTTGTGAAGGAGCCGTGTGCAGTGTTCAGTTCACACGGTTCATGTGAAATGATAAGAAATGCACCTGTGCTGCTGTTCAGACACGTTTGAATCAAAAGATCAAACTAAAGATCCAAAAATGTGTTAAAGCGATTGAAAAAAAGTGCATTGATACTTTGGAGTCGGGCTGGGGGTGTTCTGCATGTTCAGGCTGGGGGTGTTCTGCATGTTCTGCATGTTCTACTGTTTCACACAGCCGGAGATTTTTAAAGATCCAAGTCTGAAAACTCCTGAATGGATTTAAACGGCACATTTTCTGGAGCATTTTTAATCCTGTTCAGGAGTTTTCTTCCCAACAAAACAGTGAGAGTTGTTGGTTTGTTGATTTGCTGTTTTCTTTGTTTGTGAGTTAAATAAAAATTGAAGTGCACTGTATTATATAAATAAATGTATAAGGTTATTATTGGATTCTCATTAAATTAATTATTGACGTTTACTGGTGATTTCTGATCACAAAATAAAAAGGAGTGAAATGCCTAAGATCAGAGCTCAGAGAACATGCAGATTCTGTTTTACACAATTTATCACATTTTGTATAAAACAGTGATCTACAACACGTATGAAATTGTTTTAACTCGTATTTTTATTCTTACTTTTGACCTTTACAAAAACATGTGGAAGCAGCATTTGCAGTGATTCTTACTAAGATGAATTTCTCTTTCCACCAGATTTTGATTTTGATTTTGACTCCCTCAGATATTATTTGATTGTTCTTCCTTTTTGTCCTCACAGTTATAAATCAAATGTCACTTCCAGACAGTTACGCTTTAGACCTTTACTTGAGTAATTTCCTGGACTACTGCTTTGTGCGTGTGTATTATTACTTGAAGCGATAATATTCGAGTACAATTCATAGCAACTCACCATTTTTAACCATTGTGATTTTAAGAATGTGACATACCTCCGTAGGTTTAAAACAATCGACAAGCAGGTCCTGCAACACAGTCAGACAGAGCACTGTTAAGAGACGCTAACACTGTTGTATTTCCTTTTTTCTTCAAACGCTCAGTACCTTGACTCTCGCCGCCCGCTCCACATCGCTCGGCATGTCCAGCAGCTCATCCACATCGATCTCCAGCTCGGGAATGGCCTCCTCCTGCAAAGCACGAGCAAAATGAAGCGCAACAAGGCAAAACATCACAAATCTTCCTATGACAGCCAAGTGTTAAAGATGTGACTCTGACCAAAGCCACTGTTTGACCACCGGAGGGCGCTACATGTCAGGAAACCACACAGACGAAAGGAAACAGAAGAGGACGACTAAAATATAGAATCAAATACTTTCTATGTTACGTGTGGCTTAGGACTAAGAGTGTTCAGGGGCATTTTGCAGGAAAACAGTGCAGCTTACACATCCTTATCTTTAATAAAATAATAAAAGCACAATTTAAAGGTTCACTATGTACCTTTTCTGGTATAGGATCACCCATCCCCTTTTCTATATGGAAATACAGCATTTTGTATAATAGCCCAGCTACAAGTCGAATCTGCAGAGAGGAAACTCCACTCACAGCAACAATATTCAAGGTCTGTTCTGGCAACTTCAAACTCAGAATGAAATATATGCTAAATATATTTACTGTCTCATGGAACAAACCAGGCTCTGTATCATAAAACAGGGGCCCGTTACAGGGTGCAGCCCACCCCAGCTGTCGTTACACCTGTCCCTGCCCATGTGAAAAGTAATAAAGCTTTGTAAGTCGACCTCTCACGGACGACTGCTACTGTCCAAAAAGCACTGGTGACGCACTATGGGACTATGAGGAAATGTACAGTTTGTCACAACACTTTAAAACTCATTATTATGAATTCATTACTAACAAAAATATTAAGTACATATTGCAAAAACGCTATAACAAAAAAGACTGAAAGATTCAAATGAACATGTGCCTTAGGAGACAAACGACATGAGCCTCTTAACATGGTTTCATTTTAGAGCATTTTAGATTTTTTTTTTTACATACAGTTGTGCTCATAAGTTTACATATCCTGACAGAATTTGATTAATTTCTTGGTCATCTTTCAGAGAATATTAAAGATAACACGAAAACTTTTCTTTCACTCATGGTTAGTGCTTGGGTGAAGTCATTTATTATCAAACAACTGTGTTTCCTCTTTTTAAATCATAATGAGAACAGAAACTACACAAATGACCCAGTGACAGCTTGGAGTCTTTTGTGATAGTTGAGGATGAGGCTTTTTATTTTCTTGGATGGTAAAGCTGCCTATTCTTCTTGGCAAAAGTTCCTGTAAATTCTTGGGCTCATGTATGAACTGCAGCTTGAGATCTCCCCAAAGGCTCAATGATACTGAGGTCAAAAGAGACGGCCACTCCAGAACCTTCACTTTATTCTTCTGGAGCCAATGACAGGTCCACTTGCCTTTGTGTTGTGGATCATTATCATGTTGGAATATCCAAGTACGTCCCATGTGCAGCTTCTGGACCAAGAAATCATAAATTCTGCCAGGGTATGTAAACTTATGGGCACAACTGTAGATGAGCAAAACCTGTTTTCCAAAGATTGTATAAGCAGCTACAGTAGAAACGAAACTGCCGTGTGCCGTCTGTAGGAAATACCCAGCTGCCTTTGAGCACAACGAGATGAGTGGATAAGAGAGAGCACCGTCTCAGGCAAAAACGAGACAAGCAAAAAGCAGACGTAATCAGCCTTGTGATTAATTATATTCCACTAAATCCTACACTGCTTTTGTCTGTAAAATGTGCTGTATAATTTAGATTTTATTTATTGAGAGAAAATGTGTTTGGGTTCCTATCATAGCCGACAGATTCATGGAGCATGGAGACAAAAGTGGAGACGGTCCCACCAGAGCGACCGTACAAGAGCAGCAAACTATTTCACTCAAGTCAGAAAAATAATTACTTAAGTAGTTTTACCCATTACTGACTATGCTGATGCAATTTATCAAAATGCACATGATGCATATCTCAACCCACTGAATGTTCTCAAGTCAAGTCAAGTTTCTTTCTATAGCACATTTAAAACAACTTCAGTTGACCAAAGTGCTTCACATAAAGGATAACAAACATATACATATACAACACCATATGAGGACAAAAGAGAGAGAGAGAAAAAAAGAATAAACTAATAAAACAAGATAAACTGACTAACTAGTATTAAATGCCAGGGAAAAGAAATGAGTTTTCAATCTAGTCTTGAACTGCGTTACGGACTGAGAGGATCTGACAGGAAGAGGAAGGTTATTCCACAATCTGGGCGCTGCCACAGAAAAGCCTCTGTCTCCCCTCGTCTTGAGCCGAGTTTTGGGCACAACCAACAGGAGCTGGTGCTGACCTCAGGCCTCTGGGTGGAGTGTAGGGCTCCAGTAATTCTCTCAAATAGACTGGACCCAAAGAGTGTAAACATTTAAACACAATTAACAACATTTTAAATTTCACCCGATAGAAGACAGGAGCCAGTGCAGGTCACACAGCACAGGTGTGATGTGCTCACGTCTCTTAGTGTTAGTGAGCAGACGAGCTGCAGAGTTCTGGACGCGTTCTCTTCAACTCTCTTCGTAGATTTACTCTTAAATGCTCATATCAAACACTATTTTATTTGAAAAACTCAGTTGGCGACAACCAAACAACAGACGTCACTTGCACTGGATTCAACCGTAGATATTGAACGGCAGATCTCGCATTGACGACCGCTGCCTTTTGGAACGAACGCGTCAACAAAACCGCCATCTTGGTCCAGGACAATGCTGCTTTTAAATGAATGAACATCAGTCGGGGACAAGGCGATATCCTGCCTGTTTTATTTTCTTGGTTCGTTACAAATGTCAGACGTGTATTTACAACAGAGCCGCAAATAAAGTGATAGAGAAGTGGTTTTTTTGTTAACATAGCCGACTTTTACGTTCAAAATGTAATGGACACGATGCACATTCTTCCATTTGAAATAAACGTGCACTACTCCCACTACATGCAGAAAAATGCAAATACTTTTCAAATTTAATACCAAAGATGAACATCTATTTACTTGTAACCGACCATTTGCTATAAAATCTATAGTCAATGATGCGATATACACATGTGAGGCCAGAAGCTGCTTGTATAAAATTGAAAAAGGAACAATCACAATTAAATAACTCCTGTATACAACTATTTACAGAAGCTGTCTGCTTGTATAAGTTTGGAAAAGAAAAGTTGAAAAGTTTGGAAAAAGAACTATAGATACTGGACATAACTAGACAATATAAACAGAAGCTGTGTCTTTCCTGTGGGCTGGAGGTATCTGCACACCTACAACCTGCTTGTATAAGTCTGGAAAAAGACCCATATACGAGGTACTAAAGTTACAATATGGGTCATTCTACGCCAAACCTCCAAATCTTTGGAAGACTGTGGAAAGTGCAGTTTCAAAGACAAAGGTTTGATACTGAACCATAGACCATACATATAAGTGGACAGAGCTAACCCGTTAGCCGTCGCGTGCCAAACAGGAAGTGCTCCAGGAGGCTCTTCCGGCTCCTTCTCTCCCTTTTTCCCATTGACTCACGTTGAGATCTTATCGTCCCTCTGTCTGTAACTGCTGCACTGAGCCTCATCATTTTGGTCTGAAAATATTCGTATGAACCCACTCTACATGATCCTGAATTTTTTTCCCCCGCTATTTTGTCTGTCAAAAAAATCCTATTCATAACATAGATCCTGGTAACCGTGGCATCACAGCCTCATTTGAGCGGCGCTAAACGCTATGGTGACGTCACACTCACTTAGTCCACTCATATATACGATCTATGTATTGAACACACACCTTTCCACACGCGCTGTGGACTTTGGAGTTTAAAACTGGCCCTCTGTGATGAACGGTCTAGAAGATATTAAGGTTTAAAAATGGAAAAAATGAATTTGGTACCATCTTTTCCATGTAAAGCCATACCATTATAATGGACTGTTCTAGAAAGATTAGATGTCTGTCTTTACCATATCCAAAATCTGTGATGGTGTTCTGCCTTATTTTCACAAAATGAATTTTTGAAAATGTGGTGTCCACAAACATGCAGCATTCATGGCCCATGAAGGCACTTTGAGAAGCTAAGAAAACACTCTGAATACATGAGTGCTGCCGCTCAGTCACCCACCGCCTTGGTGGGAATGTCCAGAAGTCGGTTGATGGTGGAGAAAAGAAAGCGAAGGTTGTTCTGTTGGTTGCTGCTGATGGTGGAGTAGTGAGCAGCTTTGGCTGTTTTCAGGGCCTCCTTATACAAGGAGACTTGAGCTCTGTAGGTTTGTAAGTGGACAGTGAGACCAGACTGTGTTTTCTTTCAAACTGCCTACATTAGGACTTAAGGATACGTAATTCTTGAGTAAACCTTGGAGAGGCAGAGGAGTAGGACACAGTTTGGGTTTATAGAGGAGCCAGAGTGTTAAGAGTTTGGTTGTAATGACTGACCAAGTCCTCTGCTTTGTTGGAGGGAGCCGGGGGTGGAAGAGAAGACAGCAAGTGTTGGAGGTCTGCTGGAGGTATCTGGTTTTAATGTAACGCAATAATATGGTCCTTCTGTTAGACTGTTTGGAGAGTAGTGATGAGGCAGTGAATGTGATGGAGAAATGGTCTGAAATGGTCTGAAATGGTTAAGTCTTTGATTTCCAGATGATGAGGAGTGAACCTGGTGGTGCAGACCAGGTCGAGACTATGGCCTTTTGTATCGTTGGACTATAAATGTGTGTTTGAAGGTCAGCCCCTCTAGGAGAAAGTTGAACTCAGTAGTAAATGGGCAGGTGGGAGAGTCTACATCAGGGGTGGGCAAACTTTTTGGCTCGTTGGCCACAAAGGGCTCTAAAATTTGATGGAAGGGCTGGACAGGAGCAGATGGATGGAGTGTTCTGGTCTGACTACATCAGCCCAGCAAATAAGCCGAAAATAACTTATAGCATCCAACGATATACATAGGCATATTCAAATCAATTTAAAATGTGCATCACATATTCAAATGTCTCAATTTAAAATTCTCAATAACTTAACAGCATCCAACTATATACTATACATGTAGCCATATTCAAATATCTCAGTTTAAAATGTGTATCAGTTCATTCATTGTGCACATCAGCTCAGCAAACAAGCCAAAAAAACACAAAGAAAACACTCCTATTATCCAGAAAATGGGAACAGCGCAGCAGTCATTTGGTCTCTATTGGCTGAACTCACACCACACCCCAGTGGACCCGCCCACAATGCCCTGTTGAGAAAATGATGGCGTATACAGCGCAAGTCCTCCTCCTCGCCCGGCCTCCTCCTCCTCGCCTGACTCTCCTTCTCCTCGCCCGGCCCTCCTCCACCCGCTGCCCGGCCCTCCTCCACCCGCTGCCCGGCTCCTCCTCCTCGCCTGGCTCCTCCCCGGCTCCTTCCCCACCTGGGTAGCTGTGGCCATACCGAACTGGCCCACGGGCCTGGACATCTATAGCCTGTCCGTCCATGGGAGTGGATCTCTCCTTCACTGTAGTTCTCCCCGAGGTTTCTTCTTTTTCCCAGGACCCTGGGTTTTTTGGAGTTTTTCCTTGCTGAGAAGGAGGGTCTAAGGACAGGGGATGACTGGACCATGTTTCATTTGCTGTTTTACATGAATGTTGTTTATTCCTGTTATGATATGTCTGTGTGTATGTTTGGCTCATCCAAATCTTGGAACGCCCTTAGAGGCAACTGTTGTTGTGATTTTGGGCGCTACAAAAATAAATTGAATTGAATTGAATTGAAGTCACATCGCGTATATGAGCGCATTTCATTAAAAAAATAAAAAAATAAATAAAAAGCCAAAAGCAATTCTTAAGTATTTAAAAGTTAATAACTTTGTCATTCCTGGGTCTTTCAACCTAAAATAATAAGTGACTGAAAGATAAAACCCACCTCTGTTGGAATATTTCAGATATAACTCTTGACATGCAGTTGTTGGGCCCAGGCTGGGGCAGAGGGATGAGGAGCATCACAGGGAGAACAACCCAAACCCGACAGCCTGTTAAGAGGCTAACGCTGGAGCCGAACTAAAGTGGTTAATGGATGGGCCAATAAAGTATCCAGTGGCAGCAGGTGCAGATACAGAGGATGAACTGACTGAACTGTTGGGATGTGACGTCCGTGAAATTGGCCCCCATCAAACTCAAACCTACACAAAAACTATGGTCATCGTTTGAGCTTCATTTGTGCTGTTTTGTGCTGCAAAAAGTTTCGTTCGTGCTGCTTTAGTTTTGGAGAAATGAACAATTCTTTTATAGGTCAAACAGGGGTCAGCCCCACAGGAAGCTTCAAAATGCACTAAAACGCACAAAATGGTGTCAGTCATTTGAGACTTACAGCCTGAGATTGTGCGGAAAAGTCTATTATTATATAAAATATGAATCAAAAGCAAATTACTAAAAACCGTTCCACACTTTTCTGCAGCCTGAGATCGTTTGTCTTCACTAGGTTTATGGAGTTTTGCTAAAGTCGCTGCTGTCAGCCGAGCGGAAATGATGTCCTATAATTACAGCAAAAATAATAATAATTTTAGAAATATACTCACACAAATGAAAATGGTCACAGCACAAACGAAATACAAACATTTTGTATAATGTTCTGCCTGTTTTGAGGCTATTTAACGTTTTGAGGGGCTGGATGACATCATTGGCCGAAAATAAAACTGCAAATATCTTAAGAACCGTAATAGCACAAACGAAGCACAAACGACTGACACCATTTTGGACATATTAGAGCATTTTTAAGCTTCCTGGGGGCTGGGTTTTTGTGTAGGTTTGTGTTTGATGGGGGCCAACTTCACACAGGTTGAGATGTGAAGTGTATCCAGTGATATGACGGCACAGAAACTGCCACAGGACCCGCCGAGGTGAGGTGAGTCTGCGTAGCTGGTGAGTAATAATCCAGTGATCAGATGTTGTAGGCATTAACGAGCACTAGTTGAACAGAACAAGATAAAGAGTAGATATGAGAGTAAACTTATTCCAATAGTCACAAACAGTGTCGGCGGGAGAAGCGGCGACACACACACCAGCGTCCTCCCCACATCCGGGGCTTTGTTTTCATATCTCCTTGTTTATGTTTTTAGTTTGTCTTTTTATTTTTCAGTTTTTCTGTTATTATGTTCCTTTTGCTTATATCATAGTTATATAAAGTGCTTCTTCTTTTTTTAAATCAGGTACTGTTGCAGGAGTTGGGAGGAGTGCATGAGGAAGTCTGTCAGTCAGTGTGTACGTCTGCCTGTCTGTATGTTTGTCATGTAAACCTTTAAGTTTTGTATTCCGTCTATTGTTTTGCATTGTACTGTATTGTATATTACTAATATTTGTGTTTTTGGACCCTCTTGAAAACAAGCTGGCACATCTCAAAGGGCATTCCAATCAAAATATATAAAAAGGAAGCCCCAGCTTCTAGTCCCATGCAAACATGGCTATAGTGTGAACAGAGCCACTGTGCACACACTTTAACTTTAAAGTTGAACTCCGGCACGTTTGAAGCTAAAGTCCATTTCTAGAGGAGGTGGAATTCTGTCAGAAGCCAAAAAACGGCACAGATCAGTGTTTCCTCGGTGGAGATCTCACTGTGGCAGTGAGTCTGTCAAGGCAACAAACGAGTGTAGTGATGGGGGCAAGTTCTGAACTTCCACGTAAAACACCAATTTGCTTCACACTGAAGAAGCTTAACACCACTTTAACCCATCTGACAACAGCCACGAGTCTAACAAACAAAACGCTCTGCCTGGTTCACTCATTAGTGTCTGGAAACGTTAGAAAACAACTTTATAAGCACCTCACACTTCCCTCTGCTGATTTCCCACTGCACATGTGAAAGTCCAAAAGACTCGATTGTCGACTCCAGCGGCGGAGATTTATTACTGAATAAGAAGCACTTTTTGCAACTGATCCTATGAGAGGGTGGGGGTGGGGGGGTGGGGGGGGCAGAGGAGGAGGGAGGGGGTGCAGGCAGCTGGAACAGTAAAGGGAAGGGGCGGGACAGGCCGGAAGATGAGCCTCGGGCCAAACACTGCCACAGCTGGAGCAGCCGGAAGGATTTCCTGGACACACTCACTTTGGGGCTGTGCTCTGTGTCTTTTTGCACCAGAATTACTTCAGAACAGGGGAAACTACAACTGTGGACACAAACCAGCACAGATCCTCATCTCTGAGCAGATGCACATTATAAACCCTTTGTCATTCATGTGTCTTCTTCATTTCCATGATTCTATTGCACATGAAGGCATCAAATGACACACATGTGGAATGTGGCAAACAAAAAGGAAACTCAAAATAACTCAAAACCTGTTTATGATTTTTAAAACCCTTTACCCTTTGGTCACTATTTTGCATTTTTGACATTTTTTGACCTGAGAAGGCAAAGCTGTAAAATGAAACCATTACAAGAGCTTTCATGGTGAAAACCAAAGGTTTGCCAAAGGTTTGCAGCGCAGTCAACAAATCAAAGGGTGGCTGCTTTGAACTTGCTGGATTGAGTATTGACTCTATGATACTGGTTCTGCTTATATGCTGGTTGGGTTTTTGATTGGTAATAGTCAATTAGCCCCCAGAATGTCTCATCCAAAGCTCTTCTGCAGTTACTTGTAGGATAAATTACAAAATCTGATCCATTTTGTAATAAGTTAATTGTGTTTTGGGTGAAAAATGGCTATTTTTAGTCCCTACACTGGTATCAGATAATACTGGGTATTGGCAGATATTTAAGGCTGAAGTATCAGTAACAGTATTGGAACTGAAGATGCTGGACTGGTGCTCCTGACTGGTGCCCCAGAGGCTCTGAAGCCCGGCCAGTCTCCAGATCTTGAGCTACAGGCTTGGTCAAGACTGAAGGATTTTACCTGTTGCTCATGATTTGGTTTGATGGGAAAACCCAGTGCCCAGACGAGGAGAAATCTGCAGAGAAAAGCCCGGGTGTCCTGTGAACTTAGAACCTCCTGAATGTGAGGCAAGAGGAGTTGTCACTATAAACAGTCAGCTGCCATAAGCTGAGTGATTATCTTACATCCACATCCTGTGAGGGGGGAATAAGTAAGGCCAAAATAGTGTATCATATTTGCTGCACTACTTAGACACTTGATGGGAAGAATGTCTGAGGTTTGAAATAGTTGAGATAGAGTTTGTTTTTACTTCAGGCAGATGGATGAAAAGGGCAAACAGGAAAGAAGGAAAGTTCGCCGTATGGCACAAACAATATGGTCCTCAGAGCCTATTGTACAAACTTTAGGACTCCACGTGTGAGTCAATATCAACACTGTGTGTGTCTCATTGCCTTCACTCGCTGATGACACACACATACGCACACACACACACACACGCACACACACACATGCGCACACACACACATGCACACACACACACACACACACACGCGCGCACGCACGCGCACGCACACACACGCGCACGCACACACACGCACACACACAGGCGCGCACGCACACACACACACACACACACACATGCACGCACACAGACACACGCACACGCACACACACACACACACGCACACACACACACGCACACACGCAAAGACACACACATGCACGCACACGCACACACACACACGCACACGCAAAGACACACACATGCACGCACACACACACACGCACACGAACACACGCACACACACATGCACACACACACACACACACACACACACACGCACACACACGCACACACACACGCGCACACACACACACACACACACACACAATGTGCACAGAGAGTGATTCACAGATTCTTTTCAGTTCACTATAGAAACTGAGAAATATAATATAATAAAATAACGTTAAACATACATTTTACAGGGAGAACTTCAGAGAAGTGAGAAGACATCGTGTGCAATAGCCAAAAGTTAATGCTCTCAAACTGTTTCTGTAGATTTAGAATTGACATTTGGTCTTATGCATTCAAATTCAATTCAATAAAGCACATCCTCAGCCCATAATGGCAAAAAACAGCTACCTTCAAATTATTTATTATTAATGTTCATGTTCATGTTCTTTCATTTGGTCAATGTTTAACTCATTACAGTTTACATACAATATATTCAGTCTGATGCCCATAAAATAAAGAATATTCAGTAATGTAGAATAATCAAAACACTAAGCAAGTCATTGAGCAGGAGGCAGAAGCTGAAGCTCATTGTGTGTGTTACAAAGAGGCTGTAAGATGAAACAGAAAGTACAAAAAGTGATTCACTTAGCAGATTATATGTGACAGAACAGGCTCCATCTTGCCTCTGGTCTTGTGTGGGGCATGGAGGTCTAAACAGGAGGTGCCTGAATATCAGGTGGAGTGGAGCAGATGGGGGAGCGGTGCGGCATGTTGAGTGAACTGCCAGAATTGTAAAAATAAACTCCAAACTAGTCCATTGCAAAATAATGTGTAACATGCTCAAGGCTTTTTTTATTTGGAAATATATTAACATTAAATATATTAACATTCACAACATGTTCATGTGCCATGCAGGATGTTCCTGCGCTGGATGCCCTCCCGCAGCACAGCACAGCTAAGCTCTGTACAAAAGCTGCTCATTCACATGAGGCCGTTTACAGCGCTGTCCTAAAGTCTGTTTTCGGTCCTAATGCTGTTGGATTTCCTCACATTCTCGTTCCCTTTCTGTCATCAGCTCCATTTAATTTCATGACCAAATTGTTCCCATGTCAGGGGTCTACACTAACTTTTTTCAGGAGCACAGAAAAAAAATGGGGCACAAGTAGGTTTTCGTTTTGAACATTTACTTCAGTGCAGAACTTGCGCACACTAACACCAACTTATTTGAATTCATTTTATACAAAAAACGAAAGAATTATTATGACTGTACTTTTCCTGCATGATCGCAGTGTTTTTATGAATCTATCTCCATTTTATCTGATTAATATCCATTTAAGACTTAAAATAAGCCAAACAAACTGTACTGCGTTTAAACACTCTGTGGCCCTTTTTGGACCCTCACCCACAGTTTGAGAACCTCTTCTTTAAGAGAACTTCCACTGACACTTTACACAAAACTGCTTCAAAGTGAATAAAGTGGGTAGAATTTTTAAACCTGTATTTGCAAATTCTTAACTGGAGTTACATTCTCTTACTGGTTTTACAGTGGTATTTAGCCTCTGCACATTTACCAAACCAAACACACATTGTGCCAGATTTATTTGGTATTTTATTAGGCAAACTTCAGCCCACATATCACCTGCTCTGTGCTGTAGCTCTGCTCTGTGCTGTAGGACATAAAATTAGTATTGGCGTATTTGACGTGAGGCGGATGGACAGGTGGGATGTTTAACCTGCCCTGTGACGCACGCTGGCGGTGCATGTGGTGACGGGCCGCACAGTGTCTGCGGGCTCCAGCGCACAGGTCCTGCACACCAGTACAAGTTTAGTGCCGACAGCAGCGGCCGTAATGAAATATGACCGCACTCAGTATTCACACCTTGAGTCCGTGACAAGACCAAGTCCAAATGTGCTTGAGTCCGAGACAAGACCAAGACAAAACTCTCGCTTTAGCGGAGAAGGAAGTCCAGTGGTGAGGGGGTGTCTATGAGTGGTGGGACAGGTGTGGGTCCTGCTGTGGGGTGCTCCTCGTTTAAGGTGGGCGTGGGTGTGTTTTGAAGCGGAGTTTGTTCGTATGAGTAATATTGCCGCACACACGGAGCTCGTAAGCTGGGCTCATGCGCAGTCGGAGGTGTGGTGCCCGGGCACGGTACGGTTGCGCTCGCGCTGGGCTAGTGTGCCGCGCTTTAGGGGCGATCCAGGCTTGGCCGTGGTTCTAAATTCCTAGTGTGAGTGCGCCCCTTATGTCTGATACATTTAGAACGTTTAACTTGTCACGTTACGTCTGTGTGCAGCTTCTTATTGTGGCTGCAGAAGCACTCGCACTGGTGCGACTGTTTTAGAGCCCTGGTCCAGGGGGAGAGCAGCGGTCAGCGGGTGGGATAGGGGATGGTGAATGCAAGAAATAGACACTGGTCTGCTGCATAATGGGAGGCAAATGAACAGGAACGCAGAGAAAACTAAAAGGTCGACGGGTCTGTGTGTGTGCACGGGCTTACTGAGGTGTGCGTGCATGAGAGGGGCACATGTGCACATGGAGTATTCAGATATAATCCTGACACTTCTACTTACGTACTTGCATCATGGGGCTCTGGAGTTGTTTTATTGTACCCATATTTAATTTTGCCCCACACTTCTCTTTGCTGCCTGGTAGTGAGATAAAGACCTGACCCTCACTGGCAGTGGAATCTGTGGCCGCTGTAGCATTCTACAACTTGGCTGAGATGTCATCACTATACATGTACGTGCTTGTACTGTCCCACTCAAACCTCCAGCAGTGAAGTACAGCCCGACCTGGACACGCCCCCTCATTAAAAAAAAAAAATCCGAGCTAGTGTTAATGAGGAGGCGTGTCCAGGTGATACCGCTCTTTAAAAATAATAAAAATAAAAAACTATAGAAATTTGGGCAGAACTTTAGAGTGGAAATTGCATGGATGTGAACCACTTATTAATGCCTAACCCCATTATCACCACATTAACATGTCAATTGTAGAGCTAACTTCATTGAAACATTTTTCTTCCAAATATTCAAAATCAACCTTGTACTATAATTTTACCATTAAAGCAGATCTATTCTTATCAGGCCTTTTAACTATGCTATATTTTCCCCTCACAATTTAGACTTTCAAATTTGTATTTAGAGTCATTCGTGCATGTTTGAGCAATTTTTAATTGCCTATTTTCAAGACGCCATTGCTCCAGTCAACTTTCCCCACCACTGGCATATGCACACTGTTCTGTACTTTCTTTGTTCTCCAGTTTTATTTTCTTAATAGGTGATACGCATACGATTTAGCAGCGTCGTGTACTTGCATGGGCACAAATGAAAAAAAATCTGCTACTCGCTAAATAACCATTAGATTTATATAGCACCATTCAAGATACCCAAAGCACTTTACAATTCTTCATTCAGTCCACACTCGGTGGTTATAAACTACTGATGCACCCACAGCTGCCCTGGGGCAGACTGACAGAAGCCAGGCTGCTAATCTGTGTCATCGGGCCGTCCGACCACCACCAGCACACACCACATGCACACACCACATGCACACACCACATGCACACACCACATGCACACACCACATGCACACACCACATGCACACACCACATGCACACACCACATGCACACACCACATGCACACACCACATGCACACACCACATGCACACACCACATGCACACACCACATGCACACACCACATGCACACACCACATGCACACACCACATGCACACACCACATGCAGACAATTGTGTTTTCTTGTTAACAGGTCAGACTTTCAAGTCATTCAGACTTTTCTATAGATCTACTTCTCCAACTGAGACATCCTTTAGTATTATTTCTTGACATGTTCCTCTCAGGTTGAGGTTAAGCTCGTCTCCTCAGATGTGAACCTCTCCTAGATACAGTCAAGGATCTTAGGTTTGTTTTTGTTTTTTTAATATAAAAGCTTATTTCTTAACAATATACTTTGTTTTGTATATATCTTCAACCAATCAAACAATGTACGAGCTTCGAAAATCAGACACTAATTAAGACAAAAACTAGTATCGAAACTCGATACGCATTTGAGCAGGTATCGATTCTAAAAGTCACATTCATAGGACAGAATGAACCTTTCCTGAAGCTTTAGAAGGATCCTGAGATGTAACAGAACAAGTATAAGAGCACATAGACTAGTACACACCCACGAACCAATGGGAATATAAAAGAAAGTAGCATTATTTAATATTGAAAAATATCATTGTGGTATCAGAATTGAGTATCAAGTCTATTGGTTAGTTTTGAAATCAAGTTAGAAATGTTAGTATTGTGACGACATGAGTACAGAATGCTCCGTTTAGATTCTAGTGACAGACCTGTGTGTTTTCAACATGGCTCCCACACTGGCACTGAGCTCAGAGCCTGTGTCCACATGTCGGGGTGTCCACTGTGTGGTAAGGCTGCTTATCTAATTACACTGCTCACCAACATGTGCTCCACAGCCTCGCACAGCCCTGTACGTCTACAACAGTAAATCTAGGTCTTTGTTGGCTAACGGCTTCGCTGGTACCGTGTCAGAAGCTGCATATTGTTAATGGAGCGAATGATTTGTGAACATCATAACAGAGACTTGAAGATATTGTTATATACTGTTAGCTGAATGAAAACTGAGGAGATTTTAAGGAATGAAATATGGAGTGAAAAGGATTCAATTTATCCGTTTGCCCTCTCTTTAAAATAACTTGGAAGCCAAAATTGCTTGGAAGCTTTGTTGACTCTATGAAATAAAGCACATTGATCCCTCTAGGCTCTTTAATTCACTTCTGCTGGCAGGTTTACAATGGGCACTCTTTCATTTCTATTAACAAACCAAATGCCTCTAGTGGAAGGAAACATGATTAGCAGAGATGCATGATTTTGGAAGGATATAATTAAAACAGAGACATTTCTCTTCATTTGTTCCCCTTTTACACTCAAATGGCAAATTCATCTCTGAAAATCTGAATCTGAATCTTTCTAAAAACTCCAGCTAGAGTGAAGATTTTGGAGAGCACTGGTTTTGCGTTTGTGTGTAAAGTGTAGTAAAGGGAGTTTAGGGAAATATTTATTTCTCAACATACGCGGCTCTGTGTAAATACAGATATATGAACTAAGACAAGAGTCCTGTGAATTTCAGTTGTTTGTAAAGATCTAAAGTTACAAGACTTTTCTATAAAAAAAAAAAGATAGTGTATTTTGCAGAAGACATTCTATGATCTAAATAAATATTCACCATTTCAGTTACCGGTAACTGAAATGTTTTTTTTCAGTTACCTTTACTTTCAAAGAGGCAACAAACCCTAACATGTCGATCAATAAGTAAGCGAATGCCTCAGAGGAAGTGTTCAAACCTGGTAAGTGTGTGTATTCATCCAGCTCAGAATAGAATGTGGGTCAATGCCAGCTCAGTGGAACTGACTCAAGGCTTAGCCATCCTCAAGTCCTCTGCAGAGGTGCAGTAGGACCCCAAGTGCCCCATCTCAAAACTCACAAATCAGCTCACACTTTTTAGGATATTAGCACACAGCTGCCCTGAGGTAAGGAAAGTTGGTGTGACTGAACATTACCAGACAGATGTGTGTCCCCAGCTCTGGGGCTTGATTAACACCAAATGCAAAAGTGTCCAACATGTGAATACACAATAGAAGCATTCATGGGAGCTTAGTGACCTCTGTCACAACCATGTAGAAGTATGTATTAAGAAGTGGACTAAACCAGTGTGACGTCACCCATAGCGTGTGGCTCCAGACAAATGACGCTTGACCCAACAGTTATAGGAGCGAATTTGGAGCTGAGCTCCAGATTAGCAATAGGATGTTTTAAAACTCACAAAATAGTGAAATAATAACAGCAGGATCATGCGGAGCAGGTTCATGAGAACATTTTAAGAGCAAAATGACAAGGCTCACAGCAGCAGTTACAAAGAGTCAATGGAAGCCAGAGTCAGAAGGAGTAGGAAGTGCCTGCATGCTAACTTCCTGTTTGGATGTTAGCTATGCCCATTTATAGAAATAATCTATGGTCACAACCATCTTCAGGGTCAGTGGTTCCATCCCTGCTCTGCTGTGTCCTTTTTGTCGGACTAGTCAGATCCTTCTAAATTCTGTTTGTATCCAGAAGGGTCTGGAACAAAACCACAGAGCAAGAAAAACCTCCATCCAAACCACACCTGCTAATGTGTAGCACAGGTCTTTCAAATACAGAACAATCTCCTCTCCAAAATTCTCATAATCAGACCAAACTATATCACTCCTTTTGCCTGAAATAAGTAATGGTTTGGTGCTGCTGTTGTTGATTCGGGAAAAAAAACAAAAAAAACCAAAAATCTCGGTTTCTCAGTCTTGTCTGTGTTATTTTTATTATTTTTTTTATTGTTTTCCATGAAAGGAGCCGTGTTTGTTTTTGACATGAACTGACCATGCGTCTCTCCGATTATTTAATTAAACCAGTGGTTTTGTCCAGGCTCTGGTTCTGGTTGGTCAGATAAGAGTCCTTTACCTGTGCTGTTAATCAGGGTGTGTGAGGAAGGGATTAGTGGTCAGGGTTTTTTGCCTAAGGTTCCATCCTGTGTGGCAAATGCAGTTAAAGTTTTTTTTCCTGCTGACACAAGAGAACATTCAGATGTGCAGATGTGTGTTATTATTTCTTTTGGGGGGTTTTCATAAGCTCACAGGTGTAACTTTAAGACAAAGTCAGCCAATCAGAGCGTGTGTGAGCCCAGGCTGTAAAGCTGGAAGAGCCACATAGCGCCTGGCCACGTCACAATGGATGTGAAGTTAAGCTAGCCTCACTTTGATCACGGAGGAACCACATGGCCGCACTGGATCCGCCGTCTCCTTCGACGTATTGTCCCTCCAGAGGCTCGCAGGCCTACACAAACCGCGCTCACAGTGATACAGAACGCGTCAGTAGCAACAGTTTAACTAAATGTGGTGCGGGAACAACATTCTGGCGTCAATGCAAACTGTTCCTTACGCTAATCAATAGAATTGGCGCTGTGGATGCGGGTTATTGTGCGCGTTCCTCACCTCACAGTCGTAGAGGTCCGTTAACTGGTCGATAATCCACTCCTCGAGGTTCAGTCTTTTCCTCAGCTCCTTGCGGTCGTATTTGACGGTAACACGTCCCTGTTTTCTGACGGGAGTCTCCGGTTCTTCCGTGGTGCCGGCCGGTGTCTGAAAATACACCCGGGGCTGTGGGCTCGTCTCCGGGCTCGTTACAGCAGCCATGGTTGTTCTCCTTCAAAACAAAAATCCCCCCGGATGCGTGGAAGTGTGATGGGGACGCCGATCAGAGACACACGCGTGGCTTTAAAAACGAGATAGTTTTTGCTGTTATATCTGGGGGGAAAAATAGAAACGCAAAAATGTGCTTTCCACGACGAAATGCGCTTGACCCGATGCGTTTCTTCCAGGAAGGTTTGGTTCTGCACACGCGTTTGCGCACAACAAAAACAGACGCGAAGTGTAGTCGGCTCAGAGGAGTCTCTAAAGGATGATTATTCCGCCTGATAAAAGAGGAGGAAGCGACAGACTCAACGTGAACTCTTCATTCAGTTGTTACAAAGGAAAATCACACGTTCTGTGCGTCCCCACGAGCCGTGCGTGCGTGAGTGCGCTCTGCCCACGTAGCGCGCTTTGGGGAGGGGGGGAACAGGCGGAACAGAAAAGAACCACATCACAATCACGTCCACTCGTGTTTTGTTCACCAGCGGTCGATTTAACGCGCCTCCAAATGTGGACTACTCGAGTAAGAGTACCGAGGCGTACTTTACTTTGATATTGCCCACGTACCTTATTACTCAAGTAGGTGAACCCAAAATATGTCTGAACACAGGCTATTTACAAAGAACCAACTTTAAAATCAGTGCGGCTAAACGGAAGGTGACACACAAAGTAAAGCGAATTAAGAACATTTCGGGCAATATCAATGAAAATAAACGTGATAAACCCACCCTATTTATTAAACAATGTTACCCATGAAAAAGTAATTGTAGTAGTACTAGTACTAGTAGTACTATGGTAATAGTTATGGTAGTATGTGTCTTGGGTCAGGCCATTTTGTTACTTGGTTAAATGATAATATTAAAAAAAAGTTGCAATAATAAAAAAGACATCCAAGCTCGAGCAGTTCCAAGACTGTGGTAAAGGGGAGAGAGTAAAACTATAACTTTTATGCACAGCCAATATCTCCCATGACTGTTTGGTACCGCTAAAAACAAGTGCAAGTTGCTAACTTATATGAGTCATGAAAATCACGTTTTTCTAGCTCAGTGGGTCTTCACGTGTGCCTTTGGCTGTCATTAAAAAAAAACATCACGTTATCTACTGTGCCAAAAATGTTACTCTAGTCAGACTGATTTTTCTTCAAAATAATACTGTAGAAGTACAAAGTACAAAAATATTTGGGAAAGTGCTATGAGAAAAACAAAATATCCCTCACAGTGAGAAGAGAAACCACAACTTTTAATCAAGAAAGAGTCCTGTTATTTCAGTGACAAACATCAGTCAAGTACGAGCAAATGTCGGCTGCTAGAGCACAGCAAAAAAGATACTGTATTATCCCGAAAGAAATAAAGAAATATGGAACATTTGTAAAATTCAAAAAGTACAATTTCTTTATATGCTATTTCCTCTGTGTTCCTCCAAAACAGGCCTGGAGTCGTGTTCTGTTTCACTCACATGTTTAACACACGAATCCTGCAGATTTAGGCTGAACTCTTCTCTCAAACAGAAAACACTCTTTTCCACCTTCCAGGAAGTACTCCACTGTGTTTTTAAACTCCGTGTATTTTCACTAGAATAATTTGGATGATTTCAGGCCTGGTTTTTGCTGATCTCTACTGAACTAAATGTAAAAGGTAGTTGTTAGCGTCACACTACCACTACATGACATCATAAGGTGGAGCTGAGCATTTGGAGCTTTGGCGATGTCGCCTAATAAAAAACTTACTCAAATGTGTGAATAAAACAAAACACATCTCCATATGTGTTCTGGCACATGGCTTAAAGCTCACAAGAGTCACTTATGTGTAATATAGGGTCTTTAAACAGATAGACTCAGATGTGCACCATTCCACAAGGGAAATTATTTGAACACAGCAGCTCACAATATAATACAATAACAAAGAGAAAAAAATATAAATGGTAATAATAAATTCTAAATAAATAAACCCTAAAAAAAGATAGCAAGAGACTGGTGTCAAATAGCCTAGGGCATAATTATATAAAAGTACAGTATATGTACAAGTCAAAAAAAAAAAAGGAATAAAAAATCTAGAAGTGAGTACTACCCATCTCTGTCCATATTCTTATGCCTACAAAAGCCTGAGGATCACTTTGATACTGTACGTATAGGATAGTTGTTTTTTGTTTTATACTTATTTTTAAGTCATTGTTCAGGACTTGTGACAAATATTGCAAACTGTCAGCCAAGTATGGATCTGCTGCGGCCCCATCCACAAGAGGGCACCAAAGCTAAAGGTTTAAGGCGACAGTGAAGAGAAAAGAAGGGAAACCATACTGAAGATTTGAAGTATGAGTGGATACCTCGGTGCTTTTAAAAATGTATTTACAACACTTATGTGCAAAAACATGTCATTGTAAATATGCCGGATTTTAGCCAAAGCTCATTTTTACCACAGGACTGTTTGGGCAAACTCCCCTGACACTGGTCCAGTGTTCCACAGACGAAAACCACACTGCTCCTCCTGAATCCGAGGTTTGACTATCGGTCTGGTTCTCTTCTCAGTAACCCGGAATAGATCTGACCAGAGAGGCAACTACAGAGTGTTCCCCTGTAGTTGGAACACACCCTCCGCCCCCTTCTTAAACAGAGGGACCACCACCGCCAGTCCAGAGGTACTGTCCCTGACTGCCATCCGATACTGCAGAAATGTGTCATTCAAGACGGCTCCACAACATCCAGAGACTTAAGACTTACTGATAGTCCTCCTCCATGACCTGCCGAACTGCTCCCAGCCCTGAGGTTTTGCCTCTGCGACCGTACTAGGTGATACAGGTCCAGCCACCAGACGCACACATTGAGTGCCCATCACAGGTCTGGCTCCAGGGTGGGGCCCCGATGACCCCAATCCGGGCGACGTAACTGGCCCCATTCTTGTACTCATCATAAGGGGCATCTGATTTACAATCTACGTTCCTACCCTCATCTATGGTCATAAGCTTTGGGTAATGACTGAAAGGACAAGAGGGCAGATACATGGAGCCGTTGCTCCTCCATGTCAAGAGGAGCCAGCTGAGGTGGCCCGGGCGTCTATTCCCAATGCATCCTGGACGTTCTGGGCATGTCCCACCGGAGGCAGGTCTCAGGAAGACCCAGGACACACTGGAGGGACTATGTCTCTGGGCCTGGGAAACACCTCAGGTTCCCCCTGGAGGAGCTGGAGGAAGTGTCCGGGGTGGAGGAAGTCTGGGAATCCCTGCTTAGACTGCTGCCCCTGTGACCGGGCCAGGATGAGAAGAAAACGGATGGATTGATGGTCTCCAGCTGGGCCAAGGCCAACCACATAACCCACACAATTCATAAAACATGACAAAAGACACATTTGCTGTAGCATCAGTAGCACAGAAGCATCTTTCCCTCATTAAACATCCATACAAACGTACAACATTCCCACTGAATGTACAGCTCAGACACACCACTGTGATTTTATGGCCAACTTGAAAACCTGACGCACTCGACAAGAGAATATGATTAGGTTAAACATTTTGGCTAGCTATTTCTCTCATTCAGTAAATCATTCCTACATGGTGCAATTCTGACATTGCATTGCAGAATATGGTGAATATTATCTGTCCGTGAATGACACCCACGGCACATGTGGACAGGCCTCGAGTTCTATGTTCTTGTTGTATGTGTGATCCAGATGCTCCTTGAGGAACCTTCTTCACTGGTCAAGAGAGAACGTGCCTGGTCTATGGTGGAAAACATGCCAGAAATGTCCCTTTCAGTGAACACTAACCGTTTTATAGAGCAGACAGGGAATGCAACAAACTGCAATGATGTTAAAGTCACAATTTAAATCATCATCTTAAATATGACACCAGGCCTACTGCATCTCCAGTGTATTTACCTACAGTTTCGTTGAGTACACACAGTGGGGACATGAGATTTACTTTACAAATACCTGACTGTCGCTCACAGGCGGCACAGAGGTGCAGTACCCTGCACTAACACTAGATGCCACTGTAGGGCCACTTCACATCTTAGCACCGGCGGAAGGTACGAAAACGAATGAAATTGTTCCTTAATATAAACAAATGCATCCATTTCGGAAAGAGAATGTTGGCCTCAGCGTGATGGAAGTGAGGCCACTTCAGTTCAAAACACTCGGAATAATCACATCAACTTTTACTACTGCCCCCACTCCCCGTCAGGAGTCAGGCCTTTTCCATTAGCGGCCTGTCCTACACTGTAGCTTTGTTAGTTCTTGGCGTTTTGCTGTATAAAGAACCACATGTCGCGGAAGAGGAAGAGAAAGTATTCAGCTGTGGTTTACATTCTGCACCATACACTATTAGAGCATTTGATACCTACTTTATTTATTATTCATTTAAAGTAAGCCACACTTGGTGTGCAAACTGTGCAACTAACCTTAGTACTTGACAGGAAAATAAAAAAAATAAAATAATCAAATGCTACGAAAAAAATAATTACTTAAATCCATAGAAATGTAATTTCATTTTAATTGGAGAGTTTAGGGCTGTTTTATACAGTGGCCCAGCCTGTCTAACTGCTAAATTCTTAAACAAAGTATCTGTTGCCTAAAGTGTGTGGGTCGAATAACAGTGTCTGGATTCACTGCACTGATGGGTGAGCCAGGAGCTTTGGCTTGTGAATAGAGGCGTCTCCCAAGTGTTATTTGTTATCCCGATTATTTGATTTATTTAGATTTATTTAGCAATGGTTACTTCTGTTTGTATTCAGTTTGTTCTTAGATTTAAAACTAAAATCAAGACTTGGCCTTTTAGTTATGATTTTTGTATGTGATGGACATATAACATTTGTATCAGCACAGGTAAAAAACACATAGATTAGTACATGGACCATATGGACCCTACACGGCCAAGTGAGGGATATAACCCCACATGGTGATGTAAAAGTACAACATCAGTGAGGGGTGGGTGCAGACAGGGTGAGAGTGCACTGAAGGGTGCAGTCAGGAGTGGGTGCAGTCAGGAGTGGGTGAAATCAGGTGTGGGTGCAATCAGAAGTGGGTGCAATCAGGAGTGGGTGAAATCAGGTGTGGGTGCAGTCAGGTGTGGGTGCAGTCAGGAGTGGGTGCAGTCAGGAGTGGGTGCAGTGATGTGAGGAGTGGGTGCAGTGAAGGTGTGGGTGCAGTCAGGAGTGGGTGCAGTGAAGGTGTGGATACAGTGAGGGAGTGGGTGCAGTGAGAGTGGGTGCTGTGATGTGAGGAGTGAGTGCAGTCAGGAGTGGGTGCAGTGATGTGAGGAGTGGGTGCAGTCAGGAATGGGTGCTGTGATGTGAGGAGTGGGTGCTGTGATGTGAGGAGTGGGTGCAGTCAGGAGTGGGTGCAGTCAGGAGTGGGTGCAGTGAGGGAGTGGGTGCAGTGAGAGTGGGTGCTGTGATGTGAGGAGTGAGTGCAGTCAGGAGTGGGTGCAGTGATGTGAGGAGTGGGTGCAGTCAGGAATGGGTGCAGTCAGGAGTGGGTGCAATCAGGAGTGGGTGCAGTCAGGAGTGGGTGCAGTCAGGTGTGGGTGCAGTCAGGTGTGGGTGCAGTCAGGAGTGGGTGCAGTCAGGAGTGGGTGCAGTGATGTGAGGAGTGGGTGCAGTCAGGAGTGGGTGCAGTCAGGAGTGGGTGCAGTCAGGAGTGGGTGCAGTCAGGAGTGGGTGCAGTCAGGAGTGGGTGCAGTCAGGAGTGGGTGCAGTCAGGTGTGGGTGCAGTCAGGAGTGGGTGCAGTGAAATGATGAGCAGTTTTCACCTTAATGGATGTTTGGGGTTTTCACTTGAGTTTAAAATAATTTGTTCAACAAAGTCTGTGTAAAAAAAATAAAAATAAAATAAAAACACAGCTCGGCTACTACTTTTTTCCTTTTTCCTTAACCACCACCACCTGTGGCCCTGACAGCCTGACTCCCACTGCCTGATCTGTGCTGCAGCTGTGCCAATCAGAAGTGGCTCAGGGTTTTTACTCACAGGTTTATGTGCTTCAAGCAGCACATGGGCCTAAGAGACTCAGTTTGCACTGGTTTGGTTTTATCAACTCCAAAGTGACTCCATAACTCAGGGTTCAGCAGGATTCGAGCAGCCGGCCTCAGGGGCCTCAGGGGCCTCACCTCATCTGCACATCATGCAAGTCAGTGGAGTCACCAGGGCAATATTTTTAATGAATATGAAATGAAATCTGTTCTCTCTCTCTGAAGTGAACATTATGTAAAATGCTGTGGACAATCATTAGGCTAATCGGTGCTAGTGCAGCCTCTGAATGGATTCTGGAGGTTCTGAGCTTTCATATGAGGCAGGACCTTTACATAGAGAAACTTTGGCCTACAGTGGCAAGAAAAAGTATGTGAACCCCTTGGGCTTTCTTTGTTTTCTGCATAAATTAGTCATAAAATGTGTTCTGTTTTTAATTTAAGTCACAACAATACAATCATACATTCTTCTAAAGTGATACTGCAGGAAAAAAAAAAGTGTTTTGATTTTTGTTTATTAAACACAGTCAACATTCACATACAGGGAGGATAAAGTATGTGAAACTCAACATTTAGTAGCTAGTTGACCCTCCTTCTGCAGCAATAACCTCAACCAAACGTTTTCTATAGTTGCAGATCAGACCTGCACAACGGGCAGGAGGAATTTTCTTCTTCACAGAATTGTTTCAGTTCAACAATATTTTTGGGTTGTCTGGTGTGTATTGCTCTCTTGAGGTCATGCCACAGCATTTCAATGGGGTTGAGGTCCGGACTCTGACTTGGCCACTCCAGAAGGCGCAATTTCTTTTTTTTTGAACCATTCTTTTGTTGATTTACTTGTATGTTTGGTGTCGTTGTCTTGTTGCATCACCCATCCTCGTTGGAGCTTCAGCTGGCGGACTGATGGTGTTAAGTTTTCCTGCAAAATGTCTTGGTACATTTTGGAATTCATTTTTCCATTGATGACAGCAATCTGTCCAGGACCTGAGGCTGCAAAACAGCCCCAAACCATGATGCTTCCTCCACCATATTTCACAGTTGGGATGATGTTTTGATGCTGTGCCATTTTTCCTCCATACATACCATTGTGTGTTCCTTCCAAATAGCTCAATTTTTGTTTCATCTGGCCAAAGAATGTTTTGCCAGAACTGCTGTGGAACATCGAGGTGATCTTTTGCAAACTTTTGACGTGCAGCAATGTTCTTTTTTGTCAGCAGAGGTTTCCTCCGTGGTGTCCGCCCATGAACACCATTCTTGTTCAAAGTTTTACGTATTGTGGAGGTGTGAACAGAAATGTTTGCATGTGCCAGAGATGTTTGTAAGTCTTTAGCTGATGCTCTAGGACTCTTTCTCACCTCACTGACAATTCTGCTCTGTGCTCTTGCTGTCATCTTTGTAGGACGACCAGGCCTGGGGAGAGTGGCAACTGTCTTGAACTCCCTCCATTTGTACATAATCTGTCTCACTGTTGAGACATGGACATTAAGGCTTTTAGAGATACTTCTGTATCCCTTCCCAGCTTTATGCAGCCCAACAATTCTTGCTCGCAGGTCTTCACTGAGCTCTTTGGTGCGTGGCCTGGTTCCCATGTGACAATGCTTCTTCACAACAGTTATCTCAAGATTAGTGTGGGTTTTTAAAGGGTGGGGCAGCTTCAATCAACATCTGCAATCTCATCACAGTAATTGGACTCCATAATGGGGGAGATCTGACTCAAATTAGCTATTGTAGAAGTCATTAGCGTAGAGGTTCACATACTTTTTCCACCCTGCACTGTGAGTTTTTTACATGATGTGTTCAGTGAAAAGGTGAAAACACATAATTTTGTATAGTATTAGTTAAACCAGAAGGTGTTTGTATATTGTGGTGAGTTACATGAAGATCAGGAAACATATTATCCCAAATTTATGCAGAAATCAGAGAAATCCCAAAGGGTTCACATACTTTTTCTTGCCACTGTATGTGTTCTCGATCGGCAGGTTTAAGCACGGGCAGTCCCAGTCTGTGCTGCAGCTCAGGTTCAGTTGTAGAAGCCTTTAGAACACATTTATTTGCTTAGTATTGGTCCATATGTTATCAATGAAGTTACCAACATGGGAAATGACTAAAAACTATTGACTAATGGCGCGCTGATATTCAGAGGCAAATTCCAGGTTGTAAAATGTGCCGTACGCCTGATGACTGTGGAGGTACATCCACTCCTACAAATCATATGAGAGTTTAGGGGGAAGACGTGTTGATTAAAGTTGACTCAGGGTATTAGGCCCTGGCACCGTTTCTCGCAAACATAAGAGTAGTGCTCGGCTCTTCCAGAGGATAAGCTACAAGTTTGAACACGCCTGGCCCCCACCTAACGTTCTGTAACCCGAGCTGCCTGCGCACGGACTCACCTGTGGATCCCTCAGCGATGCTCCGCGGACCTGCGACTTCTGAACTGACTCATCTGCTTCAACGCTTTGGATTTCACAGCTGTGTTAAAGGTTTTTGTCGTTCAGGAACGGGCTTGTAATGGGTTAAGACGAGAAACAGAAACATGCAGTTGTTACAAAAAAATAAATAAATACACGGAACTGTTACGAAATGACGTTTTTTTTCCACTTATATAGCCTATATTAGCCTATATTCGTAGCCTATATTCGCTTATAGCCTATTTTCAAACGACTTGGGTGAACTTTGTTGGAAGAAACCAATACCCAAAAACACACCCCTTTACGCACGCCTCCTCCTGACGCAGCTGTCTCTCCTTCATTTTCTCCTTTTCCCACACAAACCATGCAGGAGGGGTGAGGGAGGCGGGGAAGGAAGAGCGGACACGGGGCAGGCAGTTGAGAAAGTTCGGACGAGGCTCGGGGACCGCGCTCTGACGCTCCAAATGGACCCTGAAGCGTCGGGATAAGAGGACTGCAAAAGACCCGAGGGTTCTTCGCGTGTCCGGTGAAGCGAAGCGCGACGCGGACAAGACAGCGCCATATGACAACTAAGTTTCCCCCGCTCCGTGGACTTGTTTTGTAATGTGCTCAGCCTAAACCAGTTCTCTCACAGTCGCGTCCTCGCAGAAGAAAAGGAGGCAGGGAACGAGGAAGAGAGCTTACTTCCTTCCTAGCTTGCTTCATATCTCTCTTGCTGACTGAGCGGCGGACAGCGCTCTCCGTAGCCGGGCTCTAGGCGTTGGCAGCCGGGCAGGGAGTCCCGAGCCATGGCGGGGGCCAAGCCGGGAGTCCACGCACTGCAGCTCAAACCCGTGTCCGTGCACGAGGAGCTGAAAAAAGGAGGGAAGTTTATCAAGTGGGACGAGGTGAGAGTCGTGCACTTTTTTCCTTGTTTCTAGTGTTGATTCTCTTTGCTCTGTGCTTTCAGCGTGTGAGAGTGTGGGACAAAGTGCGCGTTGGTGAGCGCGTGCAGAATTCCCCTGTGGTCACTCACGGGCGCACACTCAATGCGCGTTTTGTTGCGTTCTTGTCAAGCCGGTTTTGCGCTCGGCTGTGGTTTAGTCCAGTGCGTTCTCCGGTTACTTCTCAACAGAGTGAGGAACACACCTGCCCCCCCCCCCCAATCGCTTTTTTTGGTGTATTTATTTCTTCTCATCCACTAGTCTCGAATCTCGTTCCTCCCTTCCGCATTTTCTTTTTCTAGAAGCGTGCCTGGCAACCTCTGCATGCGCCCCTCAAGTGTCTCAAGTGACGGTCAATGATTAACCCTGGTGCCGACTGTCCTCCTCCCGCTCCGTCAAGTGTTCGCCAAGGACCACATGTGCCCCGGACAGTGGCCCCTGACAGAGGCGTGTGTCAGGAGCGGCTCGGGCCTGTACTATGGCAGTCTGCGTCTTCTGCTGTCCTTTTGCCCAAGAAATCCCCAGCAAATATGAACCCGCGGAATAGGAAAGTTATTTAGCGTATTTTACCTTTCACACCAGTTTCTGATCTTCACTCTGTCCAAACCTCTACCTCCAGATCAGGCCTATGCCACCAGTATGTCAGGCTATGGCTATGGCTCAGTTAGTTTTATATTGCGAGGTTTAGTGGCCAAATGGTAGTCCTACCTCCACTGCTGATGTTCTTTGTTTCTAAATGTTCTAGAATATCTAATATTTGACTCCGGTGACCAATAACCAATAGATGGGCCACTGTTGATGTCAGTCATTTAAATTCTGTAGCTATGTCCAAATTGTAGTTGGAGGCTGTAAAAGGAGCACATGGCCCTGTATTAAATATGAGCTCCGTGAGTTCGCACTGTCAGTCACACTTGGCTGCTCCTTTCCAACACACAGCTCCTTCCACTCTGAAGCATGCGAGTTTTATTAAATAGTATTTAGCCACAGCAAAGTAGTCCAAAGTAGTTTTAAGCTGCTCAGAAGTTGTGTGTGCATGGGTGTGCTGTGTGTATGCGGTGTACAATGTGTGTGTGTGATGTGTACAGAGGTGGAGAAGCCAAAAATTGTACTCAAGGAAAAGCAATGTTACTTTTTAAATAATATTCAAGTAGTACAAAATAGTGGTCTAAGAAATGAGCCAAGAGTAAATAAGTAAGTCTCTGCCTCGGGTGGAGGAGTTCAAGTATCTCGGGGTCTTGTTCTCAGTGAGGGGAGGATGGAGCGTGAGATTGACAGGTGGATCGGTGCGGCGTCGGCAGTGATGCGGTCGCTGTATCGGACCGTTGTGGTGAAGAGGAGCTGAGCCCAAAGGCGAAGCTCTTGATTTACTTCAATTTACGTTCCTCCCCTCACCTGTGGTCATGAGCTCTGGGGAATGACCGAAAGAACGAGATCGCGGATACAAGCGGCCGAAATGAGTTTCCTCCACAGAGTGGCCGGGCGCTCCCTTAGAGATAGGGTGAGGAGCTCGGTCACACGGGAGGAGCTCGGAATAGAGGCGCTGCTCCTCCACGTGGAGAGGAGCAGCTGAGGGGAGGGCATCTGTTCTGATGTCTCCTGGACGCCTCCTCAGGAGGTGTTCATGTCTCACCGGTAGGAGGCCCCGGGGAAGACCCAGGACACACTGGAGGGCCTGGGAACACCTTAGCTGGAGGAAGTGTCTGGGGTGAAGGAAGTCTGGGAGTCCCTGCTTAGACTGCTGCCCCCGCGACCCAGCCCTGGATGAGAGGAAGAAAATGCGTGAATGAATGGATGGATAAATAAGTAATTGGGAAAGTAATTCTGAAGTTAGAGTAACTTAAAGAGTGCAGAGAGTGGAGACAGGCCGTGCTGTCAGGACAGACCTGTGCAAATCGGGCTTCTGGGTAATTGAAGATGTGGTTGAGCAGAGGGAGGATGAGGCTCCTGAATCTCAGTCAATCATATTAACTCCACATAAATGTAACTGGGAAAAAATACACAAAATCTGGTGTTTTCAAAAGATGAACACAAAAAATGTGAAAAAAACCCCACATCTGAAGGAGAGGCACAACACACATTTTAAAATGAGGGTTGTGTGATATCAAAACTACTGCCACTATAGAACCCTGTGGACTGAAGGGTCAGAGAGATATAAGGCCACATGGTTAAAAAATAAATATTCTCTGTTCTAAAATAAAGAGTTTCAAAATATTATTATTATTATTATTGTGGTGTCCTAATCGATATTCAATACTGATTCTGTTCCTTAGTATCACAATCCAGTTTGAGCTGACCGTATAAAATGATTAAAAGTGTGCTGCAATAAACATACTCTGAAAAGTACAATTCCTTTAAATAGTCCATTAAATGTGAGTGGGTTCTGCCCTCTGGATGTGGGTGTGTAATGTGTGGTGTGTGTAGTGGTTTGGGATGTGTGTTTCTCACTGAATGACTTCCTGTCGGAGCTTGTTGTGCTCCAGAGCCTTTTCCTGGGCCTCCTCCTCCTTGTCCCCGTGCCCCCGCACACAGCCACTATTACATTTCAAGGAATTCCTACTGTGATGCAGTTAAAATTCCACCTTTAAAAGAAAGTTACGGTGCTAGACTGCAAAAAAAGCTTAGATATAAACATGTACATTGATCAGATAATGACTTAAAAGTAGTGAAATTATCTTGCTGCAGGGACAGATCATTTTACTCGACAAGTTCTCTCAAAATAAACGACCTCTAGACAAGAATCAAACAGACTCGGAGCTAGTAAGTGGAAAATAAACCTGAAAATAAGATGAAGAACCTGATTTAAGTTTTAAAATCTTGACCAGAGAAGTTTGCAGTGTAGAGTTTGAGATGACAAAAATCAAATGGATTAATAATATAATAATATACCTTTTCAGGGCCGTTACAGGGGTCGCAGTGTTCGGCCACTTGGGCAGTTAGAGTTGGACTGTAGCAGCCGTCAAACATCTCTCACTTGTGGCATCTCAGTCATGTCCAATTGAACCTGGGAGAGAATATTCTGTTCCATATCTGTGTGTGTGAAGTGTCGTTTTGGCTGCCCAAGCACATGTGCACATACACGTACTGAGGAAACTTAACCTTATGACCGTAACTGCTCTGATGTCGTATCCTCCAGAGCTTCAGTACTTTAGGTCATGAATTAGTGTTTTCTCTGCTCTTAAATGTGCACGGTGCTGATAGCCTGCCAGGCCCTCCGGAAACCAACACTTTCTCATGCAACTCTGCGGACAAACGAACCGCTTTTTATCTACCACATGTCAGGCGGAGGAGATCAGAACGACATCTGTGTCAGAACAAGATCGTCGCATTAGCGTCAACAGCGATTTTAAGAAGCTAAATTCAACTCAAAAGTATTTAAACTATATTGTGATGATTGTGTTTACCAGTAGTGAGCCTGAGCCGGCAGCTTATCGTGTTTTATTTACTTTTGACTTCACTGATGCATCTCTGTGGACGACGGGCACAGTGATTGTTTTTCCATCGATGGGAAGCAAAGACAGGACCCGGCCTGTCACCATCATCACTATATCAGCTTATCGTTCAGTGCGGGATGGTGGGATCAATATATTTTGGGTTCTAAATTTTTTGTGTACATGTTCTTTGCCATAATGGGGAGATTTATTATTGTAATGGGCTGAATAAGAAACTTTCTGGCCTTAATGTTACTGTCTATTTTAATATTTGAAATCGGTTTGCTGTTATTATCCTTCCTTGTGTCAGTATTGTAAAGTAGTTTCAGTATTAATGTTTACCATGACATTTCTCTGTCGCAATAGCATATGTTGCTAAGCGTATTTTAAAATATGACACTTTCAGAGGCGTGACACTTTCACGTAGTTTAAATAGGCGGTATTATACTTTTTATCTTTGTTTTCTGCCATTTTTGCCCTATCCTGCAGCCCACAAGTCTTTGTTCACCCGTGATGCTCCTATACAGCAATTCTCCATAAATATAGAAAATCAGGACCCAAAACTGTAGACCACAGCTTGACAAAACTGATGTGATGTGCAGTAGGTTCCATAGGTGGATGGGTGCTAATTGTATTGTGATAGTGCTCTGAAGAGGGAGTTACTTAATGTGGGGAGCAAAGGGAGGTGAGACCCAGAAACGAAAGTGAAACTTATAAAACATGTTGGTACGTTATGTGTAAAATCCCTCAGTCGAGTCCATGGTAAAGGAGATTTCTCCTCACTTCTCCTTTGCCACGTTAAGTTGTTTTTCTTAAAACAGTAAAAGAATAACACGCTGAACTAAATCTGTTCTGTCTTAGCAATTAATCTCCCATAGAAGTGTAATAGCCCGTCTTTAAGCTGCCTTCATCAATTGTATTGCCTTGTAATGACATTGATCTGCTTCTCCTGCGAGTTCACATTTTACTATAACTGACTGAACCTCATGAGGCTGAGCAGCCGCTGCACTCGACCTTTTCAAACACAGATCAAACTGTGTGATGCGTCTCAGTTCTCTGAGAAGTAAAACCTTCACTTTAGGTTCAGTCAATTCAGAAAAATCAACTTTCATTGATGTTTTTGCAATAACCTCCACCTTCGTTATTATGCAGTATTCATTTAGAGCGTACTTGGAATTAATAGTAGTGCTGAATTTAGTTTTATTGACCATGGCCAAGCTGTGCTGTTGAATATGTCAATAAACCGTCTGTTGTAATATCTGAGCGTGGACATACTGCAGTGTGTACACAGTCCATCTGAGCGTGGACATACTGCGGCGTGTACACAGTCCATCTGAGCGTGGACATACTGCGGTGTGTGCACAGTCCATCTGAGCGTGGACATACTGCGGTGTGTACCACAGTCCATCTGAGCGTGGACATACTGCGGTGTGTGCACAGTCCATCTGAGCGTGGACATACTGCGGCGTGTACACAGTCCATCTGAGCGTGGACATACTGCGGCGTGTACACAGTCCATCTGAGCATGGACATACTGCGGTGTGTGCACAGTCCATCTGAGCGTGGACATACTGCGGTGTGTTCACAGTCCATCTGAGCGTGGACATACTGCGGTGTGTGCACAGTCCATCTGAGCGTGGACATACTGCGGTGTGTGCACAGTCCATCTGAGCGTGGACATACTGCGGTGTGTGCACAGTCCATCTGAGCGTGGACATACTGCGGTGTGTGCACAGTCCATCTGAGCGTGGACATACTGCGGTGTGTACCACAGTCCATCTGAGCGTGGACATACTGCGGTGTGTACCACAGTCCATCTGAGCGTGGACATACTGCGGTGTGTGCACAGTCCATCTGAGCGTGGACATACTGCGGTGTGTACACAGTCCATCTGAGCGTGGACATACTGCGGTGTGTACACAGTCCATCTGAGCGTGGACATACTGCGGTGTGTGCACAGTCCATCTGAGCGTGGACATACTGCAGTGTGTACACAGTCCATCTGAGCGTGGACATACTGCGGCGTGTACACAGTCCATCTGAGCATGGACATACTGCGGCGTGTGCACAGTCCATCTGAGCGTGGACATACTGCGGTGTGTGCACAGTCCATCTGAGCGTGGACATACTGCGGTGTGTACACAGTCCATCTGAGCGTGGACATACTGCGGTGTGTACCACAGTCCATCTGAGCGTGGACATACTGCGGCGTGTACACAGTCCATCTGAGCGTGGACATACTGCGGTGTGTGCACAGTCCATCTGAGCGTGGACATACTGCGGCGTGTACACAGTCCATCTGAGCGTGGACATACTGCGGCGTGTACACAGTCCATCTGAGCGTGGACATACTGCGGCGTGTACACAGTCCATCTGAGCGTGGACATACTGGACCATAGACTGGACATGGCTAACTTGCCACCGCATTCCCAAAAGGAAATGAGCCTGGCCATGCTCCTGGCTCCACCGGCCCTGTCACCATGACTGCTGCTGTCATGCTTGTCATTTTGGTCTTAAATCGTTTGTATTGACCTGTTCTACATGATCATGGTGTTTTTATTATATTGTTATGAAGGTAAGTTACCTTCATGATTCACAAGTTCTCAATACCAAACCCTCCTTATAGTTAGGTGTAAGATCCTGCGTCACCCATGCTCCCAGGTGACTATTGAGTAGTAGTAGTAGTAGTCGCCTTTATTTGTCAATTTCTTCACCTGTACAGGACAAAGGACTCGAAATTGGACCCCATCCGTGCAGTTGAATTCATAATACATGACATGTATTTTTCACAAAGGGTCAGATACACAGACATATTGAATAATTTTGAGAGCTTTTGCCACCCCTTCTTTTAGTTGACTAAGCAGGACATGTGTTCAGTGGACAAGTATTTCTTTAGTGAAGTACAGCCGGACTGTGCAGAAGGAGCATGGCCTTAAGAGTGTAACAAACCTGTGAGAAACTGCTCCCCGCTCAAGCTCTGTGGACACGAAGGCAAAGGGCAAAGGTCAACCACAGCCACATGTGAAGTGTGCCACTCACGCCTGGCAGCACAGAGCCCGGAGTCTAGCACCGCGCCACCCGTTCTACCCACTCCCACAGCCCACAGCCCTAACAGCTGTGCAGGGTCATTCAGAGGTTTATTTTATTGTTTTGTGGATTTGTTTTTAACGTATTGTCCAGTCCTACTACCAATGGTTTGATTTGGTAAATCTTTGTGCTACACCAAAATTTGACATCCAAAATGACAGTGCTTTAGCTGTTGGCTTGTGTGTGGTTGTTCTCTCTGTGGAGTTTGCCTGTGCTTCCTTTGAGTCTCTCTTAACCATATATGTGATGGCTTATTTGAGAAACTGTTCATCACTGTTCACTCCGCACTATATGGGCTTTTAGTAAGTGCTGGTGTATTGAAAAATTTGGTGGATCGGATGTGGGCTTCTAAGAAATTAATTTATCCAATATCATATAAATTGGTGTAATAAAACTATTTGCTGGCCAAGTTTGGCCCAAAACGTTTCATAATATTAAAGTTAGCAAGCTTGCTCAGAGCTAATCAGTTATGGATGGATAAAAGGCAAACTGCCAAGCTGAATGTTTTATTTTAAATGATCTTTTTGGACTTTAAACAACCTTGTTCTGGATATTAGTTGCCATGTGCTTAGCCTCTGTGATACCTTTGAACTCTTAATATTTTCAAAATGTCTATGGGAAAATGACTTCTGGAACCAGAGGAGGCAGTCACAGCTCCATAGCAACCAGTAAGACATGAGAGATGTACAGACCACACTAAACCATAAATGCCCCAAAGTGAAATGTGCACATCATCATTTAAAAATAATGTTTAACGTTATAACGTAGAGCGTTTACATACTGCATTTCCTGTCACAGGCGAACCATGTTTTCACAGATTTTATTGCTGTGCTTGCCACACTCTAGCTCAGGTAAAGCTCTCTCCTGCTCAGTCGGCCTCTCTCCTGCTCAGTCGGCCTCTCTCCTGCTCAGTCGGCCTCTCTCCTGCTCAGTCGGCCTCTCTCCTGCTCAGTCGGCCTCTCTCCTGCTCAGTCGGCCTCTCTCCTGCTCAGTCGGCCTCTCTCCTGCTCAGTCGGCCCCTCTCCTGCTGACACTGGAGTCCAAAGGTCCCTCTACACTCTTGCCAAAGTTGCAGTAAACATAGGTGTGTTTCCATGAAACAGCAATGCAGATCTGAAAATGAATGAAACTTTAACTTCTCCTATAGACCTAAGACTTCTATTACTTTATGGCAAATGTTTTCTGTACTGTTTAATTACGAGGGAAATGACTAATGTTGGGGCTGCTTGGTGCTAACTGTCGAAGCTCTGGCATGTAAAGCAGGAGCCTGACAATGCAAATGTGTTTGTTAGATTACAGTGGTTTGCATGAGGGCACTGAGGAAACCTGTATCTATGAGCAGTGCAGCAGTCACATGAACCCTCTCCTCTTTGCAGGGTAAACTGTGCATGTATGTGGAATTCCCCTGTCCCACAGACAGTCCGTGCATTCATGCGGATGACAGGCATGTAGACAGAGCTGCATTTCTCTGAGAATTAGAACATGATTTCTGCGCGTTAGAATTGACAAAGATTTAGCTCTAGTGCCAGATTACGAAATACTAGTCTCTCAGTGCCCAATCCAAGTTATTTTGTTTTCCAAGTAATGCACATCTAGACCAGAACAGGAGTGGTCGGACTGGTTTTCTGAGAAGTACAAGGCTGTATTTTCTCACACATTTTAAAATGAGCAGTTTGCACAAATACAGCACGAGTGCAGTAATAAGCACAAATGCCCCCATCAACATTTTAGGCTTCCGATCCAGTTTTTTTAGGGAGTGCTCTTTCCAATACTGATTCGATACCTTTTTAAATTCAACCCTAAGAAACTCTTCAAAACCTCAAACAACAGTGTTTAACATGTGTAACAGACCTCCTCTCTGAAGCAGCTCAGAATGAGTGAATATTTTAATCCTTTGCAGTTTAAGCCTTAGCAAAATTCAAATTGAACATTGAAAGAATAAATAATCAAGTGGTAAACCTGTAACTTATTTACTTTAATATTATTTTTATGCAAATATATTTGGGCTCAACTTAAACAAATCAGTTTATTCATGTGCGGTTTCTGAACTTCACCACAAAACAAACCCTCTGTTGTAGAGAAAAGTCCCACACAGCGACATGGAGGCGTTTTGATTTACAGCTGCTGTAAAGCGCATCAGTGCTGCAAAAACATGTGAAACTGGATCAGTCCACTCATGTGACTGAATCCAATACTGTCTGATACTCATAAAAGAGCCGATCCCAATGCTGAATATTGGATCGGGATAATAGTAATAAGTAAGTCCTAAATGGTTTTACTAGTCAAAAACCAAACCAAAAAAGCAGCATGAACTCTAAATCTGTAAATGTGCCTTTGGTGACTGAGACTGACTGGAGCTAGTTTTTCTTATTGTTTTAATGGAGGAATCACAGCATTAATACACATTGTATTTTATTGGCCTGTGCCCCATTTATGACCTGAACCTGAACCTGTCCGAGGACTGAAGGTGGAAATGAGCAATTCTGCTAAAACAGCACCTGACACAAACATATGAGCTTTTTGTGTAGGTCAATATTTTATAGATGAATTGTCCCTGATAAATAAACATATAAACTAAAATAAAAGCAGTTAAAGAGGACATATTGTCCTTATGTTTGCTATAAAGTTACAGTCTTTGACAGCCATGTATCATTATGTTATAATTCAGATATCTGAATATTGATTTAAGTCAACTTAATAAAAGAAAGACTTCAGATTACTTCTGCATTCGAAACATGATGTAACTCACTCTGAACTGACTTACACATATTGATCAGTTTGGAACAACTCGGATGATGGTGAACAGGAAGTCAGAACCTGGGCTCACTCTCCACTCGTATGTCCACCCCAGAACTTTCCTGTTTGATGAGTTTCTTGTTGTGTGACTGTGCAGTTTTTGATGCCACTGATGAGCCCTTCTACGAGGGGTGTGAACAGTCTGTGTGTTGGCGGGAGCGATCCTGCCGAACGCCTTACGTCCTGTGAATGTGGAGCAGATTTAGACACTCACTGCCCCCACAGCTGTGTCGTCTGCATGCTGCGTGTATGGAGGCAGCAGGCCTGCTAATATCACACATTTTACACAAGTATATTTTAAAACAAACTTTGCATTTGCCAAACCTTATCTAAGCCCCAGAGTTACAAATATTTAAGTGTACTGCGACCAAAAATACTGAAACTATAACATTCCAGATGGTTTAATGAAAAAAAAATGCAGTTAATCAAATTATAATCAAGATTGAGATTCTGTAATTTCTTGTCAATGATCAACATGGGTCTTTTTAATTAAGACTCAATTAAGCACAACTATTCTTCAAAATCAACGTTCAGAGTTTTTAAAGAGCCCACATAATTTTTTGATTTGTTAATGTTTGATGTTGTTTCCCCATCTCAAACATTTTGAATTCACACATGTTTAGCACATAAACCCTGCATAATCAGGCCGAGGTCTTCTCTCTTCAGACAGTAAAGACTCTTGTCAGTCTGCCTCAGGGCAGCTGTGGCTGTGAATGAAGAATGCTCTGTAAAGATGCTCTGTAAAGATGCTCTGTAAAGATGCTCTGTAAAGATGCTCTGTAAAGCATCTTGTGACATATGTCCGTGAAAAGTGCTATAGAAATAAACACTTGTGATGTCATGTGGCAATACAGGAAGTGCTCGACCATGTTGTTAACCTCTCACCGCCCGCCCGCCCGCGGGCAATTGCACATTAAAAAGTCAAGCCAGATATTCACCTTAATTATTTTTCCACTATTGACCTGCTATACATCATGTGAAAGCTTAATTCCTCAGTAAAACAACCATATAATTCATTTTATGCTGCACAGCCCAAAGAGCAAGAACTTATAATTTCCGAAAATAATCAAAACAACAATGCGCATTTCTTAACTTTCAGCCGGTTCTGTCAGTCCAAAACTGTTTCAGTCCAGGAATAGCTGTACTCAATTAGTTTGTAACAGTCCACAGAAAAAGAATATCCAGATGTGTTTTTTTCATAAAATAATTCCATGTGGGCAAATAATCCAGAAAGACCGTGTTTGTCTGAATGGATGAACGACGCATGAAAACATGTCTGTCCCTTTTCATCCTTTCGCTGAGCTTTCACGTCTGTTAGCGCTGTAGCGGTATGTTTGTTTTCCTCACACTCTCCCCTTCAAAACGAGACCATCCACGAGACGATCCGGGCTTTGGTGCAGGGGGCACAGCTCGTGGAACAAAACGAGCGCGTCCAGTTAGCGGTGTTTTACGGATGTCTGAGCGAGCGGTCCACGGCAAAAGCTCTTCAGTCATTGGTTCTTCCAGAAAATGATTGACATATCTGATTAGCCTATCATGAGAGCTTTACGGCGGTGGGCCCCACGTGGGGCAGAGGTGAGATAGTGACGGAGCAGCTCACTGCGCAAACGTGTTTGCAGAGCCTCTGACACGCAGACACTGGTGGGGGCACCAGAGGCATCTTGAGAGAATTTTTTTGGCTTGTTTTAGTTTTTTAGCTTAAGAAAACATGCCTAAAGTTCATTTATTTATTATATATTACATCTTATTACAGTTTGGAACATCTGGTACATATTTGGACACTTGTGCCGAATTGACATATTTTTACAAAAAGTGTCACAGCATCCAAGCCCTTAGGCCTCGAGGTCTGAATTTTTACTCTGTTGTTGCCAACAAGTTCAGCAGTGAGTGTAGTGAGCCACAAATGCCTAGGATGAAGTTTGCCCAAGATTAAATTTAGCATAAAATAGAACCTTGCATGGTACAGGCATTACACTCACTATTTACAAGTTGTATTTGGAGTAATTTGTGCATATTTGAGTCATCTTTAATGCCGTACATTAAAGATGACCATATTGGTGATCAATGCCTTTCACTGTCCCTGGTTTACACCCACTTTTCTGTACTTCATCTTAAGTGGTCATATGCATAGGACTCAACAGCGTTGCTAGTCATTTTAGTACAGTATTTTAGTACAGTATTTTAGTACAGTATTTTAGTACAGTGTTTTAGTACAGTGTTTTAGTACAGTATTTTAGTACAGTATTTTAGTACAGTGTTTTAGTACAGTGTTTTAGTACAGTGTTTTAGTACAGTGTTTTAGTACAGTAATAGTGTGATGTGCATCTCCATCAGAGGTGCCAATTCTTTGCAACGTTGGCTCTCATTAAACATTGTTTCTTTTATTAAATCGTTAAGTTTAATAAATCGTGATTTAACATGTCCGAATGATAACATGATGATCCATGAGTGTTATAGATTAGAACCAGCAGACACAAGAACAATGTGTCTTCTTTAAAGCATGTGATTTGGAGCAGAGTTCAGACTTTCTTAGATTCTTTTAGATTCTCTGAAAACAATCGGGAAACATCATGACGAATACTTGAATTTGATTGGTTGAAGCATCAGAACAGCAGAACAAGCCGAAAAAAGTGTTGTTAAAGCTCAGACATGTTTCCCTCCTCAGTGCACTCAATGCTTCCCTCTGCATCTTTCTATAGTCTCTATTTCTGCAGGTTAGGTTCACCCATCGGCATTGCTGTGTTTTGGTTTGGTTGGTAATGTTACGGTTGGCCCCATCCGATCATGTGATCGGAAATAGAAAGCCTGTCATGTGACTGTGGACTCGATCAGGTATCGGATGAATAATATATTTTTAATTATCGTTATGATTTTTAATCACATTTACAATATATGGGCTATTAGTGATTAAAAATAAATAAATAAGAATGAAATAGTATTTTATACCCAGGTACAACATGCCCTCATGTCACTACTTTGTTGAAAAAGCACTGCCAGCTCCAGAAAAAGATCTGTGACAAACTGCTGGTGCAGTTATCAGAGGTGTTTCCACAGACATCTGGAGTTCCTCTGTGTGTCCGATGTCATTACTAAGTCTCACTGCGCAATGGATCCACAGCAAGTTTGTTTTAGGCTGTGTGACCTTCCGTCCCCGGGACCCCACACAGCAGAGCCCACACAGCAGAGCGCGTACAGGAAGCGATAGAAAAGATGCTGAAAAACAGAGGAATCGACAAGAAATGAGTCCATGTCATTTTGCGTGAAGGGTTCTCCGTCCACCCACTTCTCCTGACGTGAGATATGAAAAAATAACAAATATAAAATAGTCTACAGCTTAAATGTCAAACCGGAGCTACTGGCAATGATGAAAACAACCTGCGTAGGCCATATGAACCAGGTCTAAACCAGGACTAAACCAGGACTAGACCAGGGCTAAACCAGGTCTAAACCAGGTCTAAACCAGGTCTAAACGAGGACTAAACCAAAACTAAACCAAAACTAAACTAGGAGGTGCGCCTGCGTAGAGCGCGGGTCGGGTGACCGCAGGTGAAAGGACCAGCGCAGAGCCCCACAGGACTAAGCGTAGCCGATCACACTTCACGGACTCCCTGTGGGATTAAGGCACAATATTCATGTAAAGTTTGTGATTCTAAATCCTATTTTTCCGATTTCTTTCAAAGATGGTGTCAGTCTCATACATGGAGTTGGCTGGAACAGTCATTTTAACGGTTAATCAGTGATTGTTTGATTTGTTGATTCTATTGTCCATTGTTTTCATAGAATTGAATAGGGCTCTAATATTAATCAAGTGGAAATGACAAGTGTCCCATCATTAAAACATAAATCGCAATTCTCGTCTCAGTGCTGGTCAAATAATGTTTTCCTAAATCGTGCTGTCGTATTTGCATTCTTTTGTTTTGACTCTATGCAAATATCAAAGCTATTTCCAGACTTTAGAGGACTGTACTTCCCCTGAGTGACGCCCAACTCCAAAACTCTGTGTGAGTTTGACTCCGCCCCTTCTGGGTTTGACTGGCACTATAGAAAAAATACACAATGAATAATTTCCATCCTCTTTACATAGAAGAGGGAAATGTCACGCAACCTGCCCGCAGGTGTTTACAGTTTAGTTTGGACCGTTTTAGGCAAATACCTTCAATATAAGAGTAGCACTTGTTTTGTATGTACTTAGAGTGAAGAAGGATCAACATTTTTTGTGTTTTTGATCCTACTTTTAATGTCTTAATCCAGGGGTGTCAAACTCATTTTGGTCCGGGGGCCGTATGCAGCCTACTTTGATCCCAAAAGGGCCGGATCAGAAAACTCAGTTCTCTCTTCAAGTTATTGTATTTTTCTCCGTGTCTCGTAGTGGTGTTTAAGATTATATTCCTCGAGCAACGCCACTTGTTCCAAACACACTGAGCACAGATTTCCCATTCACCTCTGTCAACAAATAAGAATTAGACTATTTTTCTTGGGAAATCCTGAACTCAGCATCTGCTTTTCTCATTTTTTGACATTTTGCTGATGAGGGTCACGGTCGACAGTCAGAACGATCGTCCTTTAAGAGCGTTTGGAAAGAGGAAAGTCTTCATTTGTGCTGCTCTGGTGGGAGTCGCAACGTACAGAAACGCCGGAGACGCTGCTATGCTAAACGGTGCAGAAAATTAACAGAAAAATCTGAAAATTTTAAGTATTTTAATAGAAAAATCAGCCGAGGGCCAGATTAAAGGTCTTGGAGGGCCGGATCTGGCCCCCGGGCCACATGTTTGACACATGTGATGTATAGTAAGGATGTTCGAGTCTGACTGCTGTTGGCTGGGAGCAGCACACAGCTCTTCAGTGTGATCAAGCTGCACACACACGTGCACACACACGTGCACACACACGTGCACACACACGTGCACACACACAATAGAAGGACAGGAGGCCGTGAATGGAGATGCCCGTTCACAAAAGTCTCCCTGCGGACTTGGCCTGGATCAGAGGGTGGAGACCGATTCCTGGTCCCAGCACCGTGAGAACGACTGCAGCGCAAACTGAGGGAGGCTTCAGAGTCGTGTTAGAAGGACAAGAGTGTGGTCCTGTTCCAATTATTATGTTAATGAGACAGAAATGTAAAACATCCGTGACATCCAACAGATCCGTGTTATAATGTTGTTTCCTCATCACAAATGCAGTATATCCAGAGTTGTGTTTTGTTTCATTCACACGTGTTTAACACACACACCCTGCGTACTGAGGGTGAATTCTTCTTACAAACAGAAAACACTGTTCCACCTTGTGATGTCATGTGGTAACACAAGTGCACCACTGTGTTTTTGAAACTTCCTCCACCTTTGCTAGAATCATTTGCATGATTTCGGCCTTCCCAGTCTCTACTGAACTTAAAGGAAAAGGTAAATATTAAAAATGACCTCCACATGACTTCATAAGGTGGAATAGAGCATTTAGAGCTTTGGACATGTAGACAGACTAATGATAAAAAAGTGCAAACGTGTAAATTACTTGTATATTGAACTTCTTGTGTTCTTTTTAAAGACTACAGTAGGAGTATTTACCTTATTGGCATGTTTCAGCTGCAGGACGCCAACACATGTCAACAAGGTAAATACAGATATTCACAATATGATTTAAATATCCGTAATATGGCCACTTCTAGTTGTGTTGCATATCAATTTCAGCTCTGACTGAACATGAAAACAACGTTCGTGGATTTTCTATATAAGACGACATGCTTTTTGGTTGAATAAAATGTATTGCTTAAAGGGCCTGTATTTTACATTTTCTATTGTTTCCTCATCACAAATATACCTGGACTTTTATTTGAGTCACTCATGTTTAACACACAAACCCTGGGTGTTTAGGCTGACCTCTTCCCTCAAACACTCCACCCTGTGATGTCATGTGGTAATACAGGAAGTGCTCTCTTGAGCTTTTACCTTGAAACTACTGCTTCATGACATCACAAGATGGAACAGAGCGTTTTGAGCTTTGGACATGTAGACAGACTGATAATGGCAGATTACTCGATTGTTAATGTAGTGAAACACAACTCCAGAGAGAGTTGACCTCAGCTGCACTTCGACACCTACTGCTACTGCCTTTTTAAATGACAGAAAGTGAGAAATGAGCTTTTTAAATATGTCCCACTCCACTGCAGTATTAGTTGGATAAGCTCTCTGTCCTGGTCTCACACCATCTTCTCTTCTGTCTCCTTTCTGTCTCCTTTCTGTCTTCTCTCTATCTAAACCACGTCCTTGGTCTTCTGTCTCTTGACCTGACCTCCATTAGCCGTCCCTGGAGCCTAAACTCAAGGTATGTTTAGGTGTAAGTGCTGCACACGAGTGGCCCGTGTCTGCTGGGCTTGAGGACCTGGTCATTTCATTTTGAACACTTCACTCCTAAAAGGCCTTGGTTTACACAGTTTAGTGTAAACAGGTAAAGTGAAGTGATAAAACTCACTAGGGTCATGTATACATACATACATGTATACATGTGTATATATGTTTATGTACCTTATGTAAAATTAAATACAGTTAAGTTTAAGTGTTCAGTCTTCTACAGTTTAGAGTTCTTCAGTTTTCAATTATTGGATCATTTATTTGCAATCCATAAGTAATATCAAGTAATCTGCTAAATTGTACCTGTAAAGCTTGTTACAAGTCTAAATATGGCACAATATTTAAAAAATGAACAGTGAACTTTCTGTTCCGTCATCTTGATATGAACAATACTCAGTTTCACTCTCGTATAGCCGTCCATCCAGCTTTATTTTCATATAGTACAGCGCACTTTAACAAACCGCTATAGGCTGTGTGTAAAATGCTCACTCGTCCGTGTATCACTTGGCTGTGCGATTGTCTGCTCAGAGTCTTATGTGTGTGATGTCTCTGACAGTGTGCGTCATGTGTGAGTGCTGTGTGGGAGCGCGATGTTAATGACATGTTAAAGCGTCATTACACTGTGGAGAACGTTCTGTCTGGGTTCATTACACTGTGGAGAACGTTCTGTCTGGGTTCATTACACTGTGGAGAACGTTCTGTCTGGGTTCATTACACTGTGGAGAACGTTCTGTCTGGGTTCATTACACTGTGGAGAACGCACTCCAGATCCGGAAGAACATTTAGCCTCCACTCACTCTCCACAGTCTCCAGTGTGGAGAATACTCAGAACATTGTCAGTGTTTCTTTCACTGTGTTGGACGCTCTCTAGAACTGCTTCCTGTCATTTCATCACACTGTGAGGCACACTCTTTGGAGAACTCTCTTCAGAACTGAACTCTCTTCAGAACTGAACTCTCTTCAGAACTGTCATTAAACTGTGAAGAATGCAGAACCAGAACCTGCAGAATGTTCTATCTCACTTCTTGTCCACTCACATCCTGCTGCTGCACTTGATTGCATGTGTTTATTTTGTGTTAATTTAAATTTAATGATGTGACTTTGAGTATTAAGATCTCTGCTTGTTTTTGTTTGTTTTTGCTATAGTATTATTTATTTAAGGCATGTCTTATAATATTGTAGGCTTTATTTTATGATAAAGTGTGTGCTTCTGTGCCTAAATACCTAAACATTGAATTGCAGGTATGTGCTACAAAGCAGAGTCTGGTGTCTTTATATTCTCACTGTGACACAGGTTGGGTGATGCTCAGGTCATTTACATCCACAGGGAACCCGGAGTGTGCTAATTCAAATTCGCTTGAAGAAAAAAAAAAAAAAAAGACTTGTCCCAGTCTACAGCAAGTGAAAGAACCAAACAGGGACCAACGGGGGCTAACGTGGCAGATCAAAACTAAGCAACATGTGCTGAATGGGACTGTGCTGTTACATGCAGCAGGTCTGAGTCACATCATCATCTGTGTTAGAGATTTGTTTGTGCTTCAGGCAGAGTTCCCAGGTTCACATGCATGCCGATAATTGGGTTTAAATTGGACATTTTAATTGAGTCCGTTATTACAGTATTGTGACTGTCCATCAAAATTGCGTTAAAATGTTCCTTTATGTTTTGGTAGTAAATTTCTAAAATCCCCAAAACATCAATGCCACAGTCTCCATATTAATACACTAGTATACTGCACCTTTACTTTAGTACTTACGTTCCTGGGCACTGAATACCCCCAGGCTTTGAAAATGTGGATCTGGATTTGAGATTTTTTGAATATGTTAGATTTAATTACTAAAAGAAGGAGTAATATGCAATATCAGTTCTTCTTTGCTTTCCGTCAGGCTACAACATCCCTCATCGAAACACACGTGGTGTTTTAGACGTCATCCACACATCGCACGGCCCTGTTCAAACCCTCCTCCCACTAGCTGTAAGATTATGTCATTTATCAGTGGAGTAAATAAAAATGTCTTCCCCCATTGGTGATCTGGACAGACCCCAGCCCCTCTGCCCCTCTGCCCCTCTGCCCCTCTGCCCCTCTGCCCCTCTGCCCCTCTGCCCCTCTGCCCTCCACCATTTGAACTGACCCTATGAGGCAGTCCTCAAAGGTTTTTTTTTGGCAAATAACATGTCTGCATCTTGTATTTTGTTGATTTTTTTTTTTAATTTAAAAATGATATTTATATGAAGTATTTCTATTTAAATAATTATATGACACATTTACATTTGCCACCAAATTTTCAGTGACAGTCAACGCACGTGTAAATAAGTAAATGGAATATCTGGTATTTCAAATTAAAACAGTGTGAAGTGCTTAGTACATTTGTAAACCACTAATAGTGATAAACAAATGTGTCCCAGGAATTTTGAGTAGTGATAAACAAATATGTGCCAGGAATGTTGTGTTGATATAGTGCTGTGGAGGCTGTGCATGTCTACGACACAGTGAGGCTGGTGCTCACTCTGGTCTGGGTCAGTTCTGTTCTTCTGTTCACAGTCAGGAGCAATAATGTGGCCCCCAGAGAAAAAACATTTGGTGACACCTGAACTAGACAATATTACTCAAGTATCCAAAATTCAAGTAATTTTAACTATTCTTGAAATTATTTTTTGCATTTAATTGCCATGTCACTGCACTTAAAGAAAAGTGAAAGAGCCGTTTTGCTTCCTGTCGAGTAACAGCTGTGACGTCTGTAGAACAGGAGGAGGAGGAGGGTTCACTGAAGCTGTGATGAGCAGGGAGCCGACTTCTGTTTGGACCACTCCAGACCTTAAATGAATATAAAAAACATGCATGGCTTAGGTTTCATACTCGGTTCTGTCTTGTGTTTTTTGCATTAGTGCTGGCCAGGAAGACCAGAAGATTTCAGTTCCATGTAAAATATAAATGAAGTTGTTAAGGGTGATCACTAATGAGGATGTTAGTATAGCAAACTAATCAAGTATCATCTCTAATGTGGCACTCGATTGTCTTTAAAAACTTGAAAAACAGAACAATTTCATTTTAAATGTTTGCAGTGGTCCAAAGTTATTCCTCACTTACCTTATGGCCACACCACCTCGTCAAAGCCTGATCTCGTCAGGTCTCAGGAGCTCAGCAGGGCCTGGTTAGTACTTGGATGGGAGACACTGGGAATTCCAGGTGCCACAGTGGAGCCAGTGGCAGAAACTGTCCTCGTGTCATTAGGCAACACTTCACTCACCTTGCCGAGTAAAAAAGAGGAGTGTGTGCGAGTGTTGGTGGTCGAATTAATTAATTATGCATTCAGAGCATCCGAAATATTCACCATGATAAGTTTATAAGTGCTTTTCACAACTCTGAGACCAGAGCAGAGTTTTCTATCGTGGTAATGTAAAGATTATAAAATGATAAAAAATCGGTATCAAATATTGAGCCTTAGCCTTAATACTCACAATGCTCCATCGAGGTTGCTGCATCAAGTTGCTGTGTACGTCGTCTCACTCAGATCCTCATAAGCAGCTCTCTGCTCAGTCTCCAGACTCGTGCTTTTGTTTAAACTGTCTGGAGGTCCTGGGCTCATCCAACCTGCCCACAGCCCTTTATCAAGTCCTCATGTGTCTCTGTCCCCCACAGGAACCCAACAGCGGCCCCTCCACCCTGGTGACGCTCAAAGTGGACCCTGATGGATTCTTCCTTTACTGGACGGGAGGCTCCAACCAGGTACGGCCGCACACTCCCACATGCACACTCCCACATGCACACTCCCACATGCACACTCCCACATGCACACTCCCACATGCACACTCCCACATGCACACTCCCACATGCACACTACTGCACTTTATGCACCGTTAGGAGATGGGACAGAACATGGAGGAGGACATGGCCTCTCGAAGACACTGCCGTACTTAAATGTGGCTCTGTCCATGCCTCATGCTTTGCTGAACCCATTATAACGCACAGGAGCATTGTTTAGAATAAAGATTTGTTTGACCTGATGTAACTGACTAAGGAGGTGAACTCATTTACCAGGGGGACCAGTAGGGCTGTAGGCCATTAGACAAGATTTCATTTTTCAGACGGTCTTGGCCTTGATCTTAGCACTAGTGCAAGTGTGGGGCGTGGAGCTCTAAACAAGAGGGTGTGGTGCGTTCAGTGAATTATCAGAATCGTAAAAATAAATATCAAACTAATCCACTGCGCTGCTTCACAATTCACAGTGCTCCCTGTCACATGTTACTTTAAAGACATGCCTGGAATGAGCTGCCGGTGTTGCAAGTGTAACAGCAGTTTGATGAGATCTGCTATTGGCAGTGAAACAACTGTAGACTAAGAAGTGGACTAAGGGAGTGTGGCATCATCTTTAGCCAAATTAAGCTCATTGAGGCCCGTGGTTATAAGGGCAAAATTGGAGCCGAGTTTCACAAGTATGAGCACCCAAAGAGCTGGACAGGAGCGAGGCTGCTGAAGGTAACACCCCTGCCCACCTGCACCGCTAGTTTGACAGGGAGCAGGTGCTTAGCAAAGCTATCAGACAAAACTGCTGCTCATGCTAGCAGGAGCAATTTTGGGAAAAGAAGGCACCTGATTGGTCTGTTATGAATGTTCATATTGCTTGATTGATTTACAGACAGAATGATGTACTAAAAACACCATGAATCATGTAGAGAGAGTTTATTAGAACATTTTAAAACCTTAAGTCTTTTACAAGGAACAATGTACAGAGACATTAAGATCATAAAAACAGATGTTCCACACCAGATTATGTGCCCATGCTCATGTCCTATTTGAATGCCATACAGTCTATGGCACTGGTCGCATGGCGGGAGCTGCTATTGCCAATTTAACAGCAGCATGGTGGAGCTGCTTTCCACTTGTCTTGTGTCTATATACTGAAACTAGGCCGTGTCATTCTGCTGCACGTTTTTCCACACACGCTCACTCCTCACTCTCCTGTAAGATTTGAAATACTCCAGTGAGTCTGCGCTCTGATACCAGGTCAGTGTAGGCTGGAGGCTCCACGCTGACACTGTTTAGGGCCACAAGTGTAACGTATGTGTTCACTGTGTGTCTGCTGCCTGTGCTCTCAGCAGTTCTGCACATGCTGAGCTGAGTGCGATGGCATTTTGACTGTGCAGGGATGTGGGCAAGTTGTAGAATACGATAATACACTAAATATTAGGTCTGTCACGATCATTACTATATACTTATCATTCAATATGAACATGAAGATGAAGTATATTTTATTGTGGTTACTTTTTCTTGACGAGGTCGCCGATACAAGCGGCTGAAATGAGTTTCCTCCGCAGAGTGGCTGGGGCCTCCCTTAGAGAGAGGGGGAGGAGCTCGGTCACACAGGAGGAGCTCAGAGTAGAGCCGCTGCTCCTCCACATGGAGAGGAGCAGGTGAGGGGAGGGCATCTGTTCTGATGCCTCCTGGACGCCTCCCTCAGGAGGTGGCCCTGAGGGCCTGGGAACACCTCGGGGTCCAGGAGGACCTGGAGGAAGTGTCTGGGGTGAAGGAAGTCTGGGAGTCCCTGCTTAGACTGCTGCCCCCACGACCCAGTCTCAGACTTTTGATGTTGTCTATTTAAAAATTGGTTTACTGGAATTATCTTTCCTTGTGTGTCTGGCATAAGGTATTTTCAGTATTGTCGTTTATTGTAGTAGCAGCAGTATTTTGTGCCTCAGAAAGGTTTGTTTTTTGGCACATTGCTTGACTAAAACTTCAGCTGGTTGTCAAAATAAACACTGGCTTTGTACAGAGGCTTATTGCACTCTTCACTTGCTGTAGATTTAGTCTTTCCAGGTACTTTTCCTTACACAATATAGTTATACGTCAGCTCTTCCTTTCCCCGAGAGATTCCAAAAGCACTGCTGAACAAAAAGAGGACAGGCCAACACAAATTCAGCTATTAATCAGAACACTCTCAGCGCGCACACAGATGACAGGGTATTTCGGATGGAACCTATTTCTCCTAATTGAGGGACTCAAAAGATATAATCTCCAGTGTACACTTCAATTACTCATCCATCCAGCACTTCTGACTATGTGGGCTCGGAAACTGTTCATCAGATTTTTGTACATCAGCGTTAAGGCCGCACACAACAGACACGAGGAGAATCTTATGACACTTAAAATCTCTGACCGCAAACACTACAGACATGTCTGCGTAAAAGAGCCTTTAAAGTTGTGACCGCGATCGCACCTCCTGTTTCCCGTCTACAGTAAAACATAAAAGACCGGTGATAAAGTGCACAAGAAGTAGAGTCACTGTCACTAATCTGCAGCTTCACCTCAGTCAGTGCTCTGTGTGGAAGTAAACAGACACACGTGAGGATCTACTCTCGCCTTTTTACTTTCACAGAACGCCTCAAATGGGATTAACGGTGCCATTTTGTGGACTGGATGTCATTATTTGCAAAGGACAATTTCTATGCACTTTAAATGTACCACTTTACCAGAGGTGAGGAATCTGATACTGACAAAGACACAAAGTCAGGTCACGCCTCCCTGTGCTCGGGGAAAGGAAATTGTATCCAAAATCGGGCAAATTCTGGTGTGTTGGGGCTTTAATGATTGTTTTAGTCTGCAGGATGCAAAATGATGAAATGAGGCTTTTGTGCATCAAAGGAAACAGAGGACAATAACGAGTTATGGACCAAGCATGTATTAAGGGGTGACCTGAGGTTCTGTGTGTGATGGGCACAGCCTGTCAGTGTGACCGGGTCTGTAGAGGTATTACATAATAAAGAGGAGGTTTTACACTTCTCTGTTCATTGTTACGTATCTTCATATTTCGCTGATCATGTTATTTTTTTACTGTTTAGAAAATGTCATATTCACTGAAAACAACGCATTACCGTGTTTCATAAGTTTCAGTTTTGTTTGAGTCCCACCTGCGTTTGCTCTCCTCACTAAGTCACTCCCCCTTCAGAGTGAACATTCAGCTTGCCTGAAACTGTTGCACATCGCATCAGGTTTGTGAAGTTGTACTGTATTATTTTGTATGTGGAAAGATGTCTTGTGGGGCTGAGTATTGGGCAGGATCGTACAGCTAACTGCTGGTATCAGGGTTCCAATATGACCCGGGGGGCCCAGGTGTTGGAGGTGGATGGTGTATCAGTGGCACATGTGTGTGGGGGGTGGTTGCCTATCTTGTTTCATGACATTGTCTTCCTGTTCTCATTCCCAGCATTTCTTTCTTTTCTGTAAACCTTCATACAATCCAGAGGGGTGTTGTCCAAGTCCCGGGACGTGTAGTGTTTGCAGAATCCCTAAATTGCTGGGGTCTGTGGTGAGAGGCTGGCACAGTGGTTTGGCTGGAGACGGCAGACACTCCCTTGTTATTGTACACAGTAGGTCTGTATCTGCAGCTGTGTTCTCCTGTTTCTGATGTTCTCCTGGGCCATTGTGCTCCTCTCACAGTAGATTCAGCCTCTGCCTGTGTGTCATGAGCAACACTCAAGTCCAAATATTTCCAGTGACTGGAGCGTTTATCACAGCTACAGTAGATCCTGGCCTCAGGACCAGTGAAGGATCACAGGGGCTCTTGATGCCAGAGTGATCATTTAGCCCGTCTAAGTCCGAGTCTGCAGTGTGACCTGCAGCACATGTGCCAGTCCACAGAACATGCTCTGTGCTCATACTCCTCACTATTTGGTTTTTCCTCTTTAGATCTCATTTGGCTAGAGTTGTAGTTGCAGAGCAAACCACTTATTGTACATGTCAAGTCATCCAGTGTTTAGTGTTTAATGTCTTATTCTGAATGACATTTCACCCTTTTATCCAATAAGCAGGTCATGCCCTTCATATCCTCAGACTATAGTGCGGGGAGCTCCGAGCTGCAGTAAAGTGCCAGACAGTGCAGCAAAGACCCAAGACTAAAACAGCAGAATGGAATTAAACAGATTAGGGCAGACTTTTAATGAATATTTATTAATTTTTGCTTCCCTTGAAATTCAGGGGGATTCTGTCACACCAGTCGCATGTGGGGTGCGGGGTCTATTTTTCGCTCTGTGGTTTATAGGTGCAGTTGGGTCATTTGCCCCCTGCCTCCTGCATGGGCCGTGAGGAGTGGGTTACATCAGTTGTGGACCTGGCCTTAGGGTCCCTCTTGACTTCCCTTTTAATGCCTTCAATAAACCAGTAATTACCCGTAACTGATTCACTTTAGACCTGGGGCCTATTGAGCAGGGCACACGAGCCACACACAGCTGAACTTCATTACTTAGAATCTGTAAAGTTGGGAAAAAACAGTCAAAGGTTTTATGAATCTTAAGACATATTGACTCTCGTGCAAGAAGTTAGGCTCAATACTGCAAACACTGGTCGGCCTGTTTGACCAGCCAGTCCCATTTTGTGCTGAACAGGCTGGAACCAGACCTCAAACCTTCGTCCTAACTTAAGACGGTCCAACCACAGCTGCTCATCTGCAGGATATTGTCTCTTACATGTGGAAGGAACTCCTCTCCAAAATGTTTTTCATTCGGAACAAAAGATACAACTTTTTACCTGAAATAAATAAGAGTTTGGTGCTTCACTGATTGTGCAGGAGTCCTCACTGTTTCTCTGTCCTCTTTTGTTTTGTCTTTTTTTCTCCTTTTTTGTCGTTTGTTTGTTTGTCTTGTAAACTGCCATGTTTCTTTTAACCTTCACTGACCGTGTGTTTGTCTGGTTAAGACGCCTGTCGGTCACACTGAGGGACGGGGATCAGGGGTCAGTTCTTTTTTGCTTTGACAAAACTTTACAGAGTTTTTTGCGAGACAGACTAGTGTACGGAGCGGGTTGTATGCTCACAGAGCGGGTCGTATGCTCACAGAGCGGGTTGTATGCTCACAGAGCGGGTTGTATGCTCACAGAGCGGGTCGTATGCTCACAGAGCGGGTCGTATGCTCACAGAGCGGGTCGTATGCTCACAGAGCGGGTCGTATGCTCACAGAGCGGGTCGTATGCTCACAGAGCGGGTCGTATGCTCACAGAGCGGGTCGTATGCTCACAGAGCGGGTCGTATGCTCACAGAGCGGGTTGTATGCTCACAAAGCGGGTTGTATGCTCACAGAGTGGGTCGTATGCTCACAGAGTGGGTCGTATGCTCACAGAGCGGGTCGTATGCTCACAGAGCGGGTCGTATGCTCACAGAGCGGGTCGTATGCTCACAGAGCGGGTCGTATGCTCACAGAGCGGGTCGTATGCTCACAGAGCGGGTCGTATGCTCACAGAGCGGGTCGTATGCTCACAAAGCGGGTTGTATGCTCACAGAGTGGGTCGTATGCTCACAGAGCGGGTTGTATGCTCACAGAGCGGGTCGTATGCTCACAGAGCGGGTTGTATGCTCACAGAGCGGGTTGTATGCTCACAGAGCGGGTTGTATGCTCACAGAGCGGGTCATATGCTCACAGAGTGGGTCGTATGCTCTGACTTTGCAGGTTTACAGACCAGTGCCTTGAGAATTGAGACAGACCTCTAGATTGGGGCCTCTTAAAATAGCTTCCAATTACTCAAATTTAAATCCAGTTGAGATCTAAGAGTTGTAAATGATCAATAATCAGTTTTTAACAGAGCGGTTTCCACCCAATCCTTTGTCAGTAAAAGCCTGGGATTTAGAGCAGACAAAGACTTGAATATAAGAAGATATTTGGACTCTTTTGTGTTGATGGACACAGATTCAGGCTACGTCCACATGACGACACTCCTGGATTTTTTTTTTTCGCGGGTTGAAAAAGCTTTGTGTCCACACACGTGTTTGATCAATAATCTTCACGTCCAGGCGGCGCAGCACTGAGTGAAAACGACGCAGTCCATTTGCCACACCTGTATGTGGCGCTGTCAGCAGAATCTGTGCATTCATTCATTTTTCATTATTAAAACCAAAAATAAGAAAACAAAAAAAAACAACTCCTCTTTATTTGTCTCCAAAACCGCAGTCTACACAGGCGCACCTCCTGGTTTAGTCCTGGTTTAGATCTGGTTTAGATCTAGTTCAGTCCTGGTTTAGACCTGGTTTAGATCTGGTTCAGTCCTGGTTTAAATTTGGTTTAGATCTGGTTCAGTCCTGGTTTAAATCTGGTTTAGATCTGGTTCAGTCCTGGTTTAAACCTGGTTTAGATCTGGTTCAGTCCTGGTTTAAATCTGGTTTAGATCTGGTTCAGTCCTGGTTTAAACCTGGTTTAGATCTGGTTCAGTCCTGGTTCAGTCCTTGTTCAGTTTTGGTTCAGTCCTGGTTTAAACCTGGTTTAGATCTGGTTCAGTCCTGGTTTAAACCTGGTTTAGATCTGGTTCAGTCCTGGTTTAGATCTGGTTCAGTCCTGGTTTAAACCTGGTTTAGACCTGGTTCAGTCCTTGTTCAGTTTTGGTTCAGTCCTGGTTTAGACCTGGTTCAGTCCTGGTTCAGTGCTGGTTTAAACCTGGTTTAGTTCGGGTTCAGTCCTGGTCCAGTCCTGTGCTCAGTGCTCCTCTAATGGCGTTGCTCTTGTTGAAGTTGTTGTTCTGCTTGTTGCCGGTTGTTGGGGTTTTCTTCTGGTCACGTGCCGATCACAGGGACACGACATCATTTTCCACTGGTGGCGTTTCACTCGTCCACAGGACAACGCAGCACTGGTGTTCTCACATTTCTCCACTCTGGGACCAGTTTTCAAATAACACCGTTTTCGCCCAACCGAAACGCTGACTCTGTGTGGACGAAAACGAATAAAAACTTCACAGTTTCAACCAAAAAAACATTGCCATGTGGACATCACCTCAAAGTCGACCTTTTAAATAAGAAAATTGGCAAAATGATGTTTTTGAGCGTTATTACATTATTGCCTGTTATTACACTGGAAGTTGTTACAGACCAAATAAAGTTTTCATCTCCTGGACCTCCACACGTTCTAGTAGATGATCATTATTTAACATGATGAACATTCTACATTATTTTATGACATTATCAAAGTGTAGAACGTGGACACAAACTATTTAAACTGGGTAAATGATAGTTTAAAAAAACAGCTCATTGTATGAGCCACAAGAACAGTCGGCCACTCCTCTGCTGCATAATAGAAATGGGATAGAAATGCAATTTTTCTCTCTTATAATACAAGATGTTTTAATACTTTTGAAATACTTTAAAAGCTTTTACAGTTTATAGTTACACTAAATGGCAACACTTAATCCCTTTATAATGAGTGCAGATGTGCTTACACTCTAATACTTCCTGTCAAACTGTCTGGAAGTGACACAGAGCGAATCTTTCATGCCCACTGGATGTATTTAAGAAGTGTTATGGAGTCATGTCACAATACAAACATCTCAGCCTCTCTCCTTTCACCCTCTCTACGTTTGGCCCTCCTCCTATAGTTCCTGTGGCTGAACTTGTTTGAATGAATGTGTGAATAAAATAATCTGCCTGTTAGGGTTGGGCGGTAATACGGTAATAAGTTATCCCGCGATATCTAAAAATAGCCACAGTATCAGATTCATTACCGTCATTAAAAAAAATCTTGCCCTAATATAATATTAACTATAATTGATTTAATGCCTAAATAAAGAGTGTTTTTTCAACACTTATGTCTGTGTGGTTGTGTTTGTTAATTTAATACTATTACAGTTTAAAACGAATATTACTATGTTATAGTGTAATGTTGCTCTTAACTGTTGACATTCGATGAAGTTCCTGGATGTTGCGTAGTCACATGACATTACCGGACAAGACAACATGACAGGCCGCGCTGAGTTGGTCCCAATGAAAAACAACGTCTGCAATTTGGCAGCATTTCGGATTTCGGCCAAATGACAAGGGAGAGCCAGGCAGATCCGGTCGGCACTGTAGAGGAGCAGAAGCAGAGACAACTGCATATTGTCGCGAGCCTGTTATTCCGGGAGATGAAGACCCCCTTCTTTGGTGGAAATCCAATGGAGTCGGGCGCTTTCCTTTAATGTCGCGGGTTGCCCGAAAATACCTGTGCGTTTGTGCCACAATCTCTCCATCGGAACGGGTCTTCAGCACCGCGGGCAAAGTTGTCAACCCACAACGTGCCCTACTCAAGCCGGAAAAAGTGAACATGCTGGTTTTTCTGGCGAAAAACATTCAATAGCTTAATCATTTTATTTTCAATAAGGAGTGGCTTTTTCTGACGTACAAAAACGGTTCGAAATGTTGTATAGTTGTACTTTTAATTTATTTGATTCATGTTAATATATTTTAAAAATATACAAACGAGCATTTCCGCTGCGTTCTCATATGCACATTTTCGGTTATGTCTTGTTGGCCTGTTTATTGTTCAGATTTTCTTATTTGATAAGATCAAGTATTTTATTTATTTGATTCTTGTTGGTTTGTTACTGCCTTTGTTATTTAATGTAATTTTTGTTATTTGATAAGCCTGTGAGTGCTGGATTATATAGGGCTGTGTAATTTAATTGATGTAGCCTATAGATTACTGTACAGGAAGTGGACTTTAGCCCATAGACAATTTGTTATTTCGTTCTGTCGGTTGACTGCTGTATTTGCACTTTTTAAACATTTGTTAATAAAAGTTACTAATTTTGTACATGTTCTGTTATGTTTTCAGTATCATTAGGCCTATGTAATGCTTTTCTGTTTCTAAATGGTATAAGTGCAAACTGCCATTTGGCCAGCGGACTCCACCTTAGTGCTACGAAGTGTTTTTTTTTTGTTTTGTTTGTTTTTTTGTTTTGTTTTTAGCCTTAGCAACGGTAATACCGTATACCCAGCGAAAATGTGGAGACGGTTTAACGGTATCAAAATTTGGATACCGCCCAACTCTACTGCCTGTAGGATTTTCATTATGTCATCACCTGGATTCTCACACTCACTTTGCCTTTTTTAGGCCTCTAACAATAATTACAATATCATTGGTTTAGTTAAACCAACTCGACTTCATTGTGTAAGTGAGTCGTTCCAGTTGGTTTAGTCCATAATATCTCATTCCTGGATTAAAGATCAAGTCATGCAGGTTTTTTAGAGTCCAGAGAAGAGAGTGTTATGTGGGGCTGATTTAGATTATTTTCCCCAAATTATGTAATTTAAATTTATTATAATTATATTTATAATGTATTATATTCCCCCACATCCTGATTTACCGCAGCCCTTTAAGAAAGCAGTGCACATGTGCAGTAATCTGTGTTGAAGTGTTCACATAAGGATTTGTGTGGACTCTTTATGCAGCACGCCGGCCAAAACCAAATATCAGCCTGTACTTTGGGTTTAAGGCCGATACTCTAAAAAGTGCAAATCTTGGCCTGATGTATAAGACCATCTCTATCCTGAATGTCTCAACATTTGCATCAGTTAAAAATATTAACGTCTCATTCATTATATGAAAGCTGGAACTGTAATATTTGGTGCTCATTCTGCGATTTATTTGTTGCAGCTCATGGCTTTGTGTGATGCAGTATATTTAAAAATGAGTTTACTTATCCTGCTTGTGTCAGTGTTGTGAAGTAGTTTCAATATTACGTGTATCTCTATATTTCTCTGCTGCAATACAGTATTTTCCGGACTATAGAGGCACCGGTAAATAAGCCGCATCCACATTTAAAAAAAAAAAATAAGAAAAAAGTTGTAAAAGCTGCAACCGGGCTATAAGCCGCTGATATCTATGTTGAAAAATGAGATATTTACTGCATATACAGAACGATTTTGTACTGTAAATGTACATTTATGTACCTGAACAGATTCTTTCAGTGCCTTTTAACACGGCAGCAACTGTGCTGATTAAAACAGGTCAAAAACAGAAAAGAACCGGTAATTGATTGACCTTCATTTCTCCTGTGCAGTGAAACCACAAGTCACTTTAATCATCTTTGCTGAAACCATTGACTCCAAGCTTACGTACAGCAGCACGGTAGAGGTCTGCGGGACACAATTTTCAGTACCACTCCCACAGTCTTCAGTACCGCTCCCGCGTCGTGCGGTCGCGCTCCCGCCCACAATAAGCTTTCAGAATATGTCCCGCGCCGCACTGTTTTGTGTTGGTCCCGCGGGTGCAGGGCTCTACAGCGGTTTCCTTCCTGGAGCAAGATCGATGCCTTCAACTTAAAACTTGCATCATACAAAATCCTTCGTGAGCTTTTCATGATGAAGGGCCGAGGATTTGAAAATAATTACCAGTTAGTAATGTGTCGTGCGTGTTATATCTGCTAAATAAAAAGTAGCATATTCTTCTTAGCATTCATTTTCCGTCTATCTTATTTTTTAAATTCCGGTTAGAGCGCCTCTAACGGTGGAAGAAAATTAGCTGCTCCGTGCTAAAAGCCGCATGGTTCAAAGCCTGGGGAAAAAACAGGGTCCGGAAAATAGACCTATGACCTTGATCACTGTCAGCTGGACAGGCTTTGAAAATGAGACATTTACTACATCTTTAATTTAGTTTAATCTGAGAGAAAAACTTTTCCTCTCAACACCAGTGAGCACAAGCAGAAGGAGGAGGAGCTTAGCACATGCAGCAGTGACGGCGAGGGGGCGGAGCAAAGAGAGAACAGAAACGAGGGGGCGGAGCAAAGAGAGAACAGAAACACATGACTGAAGATGTATATACAGCCTATGATATACACATATACAGCTGCAGCTCCTCACATACACGTATACACAGGCACACACACACACACACACACACACACACACACAGGCATACACACATACACACACAAGCACACACACACACACACACACACACACACACACACACACACACACACATACACACACAAACACACACACACATACACACACACACACACACACACACACAGGCATACACACACACACACACACACACACCCATACACACACACACACACAGGCATACACACACACACACAGGCATACACACACACACACACAGGCATACACACACACACACAGGCATACACACACACACACACACAGGCATACACACACACACACAGGCATACACCCACACACAGGCATACACACACACACATATACACACACACACAGGCATACACACACATATACACACACAAACAGGCATACACACATACACACACAAGCACACACATACACACACACACACACACACACAGGCATATACACACACACACATACATACACACACAAGCACACACATACACACACATACACACACAAGCACACACATACACACACATACACACAGGCATACACACACACAAAAGGCTGCTTCCTCTGTGTAGTTCCCTTTTTCACTTTCTACATGGCTAATAGCTGTAGGCTATAGTCTGGTGTCTGTAGGCTGTGTCGGTAGGCTGGTGTCTGTAGGCTGGGTCTGTAGGCTGGGTCTGTAGGCTGGTGTCTGTAGGCTGTGTTTGTAGGCTGGTGTCTGTAGGCTGTGTCTGTAGGCTGGTGTCTGTAGGCTGGTGTCTGTAGGCTGGTGTCTGTAGGCTGTAGGCTGGTGTCTGTAGGCTGGTGTTTGTAGGCTGGTGTCTGTAGGCTGTAGGCTGGTGGCTGTAGGCTGGTGTCTGTAGGCTGGTGTTTGTAGGCTGGTGTCTGTAGGCTGGTGTCTGTAGGCTGTGTTTGTAGGCTGGTGTCTGTAGGCTGTAGGCTGGTGTCTGTAGACTGTGTCTGTAGGCTGTGTCTGTAGGCTGGTGTCTGTAGGCTGGTGTCTGTAGGCTGTGTCTGTAGGCTGGTGTCTGTAGGCTGTGTCTGTGCTGTGACAGTATCAGTGGGTGCACGTGGCCCGGGCGTCTCTGTGCTGCTCTTATCTCTGTCATAAATGTTAATCAGTGACTTTCTTCTGTTTGGTTCAAGTCGTGAATTAAAAAAGACGCGTTTACTTTTCCAACTTTACCAAGAAATGTTTGCAGTAACAATGAAGAACATGATATTCCTGTAATGTTGCCTGTTTATTTGTATTGATTCTAAAGGTTCTTCTATCTCCACACATCATCACACATTTCATAATCATTCATGAGGATTCATCTTTTCATTTTTTAATGCCATTTTCAACACAAAATAAACATCAGTGCTTCAGAGCAAACGTAGGGCTGTATGTAGGACAGCTGTTTTTATTAGTATTTATGTTGCCATTGCTAAATTACTAAACACCCCTGGACGTCTTGTACCCACACCACCCCCACCCCCACCCCCACTCACACCTATGTGGATCTTTGACCTGCTGTGGAGCGGGAACGGTCTGACAGGCTTTGAGGTAAAGACGATTTGAGTTCAGTTCTCAGTTCTCTGTTGATTAAAAATGACTGCGTCTCGATTCTAGATGAACGATACGATCACTTGGCCTCACTGGGCAGGCCGAGCGGGCGTGGCTTCTCCCTGGACGCTGCGCCTTCTGCGGCCCTGTGCCCTTTGCAGCCGTAGCAGACTGCAGCTTGAGTTTCTCCGGCGGCGTCACTGTGTGCCATTTGATCACGCGCACGCCGGTCACCGGAGGAGCCGTTTTACGCACTTTCGCTGCATATGTGACGGGAAAAGGAGTGGGCCTCCTCTGATTGTTTCCATGGCCTTTTACAGTAGTGCAATCATCCGAGGAACAAAAGAGGAGCCACTTAAATAGCTGAAAGGGCAGAGGAGGGGATTGGAGATCGGAACATTGTGTGTGCTTGGGCCAAACAATGAACTGATCTGACTGTGGGTCTGTGGCTCCTGTTGACCTTCTTCTGGCCCCATTGTTCAGGTTAAATGTTAATGTTAAAATAATACCACTTGTACAATGGCGGACTGTAGAACATGGGGCTGGACTATTCTGCTATAAACACAGAGCATGTGCCATCTGTCTTTGTTGGGTCCAAGCACAGGTATAGTACTTAGTTTTAGCTTCAGTATAAGCTCATGTATTCATCTCAACATACAGAGCAGGTCATATTTTATAGTACTCTGAAAATGACATGAAAAACTAAATGTGTTGTTGAACTGTCTCTTCATCTCTGCACACTGAAGATGCAGAACAAAATCAAATGATGGTATTTCACAGAATTTGCACTGACTTAAAAGCTTTTGCACAGTAATATTTTTGTTTCTCATTGGGCATCATTTTTTTGTACAGTTTTAATAATGAACTTAAAAAGCAATATGATTTTTTTTGTATCGAGACGTTTATTTTAAGAGCTGCAGTAATACTTTATCAGATAAATATAAGTGGTATACTAAATTAGGGCTGCAGCTATCGATTATTACAGTAATCGATTATTCTGCCGATTATTTTGTTCGAATAATCGAGTAATCGTTTGTTATTGTCACGTCTGCTTTGCACATGTTAAGTCCACTCCACCTGCACTGACAGATACACGTGTTTTGGACATGAAAAACGTAATTATCGCTGGGCTAAGGTTGACTCACCTCACGGTTTCTTTTCCACTTGATGTAATGTACGGTTCTGTTTACATGTTGTAGCATCAGTGTTGAGAAGGTGACTTTTAAAATGTAATCCCCTACAGATTACAGATTACAGACCCCAAAATGTAGTTTGTGACGTAATCAATTAAATTACTTAAAGTGAGTAACGTAATCTGAATACTTTGGATTACTTGATATTGTCATGATTTTTAAAACTACATAAATGTAGCAACAACTCCTGCAAATTCTTGTTTAGTTTTAGACCTGGTTTAGTCCTGGTGTGAGTTCTGGCGCGGTCCACAGAGTGTACGCGACAAGACACAATCCACGCGCAGAGTGCGCCGCGTACGGGAGATACGGAGCGTGCGGCGTACCGGAAATGCGGCGTGCGCGGCAAACCGGAGCGTACCGCGCACGAGGAGGTTATGGTCTTATTACACATCCATGGCCGCGCTGTTGTGTGCACAGTGAAGTGCAGTGGTCGTGTGGAAACTTTACCTCTACCACAAAAGGTTCCGGCCATCGCCGAGCGTATGAAAATAAAACAAAGCATCGAGGCAAAAAAAAATAATCGATGCATTTTTCTAATCGATTAACTCGATGAATCGTTTCAGCCCTATACTGAATGTAGCCTGTAGGGTTCAAGGCGCTTGAACAAACCTTTACTGATGGTTCCCGAGTGCCTGGTGCCTTTACTCAACCATTCTGTAGAAATCCACAGTGTTTTCCAGTCCATTTTTTCTTTCATTATGCTGCATTTAGCATTAAGAAGCCAAATTTGTTTTTATTCAGACTGAACATGTCTTTTTTTAAATATATTTTGTTTATAATCTAAACTTGAGGAGATTCATTGGTGACTCGACGTCTTTGTAAAGTGTTTAAATGTGCATCAATCCTAAATTATTATTAAGATTATTATTTACAAAAAAATCAATCAATTCAGGAAATGAGTTCCAAAGCTCAAGGTGTTTGGGGTCACTCAGACTATTTAGTGTTTGCCATGAAAAGTCACACTTTTATTTACCACCATGAGTTGTAAAATGAATAAACTATAGTCAAGACATTGACAAGGTTAGAAATAATGATTTGTATTTGAAATAATATTTTTTTCCTTTAAAATTAGCTTTCGTCATTTGCAGCAGTTACAGCCTTGCAGACCTTTGGCCTCTAGCTGTTAATTTGTTGAAGGATCTGGAGAAATTTCACCCCACGCTTCTAGAAGCTCCTCCCACAAGTTGGATTGGCTGGATGGGCACTTCTTACATACCAGACGGTAAAGTTGCTCCCACAACAGCTCAGTGGGGTCTGTCCATAACACTTCTTTCCAATCTTCCTCTGTCCAGTGTCTGTGTTCTTTTGCCCATATTAATCTGTTTCTTTTATTGGCCAGTCTCAGATGTGGCTTTTCCTTTGTCACTCTGCCCTGAAGCTGCATCCTGGAGTCACCTCTTCACTGTAGATGTTGACACTGGCATTTTTCAGGTACTATTTAGTGAAGCTGACAGTTGAGGACCTGTGAGGCGTCCGTTTCTTAAACTAGAGACTCTCATGTACGTATCTTCTTGCTCAGTTGTGCAGTGGGGCCTCCCACTTCTCTTTCTACTCTGGTTAGAGCTGTTTGTGCTGTTCTCTGAAGGGAGTAGTTCACACTGTTGTAGGAAATCTTCAGTTTCTTGGAAATTTCATGGAATAGCCTTCATTTCTAAGAACAAGAATAGACTGTCGAGTTTCACATGAAACTTCTCTTTTTCTGACCACTTTGAGCATTTAATCGACCCCACAAATGTGATGCTCCAGATACTCAACCTGCTCAAAGGTCAGTTTTAGCTTCTCTAACCAGCTGAACTGTTTTCATCTGTGCTAACATGACTGCACAAGGGTTTTCTAATCAGCCATTAGCCTCTGATGCAATCAGCAAACACATTAGACACTGGAGTGATAGATGCTGGAAATGGGCCTCTGTACAGCTATGTAGATATTGCACCAAAAACCAGACATTTGCAGCTAGAATAGTCATTTACCACATTAGCACATGTATAGAGTGTACAGTCTCTGACAAAAGTCTTGTCGCTTATCCATTTTGTAGAAACAAAAGTTTATAACCTGACTTTAAATTCATCGATTGGTTTTAGAAATGTCTCATATAAAAGCTAAAACCCTCCCAAATTATGCTCAATATACTAAAATAAATTTGCTTCACTGAAGAAACATTGATCATTTAATGAACACAGAAAGGTCAGATTTTGGCAAGACAAAAGTCTTGTCTCCTTGTCATATGATGCACCCAGTCCTAGATTCCAGCCTCACCTGTGATCAGTTACTGATCAGTCACTTAGTGGGTGTGTATAAAAAGAACCCCAGCACACCAGACACTCACATCAACTGCAACTTGACCTCTGACCACCTGCCTAAGATCCACCCTGAGACCAAAGCGTTAATTATCAAGAGGCTGAAGACCAGATCCACTGCTGAGGTGGCTGACACCTTCAATGTGTCTCAGCGTCAAGTACAAAGAATAAGAAAAAGATCTGAAAAGACTGGAGATGTTTTTGACAAGCGCAGGTCCAGCAGACCCCGCAAGACAACTGCTCGGGAGGACCGTTTGTTGATTGGAAAATCCAAGGCCCCTTTTCCACTGCAGCAGAGCTCCACCAGGCCTGGTCACCTCAAGTCCCTGTGTCAACCAGAACAGTTTGTAGAAATCCGGTCTCAAAAGAGCCTCCATGGTCGAATCAGTGCACAGAAACCAGCACTAAACAAAAGGCAATTAAAAAACCGTGTGGCATTTGCCAAGGCCCACAGCCTGCTAAAAGGATGGACACTGGAAAAGTGGCAGAAGGTGGATTTCTCAGATGAATCCTCAGTTGAATTACATCACAGTCGCCGCACATATTGCAGGAGACCTACTGGAGCCCACATGGATCCAAGATTCACCCAGAAAACAGTTAAGTTTGGTGGCGGAAAAATCATGGTCTGGAGTTACATCCAGTATGGGGGTGTGAGAGACATTTGCAGGGTGGAAGGCAAAATCAATAGCCTAAAATATCAAGAAGTATTAGCACCTCTTACATTCCCAACCATAAAAGGGGTCAAATTTTGCAGCAGGATGGTGCTCCATCACATACTTCTATCTCTACATCAAGGTTCCTCAAGGCGAAGAAGATCAAGGTGCTCCAGGACTGTCCAGTCACCAGACATGAACATCACTGAGCAGGTCTGGGGTAGAATGAAAGAGGAAGCACAGAAGGCAAAACCAAAGAATCTTGATGAACTCTGGAGGCTGTGAGACGCTTTCTTTGCTATTCCTGATGACTTCATCAACAAATTGTATGAATCATTGTCGAACAGCATGGATGCAGTTTTTCAAGCTCATGGAAGTCATACAAGATATTAAATATGGATCTCACAGCACCACTACTTAATTCACTGACGTTATGCAACATATTCTTGTATTGGAAGTAAATTATTTGTTCAATTTTCTGTAGGCGACAAGACTTTTGTCCTGCCAAAATCTGACCTTTCTGTGTTCATTAAATGAGCAATCTTTCTTCAGTGAAGCAAATTTATTTTAGTATATTGAGCATAATTTGGGAGGGTTTTAGCTTTAATATGAGACATTTCTAAAACCAGTCGATTCATTTAAAGTCAGGTTATAAACTTTTGTTTCTACAAAATGGATAAGTGACAAGACTTTTGTCAGGGACTGTATTTCTGATTAGTTTAAAGTGATCTTCACTGAAAAAAGCAATGCTTTTCTTTCAAAAATAAGGAATTTCAAAGTGACCCCAAACTTTTGAACGGTAGTGTATGTGCAAGTTTGAATCTCATCGTGACAAATATTCAGCTAAAGTTGAACTCCGGCACATTTGAAGCTAAAGTCCGTTGCTAGAGGTGGTCGAATTCTGTCAGAAGCCAAAAAACGGCACAGATCAGTGTTTCCTCGGCGGAGATCTCGCTGTGGCAGTGAGTCTGTCAAGGCAACAAACTAGTGTAGTGATGGGGGCAAGTTCTGAACTTCCACGTAAAACACCAATTTGCTTCACACTGAAGAAGCTTAACACCACTTTAACCCATCTGACAACAGCCACGAGTCTAACAAACAAAACGCTCTGCCTGGTTCACTCATTAGTGTCTGGAAACGTTAGAAAACAACTTTATAAGCACCTCACACTTCCCTCTGCTGATTTCCCACTGCACAGGCCAAAGCCCAAAAGACTCGATTGTCGACTCCAGCGGCGGCGAGAGGCTCGAGCCTCCAGAAGCAACAAGTGAAGATCGACTACTGACGGTGAAGAAGAGAAACTGAAAGTTGTTGAAAGAAAATGGTTTGGGAATGTATTTAGCATTTTTCAACAAATATAATTCAGTCGTAAATGAATGGGATTAGAAACAACATCGGCGATCGAGTCTTCAGAGCCACTGACCTTTGGCAAATTAACGGCAGCACCAAACTTAAGGATTTTTTTTTTTTTTTTTTGCCTGATTTTGTGACATAACTTGCAACAGCCAATCAGAGCAGTCAAACAGGGCCAGGGTCTTAAATTCCAGAAATGGGGCAGAGGACTAATACTATCCTTGAGGGATACACTTTTTCATGTCTTTTTCTACTAAATCAATACCATTTAGACAGATTTACAGAAAAATGAACTGAAAATACTGTCCCATTGCTCAGTTATCACTTCATCCTATACATTTGCCCTCTTCAACATCTTTCCACATGCAGAGCTGTCCATCATCTCTCTACTTGCAATGTAGGAGTATTTGGTTCCTGACATATTTTCAGAATTAGCCAGACAAATGTCAACAGTCTAGTGCAGGCATGTCCAAACTATGGCCCGGGGGCCAAATGTGGCCCTCAGACCAAATTGTTTGGCCCTCAGTCTTCCAGGTGAATTGGCCCATAGTCCTGCAGTAGTACTTTTTACTGGATGTTTTTGTAATCTACCTTGATCAAGCAAATGTAGTGTGTCCTTCTGAGGGTCTAAGCCTGAACAAAGGTCTGGTGGGTCATTTAAACCTGTTACAAATGCACAGATTTGAATTACTCACTGTTCTGACACCAGTCTATGGCCCTCGATCGGCCCTCACGCTGGTCTGTGTTTTAATATGTGGCCCTCGATGAAAAAAGTTTGGACACCCCTGGTCTAGTGCTTATTAAGCTACTAAGGAGCTTTGGGATGTCTTAGACTTTTTTTTTAAGCCAGAAGAGGCAGCCGTGGTCCTGGGGCTGGTGGGCAGAGGGCCATAGGAGGTTTGCCGTGGCTGTGACGTCAAGAGCGAGTAAGAGCTTTGTCACGGCTGTGGCTAAACAGTGCAGAGTGAGCGAGCAGGAGTATGTGAGGAATGCACTGGAGAGGACACACGTGCAGGCAGCAAACACTCATGCTAGCACATCACATTCTGGCAGATTCTCACCCAGAACTCCTCAGACATTCTGTTTAAATTGTTTGAGTCAAAATCACAATTTGTCTGGCCAAAACCCAAAGGCTGTAATAATTTAGGTAGTAAAAAAACATGCCAAGAACACATTGTCCTGTCCCCATGGAGCTTGTAGATTAGAACTGTTTTATGGGCTCATTGAACTTATTGCAACCACAAATATTGTCACTGAAGTAGAAAAATTCAAAATGGCCTCAGTCCGTTGTGCCCCATGTTTGGACAAGTCCAGACCCGTTCTGGCCTTTGTGCAGTGTTGTGTTTTGTGAAAGTTCCAGGGAGAAAATGTTAACTGTCACATTTACTCCCAGCTGCCTACAAGTCTCATTACCCTGGTCTCCACAGAGTCGCCATGGCAATGTCCAGCTCCCCACTGACCAATCACAGGCCGTGTTAAAGACGTTCTTCTGATCTGATTAGTCCACAGTCTGGGCCAGTGTGTTGTGAGGAATGAGGAAGAGGCTGATACTGGGAGAGAGAAGAAGAAAAAAACATGCGGATCTGGTTTAAGCAAAATTCATTCAGAATTCTCCTTGATTATGCTTGATTCTATTCTTATATGACCATAATTTGATGTTATTTACGAAGATAATTTCACTCAATCATAAACTAAATCTGCAAATATTGTGGTATTATTTTTAGCCCGTTGGCGTATTAGCCAATGTACATGAATGATGTGTGCAGTGCCGGGGAGTCATTTGGGAAAACAACAGTCCACTGTTTTGTGAGGAACTGTAGCTGTCCAGCAGCACAGCGCCTCATTCTGAAGTTTTACGGGACTAGAGGGGAATGTACACTGTTTATTTATGCAAAAAGGGACTACAGAAGGAAACTAGCTATTCAGCTATAATCTGTACAGTGCATCTCTTTCGATTTAATGTTTCTGTGCATTGTCCCTCAAATAAAGATTAAAGTAAGTAAATAAAGCAGAAGGTGGAAGTCAGTGTTTGTCAGACACAAAGTTTCTCTTTGTAATTTGATTGGTCGATTCTCACATAACATAACTGGGTGTTTGGACCAAGACAACAACTGTAATTGAAACATTCAGAAATGTATTGAAACAAGTTTGATAGCAAAGTAAATGAATCTAAACTAGACAATGTAATAAATCTTGTGATTTCAAGTACTTTCTGCAGATTCTTGTTCTGGGAGAACAGGAAGTTCGGCCTAAATTGCATTTAGCAGTTTTTTCATGACCTGGAGATAAGATCCGCGGCAGCATCAGGGGAATACAAGCCACGCTAAACACATGTTTACAGTGGACTGTGTTTATGACTAACTTTATGACTCTGTCCATGTCCATTATTAGAGGCACCTTAAACCACTGGCTACTGGCTGCATAGCGCCACCTTGTGTTGTCTTTCCGTGTTGTAAAGTGTGTTTTTTCATAAAAGACTTTCCAGTAGGCCACTGACGGTTGATATTTTGTTTAAGATGTCATGATAAACAATACCATAACTATGTACTTTATGGCACTGACTCTGTAATCCTGAAGTAGGATGATCCCAGTAAACCTGGACCCACAGGCTGGTGCACATGTTAAATACTGGGCTCAAAAATATGTTCAGTTCTTGGGTTCTTTGTAAAGATGAAACAATAGGAGATGTATTTACCTTGTTAACATGTTTCAGCTGCTCGGTCCAAACCATCTTCAGAAATTCTAAACAGTCTTGAATAAGAACCCTAGAATTTAATGTACATAAAAAGACAAAATTAACGTTTTTAACAAACTTTATGTAAATTATCGACTTTTCAGAGCTTTTAACCCTGTTATAGTTGTTTCCCTTTCTCACTGACCTAGAAATCTGCTGACTTGTTTCTCGTTTTAGATTAATATTGCAAATTAAAATGGGCAAATTATAATATAACATGATCCACAAGTGCCATAGATTAAATCTATAGCAGGTACAAGCAGATTATGTCTTTAAAGTTACTGTGGCCTTTTTGCTGCTTGGTTCTGGACAAAATCATCATTCAGTCGACAAGATGAAGACTCATGATATTTGTTCACAACCTACGAAGTTTGTTTTGGTGATGATCACAGACAATAGACTAGTAGATGTCGATAGCAGTACTCAGAATTACATTTACTCTTTTTTTACTTTTACTTTTTAATACAATTGTAAATTGTGCTATGGTTTTCCAACATCGTTTGAGGATTCTATAGTGTTGTGGTGTTACAGTTTAACAGAACTCTTACTTGAGTAAAGGTTCCTCTTCCCACTGTGAATAAGTCTAAAGTGACAAAAGCTTCCTGCTGGCAAAATGAAATGATTTGAAGATTTGTGTTCCTTGTACCGCTCTTGCTTCGAATTTTTCTGGTTCATCCTGGGAAAAGATTAGGTTTGTGTATTTTATGTTTTGTCTTTCCAGTTGCAGTAAAGGCCAAAAAAAGGCCAAGACCAAATGATTCCCATGTGCCGCTTTGGTTAAAGTTAGTCACCAGTAGGCAGGCGACCGTGCATGGAGCCGTGGAGCAGGGATCACTGTGCACATACACTGACTGCCCAGGGCTGTGCCAACGGAGCAGACGAGCGCTCTTCACCGCACTGCTCCATAAAGCTTTGTACAGCGACTCAAGAGACGTATATGCACATGAGCACTGCTCTGTACAGACTCCTGCTCTGTGCTCTCGTGGCTCATATCAGTCATTTGTGTGGGACAAATGCACTTTGTGCAGTCACCCTTCCCCATGTGTTAATGGTTTAATCCAAGTCTGTGTGCAAAGCGGTAAAGTCAACATTTATATGACAATAAACGTATTCCAGAATCCACAAGACATTCACCTGTGTGGGACCAAATGCAGTGGACACCCCTGAGATGAGAGGGTGAACGGTCAGCAGTGGCAGTAGTGGAAACTTGTCCCTCAGGTGTGAGACGCTGAAGCACATTGCCAGGACAGGCCAGAGCCGGTGTGACCAGCAGTCAGCCTAGATAAATCTAAAGGTGGACATGTGTGTGTGGGCATGTGTGGCACCTCTGCTGGTGCACTCTGGCATCGTGGGGCTCCAGAGCTGTTTTATTGTACCCATATAGAATGTTTCCCCATACCTATGCTGCCTGGTAATGAGACAAAGATTTCTGACATTACCTACACCAGCAGTGCTTTTAAATGTCACCGCGGTCACAGATTGGTTGAGATGTCGTCCTCACACTTGTATCGTTCTGCTCCAGGCTCCAGCAGCAAAGTCCAGCCCGACCTGGACATGCCCCTCTTTAACATGCGCTGGTTCTAAGATCGAGGGCAGGATAACATATGGGGGCTGTTCCACCTTGTGATGTAATTTGATAATACAGAAACTGCTCTTCTGTGTTTTTAAACTCCATACACCTTCACTAGAATCATTTCGGTGATTTCACCTCTGGAATTGTCCGTCTCTCTTGACCTAAAGGTGAAAGCTGTTAAGATGAAAACTACCGCTTCATGACATCACGACGTGGAACAGAGGATTTTGAGTTGGAGATGTAGACAAACTAATAATAAAGGATTACTTCAAACATGTGAATGAAAGAAAACACGACTCCAGGTCTGTTTTTGAGGAGGTAACGTCATTGTACTGTGGCTTAAAGCTCACAGGAGTGCATTCTGTGTAATGTAGGACCTTTAGAAACCAAATATAAATCCAGTAATATTATGCAAAGAGCACAACTTAAGAAATGACTCTTTGGATATCAGGTTCTCTAAAAAATAATCTTAAATATATATTGACTCTCGAGTAATTTCTTGAATCAGTACTTTGTGCTGGCGGTGGCACAGCTGGTAGTGTTTGTCCACAGATACAGAGGTTGGTGGTTTGAATTCCGCTCTTCACATAAAACATCTTTGGTTGAGCATTCAGATCCAAACTGAGAGTACGATTCCAGCTCTCACAAATGAATGCGGCCATTGTGTCCTTGGGCAAGACACTTACCCCACCTTGCCCCCAGTGTCTGTGTGTGAATGGGTGAGTGGTTCCTCATTGAAAGTGGAAAAATGCTGTATAAAAATAGGACTTTTCCTTATTCATTACATGTCAGGAAAAATAAAAGTCCTTATATTTCCCTGCTCGTACCATACAGAGCTCTTTATGGCTTTGTTTTGTTTATTATCAAGAGTTTATTATATGGGAAATGCCTGTGAAGAATAGGATCATGAATGAATAGTGTCCAGGTCAGTGTTGTCACATTACTACAGCTTCAAACTTGATTTTGATTCTAAGGCATAAACTCGATCCTCATTACTGATTCTGTTATAACAATGATGATTAAAAACACAAATGTTCATAATTTAAATAGTAGTACTTTCTTTTCTAATCTATTCTATGTGGACTTGTATCTGTGTGTGTGTGTTCTCCCTCAGTGGTGCAGGCAGGTTCCACAGTGCTTCTCTTATACATGTGCTGCTACAGCTCCAGATCATTCTAAAGACATTCAGGAAAGGCTCATTTCTGTCCTGTGAATGTGTTTTTAGTACCAATACCTGCTCAAATGAGTATCTAGTTTCCATACTAGTTTTAGTATTGATTAGTATCTGATTTTCAATACTTTTGACAACCTTAGTGGAGGTAGTGCTGGAGTTTTGGGCTGTCAAACGCAGGGGAGACTGAAACGAAACAGGCCTGTGGGAGTTCATTTCTGTGTGATCATATTTGTGTTTGCAGCTCCATTTGTCACTGTTGTAGCTTCTTACTGCACACGTGTTTATTGGGAAAACAGTGCACCAGCTGTTCATCTTTGACGCAGGCAATGTTATGTCATTTACTAGCCACCGATGCTCGGTGGTGGAGCAAAATGTGGTTCAGTTTCAAACCTTTTGTGCATGTTTACAGTATGGGATGTTTCACAACAGTAGGAGACTCAGCTTCTATGTGGATAACTTCATATGATGTTCTGTCAAAGAGCTTCTAAAATGTTTTTCACTTCACAGGTTTGCCATGTCAGGGTCAAGAAATGCCAAGAGTCCAAAGTAATGATCAAAACACAGACTAAAGGCTGTTTTTGCGTGTGTGTTTATTTCTTGTTTGCTCCAGTCCATACGGGTCATTGATAGTTTTGATGCCTTTTTTGAGAATCTACAGTTCAGTAATCATGGAATTAAACAGGATTTGTTTATACTGTACCCCTGTAAATGACGGGTTGCCAGTCTCTACTGAACTAAAGGTAAAAAAATAGCTGTTAACGCGAAAATTCCCACTACATGGCATCACAAGATGGAAAATACATAACACAACCCCAGGTCTGTTTTCTGATGATGTAACAATATTCTGACATGGCTTAAAGCTCTAGTCGATTTCAAGATTATTTTGTAGAATACAGGACCTGTAAGGTTTGATAGAACACAAATAATCATGTTTAAATAAAGAGGCTGAACTGATGTGGTGGATGTGTTGTGTATTTCAGGAGGTGGAGATCCTGGACATCAGCATCATCCGAGACACCCGGACGGGCAGATACGCCAAGCAGCCAAAGGTCAGTGATGGTGGGGCATATTCCTCCTGCTGTCCTCTCCCGCTGCCTGCTCCGACCACTCATGTGTCACTCAAACGTGTGTGTGGGTTTCTCATAGTGTAGAGACTCAGATCTGTACACCATGACCCGCCATGATGTAAATCCTTTGTTACTACATCGACATCATGGTTTTAAGGTGAGACACTGAAGCTGAATAGGAAAAATATTAATGTGACCTTCTTTTTGTTGTTTATTTACATAAAGAAAACAGGATTTGTAAGTTTTTCATCATGTAATGTTTGGATATGAATATGAATATAATGTAGGGCTGCAGCTATCGATTATTACAGTAATCGATTATTCTGTCGATTATTTTGTTCGAATAATCGAGTAATCGTTTGTTATTGTCGTGTCTACTTTGCACACGGTTTCTTTTCCACTTGATGTAATGTACGGTTCTGTTTAGATGTTGTAGCATCAGTGTTAAGAAGTTTAAAAATGTAATCCCCTACAGATTACAGATTACAGACCCCAAAATGTAGTTTGTAACGTAATCCATTAAATTACTTAAAGTGAGTAACGTAATCTGAATACTTTGGATTACTTGATATTGTCATGATTTTTAAAACTACATGAATGTAGCAGCCAACTCCTGCAAATTCTTGTTTGGTTTTAGACCTGGATTAGTCCTGGTTTAGTCCTGGTTTAGACCTGGTTTAGACCTGGATTAGTCCTGGTTTTGTCCTGGTTTAGACCTGGTTTAGACCTGGTTTAGTCCTGGTTTAGTCCTGGTTTAGACCTGGTTTAGTCCTGGTTTAGTCCTGGTTTAGACCTGGTTTAGACCTGGTTTAGACCTGGTTTAGTCCTGGTTTAGTCCTGGTTTAGACCTGGTTTAGACCTGGTTTAGTCCTGGTTTAGTCCTGGTTTAGGCCTGCTTTAGACCAGCTTTAGACCTGTCTTAGACCTGTCTTAGTCCTTGGGGTTAGTTCTGGTTTAGAGGCGCACAGGAGGAAGCGCGGTCCACGCAGTGTATGCAACAAGACACGGTCCACGCGCGGTATCTGCACCGTATGGGACGAGATGCAGTGTGCGCGGCGTACGGGAGGAGATGAGAGATGCGTACCGTATGGGAGGAGATGAGAGATGCGTACCGTATGGGAGGAGATGAGAGATGCGTACCGTATGGGAGGAGATGAGAGATGCGTACCGTATGGGAGGAGATGAGGGGTGCGTGGCATATGGGAGGAGATGAGGGGTGCGCGGCGTACGGGAGGAGATGAGGGGTGCGCGGCGTACCGGAGGAGATGATATACATCCATGGGCGCCACGCTGTTTTGTGTACAGTGAAGTGCAGTGGTCGTGCGGAAACTTTACCTCTACCACAGAAGGTTCCGGCCATCGCCGAGCGTATGAAAATAAAACGAAGCATCGAGGCAAAAAATTATAATCGATGCATTTTTCTAAACCATTTACTCGATGAATCGTTTCAGCCGTAATATAATGTATGTGTGACAAATGGGAAAATGGAAGAAGTCATGTTTTTTTTGTTTTTTTTTTAAAAGTTTTTTTAGTAAACTGGATCTCACGGGAAAAAAGTCACATTCTTCTTTTGTCCCTACAGAGGGGAAAATGTATTTCATGACAGATGCAAGTTGACTAAATGAAAGAATAAAACATCTTAAGGTGAAGACTGGACAATGTTGTTGTTTCCAGGTGAAAATGTAGACAGTATGTTGAGAATGCATTAGATTTTCAGTCAGGAAGTGTGTGTTGGCATGCTATTTGTTGTTAGCTTTACCACTGCAGCAAAACCTTCCTCTGGTACTTGCACTCATCATGGTGAATAAACAGGATGCTCAGAATGTTTAAGGTGAGTGAGGAATAACTTTGGACCACTGCAAACCCTTTGAAATGAACCCCTTCTTTTTGTCGGCTCTTTAAGACCGTACAAAACCTTTAACAAGCTGATCAGCCAACATGTGTGTGAGAGGGGGAGGGAGGGTGTGTGTGTGTGTGAGAGGGGGAGGGAGGGTGTGTGTGTGAGAGGGAGAGGGGGAGGGAGGGTGTGTGTGAGAGGGGGAGGGAGGGTGTGTGTGTGAGAGGGAGAGGGGGAGGGAGGGTGTGTGTGAGAGGGGGAGGGAGGGTGTGTGTGTGGGCTCGGGCGGATGTGGCGGGTGTGCGGGCGGTTGGCAGGATGCGGTTGTGTAAGAGGTCTGGGTAAAGCGCCATGATGAGGGCTGATATCAGACATGCACACGCGGCACACTGCACACGGTCACACACACACATGAACACACACACATACACAGAGGATCCAGAATACATACAAATATCAGTTTTACACAGCAAAATACTATATAGCTGGGTACTTTGGAGATAGACCTAATAATGCTGGATTACTGAAACGTGCGAATGAAACAAAACACAACTGTGGGTCTGCGTTTGCTGACGGAACGGCATTAGAATAGTTTTTGTTTTATTTATTTATTTCAGGGACAGCGCATATTAATAAACATTTCTGTAGATATGCCAGGGTTCGCCCAAAGGCTCTTTTTCACCTGCAGTCCCCAGACAGATGGTAAAAGCCGCCCTACAGGAGCAAGAGTAGGATTAAAAGTGTCCAACACAAAATTACAATTACAATAAATATAGTAGAGCTAAAATGTACAATGTGGACACAACAGATCAGCAGTCAGGCAACAACAGACAGGTACATGAACACACACAAGCAAACACATACACACACATACACACACATACAAACACATACACACACATACACACACATACAAACACATACACACACATACACACACATACAAACACATACACACACATACACACACATACAAACACATACACACATACAAACACAGGGCAAGATGGCAGCAGAAGACGGCTTTAAGCTCATGAGTCAATTTTATGTAATATAAGACCTGTCAAAGAATTTCTAATGTCTTTCAAATTCATCAATTAGCATTCAAGTTCTTGTGTTTGTGCGGCAGGATCCGAAGCTCCGGGAGTTGCTGGGCTTCGGGAAAGGGGAGAATGTTGAAGGGAAACTCGTCACCGTCGTCTATGGAACTGATCTGGTCAACAGCTCCTTCCTCAACTTCCAGGCCGTGCAGGAAGACACAGCCAAGGTCAGCCCGCAGAGGCTCGTAACGTAAAGTATTGTAAAGGGTTTTTCAACGTCGTGTTCTAAACATTTAACCAACAAAACTAGAGGTGTACCGATACTGGTATTGGGTATCGGCCCGATACTTCCATAATATACTTGCACTTGTTAAACATTTGCCGATACCACTGTTACACGACACGTTCCGCAGTATCGCGGCTTCAGTCTCCTGAATAAAGCAGTGTCCCGGTTATGAGAAACCAGAGCAACAGAAATGAAGTGGTGAAAGAGCCGCTGCACTCGGACCATCTCTGAAAAGACTCACCATCAGCAGAACATCCTCTGTCATAGAGAGAACACTCATATTCTACTGAGTCGAGTCCTTTAGTCCAACAGAAGCTAAACACATCAGTGCACAAGCTTTTTTTTTTTTTCTCAGCGCAAATGAGCCATGCAGTTTTTAGTTTTATAAAATGTAAACAAATGTGCTAAAGCTGCATTAAACACATTCTGATCAAGATTCAGAAAGTTTATTCTCAAATTTTCATATTCACATATGAAAAAAATGAAATGACATTTCTCACCCAAAGCTAAATTAAATAATAATAATAAAATTAAAGAAAAGTTCAGAGTTCTTCTTGGGGACACAGCCTGGTGTGTACAGAGGGAATATTAGGGTGGTTTGTATTTTTCCTGGTTTATTAAATATACATTTTTGCGCTTGCACATGTGTAAGATTGGCAAAGTATCGATATCGGCAAGTACAGAAATGATTGTACTTGTATCTGTGTCCGTGTTCAAAAAAGTGGTACTGGTACATCCCTAAATAAAACACTTGTAATTGTACCTTTAACTGTATAAATAAATATATACACAATGACATCATGTGTAACACTCCAATCAAAGCAATAACATCTCCATGGAGACGAGCAGCTGTCCGTCAGGAGTCAATACTACTTAAAAACTGTTCACTTTCTGTGGCTAAATGCTCGTTGGGAGGTTTGGTGGTGTTTACATTACAGTTACATTTACTTTTAAAGAAACTGTACTTTTGAGAGGACTTTTCTAACAGCATATTTTTACTCCTCCTTGAACAATATAAGTTTTGGTTCCTCTTCCCACTGTAAATAAATCTATGGCAAAAGATCCTTCAGATATGATTTAGTTTGTCTAATTTTTGGGTCTATTCTTTGAAAATACCAGATTTTGTCCATTATTCAGTGTTTTGTCCTTCAAATTACATTAAGTTGAAATGATAAATCAGATGTGACCTGAACGTTACTCTTAAAGCGACTCTTAAATGAGTCATTTCTTGGACCACTACTTTGAACTTGGTAATATTCCGTTTTTTGGCCTCTCTGCCCACCTCTGTTTACACGGCTCCGCTCTGCTGGAGCCCGTCTAACAGATGGACTTTCTCACTCTGTCTATCTTTGGTTTCCAGGTTTGGACAGATGAACTCTTCACATTAGCGACAAACATCCTGTCCCAGAATGCAGCACGCAACACGTTTCTGCTCAAAGCGTGAGTGTGGAGTGGACAGTCCACAGCTGTGTCCTGTCTGCTCCTGTCTGCACCTGTCTGACCCTGTCTGTGTCCTCTCTGCACCTGTCTGACCCTGTCTGTGTCCTCTCTGCTCCTGTCTGCACCTGTCTGACCCTGTCTGTCCTCTCTGCTCCTGTCTGCACCTGTCTGTGTCCTCTCTGCTCCTGTCTGACCCTGTCTGTGTCCTCTCTGCACCTGTCTGCTCCTGTCTGCACCTGTCTGACCCTGTCTGTGTCCTCTCTGCACCTGTCTGACCCTGTCTGTGTCCTCTCTGCTCCTGTCTGACCCTGTCTGTGTCCTCTCTGCTCCTGTCTGTGTCCTCTCTGCACCTGTCTGACCCTGTCTGTGTCCTCTCTGCTCCTGTCTGCACCTGTCTGTGTCCTCTCTGCTCCTGTCTGACCCTGTCTGTGTCCTCTCTGCTCCTCTCTGCACCTGTCTGTGTCCTCTCTGCTCCTGTCTGCACCTGTCTGTGTCCTCTCTGCTCCTCTCTGCACCTGTCTGTGTCCTCTCTGCTCCTGTCTGCACCTGTCTGTGTCCTCTCTGCACCTGTCTGCACCTGTCTGTGTCCTCTCTGCACCTGTCTGTGTCCTCTCTGCACCTGTCTGACCCTGTCTGTGTCCTCTCTGCTCCTCTTTGCACCTGTCTGCTCCTGTCTAACCCTGTCTGTGTCCTCTCTGCTCCTGTCTGCACCTGTCTGTGTCCTCTCTGCACCTGTCTGCACCTGTCTGTGTCCTCTCTGCTCCTGTCTGCACCTGTCTGTGTCCTCTCTGCACCTGTCTGCACCTGTCTGTGTCCTCTCTGCACCTGTCTGACCCTGTCTGTGTCCTCTCTGCTCCTCTTTGCACCTGTCTGCTCCTGTCTGCTCCTGTCTAACCCTGTCTGTGTCCTCTCTGCTCCTGTCTGACCCTGTCTGTGTCCTCTCTGCACCTGTCTGACCCTGTCTGTGTCCTCTCTGCTCCTGTCTGACCCTGTCTGTGTCCTCTCTGCACCTGTCTGACCCTGTCTGTGTCCTCTCTGCACCTCTCTGCACCTGTCTGTGTCCTCTCTGCACCTGTCTGACCCTGTCTGTGTCCTCTCTGCTCCTCTCTGCACCTGTCTGTGTCCTCTCTGCACCTGTCTGACCCTGTCTGTGTCCTCTCTGCTCCTGTCTGTGTCCTCTCTGCTCCTCTCTGCACCTGTCTGTGTCCTCTCTGCTCCTGTCTGACCCTGTCTGTCTGTGTCCTTCTCCAGGTACACACGACTAAAGCTTCAAGTGAACCAGGATGGAAAGATCGCTGTGAAGAAGTGAGAGAACATTTATTCGAATGTATTTTGTTTTTCATAGTTACGTTGTCATAGGAGGTTTGAGGTGCTCCGCACATGTTCCATGTTCCCACAAAGTTACTCAACTTACTACTACTTCCTCATTCAGGCGATAACATGTACAATGCGGCAAAAATGACTATCTTGATTATGTAGTTTACGTTTAGGTATAGAATATGTACTAATAAATTGTATTTTTTTTTATCAAAATAGTTTAGTCTTGCTACTACCATTTGCCATTACGTTGTTAGCCCCACAAAAGTAATAATCCCCACACATCATTTCCCACAAAGGTGATACATGTGTGAGTTTATTACATTTGTAGGTTCAAACAGGTTGTCCCTCAGATGTAATACATTTCCACACGTGTAATTGAATGTTTATTGGTGAATTATGATCTAATTTAGTTTATACTATTGTAGTTGCTCATCCGCTCTAATGGGCTAAGTTCACTGTTTGCTCCATGCTACAATTCTGCCTCCTGCTTTGGGTATTCAGGAGACATTTAGGCCTGTGCTCTATGACTATGACTCTTGGTACACATTATCTTAAGGGTCTTTACTAATGACAAATACATTTGCAGCTTCGCCATTTTATGTGTGTAGTTTAAGATGAAAAGTTGGTGTTGGTGGTGACAGTTTTGACCAGTGGGACAGAGCGTCGTATAGGGCAGTATATACAGGAGCACACAGACCTCTTTCCATAGAACACATGTATGATGGGCATCTTCTAATATGTTGGATGAAGTGGGAAAGCCTAGAACAAAGTAATTGTTAAATTTGAATTGAGGTTCCTCATTGTTATTGACTGGCCTGATATAGACTGAGGGTGAGGTGCAGCTGGTTGTTCAAAACACCAAACTGACCTGGTGGAGTCAGGTGACTTGATAATGTCCACCACTAGCGCCTGCCCTTTTCTATTACCCCCTGTTACTGAAAGGGTCACCAAGCTGCTACTGGTGCATCCAAGATCATCGCTGCATAAGAGACACGTCTGACATTCTCTAGAACCTACAGAGAGAAATCTAAAAACATCTAGGGTCCCAAGTCGAAAGCCTGTCCAAGGTTCTCCAGCTGCTAGTGGGACAAGTCTGAGGAACATCCACGGTCCTTTACCTGCTATAGAAAAAGCTCTGAGAACTTGTTCCAATAGTAGTTAAAGACTTGTAGATGTAATAGAGAGAAATCTGAAGAACATCCAAGGTCCTTTAGCTGCTACTGGGACAGATCTGAAGAACATCCATGATTCACTCAGAATGATTCTGCCCCATCTGCTCCTCATATATAAGTGAGAACAGCATTTTGAGGAAATTGCACTGTTTCATATGAATAACAAAATCTGAAAACAATACTTTCTTAATGTTAAAATAGCATTTAAAATAAATGTTTGTGATTAAAGTCAAAATAGAAAGTATTCATAATTGTGACTGATAAAACTCAAATTTTCATGTTAACAATTTTTTTAAATAAAAAATATAGCTATAAGCAGCAGTGTGGAGGCCTTGCAGCACCAGCAGAATAAGCAAGAGTCGGAATGGTAAAACATGCACAGGGTGAGGGGATCGAAAACAGTCCATTTTACAAAAGTGTCCATGTACTTGGACACACATGTCCAACTTCGACCAGCTAGTGGCGCTATAGCTTTTCAACTAGACACCCCAAAATTACTGCGTGATCATGGGCTGAATCAACACGAATTTCATAGCTTTATTCCAAGGCGTTCTATGGGATACCTTTTTTTTTTTTTTAACCTTTATTTACCCAGGAAAGTCCCACTGAGACACTAATGTCTTTTTCAAGGGAGTCCTGCCCTGCACACACCACTTTCACACTAGGCCATGTGGGTGATGTGTCTTGCCTGAGGACACAATGACAGTTTTTTGCCACTGGCGCCCCCCTGTGGCACCTGGGATTCCCAGTGGTCTCCCATCCAAGTACTAACCAGGCCCTGCTGAGCTTCTGAGATCTGACGGGATCAGGCTTTGACGAGCCGGTATGGCCACACCTGCCTAAATACCTAAAAAAAGATACAATTTTTGACCAAATCCAACATGGCCTCCAAATGCAGAATGTTACGCGATAAACCTTTTATGACATGTAATGCAGAGTCAAGTAGCATCAGCAGGCACAGGGATTTTCAATAGGTCAAAGGTCACAAAGGTTTTTGAGGGTCTAGAGTGAGGGGTCATGGGTCCAGGTCTCAAGTTTGGTTTCAGTGCGTTCAAGCGTCTGCTGCTCACTTCCTGTTTGGCGGCTTCGTTGTCAAGTCTGACGGCAGTTTGCCAGAGAACAAAGGCCTAAATGAAAAATCCTTTCACTAGTTTTTGTGACAATTGGTCTGAAGATTTTGTGTGCTGAGTTTGTAGAAAACTGGACAAAATTTGAGAGAGGAGATACATTTTGAAGGTTGATAATAATATAATATCCAAAATGGCAGAAAATCCAATGTGGCAGAAAATGATGTCATAGGGTGTGTTCATCTCGGCCCAAGGATTCCACTGACGCGTCTTCTGCGGAAACGGGTCAATAGTTACAAGCATGAATGCATGTCCGACTTTGACCTGTTGGTGGCGCTGGTTCTCTTGACCTATTGACCCCAAATGGCTGTGAGGGACCATGAGCCGGTCCTGAACCAGTGTGCAAATTTTTACAACTTTTTACCTCGTGTTCTATGGTCTGCTATAGACACCCCAGACATCAGGATCAGGATCAGAATCAGAATCAGAATCAGAATCAGAATCAGGATGAGGATGAGGATGAGGATGAGGATGAGGATGAGGATGAGGATGAGAATCAGAATCAGAATCAGAATCAGAATCAGAATCAGAAGAATCTTTTGTAAAGCAGTGGAGTCCTTCAGCTTCACTGTGAGGCCTCTAATAATCTCCATCGTGCAAATAGCCTGAATTTCATGGGGGAAAAGTGCTTTATTTAAGTTTCCATGTGGTTCTATTCCGCTGTTGATGAAGATGATCTGATTTACAATAGTTTTGACAAACCTGCTATGCCGTGACAGACTTTTTTTGGAAGTGAGTTTCAAGATTATAAATGAGTTATTATATTACATTTACAGTGTTTTAGTTCATTGTAAAACATTGGAACTAAAGTGAGTGTTTTGTTTTCACAATCGTACATTTACCATCTCTTCTGGAAAGATCTAGAATCTTGACCATATCATTCTCCATTTTCTACAGTTCTATGCTGATGCTGAGAATAGAATTATGGGAACGCTTTTGAGACCAAGAATAATAATAAAAAACTAAATTAATAAATAATAATAAATTGTTTAACACATTTGCATAATAATCGACCTTATAACGGTCTATAATATAACCTGTTCATAAATCACTCGTAAACATTACATTACATTTGTGGGGATTTCTTACATTTGCGGGACAGTCCGTTTGAGCTCAGACAGTAATAAACTCACACAAATGTCACAGGTTTTACATTTGTGGGAAATGTGTTTATTGTGTTTGTGGTGGAGATTTTTATGAAGTTTGTGGGAAATGATTATGTTTGTGCTTTTGTGTGGGGATTATTCCATTTGTGGGCCTAACAGACGTACATGTTTGTGTTTTAGTGTGTGTATAATCGAGTTAATGATGACAATGATCAAAGTACGACTCATTTAATCGTTGTATTTTGTGGTAAATTTGACATTTTGGTGTTTCTCCTGTTCTGTGTCTTTCAGTGTTCTGAAACTGTTCTCGGATAAGAAACGAGTGGAGACGGCTCTGGAGCAGTGCGGCCTCATCAATAACAAGGTCATTATCTCTTATTATGAACATTGATGTTTTTTGGTTTGGCACAGATCTAAACATTTTTCTCGTCAATGAATTTACATCCAGTTTTAATTCAATTTAACAGTCATATATAATCTATATCACAGTTAACAGGGTTCCATTTGAGTTTGTTTTATTATTGATATTAACATGAAAAAATGTAAGTTTTATAGTGACCTATGTCCAGGTAAAAGGTAAAATTATAATGTGAAACATGATGGGCAAGTTTTTGATGGTGTTTTGCTTCTCTAGATGATTATTTCATCAGAAAACAGAATGAGCTGCACACGAGTTACTTATTTGGGTTCCAGATCCATGGACTAAATCCAAGTAGTTTAATTCTAAAAGTGCTCTCTCTGAGCCAATTACCAAAACCCCAGAACCAGCAGCCAGTCATGAGTCAGTGCTAGTGCAGCCTCTGCAGCCCAGTGAGGGAATTCCTGAGGTTCTGACTTTTACATGAGGCCTGAGCATAAACTGAGAATGAGATACAGTTGGATGTCTCCTGAAGGCAGGTGAAGGCAACTGGGCTGCAGCTGTAACTGTTATTTATTTATTTATTTCTATGTTTTGAACTGCAGCGTACAGACCCTCCGTTTAGCTCGCAGCCACTTTAATTTTGACTCGATTGAACTAAACACATTTGCAATGTTCAAAGTAGTTTTCAAACAGGACGTTGCTTTTGAATAAAGCGCAGCCACAGATAGAATCACAAAGTCTATCAGTGTTTTTCCGGTGAAGATGTTTGTGCGTCAGAACTGTCCCTCCACATCTGTGTCACAAGACTCAGGAGAGCAGAGCAGGTGGTGCAAAGCTCTGGGCCCCATCCTGCTCCTCTACTGCCCCCTGCTGCTGATGGAGAGACATGAACGCACTCACTCTGTTTGAACATCTCTGTGATGTTCAGGAAAATGCAAGTTTTTACTATTGTTTTTACTATTCTTCATTGAGAGAACCTCTTGATTTCAGATACATATTTAACCGATCTCGACTTCACACTAAAGCTGTGCAGTCTCTACAAACAGACAGCAGTCATCACTAATCATTTTTCTGCTACTTAAACACAAGCCTAACTGAAAGGATTAGTTTCAGAGTGTGCATAAAATATTAAAGAGGGGATATTGTTCCAACGTGACTTTTTGGACCTTTCTACCATGTTATGTTTTTTCCTCATCAAAACCTTTCCGGAGTAATTTAGCGACACTTCTTCTTAGATATACAAGAACAGGATACAGAACACAGTGCAGCTTAGGGATGGAATAACCCAAATATGCACCATAAGCTCTGAAGGTGGTTGATAGTGATTCTATCGTCAGAGCTCTGGGTATTGACACTTTGCAGCTGTTGTCATCGACATGGGGGTGTGATGCTAACTGTAGGCATGCTCTGTCTTTGGTAGACTTTAATCTGAGCTTTATTTTAACACAATCTGAGCAGAAAGAACTGATTTAGGGGGAACTACGTCAGGTGAGATGATTTTCACTGTTAAACAAGTTCCTCAAATAACATTACAGTCACCAGCTAACTAGCATTAGCCAATACTTTTTCACTTAGTCATTGTTAGTCTGTTAGTCATGGCATTTATCAGCACCTCCTGAATATGTGCCATTTAAATCCATTTTCTATTTTTCTTGAGTTTTCATCTTAAAACCTTTGTTTGCCTGTGTGCGCAACATTCCACCATACACACACACGTAGAGCACCACCAGCGTGATGTCAGTTTGCTGTGGATGTGGCGGTGACGGTGTGTGTGTGTCGTGTGCCTGTGTGTCTGCAGTCAGAGGGGATCAGAGCTGATGACTTCACCTGGGACGCCTTCCAGAAGTTCTTGGACAGTTTGTGTTTGCGACCAGAGATCCAGAATATATTTGAGGAGTGGTAAGAGATTTATTTATTACAATTAATATAAGTGATTAAAAAAATAATATGGAACAAAACTTGACTGAGAAGTTGTGTCCAAACTTTTGACTGGTGGGGTAATTACAGAACTGCTAATGTTTGAAAGCCGCTCGTGAATGCTCCACATAAATAGTCCGTCTCGTTGCAGTGGGTCGAGGAGAAAGCCGTTCATCTCTTTAGACCAGTTCATGGACTTCATAAACCGCAGGCAGAGGGACTCCAGGCTGAACGAGGTCCTGTACCCGCCCCTGAAGAGGGAGCAGATCAGGCAGATCATGGAGCACTATGAGACCAACAGCAGTCAGCTGGAGAGAGGTGATGTGGCGTTCACTCACCCCGACCTAACACACTTCCTATTGGCCTGACCTAATTATGCGATTTTCTTATCTACGCGATAACGTTGCTTCCTCAGCACGAACAGACCTGGAGCTTTGTTTCATTCACACACGTTTAACACACAAACCCTGCGTATTTAGGTCAAGCTCTTCTCTCAAACATAAAACACTCTGTTCCACCTTGTGATGTCACGTGGTAATAGTGCTCTACTGTGTTTTTTAAACTCCATGCACCTTCACTAGAATCATTTGGATGATTTCAGCTCCAGAACTGCTAGTCTCTACTAGACAACAGGTTAAAGGTGGAACAGAGAATTCTGAGATCTGAAGATAGACACAATAATGATAACGGAGGATTTACTCAAACAAAACACAACTCTGCGTATGTTTTACTAACCCTAACAACATTCTAACAGGACTTGGAGCTCATAAGAGTCCATTTGGAGTAATACAGGACCTTTAAAGTGCATATGACATTCTTGGTGTGGCGGGATTGTCCCTGTGGTGAATATTGATCATAGTATCATCAAGTGGCAGTTTGTGGGGAAATAGTCGAGAAGAAAATCACAAAAACACACGACGTAGCTCTGCGGTCTAAAACGGAATACTTAAAATACAGTGCAATGCAAAATGCAGAACAATTTAGAGAGAGATACTAATTGATCTATGGGAAATTCAAGTTTTGCTCCTGCAGCATTTCCACTGCATGTCTCAGTGGGTCAAAGGTCTCAGGTCAGTTTCACAGGAGGCCTGGTCAGGGAGGGTCTGCAGATCTGTGTCAGGGCAGTTTGAGGAGAGGAAGAGCCAAAAGTGCCCCTCCTCTGTGTCACAGTCCTTTACTTGTGTCCTTTGAACCGCACATGCTGCACTTCTTAGTTGGCTAAAATCCCATGATATGATGTTAAAAACTGAGCAAAAATGGCTCAGTGTGTGAGCCAGGCAGCCACAAAAGCAGCCAGCCACTGTTTCCATGGGAAAACACACTTAAAACTAAATGAATCCTTACAGTATAATGACCTTAAAACATTTTCTAATACTGAAGCATTGACCAGGTTTTAGGCTTTGAGCTGTGGATATAGATTTCAGTTTAAACTATGTGTTTAAACAGGGGGGATTGTACACAATCATTGTTATAATGTTCCAGAACATTCCTGAAGAGGTTTTAGATCATTGGTACATGTTTCAGGCAGGTTTCACTAACCTCTCCCAGGCTCTGTTCGAACCCTAATTACGCCCTCAGTAACCCTCATCAGTGAGTCTTTAATCGTGGTGCCATTTCCTGGTCCATGTGCGTGTTAAAGTCCTCCTGGCCTAAAGCTCTGCTGTGTGTCGTGTGCAGACCAGATCAGCCTGCAGGCCTTCAGCCGGTACCTGGGCGGAGACGAGAACGGTGTGGTTCCTCCAGAGCGACTGGACATCATCGATGACATGAACCAACCTCTGTCACACTACTTCATCAACTCCTCCCACAACACCTACCTCACAGGTATGAACACACCTGCCTCACAGGTATGAACACACCTGCCTCACAGGTATGAACACACCTGCCTCACAGGTATGAACACACCTGCCTCACAGGTATGAACACACCTGCCTCACAGGTATGAACACACCTACCTCACAGGTATGAACACACCTGCCTCACAGGTATGAACACACCTACCTCACAGGTATGAACACACCTGCCTCACAGGTATGAACACACCTGCCTCACAGGTATGAACACACCTGCCTCACAGGTATGAACACACCTGCCTCACAGGTATGAACACACCTGCCTCACAGGTATGAACACACCTACCTCACAGGTATGAACACACCTACCTCACAGGTATGAACACACCTGCCTCACAGGTATGAACACACCTGCCTCACAGGTATGAACACACCTGCCTCACAGGTATGAACACACCTGCCTCACAGGTATGAACACACCTACCTCACAGGTATGAACACACCTGCCTCACAGGTATGAACACACCTGCCTCACAGGTATGAACACACCTGCCTCACAGGTATGAACACACCTACCTCACAGGTATGAACACACCTGTTGTGTTGCGCATCAGTGTGTGTGTGTTGTGTATAAGTGTCAGTGTGTGTTGTGCTTCAGTGTGTGTTGTGCTTCAGTGTGTGTTGTGCTTCAGTGTGTGTTGTGCTTCAGTGTGTGTTGTGCTTCAGTGTGTGTGTGTGTCGTGCAGTGGGGCAGCTCACAGTGTGTGTGTGTGTTTGCAGTGGGGCAGCTCACAGTGTGTGTGTGTGTTTGCAGTGGGGCAGCTCACAGTGTGTGTGTGTCGTGCAGTGGGGCAGCTCACAGTGTGTGTGTGTGTGTGTCGTGCAGTGGGGCAGCTCACAGTGTGTGTGTGTCGTGCAGTGGGGCAGCTCACAGTGTGTGTGTGTGTGTGTCGTGCAGTGGGGCAGCTCACAGTGTCTGTGTGTGTTGTGCTTCAGTGTGTGTTGTGCTTCAGTGTGTGTTGTGCATTGGTGTCAGTGTGTGTTGTGCTTCAGTGTGTATTGTGCTTCAGTGTGTGTGTGTTGTGCATCAGTGTGTGTGTGCAGTGCTTCAGTGTGTGTGTGTGTCGTGCAGTGGGGCAGCTCACAGTGTGTGTGTGTGTTTGCAGTGGGGCAGCTCACAGTGTGTGTGTGTGTGTGTGCATCAGTGTGTGCTGTGCTTCAGTGTGTGTGTGTGTGTGTGTTTGGAGTGGGGGAGCTCACAGTGTGTGTGTGTGTGTGTGTGTGTGTTTTTGCAGTGGGGCAGCTCACAGTGTGTGTGTGTGTGTTTGCAGTGGGGCAGCTCACAGTGTGTGTGTGTGTTTGCAGTGGGGCAGCTCACAGTGTGTGTGTGTGTGTGTGTGTGTGTTTGCAGTGGGGCAGCTCACAGTGTGTGTGTGTGTGTGTGTGTTTTTGCAGTGGGGCAGCTCACAGTGTGTGTGTGTGTGCTTCAGTGTGTGCTGTGCTTCAGTGTGTGTGTGTGTGTCTGTTTGTGCTTTGGTTGAGTGTGTGTTGTGCTTCAGTGTGTGTGTGCAGTGCTTCAGTGTGTGTGTGTGTGTTTGCAGTGGGGCAGCTCACAGTGTGTGTGTGTGTTTGCAGTGGGGCAGCTCACAGTGTGTGTGTGTGTTGTGCATCAGTGTGTGCTGTGCTTCAGTGTGTGTGTGTGTGTTGTGCTTCAGTGTGTGTGTGTTGTGCATCAGTGTGTGTGTGCAGGGCTTCAGTGTGTGTGTGTGTCGTGCAGTGGGGCAGCTCACAGTGTGTGTGTGTGTTTGCAGTGGGGCAGCTCACAGTGTGTGTGTGTGTGTGTGTGTATGTTTGCAGTGGGGCAGCTCACAGTGTGTGTGTGTGTGTTGTGCATCAGTGTCAGTGTGTGTGTGTGTTTGCAGTGGGGCAGCTCACAGTGTGTGTGTGTGTGTGTGTGTGCAGTGGGGCAGCTCACAGTGTGTGTGTGTGTGTGTGTGTGTGTTTGCAGTGGGGCAGCTCACCGGCCTGTCGTCAGTGGAGATGTACAGACAGGTGTTACTGACGGGCTGTCGCTGTGTGGAGCTGGACTGTTGGAAGGGCCGTCCCCCAGACGAGGAGCCCTACATCACCCACGGCTTCACTATGACCACGGAGATCCCCTTCAAGGTATCAGGCCTCCAGTGCACTCACCGTATCAGGCCTGACGCAGCTGTCTGGAGCTCGTGTAGCCTGTTAGAAATGTTTGGCTTCATCAAAAACCTTTATTTTTGGTATTTAGGTTGAAGCCCTGTAGCTATTTTTCATTTCTTTTTTTCAGAAACTGTAAAGATTGCTGAATATTTCTTTAGGTTTAAATTTCCTTTTACCAAAAACCCCGTCGCTCTTTACAGTGAGATCGAGATATTACAGTCGACAAACATTTTTCTGCTGAGTTAACTGGACTTACCTAGTGAAATGTAATATTAGGTCACTGTGTAACACCTCTATACTGATGTACAGTCTACTCACTCTTTTTCAGCTTGTTTTAACTCAGTGTCTTCATTTGCAGGAGGTGATTGAGGCCATAGCCGAGAGCGCGTTCAAAACATCTCCATATCCTCTTATCCTCTCCTTTGAAAACCACGTGGATTCGTAAGTATTGTGAACTTCTGACGTGGGGGCGGCCGTTTTACGAAGCAGCTAATTCCTGTGTGTGTGTGGACCAGGGCCAAACAGCAGGCGAAGATGGCCGAGTACTGCAGGACCATCTTCGGAGACGCACTTCTGATCGACCCCCTGGAGAAATATCCGGTAAAACAGCTTTACACTCAGAACCTCTGTGGTGACTGACAGTGGGATGTTGTGCCGGGGTCCAGCACACGGGTTCATCTTCACCCTAAGTGAATTCAGTTAAAGTCGTGGGGCGGGTTTTCACAGCTGTGTCGTGTGCATTTCCTGTGACTGTCTGAGCACCGTTGGAGTTTGTAGAGGATAATTTTGTTCTTTACAATCTGGATTTTCTCTCCACTGCAGAGGGAGAGCACTGACTGGCCCAATGCTCTGTTCACTGAATTCTCACACTTTTATTCCAATAATAATAATAATAATAATAATAATAATAATAATAATAATATGTGATAACAAAAAAGTAATGCCTCACACTTGAAATCCGCTTTAAAGCCTCTCAAAGTGCTACACATTATTCATTCACTACACAGTGGTGGTAAGAAGACTGTCAGAAGTGATGTGGCATCTGTGTCCTTGACAAATATAGAATAATAACACTAAACTATCAGTACTGATACACCATAAAATGTGTTATTGAAGTAGGAGTACATTGGTTAAAAAGCACTCAGCACATTTTTGTGAGAACAACTAGACTCATCGTAATTTCTGCAGTTTATCCAGTGATTCTGCTGTTGTGGATATTTATTATGTCTAATACAAGCATAGACAGGGGTGCATATAACTGGTACGCTGGTACGCATGCGCAGCAAAAATAACGAATGCGTAATGCCACTTCAGTTACTGAGCGCCTTTGCGTAGCCCACTTGACTTGACCGATCGTGTCATATCAATCTTACACATGTCCAAGTCCAACTACTGTCAAAGATGTCTAAAAAACAACAGACATTAAGCAGCTTCTTTGGCGTTTCCCGCCTACAAAGAAACACCAACCGGAGCCAGAGCCGAAGAAAAGACTTTTTCGGAAAAGTGGCTTCAAGATGTGCAGTGGCTTGAAGCTAACGATGAACGCACTGAAATGTGGTGTAAGCTTTGCCGCTCACATCCACACCGAGCAGATAAAACAGGTGCGTTTTATAAAGGTTCAAAGAATTTCAACCATCCTTTATTTGACAAGCACGAAAAGAGCAAAGAGCATACGAATGTGGTGCAAGCCATTGCTAATAAACAAGCTGGCCGAGAAGAACTGTCCAGTCGCCCACTTAGCAGATGGATGACATTTGACCCAAAGCAAGCTGTTGAGCTGTGGATGGAGACAGCTAATCGCAGGCTCAACCAAAGACAAAGAGGTGCATCTGCAGCATCTTCATCATCTACCATGCAGGGAGCGGAAGCAGTGGAGAGTGGGGCGACATGGAGGACAGTGAGGAAGATGGCACTTTTTAAGACCTCGCTACATAATGAATGAGTACCAAACTCCATCTCCTGGTACTCACCTGAGTAACACACTGAAAAAGTTATGTGCACCCCTGAGCATAGAGGACTTTAAGTGGATGTGTTCGTCACAGTGTGAGTGTTGTTACCTTCACTACTACCTGGTGTGAAGCCTCAGCGATTGATATACATATACATACTGTGCTCTAATCTATGACACCCATGGGTCATTATGTTACAATTTATGTTACAACATCTTAAAACACCACCACTGGAAATTCCAGGGGCCACAGCGTTGTGCCCGTGGCAAAAGTTGTTGTCGTGTCCTTCAGCAAGACACTTCACCCACATTGCCCATTATGAAAGTGGTGTGTGCATGAATGTACAGATTGGCTTCCTCGCTTCCATCAGTCTGCCCAGGACGGCTGTGGCTACAGTAGTAGTAGTTTACACCACTGGGTCTGGAGTGAATGAAGAATGCACCAAAATGTAAAGCTCTGGGCATCTGGTAAAGCTCTACAGAAGACTAAAGCATTATTACTAGAAAATAAGCAATTAATGCTCAAAAGTGCATGAATCATTCAGAATGCAGCTTCAGAAAGGGAACGGTGTGGGGGAAACAAGTATTAAGTGGCTTGCAGAATAGGTCTGCTTTGACATAGTTTTACTTGTGGTCTAGCTGGTTCCAGGCCAGGCCCTCCCCACACCACAAGAACTCCTGGGTAAAATCCTGGTCAAGAACAAGAAGAAACACTACCACCAGCGGCCCTCGAGCAGCGGCAGCATCCGGCGAAGGGAGCTGGAGGAGCCGTCGCCTCCAGCCAACGGTACCCCCCTGACCCCTGACCCCAGAGCACCATCTCCATGCATGCTTCATGTAGGATTTAGTAACAGAACCAGAATCAGAAAGTTAAAGTTAAATAAATAATGTAATAGTGTAGTGTTAGTACTAAAAGATGCCTCTGACTGGCTGTTAACAGGCTTATAATGACAAACAGGCCCACAGATAAACCTGGCAAATCCAGACAGAGGCTGACATCAGTCTGGTTCATGACAGAACAGACGTGTGTCATGTAATCAGCTAAGTTTATTTCAGTGACAATGACAATGAACAGTGGAGCTCATTGGTTACCTGTTATTAACAAAAATACAGTTTGCAACTGATAAGAAACAAGTCAACAGAAAGTTTGAAAAATGGATTTACCTCTGTTCCAGACACAGAAGTCTTAAAGTGGCTGATTTATATTTCTCATGTTTTTGAGCAAAATTTATCTTGCCCCAATATTATTGTATTATATATTGTATAAGGGCGGCAACACTCAGGCCTCACAGTAAGAAGGTTGCGGGTTCGATCCCCGGGATGGATGGATGGTGGATGGTGGATGGATATTGTATAAGCAGCTCTTACGATAGAGATTAGACTGATATGTTCATTTAAATATAAATGTATCAGGAAGTGTAGCATTCTAATGTTTGTTAGCGTTAGGGTTAGCCCTTAGCATGCTAATCTTTGTTAGCATTATCAACTGCAAAACTCAAGCTGGCCTCTGAAAGACGTAAAGAAACGCTCATGGACTCATTGGGGTAAATAATTAGAAGACTAGGAGAGCTTTAGAGAAGTGAGGAGTAAGTTACCACAGCAAACCGTTATAATAGACTAGTTCTGTTTTTCATGTTTTTAGACACTTTTAATGAGCCTTTAATTTCAACTCTCAGCACATTTGCTGGGCCTGAGCTAAAGCTGTGTTTGTGTATAGAGTGCCCCCTGTCTGAGAGCTTTGGAAGCCAGTGCTTGTCCAACGGAGAGGAGAGGCTCGCTGAGAGGATGATCAAATACTCGGAGCCTCGCAAGTCCATTGGTCAGTAAAGACATGATGTGCAGGACGGACACGGCGCTGCACCTGTGCACAGGCCCACTCCCAGTGCACAGACTGATAAGATCATAGAAAAACCACATTCTTCTTTCTTTCTGTTATTCTGTGTATTTCTTCTCCCTCTGTGGCTCTCAGTGCTTCATGGGCCTGTGCATCTTAGATCATGCAGTATTTTCTGTTGCGCTGTTGTTTTATACACAAATGTTTAACATACAAATATTGCATATTTAGGCTGTGTTTTTAACACTTTTTCCTCCTTGTGATGTCATTAAGTGGTAATATAGGAAATCCACTGTGTTTTTGCCTCACGCCTTCACTCATTTGGATCGTTTCATCTCTGGATTTGCTTTGGATTTTTTGAAGTTACACCGATTGTTTTAGCTTCACCGGCACTGGCTTTTCGAAAGACTTAAAGACTTTCAATTGAGAATCTCAACAGTCTAAAAGGCAAAAGAAAAATCTTAAAAATCAAAGCTACAACGTAAGATTAGCGGGAGAGTGAGAGAGGGAGAAATACTTCTGCTGCAGCAACATTCACTTCTTTGTGCCACAGTTTTATTCTTGAGTAATGAAGAGTAAAACAGTTCATTTGAGGCTTTTAACTTTAAAACTACCACCAAATGACATCACAAGGTTAAACTGGAGTATTCTGTATTTGGTAGACAGCCTAATACTCTATGTGTGAAAGGAACAAAATAAAACTTCAGGTATGATCATGATCAGAAGATTCTACACATATCTGACCCTTAACTTGGAGGCTGGAGATTCTAGCTGCACTATTTTTTAGCTTGAAACAAAACGTGTCCCTGTTCCATTAACCAGATGTAGAAATAGTGCCCCCTATTGGTGATTGTAAACAATTACGGCCTTAAGGTCTTTTCTAAATGTCCAGAGTAGTGAGAAAGACCAAATGATCCATAATCCAGTGTGAGATCCTGCACATTGTGTCTTTACCACATAAAAACAGGAGTATTCAGCATAAAGGCCCATGCTAATTGTTTTCTGTGTTCCAGGCGGTGAGGGGGAGAGTGAGGAGGAGGAGGAGGAAGAACCCCTGACCGAGCTCAAGAAGCCCAACTCAGACGAGGTGAGTTTACAGTGGTCGGACAAAATCAGTGATGGGCAGAGCAGCCGAAACTTGGACACGAGTAAGAGCTGTGTTACTTCAGAATATTACCCGAGTAGATGTTCAAAGTAGTGGTCTAATTACTAAAGTAAGACTAAAAGTGTATTTGGGAAAAGTACAGCACAAGTGAGAGAAACGTAGAGAAGTAACTGTTGGTAATGTGATCAAAAAACAAACATTAAATAAAGCACAAAATCTGATATTTTTAAATTATATACAAACAATACAGACTAAATCATGTCTGATGGAGCGGTGCAAGAAACACAAATGTTCAAATCATTTCATATTGTCAGCGTAAAGCTCTTGTCACTTTAGACCATATGTGTCAAACATGCGGCCCGGGGGCCAGATCCGGCCCTCCAAGACCTTTAATCTGGCCCTCGGCTGATTTTTCTATTAAAATACTTAAAATTTTCAGATTTTTCTGTTAATTTTCTGCACCGTTTAGCATAGCAGCGTCTCCGGCGTTATAAAGGCTGTAAACTGTGGAACTCCCACCAGAGCAGCACAAATGAAGACTTTCCATCTTTCAAATTGTTCACCTTTAAACTCAAATCTTTGACTCAAGAGAAACCAAAGATGTCCCCATGAGCAAAATGTCAAAAAATGAGAAAAGCAGATGCTGAGTTCAGGATTTCCCAAGAAAAATAGTCTAATTCTTTATTTGTAGTGACAGAGGTGAATGGGAAATCTGTGCTCAGTGTGTTTGGAACAAGTGGCGTTAGTGAATATAATCTTAAACACCACTACGAGACACAGAGAAAAATACAATAACTTGAAGAGAGAACTGAGGTTTCTGATCCGGCCCTTTTGGGATCAAAGTAGTTTGCATACGGCCCCCGGACCAAAATGAGTTTGACACTCCTGATCTAGACTTAAGGCCGTCGCACACTGCAGGATTTATCGCTCTTAAACCACTTTTAAACATGCAACAAAAAGTGCACATCGCAGACATGAGGAGGATCTTCTGAGGTTTGAGATCTGGACTGGTGCCGGTGCTGTGGCTGCGTACCACATGCTCCAAAGAAAAGTTAGTCAAGTAACTAAAACTGATCCACGCATGTTACTCCCATGTGATAATTCTCCAGATCTCCAGACTGCAGATTTACAAACCTGATGCAGTGTGCAGTAGTTTCATGAGTGGACTGCACGCCGTTTGTAATGTGATAGTGCTCTGAAAGGACTTTTGACTCCATATAAAAAAAACTGAAATTGAACACTTTGTTTTCTGTGAATATATTTTCAAAACATTAAAGGGCAGATCTAAATATGTCATGTGTTAGTTAATACCCCATAGAAGTAAAATAACCCCTCTTTAAATGTGACGAGTCAGTAGTAACACTAATCAGGCCGTCTCTGCTCTATTTGTTACTGGAGCAAATCGAACCGCTAAACTGTGAGCTGCCTTTGTGACACCGGGAATAAGCTCTGGGGCTTCACTAACTGAGCTTGTGCCTGTGTCCCAGGGCACGGCCAGCAGTGAGGTCAACGCCACAGAAGAGATGTCCACTCTCGTCAACTACATTGAACCTGTCAAGTTCAAGAGCTTCGAGGTGGCGTGCAGTAAGTGTCTGCACCATGGACTGTGTATAATAATCATTTTTAATTTTATGCAGTGCTTTTTTTGGACACTCGAAGACACTTCATTCACTTCACTCTCACTGGTGTAAGATACAACTCTAGCCACAGCTGCCCTGGGACAGACTGTCTGCCAATCTGCACCATCAGCACCTCAGACACCAACACTCACACACACCACTGTCATACTAGGCAGTGTGGGTGAAGTGTTTTGCCTAAGTGTTTTGCCCCCCCCCCCCCGTGGCACCTGATTTTCCCAGTGGTTTAATGGGACATTAAAGCACTGACCAGGACCTGCTGAGCTTCTGAGATCTGACGGGTTCAGGCTTTGACAGGCCGGTATGACCACTAGAGATATAAATGGACATCGCTAACGCGTTAGCCACTGCATTCCAAACAGGAATCCTCCTTCTGACTCTGGCCCCATTGACTTGCATTGGAATACTGTGGCCCCTCTCTGTAACTGCTGCAGTTAAAATGTTTGTATTAACCTGGTCTACATGGTCCTGGGGTATTTTATTTAGCTATTTTGTATGTTAAAAAACCCTATTCCTAATATGAAACAAATTTACCCCTGGAATCGTTCGCATCATGGGCTTCATTTAAGTGGAGCCAAACGCTGTGAACGACGTCACGTTTGCCGAGTCCACTTCTTTATACAGTCTAACCATAGACTGTATGTAGACGTGGACTGAGCGAGTGAGACATCACCCATGACGTTCAGCTGCAGCCAAATGAAGCTAGTTGAGGCTAGCAATTGTTGCAGCTAATTTACCACCAGGTTCCATATTTGGACTCAGAGTGTGTAACCAAAGAGCCAGTATTGGTTGGGGTTCGGGTAGGATTAGGGGGTTTCGTAGGGGGTGGGCACCTAGCAATGATGTGTTATTGATATTTTGCAGTGACATCATGCTGGGGGTGTTTGTTCATGTATGTCTTTGTTAGAATGTTCAGCGATTTCCATCATGACACAATGCGCATATTAGCAAATGGCCAAAAATGTTTTAAAATAAATGCAAACTAAAGAAGAAATCTACTAAACAACAGCCTGTTTTCAGGATCCATGATCAGTCCGAGCTTTCATGGTCCTGTTTAGGTGTTTCATTTTCAGCAAAAATGGTGAGAGCGACTAGCAGAAACACTGTTGGCTAGTGCTAGCTAGCTCGTGACGGTACGTGAGAGATTTAGCTAACAGCACAAATCATCACACCTGTTGTAGTGGTCAGATTGTGTTCAGATAAAACTCAGATTAAAGTCTCCAGTTCAATCCACTTCATTTCTATAGCACATCTCATGAACAAAGACTGTGTCCAAAGTGCTGCACATAGAGCAATTTAGAAAATCTACAATTACATAATAAAAACAACAGAGTAAAAACAAATAAAACAGTGACGTCGACCCAAAGAATAAATCAATCAAATCAGCCAGAGAGTAAAAGTGGGTAAAAGTCTAACCAGAGCATCAGAGCCTCAGATGGAGCAGTGCCAAGTCCAAAAAAGACCAGGTTCTTTCACTAAGAGCTGATACTTTCTGTATATTTATTTAAAATCTACCCTCTGTATGTCAGGTACATCATATACGCGTGACGGGCAACAGTTTTATAGATTTTGTTTTTTCATAGAGAGGAACAAGTTCTTTGAGATGTCGTCGTTCGTGGAGACCAAAGGCATGGACATCCTGAAGAACTCCCCCATGAAGTTTGTGGAGTATCCTTCTCCACGAGCACTCTGCTGATGGAAGTGCTGTTTCTGCCCGTGTCACGTATGCAAAAAGATGACATTTTAATCTAGTGTAATAGACTGACTGAAGTGTTAATGCTGTTGAGACCAGGACATTTTTCAGCTCAATTTGTTTTTTGTTTTTTTTGTCAAAATGGTGTTGCATGTCATGATTGGGTGTATAATTTGTAATAAATACATACTGATGGAATGTGTTGCTAACCAAAATTTAAATTCCCTTGCATTTGGCCTGCTGGATATAGTTAAAATGACAGGATGTTTTTATATGACGTATGTATGTCTTCTAAAACAAACTGCACTATTGGATGTTAAATGACATCGTTTAGCTACAGTGTGGTTCCCTGACGGCCCCATGTCAGATACAACAAGAACCAGCTGAGTCGGATCTACCCCAAAGGGACCAGGGTGGACAGTTCCAACTACATGCCCCAGCTCTTCTGGAACGTGGGCTGCCAGATGGTGGCGCTGAACTTCCAGACACTTGGTAAGAACTCGGTTTACACAGCGTATGGCTGACATAGGAACATTTAAAATATGATTACTAAATGGTCATCCTGGGACCGAGAACTACAACAGACATAAACAGAGGGGGGTCTGTGTGTCCGGACATAACATCTCATCTGTTCAAACTTGAAGTAATGCACAAAATCTGGTGCTTTAAAAGAATGGACACAAAAATGAGACAAGCTAAATCATGTCTGAAGGAGCAGTGCAAGAAGCTCACCGTGGGAAGAGTCACCAAATGCACTGATTCTGGTATTACATATGTGTCAAACATGCGGCCCGTGGGCCAGATCCGGCCCTCCAAGACCTTTAATCTGGCCCTCGGCTGATTTTTCTATTAAAATACTTAAAATTTTCAGATTTTTCTGTTAATTTTCTGCACCGTTTAGCATAGCAGCGTCTCCGGCGTTTCTGTACGTTGCGACTCCCACCAGAGCAGCACAAATGAAGACTTTCCTCTTTCCAAACGCTCTTAAAGGACGATCGTTTTGACTGTCGACCGTGACCCTCATCAGCAAAATGTCAAAAAATGGGAAAAGCAGATGCTGAGTTCAGGATTTCCCAAGAAAAATAGTCTAATTCTTATTTGTTGACAGAGGTGAATGGGAAATCTGTGCTCAGTGTGTTTGGAACAAGTGGCGTTGCTCGAGGAATATAATCTTAAACACCACTACGAGACACGGAGAAAAATACAATAACTTGAAGAGAGAACTGAGTTTTCTGATCCGGCCCTTTTGGGATCAAAGTAGTTTGCATACGGCCCCCGGACCAACATGAGTTTGACACCCCTGTGGTATTAGATGTCTGTGCTGACACTGACCGACTGTCGCCTTCCAAATGTCAGTTCACCTGATGTCCTGGATGGGCCAAGAAATTGATGCAGTTGATGAGTGCTGGTTATAGTCGGCCGAGAAAGTTCCATTGCATTATTCATACACAGTTGTTCTGTAAAAATTTGAGCTATAAAGAATGGCTGAATAACACATTTGGATCAGTTTTGTCTTATTTTATTCTAAAGGAAAGAATTGGGTATATAATAATTGGGTATTGGTATTAGTGGAAATTGGGCATCGGCAAATACTTAAAACCGTAATATCTCAACTGGTGTCAGACCTGAAAACGTTTATCGATGCATCTCTAATATAAAAATAAATAAAAATAACCTGACAGATGTAATATCCAAACCATTATTAGGTATTCAGTACTATTTAGTTTTCCTTTCACTGGATACTTTTAAGTAAATGTACCTTTGCCTCTCCTCTCTCTTCTGCCCCTCTCCTCTCTCTTCTGCCCCACTCCTCTCCCTTCTGCCCCTCTCCTCTCTCTTCTGCCCCTCTGCTCTCTCTTCTGCCCCTCTCCTCTCTCTTCTGCCCCTCTCCTCTCTCTTCTGCCCCTCTCCTCTCTCTTCTGCCCCCTCCTCTCTCTTCTGCCCCTCTCCTCTCTCTTCTGCCCCTCTCCTCTCCCTTCTGCCCCTCCTCTCTCCTCTCTCTTCTGCCCCTCTCCTCTCTCTTCTGCCCCTCTCCTCTCTCTTCTGCCCCTCTCCTCTCTCTTCTGCCCCTCCTCTCTCTTCTGCCCCTCTCCTCTCTCTTCTGCCCCTCTGCTCTCTCTTCTGCCCCTCTCCTCTCTCTTCTGCCCCTCTGCTCTCTCTTCTGCCCCTCTTCTCTCTCTTCTGCCCCTCTCCTCTCCATAGACCTCCCCATGCAGCTCAACATGGGGGTGTTCGAGTATAACGGGCACAGCGGGTACCTGCTCAAACCCGAGTTCATGAGGAGATCTGACAAGTGCTTTGACCCGTTCACGGAGGACACTGTGGACGGCATCGTGGCAAACACCATCAAAATCCGGGTGAGGACCGGTGTCGTGACAAGAAACCCTAATACTGACACTAATTTACCACACTGACACATTAACCCAAATCTACAATATTGTAAAAAAAAAAAAATCATGAGCTGCAGTAAATAAATGGTTGAAAGAAGCAGGTGTAAGTGCATCTGTCATGAATCATATATCATCAGGTAATTCATTCAACCTTCTGTGGCTCAAATCTTATCTTATAGCCAAAAAAATAACCACAAACTTCCCATATGGTGCAAAGAAAATGTACACATGAAAAACTGACCAGTGTGGCCTTCAGTCCAGCTTTTGTTCAGTCCAAATGATCACTGACAGTGAAGGTTTACTGCAAATTAAAGTAAAGTAAATACTAGTCTTATTACATCAGTGTATATGTCCAGCCAGGGTATCGGCTGAACCGATATTTAGAAGCCGATATCCTTATGGGACTGTTCATCCCTGAACCTGTGACCTGTGCACACTGTTGGAGTCATGATCACGGTGTTTATCCCGTGGACTGTGTGGACCACCAGGCTGTGAATGTGTGTGTGAAGTGTGTGTGAAGTGTGTGAATGTGTGTGTGAAGTGTGTGAATGTGTGTGTGAACGTGTGTGTGAACGTGTGTGTGAAGTGTGTGAACGTGTGTGTGAATGTGTGTGTGAAGTGTGTGAATGTGTGTGTGAATGTGTGTGTGAAGTGTGTGAATGTGTGTGTGAAGTGTGTGAAGTGTGTGAACGTGTGTGTGTATGTGTGTGTGAAGTGTGTGTATGTGTGTGTGAAGTGTGTGTGAAGTGTGTGAATGTGTGTGTGAAGTGTGTGAATGTGTGTGTGAAGTGTGTGAATGTGTGTGTGAAGTGTGTGAATGTGTGTGTGAACGTGTGTGTGTATGTGTGTGTGAATGTGTGTGTGAAGTGTGTGTATGTGTGTGTGAAGTGTGTGTGAAGTGTGTGTGAAGTGTGTGAATGTGTGTGTGAAGTGTGTGAATGTGTGTGTGAAGTGTGTGAATGTGTGTGTGAAGTGTGTGAACGTGTGTGTGAAGTGTGTGAACGTGTGTGAAGTGTGTGAATATGTGTGTGAAGTGTGTGAATGTGTGTGTGAATGTGTGTGTACATGTGTGTGAAGTGTGTGAACGTGTGTGTGAAGTGTGTGAATGTGTGTGTGAAGTGTGTGAATGTGTGTGTGAAGTGTGTGAATGTGTGTGTGAAGTGTGTGAATGTGTGTGTGAAGTGTGTGTGAATGTGTGTGTGAATGTGTGTGTGAATGTGTGTGTGAAGTGTGTGAATGTGTGTGTGAAGTGTGTGAATGTGTGTGTGAATGTGTGTGTGAACGTGTGTGTGAAGTGTGTGTGAATGTGTGTGTGAAGTGTGTGAACGTGTGTGTGAAGTGTGTGAATGTGTGTGTGAAGTGTGTGAATGTGTGTGTGAAGTGTGTGAAGTGTGTGAACGTGTGTGTGAAGTGTGTGAACGTGTGTGTGAAGTGTGTGAACGTGTGTGTGAAGTGTGTGAACGTGTGTGTGAAGTGTGTGAATGTGTGTGTGAAGTGTGTGAATGTGTGTGTGAAGTGTGTGAACGTGTGTGTGAAGTGTGTGAACGTGTGTGTGAACGTGTGTGTGAAGTGTGTGAACGTGTGTGTGAATGTGTGTGTGAAGTGTGTGAATGTGTGTGTGAAGTGTGTGAATGTGTGTGTGAAGTGTGTGAATGTGTGTGTGAAGTGTGTGAATGGATGTGTGATGGTTTGAAGGTCAAAAAGAGCTTTGTGCCTGTTTGTTTTGTGGGCAGGTGATCTCGGGCCAGTTCCTCACAGACAAACGGGTGGGGGTGTATGTGGAGGTGGACATGTTCGGACTGCCCACGGATACGAAGAGGAAGTACAGAACCAAAACCTCCAACGGGAACTCACTGGACCCGGTGTGGGAGGACGAGACCTTTGAGTTTAACAAGGTGACAAACAAGAAGAATCTGGATCACTCAGTTTAATCAAATCAAATGCATTTAAATGGATGACTTGTTTTTCTGTTCTTCAGGTCGTCCTCCCCACACTGGCCTCTTTGAGAATCGCTGTTTTTGAGGAAAACGGCAAGTTCATTGGTCACCGCATCCTCCCGGTCTCTGCCATCAGACCTGGTGAGTGGAACATTAGACACGCCTCCTATGACTCCTGTGACTGGCCCATTGTAAACGTGTGCTGTGGTGTTTAAGGCTACCACTACATCAACCTGAAGAACGAGCTGAACCAGCCCCTGCTCCTGCCCTCTCTGCTGGTGTGCACCGACGCCCACGACTACATCCCCAATGAACACCTGGGTAAAGCTCCGATCCACACACACACTCACATCGACTCTCTCTGTGGAGTGGGTAAGGCCAACTATGGCCATTGACATGCACTAGCCTGGGACCAGCAACCTCTCCAAATACAAGGACTGATGGAATATTTAAACAGTGTCTCCACACGTCTCCAACACTCTGGCTCACCAGGAAATGAGGCCCTATGTTCAAAACTCGCGACTGTCCCTTTAAAGTACACTCTATTGTCCCTGCAGGGAAACACCTCTAGAGCATGAGTTAGTCTGGGTCAGGACTACCTTAGCTGGAGACACAGTGAGAACATGCAAACTCCACACAACCCCCATAAATCTAAAATATTTTTATATTTTGTCCCTTTAAGCAGTTTCATAATGAATTTGTGACCATAAGGCTCCAGGTTAATGTACATGTTTGGCCTTTAGTGGTGATGTTCAGATTCTCTCCCTCTGTGTGTATAAATGATGTGTTTTATCAGAATATGCTGAAGCTTTGATCAACCCCATCAAACATGTGAGTCAACTGGACAAGCGAGAGACACAACTGGCTGTTCTCCTGGACACTCTGGAGGTGAGCCCAAAATATCAAAGAAAACAGATGTGTACGAGCTCTTCCATGGGCATATTTATATAGCATAGAAACTTTACATCACTCACCCATTCACACACAGTCACACACAGTCACACACAGTCACACACAGTCTCACACAGTCACACACAGTCACACAGTCACAGTCACACAGTCACACAGACACACACAGTCACACAGTCACACACAGACACACACAGTCACACACAGTCACACAGTCACACACTCACACAGTCACACAGTCACACACAGTCACACACAGTCACACACAGTCACACAGTCACACACTCACACAGTCACACAGTCACACACAGTCACACAGTCACACACACACAGTCACACACAGTCACACAGTCACACACAGTCACACACAGTCACACACAGTCACACAGTCACACACAGTCACACAGTCACACACACACACACAGTCACACAGTCACACACAGTCACACAGTCACACACAGTCACACAGTCACACACAGTCACACACAGTCACACAGTCACACACAGTCACACAGTCACACAGTCACACACAGTCACACACAGTCACACACAGTCACACAGTCACACAGTCACACACAGTCACACAGTCACACAGTCACACACAGTCACACAGTCACACACAGTCACACACAGTCACACACAGTCACACACAGTCACACAGTCACACACAGTCACACAGTCACACACAGTCACACACAGTCACACACAGTCACACAGTCACACACAGTCACACACAGTCACACAGTCACACAGTCACACACAGTCACACACAGTCACACAGTCACACACAGTCACACACAGTCACACAGTCACACACAGTCACACAGTCACACACAGTCACACAGTCACACACAGTCACACACAGTCACACACAGTCACACACAGTCACACAGTCACACACAGTCACACACAGTCACACAGTCACACACAGTCACACAGTCACACACAGACACACAGTCACACACAGTCACACAGTCACACACAGTCACACAGTCACACACAGTCACACACAGTCACACAGTCACACACAGTCACACACAGTCACACAGTCACACACAGTCACACAGTCACACACAGTCACACAGACACACAGTCACACACAGTCACACAGTCACACACAGTCACACAGTCACACACAGTCACACAGTCACACACAGTCACACACAGTCACACAGTCACACACAGTCACACAGTCACACACAGTCACACAGTCACACACAGTCACACAGTCACACACAGTCACACAGTCACACACAGTCACACAGTCACACACAGTCACACACAGTCACACAGTCACACACAGTCACACAGTCACACACAGTCACACACAGTCACACAGTCACACAGTCACACACAGTCACACACAGTCACACAGTCACACACAGTCACACACAGTCACACAGTCACACAGACACACAGTCACACACAGTCACAAACAGTCACAAACAGTCACACACAGTCACACACAGTCACACACAGTCACACAGTCACACACAGTCACACACAGTCACACACAGTCACACACAGACACACAGTCACACACAGACACACAGTCACACACAGTCACACAGTCACACAGTCACACACAGACACTGCAGTGACTCATGTGTCTTTCCCAAGGACACAGCGACATCTGTGAAATCTAGAACTAAACCACACATTTGTAGGTCAGTGGACTAAGATCCTTCTCGGAGCAGTGTTTCTGCAGCGGGATTCAAGCTGCCACTTCCTCCTGAGGGGAGGAGGTCTCTGAGCGACTGTTACCCCTGTTACAATCGCTTTTCTTTCACATTTATACACTTGAATTGTCCTCCTCTTCTTCATTTACCCTGTGATGCACATGCAGCTACTCGCAGTTTTGCAGGACTATTCTGGGACTATTTTCCAGAAAAGAAAAAAAAAATTAACTCGACTTCAGGTATCTATAGATGAAACGTACTTAATTGAAAATCAGTCAGTATTTCAAGATAAAATAAAGGTATAAAAGTCTGTCTTCTTTAACCCATTTATGACGGATGCTGCACAGCGCCTCCTGCCTGCTGCTGCGGAGTGCTGCGTTTTTGTTGATTTGTCCTCATTTTCACGATGCAAATTTCATTTCATTTTTTATTTGATCAAATTTCATGACTTTAATAAAAGCTGAGAGTCTGGCCTTTTCATTGCAATTTATTTCATGTTTTTCTGCGCTTCAGAGGCTGAGATATTAAGGTTTTCATAAACGAGATCAAAATTCTTCAAAAACTCCTTTGCCTTCAAAAAGGTGATAAGGACATTTACCCTGGAATAGCAGAGGTTTTTATAGGTGTTTTTTGAAGGTGTTTTGCCATATTACAGATTTTTATGATCTGTTTTAATGCTGCTTCCTCATCAAAAACAGAGCCGGACTTCTCTTTTGTTTCATCGTCAAATCCTGCATATTTAGGATGAGTTCTTCTCTCAAACAGAAAACATTTCAAACTTATGAAGTCCTGTGGTGATACAGACAGAAGTCCACATATCTTTTTGACAACATTATAACATTAAAACTCAATTTTGCTTCATAATGGACCTGTAACATACTGTAGATCTGCAGAATCCAAGTGATTTCCTCGGTTCTCTCTGTGTTCAGCATGTGCCTAACCTGCCCAAAGGAGGAGAGCTCACTAAGGCCAACGATGCCAACCTGGCCTTCCCATGTCCCAGTGCCAACCCTGCCCCGAGCCCCTGGATCGACTACCCGGAAAACTTTGCACCTGCCCCAGGTAAGTGCCAGTGTTCACACCTAAACTGCACATACCACCACTGCAGCAGAAAGATTCATGTTGGTCTAGACCACAGGTGTCAAACACGCGGCCCAGGGGCCAGATCCGGCCCTCCAAGACCTTTAATCTGGCCCTCGGCTGATTTTTCTATTAAAATACTTAAAATTTTCAGATTTTTCTGTTAATTTTCTGCACCGTTTAGCACAGCAGCGTCTCCGGCGTTTCTGTACGTTGCGACTCCCACCAGAGCAGCACAAATGAAGACTTTCCTCTTTCCAAACGCTCTTAAAGGACGATCGTTTTGACTGTCGACCGTGACCCTCATCAGCAAAATGTCAAAAAATGAGAAAAGCAGATGCTGAGTTCAGGATTTCCCAAGAAAAATAGTCTAATTCTTATTTGTTGACAGAGGTGAATGGGAAATCTGTGCTCAGTGTGTTTGGAACAAGTGGCGTTGCTCGAGGAATATAATCTTAAACACCACTACGAGACACGGAGAAAAATACAATAACTTGAAGAGAGAACTGAGTTTTCTGATCCGGCCCTTTTGGGATCAAAGTAGTTTGCATACGGCCCCCGGACCAAAATGAGTTTGACACCCCTGGTCTAGACTCAAGGATGTTGCTTTGGTTGGAATTTTCTAGTTTTTGACACAAATGTTATTTCAATTATTAGCTGGATAATTGGATGATGTCATAGTTACATAGCTTCAAAAAAGAAAATTCCAAACTCACGATCTGTTATTGTTGAACCTCATCATTATTTGTTTGGGATTGACAGACTTGCCATATTAAAGAGCGCAGTTGTGTCCAGTCCTGCAGGTCGTGTTGTGTTCCACCTTGTGATGGTCAAGTCGTAATACAGGAAGCACAGAATAATTTTCAACCCCTGAATTTCTAAGCTTTGAAACTATTTCTATTGTTTTAGCCTCACTGTAACTCCTTTGCTTCCTGGTGCACCAGAGAACATAGAAATAAACACAGAACAAATTCCGTTTTTTTGTGTGTGTAATGTCCAGCAGTTCAATTGAGGCTAAAATTTGCTGTAAACTCACAAGTCAAATCACAAGGTTGAACAAAGCTTCTGGAGTTGGAAATGTAGCCAGCATAATAATGTGGTGATATTAACCATACCTACATCTCCATTCTAATTCATTTGGCTTTAGAATAGCATTTTATCTTGTTATTAACTCATTTACTCACTAGCCAAAAGCCAAAAGCCCCGTCCTGCACTGGGGACAATATGTCACGTGTCACGTTGGCTTCCAGCTTTGTTCCATTCACAAATATGTCCTGTCACGCCTTGTTCCATCTGCTTGTGCGTTTAGCCCCCAGCCAAAAGGAGGACCTCATAGCCACTGTCCTGGGAGGTAAGCCATCTCTGCTCACCATAGCAGGACTGTGCATCTGCATCTTCTGCTTTGGACTCGACTCTGTCATATTTATACTCGTGTCACGTCCTCCTCAGATGTTCCGGTCATGTCCATAGAGGAGATCAAAGTGCAGAAAAACTATGTAAAACTCCTCAAGAAGCACAGCGGTGACCTCAAAGAGCTCCGCAAGAAGCACATGAAAAAGGTGAGGAAATTGTGTGTTTTTATTTTCTTTTTTTTTTCATTTTTTTTCATGTACCTTCAACAACCTCGCACCAGATTGGCTCTTTGGTGGCTATGATGCTCAAGGTCAGAATTCCAAATATGAAACCCTCTAACTGCTAACCTCAGTGAGCTTGATTTGGCTGGAGCTGAACGCTGTGGATGACGACACTCCCTTAGTCCACGTCTTTATACACTGTCTGGTCATCACAGTGTATAAAGATTTGAGTGTTGAATGAGTCTTGTGTGTTTGCAGGTGTTAAACCTGAATAAAGAGCAGAAGAGCCGGAGCTGTAAGCTGCAGACAGACACTCAGAGGAGGCGCAGCCAGATGGAGAAGAACCTGAAACGCAGCATCAAGAAGAAGTAAGAGCCAGACTCACATGTGCACATACTCCACACTTATTCTGTCTTCTGTCTTTTTTTTATTTTTTATTAACCATATACAGACAGGCATATTTGGACCTTATTTGACACTTTTGCTAAGTATTTGGCACCTGTAACAGTCAAGGATGTAGTGCGCTCGAACTCTCACAAATGAACCTGATGTGAACGCTCACAACCTCTGGAATTCACTCACTGAGGCGCAGAGGCTGCACTAGCTGATTAGTCATAGAATCTGATCCCAAATGAGAGATCGCGTGAGCCTCATTCTGCTTTCTGATTGGATAATTGAGAACCAAAAATACCAAATTATAACATGAACAATCTGACCTCGAGTCCAGTGTTTTGTGGGATTAAATGAAATGAAGTATTATGTGTGAAAGCAGTGTTGTCAGGAGGGTTCAGATGGCACCTCGAATAGAACCACTCCAGGCATGTTTCTGATGAGTGAACAATGACAGCAAAAAAAATCTGTGTGGGTTGATAAAGTTTGTTGAAGTCTAAAATCCAGGCGCTGAAGTTAATGCTGAAGCTGAACTGTGTGTGTTTGCAGTGAGCCCTATGACCCCATTGAGCAGGAGCTGTCGGCCCTGGACCATGAGATCGCCAAACAGACGCTGCAGCTCAAGGAGTGGCAGATGAACGAGCTGCTCCAGCTGAGGAGAGAGCAGCACGCAGTGGAGAGGAAAAAGCAGGAGGGGCATCTGATGGAGGTCTTTTTTTAACCTCCCTTTTTCAAATACAATTAAGAGCACCTTCATATTCATAAAAATATATCAAATTTGATCTGATATGATGGAATTGCATCACCCACACAGATCTATAGGCTCATTCTTATCCTGTCCAATCTTCTCCTTCTGCTAAGTGCTCACTTGAAGGCTCCTTCACAGCTGAACGGAGGGGGGGGGGGCGCTTGGAGCTTTGGCTTTCACACACACTCCCCTCACCCCCACAGGACAGGCACACAGCACAACCCACAACTCACCGAAAGGTTTCAGAGTTTGATTTGATTTAATCACAGCAAATTTCATCCGTCTGATGACACTTGGCATAACAGCTCTTAGTGCCCAAAAAGTGCAGATACAAGTGTGGATGTGATCAAAATTGAGGTAAGAATGGGAATAATAAATATAGGCTTCATGGAACGTTAAAATATGTCATATTACATAATGATGAAGTGCACAGACTTGTTACATAATGGTGGTGACATAATGGACATACATAATTGGGATTATTAAATGACCTGTTTTCCAGTTTTAGGTTAAAATGATACAAATGTGTGTGGGTTTTAATGCAGTTCCACGTGTGCTAAGTTCCATGTGTAGCACAAAATCATGTGAGTCAAATCCGTTCACCTTTCATTAAAGGTCCTGGAGTTCTGTTTTGTTTCATTCACACATGTTTGAGTAACACTTTATTATCGGTCTGTTTACATCTTCAGAGCTCATAATACTCTGTTCCCCCTAGTGATGAGGTGGTAGTTTTTAAGGAGATAGATCAGGATTTTTGGCATGAATCTGTACGTCCCCCTCAGCAGTGTTGTGCATCAACACTGACTTACCTCCCGACAGCATCCGCTGAGCCCAGTTCTTCCCTGGTTTCAGTGCTGATGAAAGTTGTTCAGGAAGTTGGCTGGAGTCATGAAAATAAAGCGTTTTTCTTCTCAAAACAATATGTGTTCAAAAGACTGGGACATTTCCGTCACAAAACGTGAATGGGGAAAAAGTCAGACCTCATAAACTCTTGGTACTATTTTCTTTCCGATTGTATCACTGCGCTGCCTGCAGGTGGCGCCGCGCCTGTTTCACTGTTTCCTGCTCAGAAATCATGTGTGACTCCGACACCGACAATGAAGACACGGCGTTTAGCACAGAGCCAAGGGGAGATCTTTATGAACCCGGATATACCAATGATTGCATCAGCAATCACCCCAGCATTCACATCATCAAGTTCTCTGATGATACAGCCATCTTGGGACTCATGGACAAGGACACAGATATATCAGTGTACAGATCTGAGGTGGAGCTTTGTAAAGTGGTGTGATGACCATCATCTTATTGTCAATGTGAAGAAAACTGAAGAGATAGTTTTTGATCCAGGACAATTGGGAGATCACACCCCACTCTCCATCCACGACTCTGAGGTCACCCAGGTTCATTCATACAAATACCTGGGGGTCCACATAGATTCTACCCTGACGTGGGACGTCCATGTGAACTCTGTCTGTAGCAGGATACAACAAAGACTGTATTTCTTGCGAAGACTGAGGGTATTTGGTGTTGAACAAAAAATAATGATTGTTTTCTATCATGCTATTATTGAGAGCATAATAAGATATGGAATGTGTGTGTGGTTTGGTCATCTCACAGTTAAAACAAAATCTGAACTTTATAGACTGGTGCACACAGCGCTCAAAGTGATGGGGGTGAGACAGTATCCATCCTTGCAACAGTTGTTTGAGGAGACTGTTGTCAAACAAGCAAGAAAGATCACTTCAGACCCCTCTCATGTCCTACACTCCCAATATGAGCTGCTACCATCTGGGCGACGCTATAGAGCACCCATTAAAAACAGAAAAAGACCCCTGAACAGGTATAAAAACTCATTCCTGCCCATCTCAGTGACTCTCCTGAACTTAGGCCATAGCGCAGGACTGTGATGTGATGTTGTATGGGGTTGTTAACGTGAATGTTGAAGTATGTCTTGTTTCATGTTTGTTTAATGTGTACTGTTTATGTGGCAGCCTTTGTGTCCAAAACAAATTTCATTTGGGACAAATAAAGTAATCTTGAATCTTGAATACTGATGCCCAAATTCACCAGATGGAGTCAGAACAGCAGAGAGAGAGAGGAGGGACAGAGCGGCAGTCAAAAGTCTGAGCAGGTCAATACTGTCGAACTACTGAAAGAAGTGTTGGATTTGTGCACGTCTGTAACCTGGCAGCATCGCGCACTGATATGACGGGAAAGAAAATAGTACCAAGCGATTAGGAGGTCTGACTTTTTTGTGGTTCATGTTTTGTGATGCAAATATCTCACTTTTTTGAACACGTATTGTTTTGAAAAGAAAAACGCTTTATTCTCGTGACCCCAGCCAACTTGCCGGACACTTTTGTCAGTACCGAAACCGGGGAGGAACTGTCAAAAATCCCGAACTGTCCCTTTAAGTAAACAATAAGTAAATAAACATTGAAGTGCGTCAACATCAGTCAACATGTCAACTTCCCCACCCATAACCGGGCGTATTCTGGAGCCCGTCTCCACCTCCAGCCTCTCCATATGAAACCTGTCGCTGATCTCACCATATCAGACCCCCTGTTCCATCACCTTCACCACCGACATCCCCATAGCTCAGCAAAAACAGACACGCTCGCTCCATTTCCTTGAGCCCAGTTCCAATTGACCCTCCTGACTGCACTTTCATCCACTGCATATTTCGGCGGAGCTCTTCTCTCCAACAAAAACACATCCATGTGCTTAATGCAGGAAGTGCTCCACACACCTTCACTAGAATCATTTGGATACTGGTCATTTCAAACTGGAAATGCCAGTCTCTACTGAACTGAAAGTAAAAAGTAGCTGTTCAGCTGAAAACTATCACTTCATGACATCACAAGGTAGAACTGAACAACTGGAGCTTTTGGAGATGCAGACAGACTAATAATAGAGTTACTCAAACCATGTGTGAATGAAATAAAACACAAGTCAAGGTCTGTTTTGGAGAAGACAACAACAGAGATACGACACATGTGTCAACTCACAAGAGTCAGTTGTGTGTATTATAGGAGCTTTTAATGTGGCGGCTCATTTGTGGGAACGCGCACAGTGAGGATTAGACATGGGAAAAGGCAGGAGGAAGCAGTTTGGAAAAGGGCCATCGGCTTCCACACGTTCCACTGACCCCTGTGTCCTCTGTGCTCCAGGCCTTTCAGAAGCTCAAGGAGACGGCCAAAGAGTGCCAAGCCTCCCAGCTCAAGAAGCTCAAGGACACGTGTGAGAAGTGAGTCCTGCCATCTGCAGCTTTGTTTACTACTGTAGTCCAGGGGAGCAAATACTCCATTTTGTTACTTAAATAAAAGTACAGATACCAGAGCCAGAAATATGTATACTGAAGTAAAAGTACCACTTGAAAAGATAGTAGTACCTGTTTTAAAATGTACTTAAGGAGTAAAAAGTAAAAGTATTTTATGCTGACTTGAGATGAAATAAAGCTTCAAATGTAGTCATTTTGATCAAGATTTGTGCTGAATTTTGTTCAACAGGAACAAAAAAAGTACAGATACCTCAAATGTACAGGAGGCGGGCGAGGGGCTGTGCTCTGCTGTGGGAGGGCATCCAGACGGTGCACGCATATCCCGCACGGCACACAAACATGTTATGAATGTTAAACATTTATCATCCTAATATATTTCCAAATAAAAGAAGCCTTGAACACGCAAAAACAACATGTAAATGTTGTTTTTCAGTGGACTAGTTTGATATTTATGTTTACGATTCTGGTAATTTACAAAATGCCCCACACCACGTCCTCCGTCTGCTCCCACCCCACCTGATATTCAGGCACTGCACACATCTGTTTAGAGCTCCACCCCACACACTTGCACTAGAGCTAAGATCAGCTCATTGTTTACAGTATCTGTTATTGGTTAAATCCATGGAACTGCCCACAGGTCATACATTCATCCAAACAATGCATGCTATATTTCCCTTTTACATTGTGACCATGTGCTGTGTCCACAGGGAGAAGAAGGAGCTGCAGAAGATGTTGGACAGGAAGCGTCAGAACAGCATCAGTGAAGCCAAGATCCGAGACAAGGATAAGGCTGAAGCGTGAGTTTGTGAGGGGGTGAGGAAGAGATGGAGAATGGTACAGAGGGGTTATGGAGGGGTTATGGAGGGGGGTTAGGGGAAGGGTATGGAGGAGGGTGGGGAGAGGGGTGAGGAGCAATGTTGGGTTTAAGTTAAATGCCAAGTACTTTGTTCCTATAATAGCTTAGGAAGATGTGTAATAGTATTGTAATGCATTAGTGTAAAACTCTTGAGGCAGCGGCTGTAGCAGTGTGGTGCAGATGTCACTACTGTTCTGTTCTGCACCTTCTCCCAGTCCCTCTCTAAATCAGGTGTTCATTGGCAAACTTCAGGCGGGCCTGCACATGTGCCTTCTTAAGAAGGGGGACTTTGCGAGCACTGCAGGATTTTAATCCATTGTGGCGTAAACTGTTCCCAATGGTTTTCTTAGTGACTGTGGTACCAGTGGCCTTCAGACCAGATCACTGATGAGCTCCTCACATATACACTCAAAAAAATATAAACGCAACACTTTTGTTTTTGCTCCCATTTGTCATGAGATGGACTCAAAGATCTAAAATTCATTCCAGATACACAATATTACCATTTCCCTCAAACATTGTTCACAAATCTGTCTAAATGTGTGATAGTGGCACTTTTGCTTTGCTGAGATAATCCATCCCACCTCACAGCTGTGCCACATCAAGATGCTCATCAGACACCATGATTAGTGCACAGGTGAACCTTAGACTGCCCACAATAAAAGGCCACCCTGAAATGTGCAGTTGTTGCTTTATTGGGGGTCTGGGGACTCAGAACCAGTCAGTATCTGGTGTGACCACCATTTGCCTCATGCAGTGCAACACATCTTCTTCGCATAGAGTTTATCAGATTGTCAATTGTGGCCTGTGGAATGTTGGTCCACTCCTCTTCAATGGCTGTGCGAAGTTGCTGGATATTAGTGGGAACTGGTACGCGCTGTCGTATACGCCGGTCAAGCACATCCCAAACATGCTCAATGGGTGACATGTCCGGTGAGTATGCTGGCCATGCAAGAACTGGGACATTTTCAGCTTCCAAGAATTGTGTACAGATCCTTGCAACATGGGGCCGTGCATTATCTTGCTGAAACATGAGGTGATGTTCATGGATGTATGGCACAACAATGGGCCTCAGGATCTCATCACGGTATCTCTGTGCATTCAAAATGCCATCAATAAAATGCACCTGTGTTCTTCGTCCATAACAGATGCCTGCCCATACCATAACCCCACCACCACCATGGGCCACTCCATCCACAACATTGACATCAGCAAAGCGCTCACCCACACGACGCCACACACGCTGTCTGCCATCTGCCCTGAACAATGTAAACCGAGATTCATCCGTGAAGAGAACACCTCTCCAACGTGCCAGACGCCATCGAATGTGGGCATTTGCCCACTCAAGTCTGTTACGGCGACGATCTGGAGTCAGGTTAAGACCCCGATGAGGACGACGAGCAGTTGAGCTTCCCTGAGACGGTTTCTGACAGTTTGTGCAGAAATTCTTTGGTTATGCAAACCAATTGTTTCAGCAGCTGAGTAGCTGGTCTCAGACGATCTTGGAGGTGAACCTGCTGGATGTGGAGGTCCTGGGCTGGTGTGGTTACACGTGGTCTGCGGTTGTGAGGCCGGTTGGATGTACTGCCATATTCTCTGAAACGCCTTTGGAGACGGCTTATGGTGGAGAAATGAACATTCAATGCCCGAGCAACAGATCTGGTTGACATTCCTGCTGTCAGCATGCCAATTGCACGCTCCCTCAATGCTTGCGCCATCTGTGGCATTTTGCTGTGAGACAAAACTGCACATTTCAGGGTGGCCTTTTATTGTGGGCAGTCTAAGGTTCACCTGTGCACTAATCATGGTGTCTGATGAGCATCTTGATGTGGCACCTGTGAGGTGGGATGGATTATCTCAGCAAAGCAAAAGTGCCACTATCACACATTTAGACAGATTTGTGAACAATGTTTGAGAGAAATGGTAATATTGTGTATCTGGAATGAATTTTAGATCTTTGAGTCCATCTCATGACAAATGGGAGCAAAAACAAAAGTGTTGCGTTTATATTTTTGTTGAGTGTAGTTCTAGTTTGTTCTTAGGATCAATGAAACAATGAAATTGCACAGTTGTCCTTCACACCATCTTGCTTATGGTTCTGTAGCCCATTCCAGCCTTATGCAGTTCCACAATCTTGTCCCTGACGTCCTTTGGCTCTTTGGTTTTTTCCATGTTGGACAGTTTGGAGTCTGATTGATTGATTCTGTGGACAGGGCTCTTTTATACAGGTGACTACCGTATTTTCTGGACTATAAGCCTCTATTTTTTTCCCAGGCTTTGAACCATGTGGCTTTTACAAAGGAGCAGCTAATCTGTGGATTTTTCTTCCACCGCTAGGGGCGCTCTAACCGGAATTTCAAAAACAAGATAGACGGAAAATTAAAAAGAAGAATATGTTGCTTTTTATTTAGCAGATATAACACGCACGACAAATTACTAACTGGTAATTATTTTCAAATCCTCGCCCCTTCATCATGAAAAGCACGAAGGATTTTGTATGATGCAAGTTTTAAGTTGAAGGCATCGGTCTTGCTCCAGGAAGGAAACCGCTGTAGAGCCCTGCACCCGCGGGACCAACACAAAACAGTGCGGCGCGGGACATATTCTGAAAGTTTATTGTGGGCTGGAGCGCGACCGCACGACGTGGGAGCGGTACTGAAGAATGCAGGAGCGGGACTGAAAATTGTGTCCCGCAGAACTCTACCCTGCTGCTGCAGTAAGCTTGGGTCAATGGTTTCAGCGAAGATGATTAAAGTGACTTGTGGTTTCACTGCACAGGAGAAATGAAGGTCAATTACCGGTTCTTTTCTGTTTTTGACCTCGTTTTAATCAGCACAGTTGCTGCCGTGTTAAAAGGCACTGTTCAGAAAGAATCTGTTCAGGTACATAAATGTACATTTACAGTACAAAATCGTTCTGTATATGCAGTAAATATCTCATTTTTCAACATGGATATCAGCGGCTTATAGCCCGGTTGCAGCTTGTATATCTTTTTTTTAAATTGGAGTCTAATTCAGGTGATGAGTTGATTAGGAGCGTCTGACTGGTCTGTGGGAGCCTGAACTCTTAATGGTTGTGGTAGGGGATCAAATACTTATTTCACACAATAAAATGCTACTCAATTAATACATATAGAAGCTTGGCCACTTGTACCTGCTCGACATTTCTATCCTTCACTGTAAGGTTTAACTTGGGCTAATCCAGCATACATCTGGTCTCATCAATATTTAGAGCTAATTTGAAGATTGCAACCCACTCATGCACAGATTTTAATTCTTCCCTAAAGACAGTTTGAAGTTCTCCAATTGTAGTGATGAATAAACTCTTGAGTCATCAGTGTACACGGCTAGAAGTTTGTAACGCTAATGGCAAGTCACTTGTATATATAGAAAACAGGAGTGGACCTAGACCACTTCCCTGTGGTACACTGGAGCAAACATCTCTTTCATCTGAAATACTTTTTATTTTTGAAAAATCGTTTCAATTTCTGTAGCCCAAGGATAATTATTCGAGCAGTCCCTTTCTAATACAATAGTAAGTGAGCCGTACGGCAGTGTGGAGGAGGAGGAGGAAGAAGAGGTGGAGGAGGAGGTGAGGGCTTTAAAGGATGGGCAGGCTGCTTCACTCTTCTTTGTCTGCCTCACAGGGAACTCAATGAGATCAACAAGAAGCACATCCACGACTCGGTGTCTCTGATCCGCAGGGTAAGTCCTACTGTCCCTGTCCCCCTGCTCTCCAGTCCCTGTCCTCCTGCCCTGTCCCCTGTCCTCCTGCCCTGTCCCCTGTCCTCCTGCCCTGTTCCCCTGTCCTCCTGCCCTGTCCTCATGCCCTCCAGTCTCCCAGTCCCCCTCTCTTACTGTCCTCCTGCCCTGTCCCCTGTCCTCCTGCCCTGCCCCCTGTCCTCCTGCCCTGTCCCCTGTCCTCCTGCCCTGTTCCCCTGTCCTCCTGCCCTGTTCCCCTGTCCTCCTGCCCTGTTCCCCTGTCCTCCTGCCCTGTTCCCCTGTCCTCCTGCCCTGTCCCCTGTCCTCCTGCCCTGTCCCCTGTCCTCCTGCCCTGTTCCCCTGTCCTCCTGCCCTGCCCTGAGGGTGCTCAGGTCTAAGGTCTGTGCTGTCCCTGTCTACTTCCTCCTGTCCCTCTGTCCTCCTGTCCTCAGGGTGGACATGTCTCATGTCTGTGCTGTCCACAGTTGGAGGAGGCCCAGGCCCGAAGACAGGACAAGCTCCTGCTCAGACAGAGGGAGGTCCTACAGCACATCGAGGAGCAGCTCCCTCTGGTGAGAGCTTTCACTACATCTATGGTGTCAAGTGTGACAGGTTTTGACGATTATCTCATTTGGAATGAATTTGCTGCTGTACATAAGTGATAGTTTTCCACCAGTTGAGAAGCAGAAAAGTTGTGAAGAATAGTTGAAAAACATGTTGAAAATGACAGGAAGTAGAGTTGTAAAATCTTAATCTTAAGTGAGTTTTAGTAAAGTGATGAGTCTAACCTAAGGGTGGACAAACTGCGGCCTGCGGGTCCTTTAATCTTTTTCATCAGGCCTGCTGAACTTGAATAAATTATAATAATAAACTTTGTTAATGTTTTATTTTTCCTGAAATTTCGGTGTTTCCCAATAGATGGTGCACTCTAGATACTTTGACCTTTGTTGAGGTGCAGCGTATTATGCTGCATTCACGTGGTGTCAGAAGAGCCGACTGGCCAAGTTGACATGAGGGGGCTTCATGTGAATTTTCCGGGTGGGAAAGTCATTTTTCCGATCATTCCGACACCACACGAACAAAACTAACTCCAGACTTCGAAGCGCTGGCTAAAAAAGGACAAACAACACTGTTCCCACTGAAATCAACAGGAAGTTTCTCTGCTGTTATGTAAAAAATGTTTTTATGTATTGCATGTCATTTCTGTTAAAGGGACAGTTCGGAATTTTGGACATAGGGCCTCATTTCCTGGTGAGCCAGAGTGTTGGAGACGTGTGGAAACACTTTTAAAATATTCCACCCAGTCCTTGTATTTGGAGAGGTGCTGGTGCCAGGCTCACTAGGAAATAAGGCCGTATGTCCAAAATTCTGAACTGTCCCTTTAAGGTGTCTCAATATAAACGCACCAGATCAAATATAAGATGCCCTCACACTGGCGCTGGCACTGTTCCGTCCTTGTGCTGGTCGTTGTTGAGTTTTGGCTCTGGGGCCACTGAAGGAGCAGGACAAGTAGATCTGCGTCTCCTGTCGTCTTTGAAATGAACACAGGAGGAGAGTGATGATGATACTGTCCTGAAGGAGAACAGAACCTTCAGTGCAGTCATTTTAAAAAACATGGATTTGATTTAATTTTCAGTGTTTTAAGAGTCATTTCAATAAATAGTAAATACCATGGGACACAAATATTTTATTGTAATGTAATATTTGGAAGCAAAGTACAGAGCAGTGAGCATATACCAGTGGTGGTGAAAACCGATTGATTGGCAATATGGAGCCTTGAAAAGAAGTGATGAAGGACTCAAACATGCCCAAATCACTCCAGATCCAACTTTGACTGGGTAAACAATGAGAGACATGTTCCACCTGTCATATGGACATGTGTCTCCTTTAAACTGGAGCCATGTTTCACTGTGTAATGTGTGTCGTCTCCTCAGCTCCAGAGCCAGCTGCAGAGGGACCTGGACGAGGAGTACCAGGGCCTGTCGGAGGAGATCTGCCGCTGCCTGCAGTCCGAGCTCAACCACAAGAGCAAGGAGGGCCTGCTGAGTGGCCTGTCACACCACAGCAGCCCCGAAGCGGGCTCCAGACCCTCCTCAGGACCCCCCTCCAACAGCTCCACCCCGTCCTCCACCCCCCGGAGGTCCTGGAGCCGCAGCACGGACAACTGCTCCAACTGCTCCACCCCGGGGCTGCCCGAGGCGGAGCTGTCCCTGAGCTGAGCACAGCAGGAGCGCAGCTGATCGTGCTGGACGCCACTCTTCCTCTTCAGCTCATCTGTTGTGTTTTTTTTTTTTTTTTTTTACATATTTTGAGACATAAAGCTTTTAAGAGATTCAAAAAACATTTTCTCATATAATAGTATTTATATAATTTAATCAGTAAGTTTTTATGTTTTATCACTATTCGATGGGGCTGTTTGGTACTTCAGATACTTTTAATTATTTTCTTCTACCTTGTGCTGTGCAAAAGTTCTAGGCAGGTGTGGAAAAAATGCTGTAAACTAAGAACGCCTTTAAAAATGGAAGTGTTCATTTATTTTCATCGATCAACAAAATGCAGTGAATGAACAAAAGAGAAACTGAAATCAGATGAATATTTGGTGTTTTGCCTTCAGAAGAGCCTCAGTTCTTCTAGGTTTTACGTGCAGACAGTTTGTGAAGGAACTGGGCTGGTCGCTGTTCCAAACATGTAGAAGAACTGAGCCCAGATCTTGTGTGGATGGAGCTTCCTCACATCCTTCTGTCTCTTCATGGAATCAGACTCACTCCATGATGTTGAGGTCAGGGCTCTGAGTTCAGACCAGCACCAACACAACTTCTGACTCTTCTTTACGCTCAAGAGAGTTCTTAATGACTTTGGCTTTTTCTTTTGTTCGCCCACTTTGTTTGTCATCAATTTACAAAATGAAATCATTATTTATACTTTTGAAAGGATTCTTTGTTTACAGCAGTCTTTTGTGAATTTCTGCCCCTGTAAATAATCTTCCATCGTGCACAGCCTGGGGACCTGCCTGTACGTAAACTACTGAGATATTGTTTGAGTTTAGCAGTTGGTAATTGTCTGACCACTGGCTGCTACACAGACTAATTATATGAAAAAGCTGCACTACAGTGTGTTACTAGCAGGTGGTACTACAGTCTAGCATTTACCCTGTGGCATAAATGTACGTCTGATTTTGATGAGAAAACAACACGGACCCTTTAAATCTAATCACATCTCCAAACTCACAAATGTGTGAATAAATCCTATAATATGTTTAGGTTGTACATCTTTTCTGGCCTAAAGTTTTTGAAAGTTCTGTTGGCAGGTTTTGGCTGCATCACTTCAGGCTTCAGGTTTTGAGATGTGAACAACGAAAACAAGGAGCTCTTCACGGACCTGAAGGAAGTGAGGAAAAGTATTGACTATAGTAAACGAGGTGCTCTTTGGTAAAGGGGCCGTGTGCTGCACTTCAAATGCCTTTATTAGTTGTGGCATATGTTCTGGGCTTGCTGAAAATTCTTGGAAGAACTTAGTTTGGATCTCTTCTGTGCAGAGTTTTTCCTCAGAATGCACTTCTTTTTTCATTAGTTCTTTTACTGATTTGAACACCACCCCTTGTGTAATATCAACTGCATTTTAGTCCCGTCCTGCCCCAGAGTGACGACCCAAACCAAGACGCCTCAGACAGGGTTTCGAATGCTCTCGCAGACAGTTAAAAATGAACCACAAATGAACAGTGATTCACTGAAATGGCAAAATGTGCCATATGTCTTGGTGTTTTACACTCTTTTAGTCGGCAAAATTCATCGTGAGCTTAACTGTACAGACTTTACTGCACTGTTCCACATGTGTCAGTGCACTCAGGCCTGGCCCTGCGCTCCTCTGTGACAGTTTAAACACAGATAAGAGGAGCTCCAGGAGCTCTTAAGAGAGAGACAGAGGACAGAGGACAGGGCTGAGTGTGTGGCCTGTGCATCAGATGTGAGGTGTAGAAGTGGGACATCCACTCCTGCAGAAATGGAACTGTGCATGAGGCAAAAGGACTCGAATTAAATAAAGTGCTAAACTATCGATGTGAAGAATATTGACATTTATGGATGCACCAATCCCACCAGTGTATATATGAGATCCAATACTCATACTACTATTTGGTATTTTCTCCACAGGAAAATATATAGAATATATAATAATGTTTCTTTAACAATGTACAATGTTAATATATTAATTCCTGAATTATTTAATTCATTACATGACATATTACATTACAATGTTTTTATAGTTTCAGTAACATTTTTTATGTGTTTGGGTTCACGTTCGATTTGGGTTCACATTTTTTTCTTGAACTTTTTACAGAAGCTGTTGATGTATTTAAAAATCTCCACACAAAAATGTCATTTTCCCAGTTTTTTGTGATTTTTCAGAATATGCAGTGGTTCCCAAGAATACGTTTCAAATGGCTAATTAAATGTTATGAATCATTTGGTCGTCAGACACATTTGCACACATACAGGAGGCTTATACATCGTAACTAATGCTTCATTATGGATTTTATACTCTCACCCATATTATGTGTCGGTAATGGCATTAATAATCAGGGCATTTTGCTCTGTTCATTTTATGTGTGTGTGAGTCATTGTGCTACTGACCCCCAGTGCTGGAGACCAAAACCAAACAGAAAATAACGGTACAGTTTTGGTGTATACAGTATTCAAGAGAAAATGGCTAAATTTTTTGTCTTTTTTGTCGTCACTTTGAACACTAAAGTACACTCAAAAATTTCAAGGTCTAGATTTGTTTAAATGATGTCCTACATTTTGAATCTTAAGTAAATCATAGAAGTCATGCACCAATATCAAGAGTAGTTTGTTTGGACTCCGAGCTCCGACCTGTTCCCTCATGGGGTTTGGACATTTTACATTCTCGCAGATTATCTTGAAATAAAACCCATGAAATACTAGGAGAATTTATATTTTTGTGTAGATTCTTTATCTTCTTATAAATTCTCTCATTTCAAGTAGAAGATCTGAGGATTTGGAATATGTGGAATATGACACGTTTCCATAAATGGATTTATTCAGATGTATTTAAAGTCATTTTACCCAGACTGACTTTCGCGTGTTGGATTCTAATGTAGTGACCACTGGTACATTCCTCCAGACTCTGTCCCTGACCCACCTGCTCCCAGTCCAGGCTCACGTATGGTACTCCCGTCACGTGTTTAATCAAATGCACTTTTGTATTGGAAATGTCATGTGACCCGTTCTGATTGTGTAATGTGTACGGCACGTTCAGTACTTTGGACTCAAGGACAGGATTTCTTTGCACTTTTCAGTTTTCTGCGATACAATGTAATTCTTATATTTTATTTTTTATTTTAGAACAGAAATAACTTTTCAAAACCACTAAGATCTTGATATGATCCCATGATGGCCGGCGTGGCATCAGCAGTTTGTTTGTACTCTTTAAGTTTAGACTCTTAGTGCATGTGTGGATATATGTCCTTTGGTCTCGTGTGGAGTTGTACAGGATTCATTTTTGTCTGGGCCGTTTACAGGGCGTACAGAGTCTCGCGTGTGAAACCACTCAAAATGGAGCGTTGCCACTTCTTCACAGTAAACTCCATTGGACTATTTAACCCAAATGGGATCTGTGATTAAGGCTGCATGTCGAGTGTCAACACTGTACGAATGTGTAATTAAAAGGGAATAATATTCATGGTTCTTTGTGAAAAAATATACTGTATATGATGTAATGTTGAATAATAAACCTACAAAGTGGAATGACTAATCGCCTTGTTTTTACCACACAGACGGAGGGGACAGAGTAGTGTAGCCAAAAACTGTACTCAAGTACGAGTAATGTTACTTTTCAATAATTTTACTCATGTAGATGGAGTGGTCCAGGAAATTACTCAAGTATAAGTGAAAAGTGTTTAGTAAAAGTATTACTCAAGTAAGAGTAATTGTCAGGACATAACATCTGGAGGCGGGGTTTATAGGGCATCACATATAGAGGAGGCGGGGCTTATAGGGCATCACATATAGAGGAGGCGGGGTTTATAGGCCATCACATATAGAGGAGGCGGGGTTTATCGGGCATCACATATAGAGGAGGCGGGGTTTACAGGGCATCACATATAGAGGAGGCGGGGTCTACAGGGCATCACATATAGAGGAGGCGGGGTTTATAGGGCATCACATATAGAGGAGGCGGGGTTTATAGGGCATCACATATAGAGGAGGCGGGGCTTATAGGGCATCACATATAGAGGAGGCGGGGTTTATAGGCCATCACATATAGAGGAGGCGGGGTTTATAGGCCATCACATATAGAGGAGGCGGCTTACACTGAATCACATGATGTTGCACACAGGAGGCGGGGCTTACACTGAATCACATGATGTTGCACACAGGAGGCGGAGCTTACACTGAATCACATGATGTTGCACACAGGAGGCGGGGCTTACACTGAATCACATGATGTTGCACACAGGAGGCGGGGCTTACACTGAATCACATGATGTTGCACACAGGAGGCGGGGCTTACACTGAATCACATGATGTTGCACACAGGAGGCGGGGCTTACACTGAATGTGTTACACACAGTCTGTATATATACAGTCTATGGTTACACACAGGAGGCGATTTAAACTGAATCATGTTACAGGCAAGAGGAAGGGTATTAAATAGAAAAAGGTGGCAGCAGACTCCATATTTACCTCACTAACACAAACATATCATTGTGTTTTAGTCCAGGAAGCACAAAGTTACACAAGAGGCTTACACACAATCAGAAAAGCCCTTATGTAGCCTCTATGAAGCAGGATGGACGGGCTTCTTTAAGATGGATGAGGCCTGAATGGTAGGAGTAATAGGTGTAGAAATAGGGTCAGACAGGCTCACATAAGCTAGGACAGGGGTTTCAAAAGGGACGACAACTTTAAAGATGGACCAGACCACCCTGTTCACCTCCTGGTCCTGTTGAAGGTAAAATGCAATTCTTACATTGATTAACCCTGTTTCAAGGTGTTTGATGTCTCATTTTCAACATTTTTTGTTTCTTCCAGTTGCTCAAAACCACTACATGCACAAACACGACTCTCTTGTACGGCAGGGTAAAGGTTAGGGTCAGGCAAAAACTTTGCGCCCATACAGACAGTGGAAGAGTGTGGAAACTGCACAGAGGAAGGCCTCCTCCACTACAGGAATCCAGGACCACTTTGCTCTGTAGAGATGGGACTAACTGTTGCCATTTGTTTTGCTGATTTGTTTCTGATTTTCTGGATTTGTGGCTGTAATTTCTGTGTATTTGTTCTAACTATTAACACACTACTAACCCACTACTAACCCACTACTGACACACTACTAACACGCTACTAACACGCTACTAACACGCTACTAACACACTACTAACACACTACTAACACACTACTAACACGCTACTAACCCACTACTAACACACTACTAACACACTACTAACACACTACTAACCCACTACTAACACACAACTAACCTACTACTAACCCACTACTAACACACTACTAACCCACTACTAACACACAACTAACCTACTACTAACCCACTACTAACACACTACTAACACACTACTAACACACTACTAACACACTACTAACACACTACTAACCCACTACTAACACACTACTAACCCACTACTAACACACTACTAACACACTACTAACCCACTACTAACACACTACTAACACACTACTAACCCACTACTAACACACTACTAACACATTATTAACCCACTACTAACACACTACTAACCCACTACTAACACACAACTAACCTACTACTAACCCACTACTAACACACTACTAACACACTACTAACCCACTACTAACCCACTACTAACACACTACTTACACACTACTAACACACTATTAACCCACTACTAACACACTACTAACACACTACTAACCCACTATGAACACACTACTAACCTACTACTAACACACTACTAACCCACTACTAACACACAACTAACACACTACTAACACACTACTAACCCACTACTAACACACTACTAGCACACTACTAACCTACTACTAACACACTACTACCCCACTACTAACACACTACTAACCCACTACTAACACACTACTAACCCACTACTAACACACTACTAGCACACTACTAACCTACTACTAACACACTACTAAACCACTACTAACACACTACTAACCCACTATTAACACACTACTAACCCACTACTAACACACTACTAGCACACTACTAACCTACTACTAACACACTACTAACCCACTACTAACACACTACTAACCCACTACTAACACACTACTAACCCACTACTAACACACTACTAACCCACTACTAACACTACTAGCACACTACTAACCTACTACTAACACACTACTAACCCACTACTAACACACTACTAACCCACTACTAACACACTACAAACCCACTACTAACACGCTACTAACACACTACTAACACGCTACCAACCCACTGCTAACCCACTACTGACACACTACTAACCCACTACTAACACACTACTAACACACTAACCCACTACTAACCCACTACTAACCCAATACTAACACACTACTAACACACTAACCCACTACTAACCCACTACTAACACGCTACTAACGCACTACTAACACACTACTAACCCACTACTAACACACTACTAACCCACTACTAACACACTACTAGCACACTACTAACCTACTACAAACACACTACTAAACCACTACTAACACACTACTAACCCGCTACTAACCCACTACTAACACACTACTGACACACTACTAACACACTACTAACCCACTACTAACCCACTACTAGCACACTACTAACCTACTACAAACACACTACCAAACCACTACTAACCCACTACTAACACACTACTAACCTACTACTAACCCACTACTAACACACTACTAACACACTACTAACACACTACTAACCTACTACTAACCCACTACTAACCCACTACTAACACACTACTAACACACTACTAACCCACTACTAACCCACTACTAGCACACTACTAACCTACTACTAACACACTACTAAACCACTACTAACACACTACTAACCCACTACTAACACACTACTAACCCACTACTAACACACTACTAACACACTACTAACCTACTACTAACACACTACTAACCCACTACTAACACACTACTAACACACTACTAACCCACTACTAACACACTACTAGCACACTACTAACCCACTACTAACACACTACAAACCCACTACTAACACGCTACTAACACACTACTAACACTCTACCAACCCACTGCTAACCCACTACTGACACACTACTAACACACTACTAACACACTACTAACACACTAACCCACTACTAACCCACTACTAACCCACTACGGACACACTACGGACACACTACTAACCCACTACTAACCCACTACTAACACGCTACTAACGCACTACTAACACACTACTAACCCACTACTAACACACTACTAACACACTAACCCACTACTAACACGCTACTAACACGCTACTAACACGCTACTAACACACTACTAACACACTACTAACACACTACTAACACGCTACTAACCCACTACTAACACACTACTAACACACTACTAACCCACTACTAACCCACTACTAACCCACTACTAACACACTACTAACCCACTACTAACACACTACTAACCCACTACTAACACACTACTAACCCACTACTAACCCACTACTAACACACTACTAACACACTACTAACACACTACTAACCCACTACTAACACACTACTAACACACTACTAACGCACTACTAACCCACTACTAACCCACTACTAACACGCTACTAACACAATACTAACCCACTACTAACACACTACTAACACACTACTAACACACTACTAACACACAACTAACCTACTACTAACCCACTACTAACACACTACTAACACACTACTAACCCACTACTAACACACTACTAACACACTACTAACCCACTACTAACACACTACTAACACACTACTAACACACTACTAACACGTTACTAACACGCTACTAACAAACTACTAACCCACTACTAACACACTACTAACACATTATTAACACACTACTAACCCACTACTAACCCACTACTAACACACTACTAACCCACTACTAACACACTACTAACACACTACTAACACACTACTAACACACTACTAACCCACTACTAACACACTACTAACACACTACTAACACACTACTAACCCACTACTAACACACTACTAACACACTACTAACACACTACTAACCCACTACTAACCCACTACTAACACACTACTAACACACTACTAACACACTACTAACACATTATTAACACACTACTAACACACTACTAACCCACTACTAACACACTACTAACCCACTACTAACACACAACTAACCTACTACTAACCCACTACTAACACACTACTAACCCACTACTAACACACTACTAACACACTACTAACCCACTACTAACACACTACTAACACACTACTAACACACTACTAACCAACTACTAACCCACTACCAACCCACTACTAACACACTACTAGCACACTACTAACCTACTACTAACACACTACTAACCCACTACTAACCCACTACTAACCCACTACTAACCCACTACTAACACACTAGTAACCCACTACTAACACACTACTAACCCACTACTAACCACTAATGACACACTAGTAACCCACTACTAACCCACTACTAACCCACTACTAACACACTACTAACCCACTACTAACACACTACTAACCCACTACTAACCACTACTGACACACTAGTAACCCACTACTAACCCACTACTAACCCACTACTAACACACAACTAACCTACTACTAACCCACTACTAACACACTACTAACCCACTACTAACACACTACTAACCTACTACTAACCCACTACTAACACACTACTAACACACTACTAACACACTACTAACCTACTACTAACCCACTACTAACCCACTACTAACACACTACTAACCCACTACTAACCCACTACTAACCCACTACTAACACACTACTAACACACTACTAACACACTACTAACCCACTACTAACACACTACTTACACACTACTAACCCACTACTAACACACTACTAACACACTACTAACACACTACTAACCCACTATGAACACACTACTGACACACTACTAACCCACTACTAACACACTACTAACACACTACTAACCCACTACTAACCCACTACTAACACACTACTAACACACTACTAACACACTACTAACCCACTACTAACACACTACTAACACACTACTAACCCACTACTAACACACTACTAACCCACTACTAACCCACTACTAACACACTACTAACACACTACTAACCCACTACTAACCCACTACTAACACACTACTAACCCACTACTAACACACAACTAACCTACTACTAACCCACTACTAACACACTACTAACACACTACTAACCCACTACTAACACACTACTAACACACTACTAACCCACTACTAACACACAACTAACCTACTACTAACCCACTACTAACACACTACTAACCCACTACTAACACACAACTAACACACTACTAACCCACTACTAACCCACTACTAACACACAACTAACCTACTACTAACCCACTACTAACACACTACTAACCCACTACTAACACACTACTAACCTACTACTAACCCACTACTAACACACTATTAACCACACTACTAACCCACTACTAACCCACTACTAACACACTACTAACCCACTACTAACCACTACTGACACACTAGTAACCCACTACTAACACACTAATAACACACTAATAACACACTACTAACCCACTACTAACACACTACTAACACACTACTAACCCACTACTAACCCACTACTAACACACTACTAACACACTACTAACACACTACTAACACACTACTAACACACTACTAACACACTACTAACCCACTACTAACACACTACTAACCCACTACTAACACACTACTAACCTACTACTAACCCACTACTAACACACTATTAACACTAACCCTGCACGACCACTGGGCGTTGGGTATAATCCAGCCACAAAGGGGCGCTTTTTCCCCTGTGTGCCAGTCCCCAGCCTGGACAAATGGAGAGTTTTGCTTCGGCAGAAAACCCTCAGCTTTTTGTCATATGTTTGTCATTTTTGTCTGTAAACTGAACAATCATCTATTTGTGTGACTTGTCTGACTTGGTCCTTCCTCAAGTTACACTTGTCAATAAAACATAAGATAAAGTTTTTCTTAATATCAGTGAAAACTTTTTCTCACACGCAGGTTTGCAGGACGGTCTACATCTGATCCTCATCATCAGAGCTCCAAGTGCTCTTCAAACTCCCCCAAAGCCCTCACCTCCTCCACTCCACTCCTCCCTTTGGCTCTTTTACCCAGGATGCACCTGTGGATCCTTAGCCGCCTCAGAGCACTGCAAATTACCCACAATGCACCACAACTTTTATAAGGAAAGTTCTGGAAGGAGGCATCTTGCAGACGATGAGGGACGCTGGGTGACCTTAATTATTGTTATTGATCAGGTACAGTTTAGTTTGATAAATGTTGATGCAGCAAACAATAAAACTTAATAATGCTTTGTTATTCTCAACTATTGAAACTAAAAGAACAAATTGGGGGGTGAGGATTTTAATACTGTGATGGATGACGGGGTGGAGAGATTTCCCCCAAAAGTCAAATGAACATATGCAACAGAATGAACTTGATGGACATTTGGAGATACAGAAAACCAGACACCAAAATGTGCACACGGAGCATCAAAGACCTCACAGTCACCATTAGACTTCTGGCTCAGCAAATACGGATCAGATGGAAACAGAAATGACGCCTACTGTATTCTGGGACTACAAATGGATTGTTGGAAATTTAATACAACACAATAACTGAGACTTCCAAAAACAAATGGAGAAAAACCCTGGAGAACAGCTGTTGTGACACTGTTAATGGGAAGTCTTATGAACTGATGAAATCTGAAATGAGTTAGTCATTTTAAATGGTAAATGTGGCCATTTACCATTTGTTTAGCAAAAAAATTGTTACTAAAATTATGAAATTGATTGAAAAAGTAATCTTAACTCAAAGCAGGTACTTGAACTACTGTATGTCCAACTGCTCTAGATCAAATGTATGAGGAAAACACTTTTATTTGATCCAGAAGAAAATGGCTAGAGCAAGGAGAAAAATTCTCTAAATACGAAAAAATTAAAAAAAATAAACTTTGAAATGTCCTCAATAAGGAAACTTAAACTCAATGATAATGTTTGTGAAGATACTCGCAAACTGTTCAAAGCCTGAAGCCGTCAGCTCCCAGAAGCTCAGGGTCTGGTCAGTACTTTAATGGGAGACACTGGGATTTCCAGGTGCCACAGGGGGGCGAAAACTGCAGTTGTGTCCTTAGGCAAGACACTTCACCCACACTGCCTGGTATGAACGTGGTGTGTGTGATGGTGGAGGTCGGAGGGGCTGATGGTGCAGATTGGAGCCTCACTTCTGTCAGTCTGCCCCAGGGCAGCTGTGGCTACAACAGTATCTTACACCACTGAGGGTGGAGAGAATGAAGAATGAACTGTGAAGAGCTTTGGTGTCTATATAAGTCCAATGATTAATTATAATTAGTAAATTCTACACCAAGGAAACGCTGGATGAAAGTTAAATGGATTTGTGTTGCCATAATGTGAAACAAAACCTGAACACAACTGGTGAAAATTTTAAAAAAAAGTTTCTCACAACAAATCTCCTGGTAATGACCTGACCAGAGAATTCTAGAAACACTTTAAAGCACAGGTGTCAAACATGCGGCCCGGGGGCCAGATCCGGCCCTCCAAGACCTTTAATCTGGCCCTCGGCTGATTTTCTATTAAAATATTTACAATTTTCAGATTTTTCTGGTAATTTTCTGCTCATCTTAGCATAGCAGCGTCTCCAGTGCTTCTGTGTGCGGCGCCTCCACCAGACAAATGAAGACCTGCCTCTTTCCAAACGCTCTTAAAGGACGATCGTTTTGACTGTTGACCGTGACCCTCATCAGCAAAATGTCAAAAATAAGAAAAGTGGAGCTGAGTGCAGGATTTTCCAAGAAAAATGGACTAATTCTTATTTGTTCACGGAGGTGAATGGGAAACCTGTGCTCAGTGTGTTTGCAACAAGTGGCGGCGCTCAAGGAATATGATCTTAAACACCACTACGAGACACTGCGAAAAATACAATAACTTGAACAGAGAATTGAGAAAACAGAAGATAAACGAATTATTGCTGAAACTGAAGAAACAGACGTCTGTTTTCACCCAGGGGCCAAGAGGCGACTGATGCTGCTGTGAAAACAACCTGACCTAGCAGAATATTATAATATTTTGTAAAATAAAATCAAATAAAAAAGATTTCTGTAATAGATTTGCGTTTCTCTGCACAAATATTTGGACTCATTCCTATTTTTGAGGTATATTTGCCATGAGTTTTCTGATCCGGCCCCTTTGGAGTCAAAGTTGGTTGTATACGGCCCCAGGACCAAAGTGAGTTTGACACTGCTGCTTTAAAGGATCTTGAGCTCCAGTCTTAGTTCAGGTTTTTGCAGAAGCTTCACAGAAGTTCATTTGCCGTGCATTTGATATCGTCAGTCACCAATTTATGATAAAAACTCTGGTAACATTTGGTTTTGGAAATCGTTTTATTGCTCCAAACACTCTGCAAAGAAGCTCTGTCAAAATGTTATCCAGAACATCTCTCAGGATCTGAATCAAAAAAGGAATAAACCGAGGCTGTCCGGTCAGGCCCTGTAGTTTCAACCAGTTTTCAGAGCATTTCGGCCTTTGACCGGGAATGTACAGTCTCACAGCTGCATTTTTGAACGGTCCTGGACATGTAAGTGTAGTGATTCATTGGATCAGAGATTCCTCAGAGTTTTCTGGGTTAACTTAAAAACTGTGATTGTTCTGAAGTGTCTGGTGTCCCTGTAAACAGAACTGTGACCTCCCCTGGGGTTCCCCTGATCCTAAACAAACAAACTGCTGCAATCTCCACCTCAACCCTTTAATTAATTGAGTTAAACGAGCTTCAATATGTGGCTGATGTGAGATTTATTGATGGCAGAATTTTACTGGCAAAGGCTGAGGAAATCTCAAGGTCAGTTTCCATTTCTCTGACCCTGAATATGCCCAGTAAGTGATATATGAAGAAACTACAAACTGAGACACTAGATAAAGTACTTTTTACCTTCATCTGGTGAAATAAGGCCCATAACCGTAAAAGAAATGCACTGTGTGACCAAAAGGGAAATGAAGAGTTGAAGCTCCAAGTTATGAGACAATTAATAATGTATTTAAAATGACTTGGAGGAGGTAAGAGGGCGAGGAAGAGGTAAAGATACGGAACGCAATTCATAAATATAGACAAAATCAAATGTAAGTGCAAACCAGAGAAATGACCTGTCAAAGTGTCAGACTTCTACAAAGAGGCGTCGGTTTCCTGGAGGCTGATGCACAAGAAAATAAATCAGCATCACGATAAATCGTTCTTTTTCAGCAGGTTTGACAGTGGGATAATGTGAGTTCATAAACTGATCAATGCACAAGGACCATTTCTTTCATACAGTCAATTCAAAGGCATTTATCAGTTTCAAGTCATCCATCCATCCATCCATCTTCTTCCGCTTATCCAGGGCCGGGTCGTGGGGGCAGCAGTCTAAGCAGGGGCTCCCAAGCTTCCTTCTCCCCAGCCACTTCCTCCAGCTCCGCCAGACGGACCCCGAGGCGTTCCCAGGCCCAGAGACATAGTCCCTCCAGCGTGTCCTGGGTCTTCCCCGGGGCCTCCTACCGGTGGGACATGCCCGGAACACCTCCCGAGGGAGGTGTCCAGGAGCCATCCGGAACAGATGCCCGAGCCACCTCAGCTGGCTCCTCTCGATGTGGAGGAGCAGTGGCTCTACTCTGAACTGCTCCTGTGTGGCCGAGCTCCTCACCCTATCTCTAAGAGAGCGCCCGGCCACTCTGCGGAGGAAACTCATTTCGACCGCTTGTATCCGCAATGTCATCCTTTCGGTCATTACCCAGAGCTCATGACCATAGGTGAAGGTAGGAGCGTAGATTGACCGGTAAAAGGAGAGCTTTGCCTTTTGGCTCAGCTTCCTCTTCACCACCAGTTTCAAGTCAAACAATCATAATATATCACAGTGTCTAAAGCAAAACCTAAAGGCCCCTTGATCTGTTCCAGGGGCCTCAACTTAACAGTCAAATTCGTCAAAGGTCAAATGTGTTTTATTTTATTTAAGTGTATTTATATTTCTTCTTCTTGTATAATTGCTTTTTGTACACCGCCCTGTATTTCCTTTGTATAATTTTGACCTCCCAGGTATCCCATCAGGCCTCAGTATCTGTACAGTTGGTGATGTTAAAAAATAAAAGTTGTGCAGTTACACAAAACGTCCAGTAGATGACGCAGTAAGACCATATGTATCCAAAGGCTCTTGAGTCGCGTCTTGTGTATTTCACCAAATATAAGACAGGATTTGTTCATCCTGCAGAGCACCGGCAACAGGGACACAGCCTACACTCTGTACCAGACTGTACTCAGGCCTGTGTGTGGCATATTCTGATGGACTGGCACAAATTTTGAATAAAAGGACAAACATTTGGCTTATTTATTATTTAAACGAGCTGAGCGGTGGTTTTGGATGTGCAGCACAGAGCTCCACGCACTTACTCACAGTGGAAAGAGTAACCACAACTTTTACACCCAAAGCAAACCCAAAACCTGCTGTAGGTGTGGAAGTTGTGTGAGTGTTGGTGGTGGTCGGAGGGACCGTTGGCGCCGCTTGGCTTGGCAGCTGCGCCTCTGTCAGTCTGCCCCAGGGCAACTGTGGCTATAACAGTAGTTTATCACCACCAGGTCTGGAGTGAATGAAGAATGCTCTGTAAAATGCTGTGTAAAGCACTTTGGGGACATGTGTCTGTGTAAAGCGCTATATAAATAAAACCTTTACCTTACACAATAAGAGAGCGTTTTCCATGTTGAGAAATATTTGGAGTAAAAACTTTTGATTGGTCTTCTTGCTGTAAGGTCACTACTTGTACTTCTATCCATCCATCTTCTCCCGCTTAATCCGGCTGGGTCACAGGGGCAGTTTGCTGCCCAATCCTCATAGCACCTGACCCCCTATGAACCCCTCTGCAGGTGGAGCCCACAGGAGGGTGGACAACATGGTCCTTGATGTTAGTTCAGGTGCTGCATGTTTTGGGTTGATGGGGGAAACCGGAGCACCCGGAGGAAACCCATCAAGACATGGGGAGAACATGCAAACTCCACACAGAAAGGCCCGGGTGACCCAGGGATCAAACCCGCAACCTTCTTGCTGTGAGGCTGCCTGGCTTGTACCTTGTACTTCTAATGTTTTAAAATCATGTATATCTCTATCTGAAAGGACTTGGAACAAACAACAAAACACACTTGAGCCTTTTCCATTTGTCAGGTTTTATTTTCTCTTTGAGTAACCAAAAGTGAAGGAGTCTGGTCTCTGTAAACAGTTAGAAGTTCAGATAAGTTCAATGCATTTTCAATAGTTCCAAGACTTAACTCTGTATATAACACATTTCCATCAACGCCAACAAAGTCTGGCACACGGATCATGCACCACCAACAGGCTGGGACGATGACTCGCCCTCCGCTCATTCCATCTCTGTCACACTTCCTCTGCTGGACCTGTCGCTCTCTCTCTCTCCCCCTTCCTCTCTCACCTTCCCTCTCTAACCATCCTTCTTCTGTCTTCTTCTCTCACCCCGCTCCCTGCCTCCACACTTATCTCTCTCTCACACACACACAAATAACACACACACATACGCACACACACACAGACAACACACACTGTACATCGACACACCCACCGGCAAATATGACTGGTCCATATGTTCAAAGGCTTTTAAATAAATCACGGGACATATTCAGGACAGAGGAGGGGGCGTCTGGAGCAGGCGAGTCCACAAACTTCAGATCACTGGAGTTACATTAGATTTCAATAGATTTTGGCCCATAGGAAACGAAGACGTCTGTAGGTGTAACTGCTACATGATGGTGAACAGGTGCAGCTCATGAAGTCAAAAGGATCAGAGCCTCACATGAGCAGAAGACAATTTACAAAACAAATAAAAATATTAGATGTGTTTACCAAAAGCACTTTGTGACCTCATCAGTTTAAACCAGAGAAGACTCAGCTCTGGGATTTCACACAATACTACACGTTTCATAGTAAAACTGCAATATCACACACACTATGTTCACATGTCGTGCACTGGCCTGTGTGCAGCACATTAACTCCTGAAAATCTCTCTCCACATTGATGTTCGTCCTGACCTCGGCCCTGACCATATGTGAAGCAGCAGAGGGAACGATTCATGAGGAACTGTTTAAAGAAACTGTATTTATCCGAGTACTTTTGTAGCAGCACTTTTACTCCTGCTTGAGTATAATGTTACTGAAGTAACAGTACTCCTGCTTGAGTAGAACTTGTGGCTCCTCACTGTAAGTACAAGTGACAAAAGCTTTATGTCAGAGGTGTCAAACTCATTTTGGTCCGGGGGCCGTATGCAGCCTACTCTGATCCCAAAAGGGCCGGATCAGAAAATTTAAGATTATATTCCTCGAGCAACGCCACTTGTTCCAAACACACTGAGCACAGATTTCCCATTCACCTCTGTCAACAAATAAGAATTAGACTATTTTTCTTGGGAAATCCTGAACTCAGCATCTGCTTTTCTCATTTTTTGACATTTTGCTGATGAGGGTCACGGTCGACAGTCAAAACGATCGTCCTTTAAGAGCGTTTGGAAAGAGGAAAGTCTTCATTTGTGCTGCTCTGGTGGGAGTCGCAACGTACAGAAACGCCGGAGACGCTGCTATGCTAAACGGTGCAGAAAATTAACATAAAAATCTGAAAATTTTAAGTATTTTAATAGAAAAATCAGCCGAGGGCCAGATTAAAGGTCTTGGAGGGCCGGATCTGGCCCCCGGGCCGCATGTTTGACACATGTGCTTTATGTTGACAATATGAAAATGTGTTTCTTGCCGCTCTCCTTCAGATGTGATGTATTTATTTGATTTATTTATTTAAAACAAGGACAGTGCACAGAAACATTCATCTCAGAACAGACGCTCTGTGCCACTTTCTCTCTGCAGGTACAAAATATGAACACATTTAAATATGAACTTTGTCCTCTGAAAATGCAGCTTCCTTACAATTCCTCTGGAGTAATATTATTTTAAAGTGATGTTCCTCAGCCCTGCAGAGGTTCACAGGGGTCAGAGGACTGAACTACTGCCCCACGGTCCAGCCCGATGAAGAGGAAGAAGATGGAGTAAAGTTACTCTTACTTAAATACAGTTTACTTTAAACACTCTCTCCCCTCTGTGTCACTGTGTTAGTTTGACATAAACTCTGCTCCGTGTTTCACATGCTGCAGTTTCCCTGTGGCACTAGACAAAACACAACTAATATTACTGAAACGATTTTAACAAATAAATAATTATTATGTTAAGAAATAAATCAAGACTAGAACTCCATAAAAATGTGTTTTCAGGAGTAAAGTCAGTGGCTGTTTGGGCTGAAGGAGTTTTCGTCCTGGGAAACAGTGAAGCACAGCTGCACATGTCAGAGCTGCACAAAAACTGCTGTTTGAACTCAAATCTCTGCAAATATCTCGTGTCCCCTGTAAACCGATACATCTCCTGTCTTCTAAAGGAAAAATCGATACTCAATACTGATTCTGATACCACCATTATAAAAAATATTCTAATTAAACCCTTTATTCAGAGGGCAGAATGTGATTTTCAACATTCTTTTCTATGTTTTTTAGTATCGATACCGGCTCACACGAGTATAGATACTAGTTAGTAATGATACTCTTTCAGCACCCTGGTTTAGGCCTCTACAAATCTGTCCGTCTGCATTTTACACAAGTCTGAGAGAGAAACACCTTTTAGTCTTGTATCACAAATTTGAGCTCCGTGTCACAAAGCAACAAGACGTCACTGAGTCACAGTGAGAGAAATGACTTCATTTCTCTCACTGTGTGTGAGAGAGAGAGACAGAGAGAGAGAGAGAGACAGAGAGAGAGAGAGACAGAGAGAGAGAGAGACAGAGAGAGAGAGAGACAGAGAGAGAGAGAGAGAGAGAGAGAGAGACAGAGAGAGACAGAGAGACAGAGAGAGAGACAGAGACAGAGAGAGAGAGAGAGAGAGACAGAAAGAGAGAGAGACAGAGACAGAGAGACAGAGAGAGAGAGAGAGAGACAGAGAGAGAGAGACAGAGAGACAGAGAGAGAGAGAGACAGAGAGACAGAGACAGAGAGAGAGAGAGACAGAGAGAGAGAGAGAGAGACAGAGAGACAGAGACAGAGAGAGAGAGAGAGAGAGAGAGAGAGAGAGAGAGAGACAGAGAGAGAGAGAGAGAGAGAGAGAGACAGAGAGACAGAGAGAGAGAGAGAGAGAGACAGAGAGAGAGAGAGAGAGAGAGAGAGAGAGAGAGAGAGAGAGAGAGAGAGAGAGAGAGAAATGACTTCATTTGCAGTAAAAATGTTTATGATGATTCGGGCCAATGCAGCAGGACACCTCTGACCTGAGGTATTCGTACTTATGCAAAAACATGATCTTTTTTTTTTTAAATAAAATTTTACACATCCAATACATAATTTATAATTGATTTGATCAGTTGAAGCAGGGGAGCCGTCTGCGGGATCGATACGCTGATTCTTCCACAGTATCTGATCAGAACCAGTAACTTCATAATCCTCAGTTTAAAATGTGCAAACTGAATTCTGACTTTGAATTTATAAATCTAAATCGCTAAGAAATCACAAATCTGACTTTTGCTTTAACATCGTCCAGCCCTGGTGATGTGTCCTCTGAAGATGAGCAGTTCTGAGCAGTTCTGAGCAGTTCTGAGCAGTGCACTTCTGCCCTGGACCTTTCTCGCACTTATTTAAGTCATTACACATATGAAGGGAGGTTTAACACAAAAATAATACTGGTCTCACACAGCCCCAATAATACACACACTTAAAAACACTGGCCATAGTTTGGATTTGTCCACTTCCTGACGTGTCCTTCATTCGAATCCTTCCTTCTTGTATAGTGTAAACAATAAACTTCACAATATGTAGTGCACAGTGCTGCTGCTGCTTCACTGCGGGTCCAGTCCGTCTGAGCTCGTGTCGCCACAGTCACTTTTCTTACAATTACAGAAACAACATCAACACGTGACGCCACTGAGAAAGTTCACTAAATCCAAAGTTGGGGCTAGGTGGGCGGAGAGGGGGGGGGGTCTAGACCATGTACCACGGGTTCTACGGGGGCATCTCAAGGCCAAAAAACAGGGAGGCAGAAAGAGTTGCACAGTGAATTCTTGAGAAAAAAGAAAAAAAAGAAAAGGCGTTTACCCAGGAGTCCAGGCTCATCAGCAGGCAGGCCACAGGCAGGGGGGGCAGGGGGGGCCGGTTTGGGGGTGGGTTTGGCAGTATACGTCCAGTATGCTCCCTGGTATTGGCTGTACACTGTAGTTCAGAACTGCAGCCATTAGCAGTGGGACCAGACGCTGTCCCCACAAAAGCTCCCAGAGATCGTCCGTGATGGATTCTGACATCATTTCTAAAGTAGTTTCTCCTATTTTGTGGTTAAGCTCACGATTTTCACATCACGCTGTCGCTGTCATAGTAATACTGCTTTTTGAAAATCTATAACAAGTGAACGTTCATCTGGTGAGATGCTGTGGCGTGAGCTCTGGTCCCAGTGCTAAAGGCTGATGGGAGTATTGGGTTCTTGTAGCTCTACATCCACACTGCTCCAAAGACACAAACGGCACAACGGGGACTTTGTCTGAACTTCCTCTTTTATCCCATCAAATATTTACTAAAATCAGAGATATTTTCAGGTGAGGAGTGCAAAGGAAAAAAAACAAGGTGTTAATTGGGTCTGAAAATTCTTCTGATAGATCTTGTTTAGCTCTAGTTTGGAGTCCTGGTCCTGGTTTAGACTTTAGGCTGGGCAATGTCCACTGTTCCTGTTGCTCAGCCTTTAACTTATCTTTAGTTGCCTCTTAAATATTGTATAAAAGATACTAAGAAAACATGAACTGTGAACAAAATTGTGACGTGTGTTTCTGACATATCACCCGCCCCTAGTTTAGACCTGGGCTGGATTAGAAGGCGAAATATGTGTTTTAGTTATTTCAAGTGAAACGTTTGACTAAGTCCATGAGCAGGTTCACATCTGTAAACTGAATGAGGCTGAAGCCATTATTTTAATGCACAAAAACTAAACTACTGCAGACGTCCCTTGTGCTTTGACTTGAGTTCAGTGTCTTGTGTCTTTCTGTCTCTGTTCGGACGGGTCTGATTTGAACTATAGCTGCCACTTTAACTTTGATTCTAGCAAAAAATGTTCATTTTAGAAAGCAAGTTTTGCTGAGATCATAAAAAACAACATGTATTGGAAGATTTAAAACACTCTGGAGACAAGGCCAGTGTTTCTAGTTCTCATACGGGAGATGATGTGGGACGAACACAGCACTAATGTTAAAGGAAAACAACATGTCAGTGTGGATGTAGAGTAGAAACACCCTTTATGATATCAAATGCCAGAGATATGTCCCACTGGTGTCTTTGCCCTGTGGAAAGAGCCAGCATGGATTTGAATAAATACAAGGATTCCTTTACTTCTTGGCCCTGTCCCTGCAGCAGGTCTCTAGAAGTAGGGTATGTGGCAGTAGGCCTCCAGTGAAGCCAGGAGGATGTAGATGAGCCAGAGCGCGATGAACACCAGCGACGTTACGATCTTGGAAGTCCGAGGGCCGCCCAGCTCTCCGCCCGCCACGGAGGGCCTGCGGCGGTACAGCAGCGTGCACACACACACACACGCCAGGATGGTGAACAGGGTCACGGAGAAGGCCAGGTTTCCCGGGTCTACGAGGAAAGGCTTTCCCTTGGAGCGCCAGGCAACGGCGGCAATGGTCCAGGCCACACCGATGCCCAGGAACACGTTGACCGCATTGGAGCCCGTCACGTTCCCAATGGAGGCGTCTGCGTACTGGTCCTGGATGGCCGCCACTTTACTGGCAAAAGTATCTG